>CM064496.1:51209110-51219110 GCA_032716605.1 Paralithodes platypus | reverse complement strand
TGTCGAATATTTCCTAGCAAGTGATAGCGAGTCTGTATTTTAAGAGGAATTGGCCTTTGGCCGGAACATTTTTATATCGAAAAATGTAAAAATGTATTTTGAAGGAGGGTCTTGGGCGGGTGTTTTTATAAGCTTGATGGAGGTCTAGGGAGGAAACTAAAAAGTGTATATATATATATATATATATATATATATATATATATATATATATATATATACTGTAGACCCCCACAATAACCACTGTCCCCTTAATCATTTCAAGCAACTCTCCAACCCAAGAGTGAAACGTTACTCTCAAACTTTCTTCTACTCAACAGCTGAGCTCTGGAACTCTCTCCCAGAATCAGTCTTTCCCTCTTCCTATGACTTAATTTGCTTCAAACTCCGTGTGTCCAGGCATTTTGGCTCGAACGTCCCTTGATTTTGGCCGTCACTCTTTCAACTATGGGGGAGGCACTCGCTATAGGCAGTAATGCCTTTTGCCTCCCTCAATCACATAAAAAAAAAAAAAAAAAAAAAACTAGGACTATTGCATATCTTAACCTTTTTCACGACGGGAGGCATTGCTTGACTTTAATCGTGTTGCATGGCCAAGGCCTCTCAACGGAAATACTTGATATATCCAGTATACTTCCACAACTATCAATTTACATATGTATATATATATATATATATATATTTACGTTTCATTACATATCTACTACCCCCCCCCCCCCACACCTCTCTCACACACACACACACATTACCTCCATACCAGAACTGATCCCTAGCGCAATTACTTTTGTTAATAACCTATGAGGCAATTCATCAAAGTTCTCTCTCTCTCTCACACACATTATATATACCTATAGACGCCACACACCATTATCCATATATATATTTTGTCCGTTCCATTACATAGCTATTTCACCCCCCCCCTCTCTCTCTCTCTCTCTCTCTCTCTCTCTCTCTCTCTCTCTCTCACACACACATTACCTATAGACGTCACAGCCAATCAGAGTTCACTCCACCAATCCGATTAATACCCAAATATGATGATGTTGTAGTCGTATTGAACAGGTATTTTAGGACCGGTTATCGGTCTTTGATGATACCGCCCCCACCCCCCACCCCCACCCCCTCTCTCTATACATCATCACAAAAGGGTTATTACAGTGACGTCATAGGGGCCGGATTTATAATTACGCCTTCTAGTACAGCAAACAAAGTATATAAATGAATAAATAATATTTATATATATATATATATATATTATATATATATATATATATATATATATATATATATACAGGTATACATATAACTGAAAAGATAAAATAGAATAAAATCAAATAATCTAGATACATAGGTGTGTTCCAGTTAGATGTATGCATACCACTGGCACTAATATGGGCTTGCAGAAAGTATGAAAAGGCAATTAAAGTGTCTATAAGATATACCACTTCCAATATGGGAGTGGTATAATGGGGAAATTGGTGTGGCCATTTACAACCTATTTGCTTAAGGGGGTAGTACTCTTTTTTGATGGACTCCCTTCTCCCTCATGTTTAGCATATTAGTTTTGAGGTTTTAAGACGTTCGTTCCTTTAGTTTGGCGATTTTGAGACCTTTCGCCTCAATATCAAGACCTTTCGGGCCTTTTAGGTGTCGATTTTTTCCTGGCGAGCGATAGCGAGCCTCTAATTTTAGAAGGAACCGGCCTTCGGCAGGGACTTTTTTTTTACCGAAAAATGTACAAATTTATCTTGAAATGGGGTCTAGGGAATATTTTTCTATGCTTGATGGAAGTCTACCGAGGAAACTAAAAAATAACTTAATAAACAAATATATGGACCAAAAACCAAGCCTTAAGCCCGTTTAGAGGTTAGTGGTCATGATTTATGGTATACTCTTAGTTTTACCTTCTCCTCCTCTTCCTCTTCCTTCTTCCGCTCCTCTTACTTCCCTTCCTCCTTCTCTTCTGTCTTCCCCTCTCCTTCTTACTTGTCCTTCTGTTGCTACTCTTACTTTTTCCTCCTCCTCCTTCTTCTTCTTTGCTATCCTTTTCTCTACCTCGTAGTCAATAGATTAGTAGTTTTAGATATCCAAACTGCCCCGTAATGACCAATAGGTCTGTTGTAGTTTGTTTTCCTTTGTATTCCTCCTCCTCCTCCTCTTCCTACTTCTGCTCCTCTTCCTTTTCCCATATTTCCCTCTTTCTCCTCCTATCTCTTTCTGTGTCATATCATCTTTTCTTTCTTCTCTCTCTCTTCTTTCATCTAGCCATTCTCCTTTACTATATTTTCCTTACCCAGTCTTTTCTTCTTCTTCTCTGCATTTCCACCTTCGCCTTAGAGATTTAATTAATTTAGCAATCTTTCATTAAATTGTCCACCCTCAAACTCTGCCCCTCACATCGGGAATTGGATCCATCAGGCCACCCTACATTCCTGGAACTCTCTCTCTCTCTCTCTCTCATATACACGACACGACACACGCAGCACTATCACTATTCCACTATAGGTCACTATTCCGTCATAAGTTTCATATAGTTAAAAAGAGTAAACTTTTGTTTACACTTTCTGCAACATTCGCAGTGCAATTTACAGTCTATGTTTACATCTAGAGTGATATGAGTTATATATGAGTGATATGAGAGGGTCAAAGTAATCCGCCACCCAAGCGTTCTCAAAGATAACGGATTTGTCCATCTCTGCACTAGTAGTACAGGGTGGAGAGGTAACATCCTACCCCCAGAAAGACCCTTAGAGCTATTCCTTTAAACATCGTAAAAGCTTTCTCTACAACCATTCCCGAGGATAAGAACAGCCGATTAAGCGCCCCCTATCGGGATTCAAGTATGTCCCTGTGACACTCAATGCACCATCTGCTGCCACCAACGAAATTGCCAACACTACCCAGCCAGAACAAGCTTTAGGCAGAGAAGTACCATTAATGCCAAACAATTATTAGAGAACCCTGCATAAGAATTCCACAAAATTAGGGTCTCCAGGTGCTAGACATCTTATCTGTGAACGAAGCTATAGTACCAGCACTTCTTGATATCTGGTCAGCACTGCTCAGCACCTGGCTAGCAATCCAAGCTCTAATTGACCACTTGCGAGTTTCGTTCTATAAGGAAGTTGGAGCTGTAGACATCGATATTTAGCAGAATTACCAGCTAAAATATGGTCATAGTACATTCATAAATACATAAAACCCAATTCAACATACCGGTACCGTTTAGCCATCAAAAACATACATTATTATTGTATTACTATTTTATATCAATGTTTATGGCTCCAACTTCCTTATAGCCTGAAACTCGCAAGTGGTCAATTACAGCACCGGTCAGCATCTTCAGTACATCATGATGATTTACAAAAGCCACATCTGATGACGGATTCAGTGAGTTGAACTACGATACAGACCACACCCTCATGCCCTGCCAGCCCTGAGAAATCCCTATGTTACTACCTTTGCCTGAGATACATCAAACGCTTGAACCACTGCCTTTTTCACTGAGGACTGCACAGCAATTTGGGTGCCATCTCCAGTGACCTTTGGTGGGACTTATCTTCTTATATGACAACACTATTACCTGTCCTTTAATCGGAATAAATTAATCTATCGATCAGTGTAACCTTTGAAACATGTGAAAAATGGCAATGTTATAGAGTATCTCTCAAAAATGGATATCAAGTGTTGAGATACTATACTAACCATTCCTTGTAATGATCTTACACTCACACTCACTCTCTCTCTCTCTCTCTCTCTCTCTCTCTCTCACTCACTCTCATTTTCTCTCTCCCAGTTTCAATCAGGCCAGCTGTGTCATATTGCTACATGGTGGGCCACACTGAGAGGCTTCGGGCCCGGACCAACTTTTCTATTCCGGGACCCCCCAAAAAGAACTTTATTTGATATCGGTTTTAAGGTCGCCCGCAGCCGCTGTGATTGGGTCGTTTTAGGTTAGGTCGTGGAAGGTAAGGGAAGCTGATTATTGGTCGAGTAAAGGAAAGGAGGTTAGGCAAAATTTGGCTGTTTCTTGTTTTCCTTAGAGACACAGTACATATAAAGTCAAATGATATGAATATATATATATATACTGTATATATATATATATGGAGGTAAAATCACAAATACGTGTGATCAAATTATGTAGTAAAACTCGCTAGGAAAATTGAAACAATGGAACACTAAGCTTTCGTCTATTCTCTCAAGACATCTTCAGGGTAATACCCTGAAGATGTCTTGAGAGAATAGACGAAAGCTTGGTGTTCCATTGTTTCAATTTTCCTAGCGAGTTTTACTACATATATATACCGGTATATATATATATATATATATATATATATATATATATATATATATATATAATGATACTGTATATATAATGTGTTTTGTATCGAGTTTAGGGATTACGTATTTATCCGTCATACATTATTCTAAGTTAGGATAGGAGAGGTACACTAAATAGCCTAGTACCGGTAGTTTTAGTTTGTTCATGAATTTAAACTGATATAAATTCAAAATTATGAATATATTGATTACATTAGAGTTTAGCGAAGGATTCTAAATTAGTCTTAAACATAGTTATTAGTTGCATTGTACAACATATGATGAAGTTAATTTTAGTTGTGGAGAGACACTATTTTGCTAATTTGTTTAGGGTGAGACGATAAAATACGAAAGATGAAAAATTCTCAAAATTTGCTGACGGTAATGCCTGGCATGACAAAGGGTGGCAGTGGCAGAAGTAGGAGAGAGAGAGAGAGAGAGAGAGAGAGAGAGAGAGAGAGAGAGAGAGAGAGAGAGAGAGAGAGAGAGAGAGAGGGAGAGAGAGACAGAGAGAGAGAGAGAGACTATGGTAGAGGAGGAGAGAAAGGTAACATGGTTTGAGAGGGGTAGTGTACATTTATTTATTTATTTATTTTTTATTTTTTTTAGTTTCCTTGCTACAACTCCATCAAGCTTGAAATAACAGCCCCTAGGCCCCCTTTCAAAATACATTTGTGAATTTTTCGGTAAAAATATATCCCAGTCGTTCCTCTTAAAATTACAGGCTCGCTTTCGCTAGCCAGAAAAAAAATGACACTTAAATGGCACAAAAGTTCTTGATACTTACAAAGAAATGGGGTGAAAGGTCTTCAAATCGCCAAACTAATGGGGCGAACGTCTTAAAGTCTGAAAACTAATGGGGCTAAACATGAGAGAGAAGGGGGGCCAGAAGACCCAACCATCCCCCCTCGACCCAACCTGTGTGAGTGGTTCTGAGAATAATATTGTAGAGCAAGGAATGGACGGGATACATATACTGTAGGTCTGAATATGCTCACTCACTCTCTCTCTCTCTCTCTCTCCCTCTCTCTTTGGATAGACTCACTCACTCTCACTCTCTCTCTCTCTCAATATATATATATATATATATATACCGGTATATATATTCACACATTATACAATATCATGTCGCATTCATGCTATTTCTTTCATATTACTCTAGCTGCGTGATTCAGTATTTCCATATGATTATCATAGTTAGTTTGGGCTCTGTATCATACTCAGTGCATAAGCCTGTACAGTATATTGACAAGGGATATATTAGAACAAAGTAACTAAAGAAAAATGACCATACGATATCAAGAATGACTATTAATAGATATTCACATGCCCTCCTCCTCAGTTCCACATTCCCCAATCGAGTTAAGGAATCTGTTCGGTTATGATCCTGGGACCGGGGGAGGTAAGATTGGATATTAGCCTAGACGGCAGACGTTATCGGAGTTCGACAGGAACCAATTTGGGCGACAGAGTGGTCCAAATATAGCTCTGGTATTATAACTCTGGCTAAGGTCACGATATTAGGGACAACTATTCTCAGACCCATATATATATATATATATATATATATATATATATATATATATACCTGGTATATATGCGGCAAAAGGAAAGTAGGAGGCAGAGGTATCAGGAAGGGAAGCGAGTGGTGGAATGATACGGTGAGAAAGGCAGTTGAGGAGAAGAGACAGTGTTTTGAGAGGGTTTTACAGGATGGTAGTGTTGAGGTATGGGAGAGGTACAAGGAGAAAAGGAGAGAAGCAAAACGGAAAATTAGAGAAGCGAAAAAAGATGCAAACGAAAGGTGGGGTCAAAGGCTGAGTGAGAATTTCGAAGAACGAAAGAAGATGTTCTGGAAGGAGGTAAATAAAGTAAGGAAAGGAGGACAAAAGAGGGAAGAGTCAGTGAAAGATGAAAATGGAGAATTACTAGTGGTACCAGTTGAAGTGAGGAAAAGATATGCCGAGTATTTTGAATCTTTGTTAAAGTAATGGTGTGTAATAGGGGAGAGCATAGGGTGAATCTAGATGTGAGGCTGGATGGGGAAATATTGGAACAAGTAGAGTGTTTTAAATATCTAGGAGGAACGATAAGCAGGAGTGGAGGTATGGAAGTGGAGGTAAAACAGAAAGTGTGTGAAGGAAGGAAGGTTTTCGGAGCAATGGGAAGTATGTGGAAGACGAGAAATCTCGGAGTGAAAGTAAAAAGTGCACTGTATCAAGGAATTGTTGTGCCAACAGTGATGTATGGGGCTGAGACATGGGATCTGAAGACAAAGGAGAAAAGAGGGCTGGATGTGATGGAGATGAGCTGCTTGAGGAGTATGTGTGGAGTTACTCGTAGAGACAGATTGAGGAATGAAGAGATACGTAGGAGAGTGGGGCAGCAGGAACATTTGTCAGCCAGAGTGGACAGAAGGGTGCTGAGCTGGTATGGTCATGTTGAACGAATGGGAGATGAAAGGCTTACAAAGAGAATATGTGAGTCAGGTACAATGGGGAGATAGAAGGGCAGGAAGACCCCCATTGAGATGGAGAGACTGTGTAAGAAAGGCTTTGGATGATAGAGGAATGACTATAGATCAGGCAGGTGAAGTGGTGGTGGACAGGAGTGAATGGAGAATGCATGTGAATAGTTGAGTGAACACGTGGTCATTTGGAGTAAGGGGTCGGGCGCAAGTTGGACTAGATAATAGTCCATCAGGTGCCTGGCCCGGGGAGACGATTAATATGAAGGGTGCGCCTGGAAGTGTGGTGGGAGGGCTTGTGGCTTTGGCTCCGCTGCATGTCTGCCTGCCGAGATCGGAACCTCTCCGGGTGGTCGGGGGCCAGGGGAGTGCTGGAGCGACCTTGGTGACCCTGGTCTCTGGGTCTTCTCCTGGGTGACCTGGATGTGTGTGAGTTTGTGCTTTTTATCTGTGTTTATTTTTTGTTTTATGTTGTTTTTGTGTTTTCCCTGTTCTTGCTCTGTCTTAAGTCAGCTACCCCCAAAATGGGGATTGGGCCTGAGCATATAGATAGATAGATAGATAGATAGATAGATATCAGTACGCGGTATACCTGTTCTCAAGAAGTGAAGTAGGTCAATAACTAATTAATATAACGCTTATATAGTAGTACGACCAGACTTGTTTAAGTAGAGATTATTTTTTTTAGTTTCCTCCCTAGACCTCCATCAAGCTTAAAAAAATACCCCAAAGACACCCTTCGAGATAAATGTATGCATTATTTGGTAGAAAAAATGTGCGGCCAAAGGCCAATTTTTCCTAAATTGCAGGCTTGCTATCACTCACCGGGAAAAGGTCGACACCTATATGACACGAAAGGTCTTAAAATCGTCAAACTAATGGGGAGAATGTCTTAAAATGTCCAAACTAATGGGGCTAAACATGAGGGAGAAGTGTCCCCCTCCCCCTGCCTCATAAAGGGTTTGGTTTAGTATGGTATATTCGTTGTATCGTATTCTTCCCCGTATAGTTTATTGTATAGGTAACTTGAGACTATGTAAACGTCCTGGGTGTATGGTGGTTTGAGGAGAGAGAGAGAGAGAGAGAGAGCGAGAGAGAGAGAGAGAGAGTGTGAGAGAGAGAGAGAGAGAGTGTGAGAGTGAGAGAGAGAGAGAAAGAGATAGATAGATAGAGATAGATAGATAGATCGATAGAGATAGATAGATCGATAGGATTTTAAGTAAAAAAGGGGGGAAATCAGGGGGGGTGGTTTTTTTTGTTAAAAAAAGATAGATAGAGATAGAGATAGATAGATAGATAGATAGATAGATAGAGAGAGAGAGCGAGGGAGAGATGAATGAGTATAGATGAAAGACAGTTGAAGAGGATAAAGAGCTTGGTTTGATGGGAGATTTGTAGTTATTTCTTCATGTACTTATATATAATTGTCCTTAGTTTCCTCCCAATACCCCCATGACCCCCCTTCGAAATAAATGTGTACATTTTTCGGTAGTTACTCCTATATTACAAGCTTGCTATTGCACTCCAGGAATATATATATATTTTGTTAAAGTGTGTAATGCGTAATCGTGGGTAATGATATACTTTATCAAGGAATATTGGTAGTAATAGATCCATCAAATACATGGATGAAAAGATAAATTATTATCAATATACTCAAATATTTTATAGTGTAGACAAGATTTCAGAGATCGACAAGTAAAAAATAGAATAACAAATAATATATATATATATATATATATATATATATATATATATATATATATATATAAAACTAATCAAATGGAAACTCTGGTAGCTCTTTCATAATGTGATATATGAAATCATAAATTCATTTTATCACACACTGAGTTCCAGAATTGTTTAGTTAAAAGGGGTAGTGATTGTTTTTTGGTATATATACTGTATATACTATATATATGTATCAATTAATTTATGTTTGAGTTTTCCTAGACCTCCATTAAGCTAAGAAAAAACACACCCTAGACTCCCTTTCAAGATAAATTTGTACATTTTTCGGAAGAAAAATGTCCCAGCCCCTTCTAAAATCAGAGGCTTGCTATCGCATGCCAGGAAAAAATCGTCACCTAAAAAAGGGCACGTGAGGTCTTAATATTGACAAAAAAAAAAAAAAAAAAAAACTTAGGCGAAAGGTCTCAATATCGCCAAACTAACGAAACGAACGTCGTAAAACCTCAAAACTAATATGCTAAACATGAGGGAGAAGGGGGTCCATAAAAGCGAGTACTACCCCCTTAAACACGGTAACACCTTGTCAGTCAAAAAAATGCTTTGTTAATTAATTGTCGGTTATAACAAGGCCACGAGAGAGAGAGAGAGAGAGAGAGAGAGAGAGAGAGAGAGAGAGCGTACACCCCTCTGAGAAGTAGCAAGAAAGTATATACCATGTGTGAGGAAGGGAGGGAGAGGGAGGGAGGGAGGGTGGTATGGTGTGGTGTGATGCTATGTAAACAAGGTGATATTATATAAACAATGGCTGCCTGTTATTGTTTACCCTCACTCCCTCCTTCACACTGTCTCCCTCACACTATAATACCTCACACTATAATACACTATAATACCTCATACTATAATACCTCACACTAAAATACCTCATACTATAATACCTCACACTATAATACACTATAATACCTCACACTATAATACCTCACACTAAAATACCTCATACTATAATACCTCACTCTATAATACCTCACTATAATACCTCACACTATAATACACTATAATACCTCACTCTAAAATACCTCATACTATAATACCTCACACTATAATACCTCACACTATAATACCTCACACTATAATACACTATAACACCTCACACTAAAATACCTCATACTATAATCCTCGCCTATAATACCGCACACTATAATGCCTCACTCTGTAATACCTCACACTATAATTACCTCACCTCTATATACACTATAATACCTCACTCTATAATACCTCACACTAATACCTCACGAGACTCACACTAAAATACCTCACACTATAATACCTCACTCTATAATACCTCACACTATAATACCTCACACTATAATACTCTATACCTCACTCTATAATACCTCACACTATATACTACTCTAATCCTCACACACTACCAGACATCATACACTATAATACCTCACTCTATAATACCTCACACTATAACCACTATAATACCTCACTATAAAATACCTCATACTATATACCTCA
>CM064496.1:51033313-51209010 GCA_032716605.1 Paralithodes platypus | reverse complement strand
ATTATATCTCAAACCAGTGACTACTGCATGAAACTGATACAAGATATACTAGTTACTGCATGGTCTATGAACGCCAACTTGGGCTATATGGGCATGTGGTTCACTTCCCTGATGCTGACCCTGCTCACCAGGTGGTCTCTACAGAGAAAAACCCTGAGTGGAGGAGGCCTAGGGGAAGATCACGGAACTCATAACTGATAATGACCGGGCAGAAGCCTAGAGTCTTGCACTGGGGGATCCCCTCGAAGTGGAGGCGGAGAGCGAGTGCGGCTACGCATTGTCACAGCGTATACCCCCATTGACTGATTGTATCAAATGTGTTGCTGTATGCCTTGTTCAGATAAGGAGACCAAAATTGAACGCCATATGCTTTTAAATAACCGTAGTATAATTGTTTTCATTTTTATAAGTAAACTTTCTTCTAATAAATCTCAATGCTTGACTGGCCTTGTTTGCAGCTGCTGCATATTGATCTGAGGTTTCTAATTCTCAAGATATTAGAACGCCCAGGTCTATAACTAATGCACTTGTTTATATTGGTTGGCTTTCCTCTTGTATTCATAATGTTCTGTTTGTATTACCTATTTATAAGATCTGACATTTGTCAACGTCGAATGTCACCTGCCATTTGTCTGAACACTCAACTATTTTATTCAAAGAGTGTGTGTGTGTGTGTGTGTGTGTGTGTGTGTGTGTGTGTGTGTGTGTGTGTGTGTGTGCGCGCGCGCTACTTTGCTTACCCCTTTCCTTCTCACTCCCACCCATACAAACGTTTCCCCTCCCATTCCCCATATTCCACGTTTCCTTTCCTTGGTCCGATAAAATAATTCAGTAGGCCGTACGGTGCAGGATATTACTCCGAGCTACATTTTAAGGGGGGGGGGGGGAAGAGGAGGAGGAGAAACGGGAGGGGGAGGGGTGAAGGAGGAGGAAGGGGAGGGGTGAAGGAGGAGGAATGGGGAGGGGATGAAGGAAGAGGAAGGGGAGGGGGAGAAGAAACAGGAATAACAGGAGGAGGAAGGGGAGGGGGAGAAGTAGGAGGAAGGGGAGAGGGAGGAGGGAGGGGAGGGTGAAGGAGGAGGAAGGGGAGAGTGAGAAAGAGGAGGAAGGGGAGGGGGGGAGGGGGAGGAGGAAGAGGAAGGCGAGAGGGAGAAGAAACAGGAATAATAGGAGGAGGAAGCGGAGGTGGAGGAAGAGGAGGCGGAGGTGGATGAGAAAGAGGAACATGAGGGCTAAAAAGGGTAAGGGGAATCGGGAAAGAAAATTAAATCAATTACAAGTAGAAACAGAAGACATAACGGACGAAAATGAAAGGGGAATCAAGATAAATCCGTGGTGGATAAAGACATGTGATGAACGAGTAGGGGTGTGGAAGAACAGAAAGAATGATGGATAATAAAGAGGGAGAAGGAAAAATGGAGTAAGAAATAAGCTAGAATATAATTATATTTTTATATAGCCATATAGTATTTTATATGGTCCAATCAGTAAGCGAATCATATATAAATATTTCCCACCAAATAATTAGTAGAATTAGGATAATATCTCTCTCTCTCTCTCTCACCTCGCTACCGCCAGACGCTGCAGACGCTCTGTCAACGCTCTCACGATATCGATCATAATTTGAGTATTAACTACTCATCCTCTTCATTCTTGTGCATGAAAGGTGGTTAAGAGCACGTTTAACCATCCTGTAGTTTAGTAAGTAACACTGCACGATATTTCGCTGTGTATTGACTGATAAACTTTGTGTTTATCACAAGACTCCTGCTCGGACAGGGCGCCACTAGCGCCATCTGTTGTTTTGTTTTGTTTGTAAACAAACGCTCTCTTCTTAGTTGATATAAAATCGTAGCCCCTAATTTTACCCATTACCTACTGTAGTAAGTATCAATTTAATTGCCTTGTATGTAAGTAAAGCTTTGCATATTAATTTGCTAATAAACAATATTGTGTACTAACTAACCTGCCTACAGGAACGAACGCCGACGCCATTTTGTAAACAAACTTTTTTGTGGGATTATACATATTAAATTCCAGCCAATTTTGTAGTAAATTTAAGTGCATTCATTTATCTTTTCCCCCTAGATATATTCTTGACTTTTTCTCCTCAGAGTGATTTTACTTTTAAGCTAAGGGTGGTATTTGTACAAACTAACCTAGCCTAACCCAACCTGCCAAGCTTTTAACCTAATCCAAACCTACCCTAGCCTCTAGCCAGCCAATCTGTTGTTCTTATTAACTCTAGTAGATATTGTATTTAGTATCCTACTGTAGCTATATATATCTGTAATTTTAGTTGGCCCTTGCAGCGTCTTGTCGTAACCTTTGACTGATACATTTTGTTTTGTTTTATCTAAAAAGAGTAGGCTACTGCTTTACTAGGCTACAGTGACACCAGGGCCATCTGTTGATACAGTATATTAACCCTTGTGTGCGGTCACACTTTATTTTTATATAATCTCTATTTGGTGATTGTATATTTAGTTACATATTCTGTTATATATATATATATTGTGTTTAAGGTTAGGTTATCACACCTGGTAGCCTATTTCTGCGTATTTCAATTTTATTATTGTCGTTTAGGCTATTCAACGCTGGTAGCCTATTGGGCGTATTTAAATTTAAAAAAAACTTTTGGTTAGGCTATCGCCCCTGGAAGCCTAATTCTGCGTATCTCATATTTTTGTTTTCGGTTAGGCTATCACCCCTGATAACCTATTGTTGTGTATTTCAACATTGTTTTCGGTTGAAGTGATTGAAGTGTTTCTAAAGTGAGTGAAGTGTTTTAAAGTGAGTTAAGTGTTTTAAAGTGATGAAGTGATCTGAAGAAACTGACTGTTACCATGCCTCGCACTTGTACGAACTGCGCCAGTAGGTTTGGTGAGTCCATGTTTGTTACTGTCGATCTTCAAGTCTGCCGTCTCTGCCAGCAACAAGAGAATTTGACAGTGAAATTAGATGAAGCCTACAACAAGATCAACGTCCTCACCATGAAGCTGGAATCACTCCAAGAGTTTGTAACACTCAACGTTGGAGTACCACAAACTTCAATTGTCATCGCAACTCCAGCAGCCACCAACGCCCCAACGTCAACTGCCAACAATTTCATCTGATGGTTCCGATACTCAAGAAACAAATAGTAACTCTCTTCCCCCTCAAGACAACTTCCGTGTTGTGAGGAACAACGTTTGCCCCAAGACCAGGAAACCCATACCGATTACCGAGTGTCAAAACCGCTTCCAGATACTCGCAGACTCAGATGACGAAGCGGAAATAGAAGAAGTCCGGCTCGTGGGAGACTCGATGATACGTGGTCAGCTCACAGAGTTTTGCGCCAGAGCACCTAAGACCAGGAAGCGTTTTTGTATCCCTGGTTGTGGTGTGGACGACGTAGTTGCTGCAGTTGACGAAGTATCTAAGCTGGCCCCTGCTAGTACACTGTACGTCCTCCACGTTGGATCCAACGATGTACAGCGAATCCAGTCGGAAGATTTGCTTTTAAAGTACCAGCAGCTGATCAAGTCGTTTAAGGAGAAGTCATCAAGGATCATCGTCTCAGGAATCGTCCCCCTGCTTGGTGTAGAGAGCCGATTTTACAACATAGCCAGCAGCACGAATCGTTGTCTAGCAAACCTCTGCAGGAAGGAAAACGTGGGATTCGTCGACACCTGGGACAATTTCTACTACGATGACTATTTGTTTTCGGACGATGGAGTTCATCTGAACCAGGTGGGAGCAGCACGTTTTGGGCGTCTTCTCAACGATGCGGTGAAGGATTTTCGGAGAAGAAATCGACTCAGCACAGGACAACCAGGAAGGAGGACCGAAGACAGCGAGGGCGGCAACCTGCGAAGGAATTAAATGCTAATCTGTCAAGAACCGCGAATTTGGATAAAGCTCCACCAACACGACCCAAATTCAAAACCGCCAGGGATAACGACCGAGGACCGATGTCAGCCATGAATGTAAATGTAGATCCGTATCAGAACCAAAAATTTGATTAAAGAACGTTCTGTGAGTTCTAAAACCGCAACTTTAAAAGTTTTCTATGCATACGCAATAAATTTTCAGATTTAGAGGAACTAGTGTTTACTGAAAATTATGATGCGATTGGAATAACAGAATCTTGGCTCAATACAGTAGATAGAGACTTTTTAGCAGAGTATTCACTTCCCGGTTATGTAATGTTTGAGAAAAGCCGAATAAATAAAAATGGAGGTGGCGTTTTATTTTATATCATAGAAAGTCTTAACCCGACCCTCTTGTCAAAACCTCAAATTGTGAACGTCGACACATCTTTTGTGCTAATAAAGAATAATAAAGGTACAAAAATAATACTTGCATTAATATACAGACCTCCAGCTCAATCATTGCAAACTGACCGAGAAATTTATGAACAAATTGCAGATGTAAGTAACTCACAAGATACCGTATTTTTTGGCGACTTTAATTTACCTGTGACCAAGTGGGGCGATACTCTTACTTCACACTCCGGACATGACTTGTATACGAACTTGCAAGAGAGTTCGCTTTATCAATTTTGTTCGAACACCGACCCGTGGTAATAACGTACTTGCTATTGTACTTGCCACAAAAGACGAATTAATATAGAATTTGAATGTTGGTGATGAATTCAGTAACAGCGACCATCGTACGATAACTTTCACTTTAAACTTTACTAGTCACGAACCAAATAGTAGCATGGAGAAAATACCTAATTTCAAGAAAGCCAACTTACATAAACTTAGAGCTATGTTTAAAGAAACTGACTGGAGCTTTTTAATTAACAATAACGACATAAATACATCTTGGAAGTTATTCGAACCACTTACCTAAAGCAGTGCAAGACTGCATACCATCGAAAATACGGCGTCCAGGCCATAATAATAAGCCCAAATGGTGGAATAAAGATATTTCAAACTGCCTGCTTGCTAAAAAATTTGCTAATGATAGATTAAAATCCTCACAAAATGACGAAGACCGGGTGAAATTTGTAGAGCTACGACGCAAAGCCAAAAAGTTAATTAAGCAAAGTAAAAAGACCCTAGAGTTACATATTGCGAATCAAAGTAAAACAACCCGAAAGAATTCTATAGTTTATCAGAAAGAAAAAAGTAGTTACTTCAACTGTTGGACCGTTAGTCGATGAAAATGGAGAATACACCAAAGACGAAGTACAAATGAGTAATGCCCTCAATACCTTCTTTGCATCAGTTTTTACAACAGAAGACCTCAGTGATATCCCTACACCATCGCCGATTCAGATTGATAAGTCAGATGTTCTAAGCAATATCACCGTTACAGAGAGAGAAGTATTGAATTGTTTAGATAAACTCAAGGTAAATAAAACGCCTGGACCTGATACAATCTCGCCTAGAGTTCTAAAGGAAGCTAAGGATGAGCTCTCCAAACCACTGACCTTACTATTCAATAAATCCTTGCAGTCTGGAACTATGCCTGATCAGTGGAAGATAGCCCACGTAACACCGATATTCAAAAAAGGCAGCAAATCCCTACCCAGTAACTATCGTCCAATTAGCTTAACCTCAGTTGTATGTAAAATGCTAGAAACGGTCATAAGACAGACTCGTAAATCACTTAGAGGAAAATAACATACTTAAAGATACTCCACACGGCTTCTGTAAAAACGTTCCTGTTTAACAAACCTCTTAGACTTCTTCCACGATATCCTCACCTCTACGATGAGAGTAAAGCTGTATATATTATATACCTTGATTTTCAAAAGGCCTTTGACAAAGTTCCCCACACACAAACGTTTACTGCTAAAACTAAAAGCGCATGGAATACAAGACAGTGTGTTGAAATGGATAGAAAATTGGCTCAGCGACAGAAACAAAGAGTAGTCATAAACGGTAAGGCATCTAAATGGACCAATGTAAGTAGCGGGGTACCCCAGGGATCGTACTAGGACCAATTCTCTTTCTAATTTACATCAACGACATAGATGAGGGTCTCACCTGTACAATCTCAAAATTTGCTGACGATACAAAAATTGCAAATAGCGTACTCTCAAAAGATCAAGTTGACGATATGCAACACAATCTAGATAAATTGTCACATTGGGCCCAAATTTGGCAAATGAGTTTCAATGCGGATAAATGTAAAGTACTACATATCGGATACCTAAATGAGAAAGCAAACTATTCGATGAATGTCACTCAGCTTAAGAATGTAAACAGAGAAACCGATCTGGGAGTAACAATATCGAGTAACCTCAAACCGAGTCAACAATGTTCAGAAGTTGTTAAGAAGGCAAACAAAATAATTGGCTTTATAGGCAGATCATTTGAGCATAAATCCAAAGACGTAATCCTAACCCTTTACAATTCCTTAGTCCGCCCTCGTCTGGAATACTGCGTTCAATGCTGGTGCCCTTATTACCAAAAGACATAAACAAGCTAGAACAGTTCAAACGTATTACCAAAATGATACCTAGCCTAAAGAACAAACCATACGAAGAGCGTCTTAGAGAATTAAATCTATTTCCGTTAACCCAGCGCAGATTAAGAGGTGACTTAATTCAAGTGTTCAAAATCATCAAAGGCATCGACAATATGAACTGGGAGTAAGTACTTCACTATCGACCAATCTAATTACACGCGGGGAAACGGTTGCAAAATTATTGGTAAATCTTTTAACTCACACGAATCTAAGAATTTCTTCTTCAATCGAGTTGTCAACTTGTGGAATGGGCTTCCCCGAGACGTTATAGACTGCAGCACCGTTGATTCATTTAAATTCCGCCTAGACAAATATCTCGCATCAAACCCGCGACTGACTGCGTTTGTAAATGAATAACTTTATTTTATCCTCCCCTCAGTTACTAACCCATATGTCCCCTACTAACTTACTAGTCCTGCCACGTTCGTGGCAGGGCAGTAGTTCCCTTTCCAATGTTCCCTTACCCACTCTAAACCACTGTTTGGACACTTGATCCTCAGTGTTTTGGAGGACAAGCAGCCTAGAAGGGTCACTAGATCTGTTGTTGCTTGATTTCCTTTGTACTCTCTCTCTATATATCTATATATATATATATATATATATATATACCTTATATATACAGTATATATATATATATATATATATATATATATATATATATATATATATACAGTATACAGTATATATACCGGTATATATGCAGTATATATATAAATTAAGACAGAGATAATGTATGAAATTAAGATATGATTGCAATTGGATTAAAGAGAGTCATAAGTAAGAAAAGGTATGAATGAAAAGGGAATTCATATCATACCAGTACCAAGATGAACTGATGAGAAAAAAAAAAAAAAAAAACAATAGAATGGGAGTGTACATATAAATACAGTATATATATAAAACAAATGTGTAAAGACAAAACTAAGAATAACACTATAATAAAAGAATATGAGATTCACGACAATTCAATGACAAAGTAAGACCTAAAAAGATAAAATCAAGGCCAGGAAGACAAAGAAAACGAAGGGAAAAATCGAAAAGTAAAAATGAGGAAACTTGACTGTTTTGGTGCCGTGTGAAATCTGAATAATGTATGAGAGAGAGAGGTTACAGACTATCTCAATTCATCCTTTTAGCTGCCACATATCCTTCCTAATCTTCCTAAAATCAGAAGAGGTTAAATCTTCAGCTGGGGTTAAGGGGAGACAGACCGGTTTGTGTTTGTTTTGTTGGTGTATTAATTCATTTATTCCTTTATTTCTTAGTTTTCTCGCTAGACCTCCATCAAGCTTAGAAAAACACCCCCTAGATCCCCCCTTCAAGATAAATTGGTACATGTTTCGGTAGAATAATGTCCCGGCCGAAAGCCGGTTACTATCGCTCGCCAGGAAATAATCGACACCTAAATGGCACGAACGATCTTAAAATTGACAACGAAATAGGGCAAAAGGTGTTAAAATCGCCAAACTAATGGGCCGAACGTCTTATAATCTCAAAACTATTGGGGCTAAACATTAGGGAGAAGGGGGTACAGAAAAACGGTCTTCCTCCCCTTAACTCTAGTGGGTCCCATCGTTTAGGGGGCTTATTGTATTTAAAGTTTACACTATTATTATTTGCTTCCTAGACCTTCTTCAAAATCAAATTATATAGCCTACCGCGATATATATATATATACACTATACAATATATATATATATATATATATATATATATATATATATATACTGTATATACCAGTATATACTGTATATATATAAACAAATACAGATAATTCATAACCGACAAAGCAACTCCGTAGAGGCGAAATTCGGTGCAAACACAACCTGCTTTGACCTTACTGCGCTAAACTGCGGGTAACCTATGGTAATTACCTACTGCAGTGTGTCATTCCTGAGTCTGCCAATAGGCGGAAGGGAGGGAGGGAGAGAGAGAGAGAGAGAGAGAGAGAAATAAAAATACATAATTATATACACTGGCCATACAAAAGTTACGATCCCAACAAAGTGGTCAGGACTTCTAATACAGTAAAGTAAAAACCAAAAGAAGTACAAGTGAAAAAAGGCTTCACTATAATTATTTGATATTTTGTCACGTCATAGAGTATGGGTTTTCCTCTTTCTTATAATGTATACTCTTAATCTCTCGGTGTATGGTATATTTCTAAGGAATGGGAATATGGGATTAATTTTGTTGCTCTTTGCGGAGGGGGGAGGTTGATAAGGACCTAGGGGACAAGTCGAGTGGAAAACAAACACCTTATATGTAAACGTTCTCTCTCTCTCTCTCCAATTATAACTTGACCAAACCTTCTCATGTTATGCTCCTACCTAATGGTCCCCTTCATCTTCTTCCTATTAGGCTACCATTTTCTATCTCCCATCTTCTTCTTCTAGCTACCCCCCCCCCCCCCCACCTCTTTATCCTGTCACCATTACAGTTCTCATCCCCCTCCCTCCATCTTCTTCCTGTTATCATTTTCTATTCTCCTCTCTCCCATCTTCTTCCTGCTATCATTTGCTATATCTTCCCATCTTCTTCCTGTTATAATTGTCTATCCTCCCATCTTCTTCCTGTTACCATTTTCTATCCTCCACTCTCGCATCTTCTTATGGTGGTCATGTTCTATAGTTTCCCCTCCTCCCATCTTCTTCCTGTTACCATTTTATATTCCCCTCTCTTCTCATCTTCAGCCTGTTATCGTTTTATATCCCCCTCCTCTCCAATCTTTTCCCTGCTACCATTTTCGATCTTCCCATCTTCTTTCTATTATCATTATCTATTTGCCCCCTCCTTGCCATTATTGTGTCTCCTCTTCCACACCCTTCTTCTCCCCTCTCTCTTATCTTCTGGTTGCCATTTTTGTTTATTCATCCTCTCCTATCGCCTTCTTTTTATAATTGTCTACCCTCCCGCCCTCCATCTTCTTCCTCTTGTCATGTTCTATCCCCACTCTCAATATGGTAATTTGTGGAGATGTATAATGAATGGGCTCGGATCATAAAAAGGCTATAAAATATCTTTTTGTTTTTCTCTTTTTTTTTTTCTGTTTTTTCTTTCCTGTTTTTTATCTTTTTTTTTTTATTTTGGTATTTTTTATTTTTTGTTTTTCCTTTTTTCTTTCTGAGTTTTTATTTTTTTTTTGTTCGTTTTTTTTGATTTATCTTTCTGTTTTTTATTGTTTTTTTTTTTTGATGGCAAGATCCTTGTTTCCGTTTTTTTGGTTTGTTTGATTTTTTTTTATATTTTTTTTGTTTTTCGTTTTTTTTTCTCTTTTTTTTTCCTCTTTTTTTTTTCTCTGTCCAGTTTTTTTTTCATACTTTTTTTTATTTGTTTTCTTATATTTGTCTTTTTTTGTTTTTTGTTTTTTTTTTTGTTTCCACTCAAATATAATGAAATAATGTCAGTTATAAAATTTTAAATTCTTAAATAAAAATTTTTTCGCTTTTTTTCTTTTTTTTTTTTCCCTTATTTGTTTTTCCTTTTATCTTGTTTTTATGTTTGATTTTTTTTTTTTTATTTTTTGTTTTTCTTTTTTTTTTTTTTTTTTTTAACCAGTGTGGATCTGGGTAATTTTGTTTTTTTTGATTTTTTGTTGTCTTATTTTTTTTTTATTTGTCTTGTTTCTTTTTTATATTTTTTTTGTTTTTGTGAATTTTCTCTTCATTTATATTTTTGGTTTTGTTGGTGTTTAAGTTTTTTTTAATTGTTGTTTTTTTCTTTTTTTTTTTTGTTTTTATAATTGTTTTTTCTTTTTTGATTTTATTTTAGTTTTTTTTTTTTTTGTATTTTTCTTTTTATTTTTTGTTTTGTTTTTTATTATTGTTTTTTTTGTTTGCTTGGTGTTGTTTGGTTATTTTCTATTTTATTTTTTTAGTTTTCTCCCTCCTTTTGTCTATGTTTGTATTATTTTTTTTGTTTTTTTTTTTTGTTTATTTTTTTTCCCCCTATTTTCTCCCCTATCCTTTTTTTTTTTTTATTCTTTTTCTTTAGTTTATGTTGTTTCTTTTTCTTTTATTTTTTTTTTTTTATCTTTCTTGATTTTTTTTTACCTCTTTCCTTTATTTCTCTATTTCTGTTTTTTTTCCTTTTATTTTCCTGTTTCTTTCTTTTATTTTTATTTTCTGTTGTTTTCTTTTTTTTTTTTTTTTTTGTGTCTTTTTCTCCTCATTTTTTTCTTTTTTTTATTTCCCCGTAGTTTTTTAAATTTTTCTTTTATTTTAGTTTTTTTTTATCCCATAGGTCTTCTTTTTTTTTGTTTTTAAAATTTTAGTTATTTTATTTTTTTTATTGTTTAGTTTTAGTTGGTTTATTTTTTTTTTTTTATCATATACTTATAATTGGTTTAAAAAATTAAAATTTTGTTTAAATTTATATCTAGGTATTATATATAATTTTATAACTACAGAGTACTGCGCATAATTATAATTTCTGTATCCAACCAGCTACATTCTGTTAGTAGCCTTTCTAACTTTCCTATTCTCATATTCCAGCTCGCTCTCGCTCATTCTCTTATGGGGAGAGGCATGTAAGTCAGTCAACCAAGCCATCTCTATGTCAACACTGCTATAAAAGAGAGAGAGAGAGAGAGAGAGAAATTGGCTGGCCATATACCGTACTTATCATAAGATCAATAGGACAATAGTTTCTTAAGATAAAAAAACAAAATAGCCTCATTCATAGGAAAACGTGGCAATAACTTGCAGTGTGCATGTGGTCTCGTTTCAGGTGGACAATAAAATTGTGTGTTTATTCATGTGGCCTAGACTTGTCCAAATGCACCACCGACATATTGTCAACTATGGCTAGAGTTTGTTGGCACTCGTTCAACTATTGATTAATGATTATTGATTCATTTCACCATTGTAACCATTCTCAAGTCACTGTCCACTGCTTTCATGTGTTTCACGGACCGCCCCCCATGGCAATAAAACTTTCTCTAACACGGCTCTAAGTGGTTTTAAATCAGTCTTAAGAGTGGATGGATCCTTTCTTTATGACACCCGGGCGGTGCGGTGCGCACTCCTAGGTTCCTTTGGAAATGACTCCCGGGCTAGATGGGTTAATCACTTGTGCAACTATTGATTATGGATTATTATTGAAAATATATTGATTGTTGATTTATTTCACCACTCCTTGTATGCATCGATTAGGATGTCCGAAAACTATTGATTTATTAACTTAGGCTGTGCTTGCAACACAATGCAGCAAGTAGACTGACTGTGAGGGTATGTTGCTGTGTGTTGCGTGGACCGACTGTCATGACAACAAAGTTTTTTCTCGCACAATTATAAGTGGCTTAAGGACAAATTCAAGCCCATAGATTTTAAAAGTACGCCTGGGCTGTAAGATAGAATATCTAGTGAAGAGCTGAGAAGACGGTTAGGCATCAAGAGTATCAATGATGAGATACAGGTGTGGATGGATGAACTAAGCTGGGTGAAAATATGAAAGTCTGTGAAGGTGGAGGGAGCTGCACCAAAGGGTAGACCTAGAAAGATGAGGGATCAGACTATACTCTCTGATATACAATTAAAAAACCTGACAAATGAGGCAGCTCTGAACTGGGCTGCCTGGAACGCCGGCATTAGGACGTGAAATGGGAACCGAACTTCGAGTGAAGCACTCGGTCTTTTAAGTTATTGTACATTATATAAGTATATCCTACTGTATCAGGTCTGGGGGTTTTTCCAAGCAATACAGTATCACAATCAATATGTAAACAATAAAAGCATTCAATTCTATATTTTTCTACTATAAAACATCACCTTTAATCTTCCTATTGTTCCGTAACTAGTACTTATTACTGCCTGTTCGCTACAAAAAATGCAACTACAGTATTACAGTACAGTACTGCAATGTAGCTAAATTAAACTACAGTACTGTATATTATATCACCGTGTAACAAATTCAAACCAAAGGGAAAGAGGATGTAGTCAATGTCTTCTTTCATAGCATACATGGTTGATGTGGTGACCAAAAGTCTGGGCAACAAATATTACTGCATGTAAAAATGAAAGTGATGCTAATGAACAATCGTAAAGTAATTAGCCTACCCACTATTATGTCATAGTGGAAACAAGTTTAAATTAGTCCTTAGTAAATACACTGCCAAACTGTACATATATAATACAGTTGTATATGGTAATATTAGTAAATACAGAATAAAATAACAATAATTCAAATACTGTACAAATATTCAAGTATGATACCCAATACTATCCAATGCATAGTACAAAGTTAAAAAATAAAAACCATGCTATTTATTAATACTGTACAAAACAATAAATGTTGCTTACCTGCAATTCTTTAAATCATAAGGTACTGTTACTTCAATATTCCCTGAAACAATGATAAGACTTCAAAGTATGTGAGCAAAACTAAAGCACACTAATTCATAGTCACTATTGAGACAAGTTTGCACACAATACAGTTTCAAATCAGTGTCCAGGGAATACTAAAGGCTACTGTACACAAGTCCCTCCATATGATTACAATAGAGAGAGGCAAGTGGGGATACCTGGGGCAATTGATATTGGTCTATAAAATCTTTGATTAAAATTACAGCTATTCTAATATTTTTCAATACCAGTAGATTCATGAGACATATATGACCAGATAGCCTCAATGCGATTGTTTGGTAGAGAAGTATCTGGCCAAAAACAGAAAACTCTATGCAGCATTCATGGATTTGGAAAAAGCCTACGACAAAGTAGACTGGGATGTGTTAACAGTATATGGTGTGGGAGGAAAGTTGCTAATGGCAGTAAAATCTTTTTATAGGAATGCAATGGCAAATGTGAAGGTAGGGGATAAGTTAAGTGAAAGTTTTGAGGTCAATGTAGGTGTAAGACAGGGATGTGTCATGTCAGCTTGGTTGTTCAATATATACATGGATGGAGTGATTAGGGAATGTAGGGCTGTATCAATGGGTGTGGGAGCTAGACTGGAATCAGAGGGAAGAACATGGAAGATTTTAACATGCCTATATGCGGACGATGCAGTCCTGTTGGCGGAAAATGCTGAAGAACTTCAGAGAGTGGTCACTGACTTTGACAGGGTATGTGAAAAGAGAAAGTTAAAGGTCAATGTAGGGAAATGTAAGGTAATGGTGTTTGAGAGAAGAATGCATGAAACTATAGATTTTAAGGAAAAATATAGAATCAAGAAAGAACACAAGAAAAGTTGTAAAATAAAATTGAAAAATGAAGTACTAGAAGAGGTTGAAAGTTTCAAGTATTTGGGAGCTGTACTATGCAAATATGGTAAAATGGAGAGTGAGATAAAAGAGAGAAAAATGCAAGGGAGAAAAGTGATTGGAGAACTTGATAGTATTCTCAAAGGAAGAATGGTTAGCCAGGAAGTCAAAAAGTAACTGAGAAACAGTGTGCTGCTCCCAACACTCTCGTATGGAAGCGAGACATGGACAGCAAGTGACGAGGACCTCTTCAAACTAAGAGCTGTGGAGATGAGCTTTTTCAGAATGGCAGCTGGCATGAATAGGCTAGATGGGCCAAGTAATAGGGAAGTGTACGAGTCCTTTGGAATGGAAGAGCAGGCTTTGGGCAATGATTGTGGTGTGGTTGAGTGGATAAAGAGAAGTACTTTGAGGTGGTATGGTCATGTTCAGAGGAATGGATGAAGACAGAATGCCAAGAAAGATATGGGGAGTCAGGTGAGTGGAAACCGCTAGTAGTGGAAGACCACCTATGGTATGGGAAAAGAAAGTGGAAAAATATATTGAAGAAAAACTTCCACGTAGTGGAAGGGGCATTGTGGCACGGGCAAGGGAGGCATGTCTTGACAAAGTAGCTTGGAGACGTTTCTGTCATGGCCATCCTCTAGTGGGGGTTTCCCAGGGGGAAGCAAGGCGTCGGAGATGATGATGATATATGATATATTAATTTGGGTACAAAGGTGATGATTTATCTTAGCTGGATGAAAAGATGTAAGTCTGGGAACATAAAGGGAGTTGCTCGAAGAGGTAGACCTAGAAAGAAATTATATCAGGTCATATGATCTGATATTTAAACTAAAAAAATTACAAGAGGGGAAACCCTGAATAGGGCTGCCTGGAATGTCACCATTAGGAAAAAAGACTGAAACTGTATCTCGTGTGGATCACTTGGTCTTTAAGATTATCTACCGTATATAGTGTGTATGTATGGTATGACAATTCTAAAATATATATACTGCATGTAGGGTTTCAATGAGTGACAGAGATGATAATCGAGTACTGTATATACTAAGAGAGTAACATTTGGTAATAGAAATATTGGTAAATGTAATGCAAACCGTTAGATTGAGATGGTACGGAAATGTAGAGAAAATGGTGAGGAAAGTTACTAGCATCAATGTAGTGCCACTAAGGGTAGACCGAGGTCAAATTCTCCCTACCAAAGAAAAAGATGCAAGCCTGTGAATGTGGAGGGAGCTGCACCAAGGGACAGACCAATAAAGGCGTTAGATCAGACCTTATGGTCTGATCCTGAATCGAAAAACCTGATAAGTGAGGCAGCTCATAACAGGGCTGCCTGGAATGCCGCCATTAGGACATAAGATCGGAACCGCACTTTATGTGGAGCACTTGGTCTTTTACAGTACAGTATGTACCGGTACGTATAATATACAATACCGGTACCCTGTAATTGTAATTGGTGTAAGCTACAGGAAATTCGACACATGGCTTATAATAAAGATTTATTGAAGAAGAAGGAGGGTGAAGAGCTCCACGAAATCATCTTATAAAAGGCCCAGATCGCTTACAGTCCCAAACGATTGCATCAGGCGGCAACTCTAGGAAAACATTGGTAGGGAGAATTACATATGGAGGTATTGCCCAGGATTGTGACACATGGAGAGATGCTATCAGGAGAAAGACCTATGCACGCTATAAAAACTAAACATAATTAGGCTATGATTCAAAGATTTATAGACTGGTCTCAGTTAATGCAAGTATCCTCCATTGCCCCTCCCTATGGTATATCTGAGGATGCCGGTAAATAATGTCGGGGTTAGGAAGGTGATCATGCACTAGCGGCGGGTGTACTCACTAGCCTGGTGTTAACGTACCTTCATGAACACCTGTAATGGAGACACAACATAAACAAAACAAGCCGGGGGGAGGGGTCACAACACGAAGCAATCCTGGCCAATCTACACTAATGGTACATTTTGTGAAAGTCAAGTGTGTATCATCTAAACTCCAAGATGGGCAAAGTTGGTCTATGTTAACTCTTGTATTTTGAGGGGCCTTTCCTAAGATTATTATATCGCAACAACAAAGACAAGAACCATACAAAATACAACTGTGTCCTCGGATTACAAGGGTTTGGTCGGATCATTTATATCTCAATGAAAAGAGATCCTTCGTATGGTAAAATAAAAATAACTTAAATAAAACCATAAACTAAGATGGTTTTATGACTATTGTCATTGAAAAAACGATTAATCATGATGTATATAAATCCTATAAATTTCCAAGTAAAATATATTATCTGACGTTACATATAATAGATGTTGTATAAAGCCTTTATATTACATTTTTCTACTGGGTTTATCAAGGTTCCTTTGAATACATACATATCACATATTAATAAAAATCATCAACGCTCTGACACAATCCCAGCCATAAATGTAACCTTGCATGGTCAATTTCCAAGACAAGAGACTACCTCTGAATTTAACCAGGTGAGGAATACATGTTAGCAGAGGATTTGCTGAAAATCTTTAAAATATATACAGTATGCTGGTATATATTGATCTAAAATATAATAAAAAAATAATAGAAATAATAATAATAATAATTATTATTATTATTTATTTTACAAGGTTTAGGTACATGCATCATGCATGCACGTTTGAGCCCTGGTCACCCAAATATGGCTGTGGAAATAGAGGGCAATCCCCAACTGCAACACCGCAGTTATATGGGAGTACCGGTAACATGACGTAACTCCGGACGGGGAGATAACTTTGGACACTCTAGAAAAAATATACAATGAACCACAGTTATGGGATAAATACATGATGTTATGGAAAAACAAGTACAGTATGTCTGTGGTGTTCTTCCATAATGCAGTAATTTTTCCATAACTGTAGCTTACATACTGTACTTTTATCCAGAAATGTCCGAAGCATAGCCCCCGTCCGAAGCTAGGTAATTTTACGGTACCCAATTCCAAAACCACATCAGCACTTACTCTCAACTACAAGGCCGTATAATCTTACTGCCACCTAAAAGACAGCCCAGGTACTTGAGCCCTGGTTCTTTGGGTAGGAGGCAGGGTCATTGTCAATCATGGTATAATAGTTGGTCCCAAGAGTTAGCACAAATTTCTCATAATAGCAAATACAGTACTGTATAACTAATAATACATCATTAGATTGAAGGAAGTTAATCAAATCAGTCTTGCTATCACTTCATGGATAGCAAGATCATTATAAACCAACTTGACCTGCCTTGAAGCTTACAATATGTTTAGTTACTGGACATCCACAAAATACCCTTAGGGAAGAAAAAGTTTTGCTTTGTTTTATAATTAACAAATCACAAGCTAGCAAATAAGAGGCTACAATATTCCAGGTTGTTCAATAATTTCTAAATCTAAGGCTGCAGGTCTTAGTGAGCCTTCAAAATTAGCATATTAGTTATGGTATAGTACAAAAAAGTTTTAAAGTATTTGACCAAAATAGTAAGCTGTCATAAATGATCTACTACTAATATACCGTATGTATCTACGGTGACAAAATTTACTCAAAATCTATTAAAAGAAGTTCAACATTGTAGATTACTGCATATTCTTTTTTTTTGGAAACATAATGACAAGTGAAAAATTTACACACACAAAAAAAATCTGCATGTACAGTCACGAGCATAAATACTGCGACATCAACCAGATAACGTTGATTCCTTCATCGCGAGAGGTTTATAATAAGCTGAGTAAAATCGTCTGACGGTAGCTATAATGAAATATAGAAATCCTTAAGAGTTTGAATAAAAAGTTTAGCAATACCTATGGAGACGAGGTGGGCAAACATTATCTGGTTGGTGTCGCAGTATTTATCCTCGTGACTGTACCAAAAAAATAATTTGGGATAGAAGCCAGTAGATTAATAACATCTGTAATTATATTGTACATGCTGCAGGATGTAAAAATAACATACTATAATAGATATTGCATATTATTACACAATTGGTTTTAGACATTATTTATAACTAACAAAAAATCATTAAACTTTCTATGTACAGTACAGTATAAGAAAAGCCTTATATTTTGCGAGACCAATCATCGTCATTAAGGGGAGATTTCCACTCGAGGGATTTTTTCTGGACCCCTTTCTACCTCATGTTTAGCTCCATTGCTTTTGAGATTTTAAGCGTTCGCCCCATTAGTGTGGCAATTTTAAGCACTTTTGCCCCATTTCTGTCAATTTTAAGACCTTCCGTGCCATTTAGGTGTCGATTTTTGCCTGGCGAGCAAAAGCGAGCCTGTAATTTAAGAGGAACTGGCCTTCGGCCGGGACATTTTTCTACCGAAATATGTACACATTTATCTTGAAAGGGGTTCTAGGGGGTGTAATTTTTAGCTTGATAGAGGTCTAGGGAACAAACTAAAAACCTCCCCTTAACTCCTCCTAAGAAGCCTCCACCCAGGTAGAAATTAACCCAAGCTAGTTTTTCAAGATAACGTAATATTCCTTTTGCCTACTTTGCATGCTATTTCCAAGTAAGTAAAATCACCAATAATTTAGGGGACTTGACATATATATATATATATACCGGTATGGTACTCACACTCGACAAAAATACAATTTACTGTACAGTACTTGAAACAGCCACAACCTACAATACCACACACATATCAGGCAAACACAGACATATCTAAGCTCTCATCCCCACTCCAGTCCCCACAGCATCCAAGAGCGACATACTGTATTCCCCTATTTCATGAACATTATAACAGAAATCTTGATTTTTTATAGATAATGATTACCAGTCATTATCTCCCTAATCCCAATCCCTCCCCTGATCTAAATTCCAACCCATGTTTTCCCTAAACACTCCCCATATAGGCCTATTATGATAGCCAAGATCAGCCTTCTACGGGTCCAAGCATTATCATAAAATTTAATTATACAGTATAATACAGGTCTCCCTCCCTATCCGATGCCCCAATTTACGATATTACTATAGGTTTTAGGTGTTTGTGTTTGTGTTTTGGCTGGTGCAAGAATGCATCCCCATTTACCCTATTTGCTATACAATTTTTCTATTTAAGATCGGGTTTTCAGGAATGTAACCCCCTAAGTAATTCGAGGGAAACCTGTATACTGGTACAGTACAGTACTGTATGTGAAATCTACCCACCTACAAAAATAGATAATATTAAAGACCTCTTTCGCCGCCCTATTAGAAATAATTTATTAGGGAAAATAGGGACCAATAGACTCGCCATATTTTTCTCATTACTGTACAGTATAATCCGCATGGAGGAATTTTGTTATCGACACTTGAAAAAACCCGATTACTGTACACCGAAAAATAACATGAAAATAATAAGTCCCGCCCGTAAACAAAGCATTACGCCCAATGAATCCTTCGACTTGACTCCTCTTCTTCTTGTTTTGAAAGATGCGGTGAGTGCGATTCACCCAATAAATGGCGTGAGCGTTACTCACACAAACGAAATACCGGCAACCTGTTTTTGCCCCCTTACAGATCTACATATATGAGGATGACAATAAATCAAAGGGGGATGAAGGGGCAATACCCCCCCTTAACCCATCGTGTATCCAATGTACCTCACAATTTCCCTTACCTACTGTAAAACGCGATTCACCCAATAAATGGCGCCATTTGACGTATCTTCAGATTAATGAATAATGGGTAAGTTAATGCAAATCCTCCACGCAAGCCATGAAAAACAACAATAAAACACTATATTCCTTGAAAAAAATAAAATAACGAAAACTTTGTAAATAAGGCGGCTCTAACTGTCTTGAATGTTACCCAAATGCCGCCAGAAGTTTAGCATATATCGGTATATTTTTCCCAGCTATGCTCACTCCTGGCTACACTGCCGGCCTCTCGAGAACACAGGGAACATGAGTTAATGGGCGGCGGTAAGCCCTGGGAGTCGGCTGTCTGGCCCGCTGCTCTCCCGGCCATTTGCACTCGATTTTAACCCTTTAAAAGCCTTAATAATGCTCCTAATTTGCTGCAAATTGGTGCATGACTTAAGTCGAGCACCGCTCTTTAAGGGTTAATACCTTGCATTTGTCAATGTTAAACTTCATCTGCCATTTTACTGACCATTCGTGTGAGGTATCTAGATCCCTTTGCAGACATGTATGATATGTAGGTTGCAGGATGAAGAGGAAAAACCTGATGTCATAGCCCTACAGGAAGTAAGACCAAAAAAATTTAGAATTGAAAGGGAACTGGTGGAATATAGTTTGGAGGGTTTTGAGTTATATGAGAGAAATGCTATTAGAGCAGAGGTTGGAAGAGGACTGTTTATTTATGTAAGAAAAGAGCTCAAGGTTAATGAGGTGGATATGAGACAGCAGTATTGTGAGTATTTGTGTATTGAAGTAAAATGTGTAAGAGGATCAATTCTAATTGCCTCTATATATAGAAGCCCAAATAATAGCAGGGCAGAGGATGATAACCTACTGAAAGCAATGGAGGAGATAGATAATAGAGAGAACAAATATAAAATTTTGATTGGAGATTTCAATTTGCCAAGGATCAACTGGGCAAATTGTACTACTCCAGCGGGCCAGGGTTAGCTGGAAAATAAGTTTATAGAGAAAGTGAGAGATTGTTTTTTAACGCAACATATTGTAGAGATGACAAGATATAGAGATGGGACGCAGGGGAGTGTACTTGATTTGATTTTTAGCAATGAAGAGGATATAGTGGAACATGTTAATGTGGATAGCCCTATAGGTCGTAGTGACCATGCCTGTATAAGCTTTAGTTGTAACATTAAATCGGAGAGGGATAATAGAAGCAATAGAAAAATATACATGTATGATAGAGCAGATTATGAGCTGCTGAGACGGTGTTAGGACATTGACTGGGGGGAATATTTGAACGGTGAAGACGCTGAAGGAATGTGGAGGAAAATTAGAGTCAAACTGGAGAAGGCTGTATCCAAAAGTGTACCAGTAAGGGAATATAAGGATAAAACAAAATTGAGGAAAAGAACTAACCCAGAATTGCCAATGAAAAGAAAGCTTTGGATATTGATTAGAAGAAAGAAACGATTGTGGGAAAGATTAAAATTGTTAAAAAAGAACAGGGGGTCTAGTATAGAGGCTAAGGAAGTGGATCTGGAACGCAGACAAATAAACAATAAAATAAGGTGGGAAACAAGGAGGGGGTGAAGGAGAGGGAGAGAGATAGCTAGAAATGTGAAGGATAATCCAAAAATATTCTGGAAGTACATTCAGGAAAAGTTAACAAGAAGAGTAGGGATCCCAGAGCTGGTGGGGGGGTTGAATGATGGGAGTAGAGCGGAGACTGATAAGGAGAAAGCAGAGGTGCTGGGGAAATACTTTGGGGGGGTACTAACAGTGGAGTCAGAGGATGCAGTGCCTACTATTCCCATCAAACAGGCACCGGCACTAGAACTAATAGAGTTTTCCCATGCTAGAATAAGAAGGGCTATAGAAAAAATGAACAGAAGTAAGTCACCGGGACCGGATGGGATACACCCAAGAATCATAAAGGAAGGAGGGGAGATGTTAGTAGAGCCATTGAAAATGTTATTTGAGGTATCGTTTAATACAGGACAAATCCCGATGGACTGGAGAGAGGCGAACATAACAGCTATATTTAAGAAGGGAAAGAGAAATGACCCAGGGAATTATAGACCAGTCAGTTTGACAAGTGTTGTGTGTAAACTAATGGAAACGGTAATTAGAGAAGGAATAATGGATCATATGAAGTCAAAACAACTTTTCAGTGGGAGACAGTTCGGATTCTTGCCGGGGAGGTCGACGGTACTACAGCTAATTAAGGTGGTAGATGATTGGATGCAAATTCTAGAAGATGGTGATGTAATAGATGTGGTATATTGCGATTTTATGAAGGCCTTCGATAAGGTCCCACATAAAAGGTTAATAGAGAAAGTTAGAAGCTATAATATAGGGGAGAAATGTGTGAAATGGACAGAAGCCTTCCTGAAAGATCGGAGACAGAGGGTACTGGTGAATGGAATAGGCTCGGGGTGGAGGGAAATTACAAGTGGGGTACCTCAGGGATCTGTGTTGGGACCACTGCTGTTCGTTATATTTATTAACGACTTGCCTGAAGTTATAACTAATGGAAGTGAGGTATACCTGTATGCGGATGACACTAAACTGTATAGAAGAGTGAGGAGTAAGGAAGATATGGGTTTTGCTTCAAGGAGATGTGGACGGCATGAAGGGATGGTCTGAGCATTGGTTAATGCCTTTTCATCCAAAAAAATGCAAGTACATGCGGATTGGGACCAGCAAGATAGACAAGGTAGGATACAGTATGTATGAAGCGATGGAGGAAGTGAGTGCAGAAAAGGATATAGGAGTAGTGATAGACAATAAGTTAAATTTCTCAGAACATTTAGCGGAAAAGATAAACAAAGCCAATAGAATTGTAGGGCTGATAAGGAGGACATTTGTGTCACTTGACGAAGAAATCTTCAGGAATCTATATACAGCGCTGGTTAGGCCGCACCTGGAATATGCAAACCAGGTGTGGGCTCCATATATGGTAAAGGATATAGAAGCAGTGGAGAGCTAGCAAGCTGGTACCAACGTTGAAGAACGCGGGCTATGAGCAGAGGTTGAGGACACTGGGGCTTCCGACACTGGCATATAGGAGAAAGAGAGGGGATATGATAGAGACTTTTAAGATAGTGTCAGGAAAGTACGATGAGGATGTGTGTGAAGGTATCTTCTTGATGCGGGAGGGAACAAGAACGAGAGGACACTCTAAGAAAATTTACAAAGAAAGAAATAGGCTTGAGAAGGCAAAGAACTCATTTTGTGATAGAGTGGTAAATGAGTGGAACGCACTGCCCCAGTATGTAGTCGATTCCGAATCAATAAGGGAGTTTGAAAGTAATCTTGATAAAGCATGGGGAAGACAAGATTTGAAGTTTGATTATAAAACAAAAATACAGAATAGTAAAAATGTTGCGTCTGCTACCGCCGCCGCCAACACCGTGAACGACCGCAGCAGTGCAAGTACTGGTACTGAGCTGGATACACAGGCATAGTTTGCCTTTTTCCAGAGGATCTACTGTAAGAAACTGTAAGAATGTAAGAGACACTCTATATCTCTAACTGAATCAATTTTTCTCCCCATGTTGGTATCGTCTGCAAATTTACTTATCCTACTAGTTATACCTAAATCAAGGTCATTTATGTATATAATAAACAACAGAGGACCTAATACAGATCCCTGGGGGACACCACTCTTGACTGATCCCCATTCTGACTTAGTACCATTTATGCTGACTCTCTGCTCCTACCAATTAGCCTAGCCATGACCTAATCCATCCTAACAACGCCCCACCTATTCCATGTGCCTCAACCTTTCTCATCAATCTCTCATGAGGGACTCTATCGAAAGCTTTACTGAAATCTAAATATATAATATCATATGACTTGTCATTATCTACTGCTTCATATACCTCTGAGAAAAAACTAAGCAAATTAGTAAGGCAAGAACATCCCTGAGTGAATCCATGCTGAGAAGAATTGATTAAGTTAAGTTTCTAAGTGGTTTCTCATTTTCCTAGCAATAATTGACTCTAGTAGCTTTCCTATGATTGAAGTGAGACTAATGGGACGGTAATTGGATGCTATTGATTTATCACCTTTTTTGAAAATCGGAACTACCGGTACATTTGCAAGCTTCCAAGCTTCTGGAACTAGCCTATACCTGTTTCTAATGAATTGTTAAAAAGAAATGTTAATGGGTTACTTAACTCATCTCTGCATTCTTTTAATACTCTAGTATATAACTCATCGGGACCAGGCGATTTCTGAGGTTTCAGTCTGTCAATTTCCTTAAGCACATCATTTCTACTTATAGTAACCGTACTTAACCTATTTTCTATACTATCGCTATATACCTTACGGACTTCTGGAATCTGTTCCAAATTTTCATTAGTGAAAACGGATAGAAACTGACTATTTAATGTACTGCACATTTCTAAATAATTTTCTGTCATTTCTCCTATCGAAGTTTTAAGGGGGCCTATTTTATCTCTAACTTTAGATTTATATACCGGTAGCTGGTAAAAAGCCTTAGGGTTATTTTTTGAGTCATTGGCTATCCTGATTTCATAATTTCTTTTGTCTGTCCTTATACCTTTTGGTTTAATTCTAGTTTCGCTTTCACAGCATACTCATAAATTTCTATGGCTACTTTAGAGTTGTCATATACCATACTTAATTCCTATATACAGTATGTCCAAAGCGGCGGAAATGCATTATAAGGAATTATACCTACTGTAAACAAAAATATATTTTCTCCCCATAGCCTATGCGGCACCATAGCTATTACATAATACTAGGTTAGGTTAGGCTAATGTCGTTAATGTAGTTTATTATCATTATATTACGTCTTTTACCCAACAATTTCCCTGATCTTCATAGTTGGTCGGGAAGCTATGCCTTTACAACGGCGCCTCCCTTTTGTCGCTGTATACGTGAAACTAGAATTTTACCTACCTTTTTTAACCTCTCTTGATAGATTCTGATAGTAAGCAAGTAGGTGAATTTCGCCTTTCTTAATTTTTCTATATATTCCTTTTTTTTTTTCCTAGGTCTAATAGTCTATTATTCATTAAACAACACTGTAGGCCTAGCCTATATCAAAGAAAAATAAACAAAAAACAAAATTAACGGTCAATATTTACGAGTCACTCCACAGCTGGGATCTCATTTTTAACGGTAGTTTTGGGTTCCTATCATTCTATGCTTCATTGCTATATACTTTTTATCCACCGGAATTTTTTTTTTCGTTTTTTTTTTTTTTTTTTTTTTAGCATTAACCTAACCTAACCTAACCTAATAGCCCCCAAATACATTTAGGTTAGGTTAGGTTAGGTTTTTAGGTTAGGTTAGGCCTAATGCTAAAAAAAAAATAAAAAAAATAGCCTAGCCTAAAAAACTAAAAAACAAAACAAGAAAAAATAATATTTTCCGGTGGATAAAAAGTATATAGTAATGAAACAGAGTGATAGGAACCCAAAACTACCATTAGAAATGAGATTCCAGCTGTGGTGTGACTCGTAAATATTGACCAAACTAGTAATAAGGCTGTCCGGGGTATCTTCAATTTTTATCATTGGATAAATTAAATGCCAATATTTCAATGAATGAGTCACAACACAATAGGAAAAACAACACAATAGGAAAACTGGTTCAATGTTATTTTAATACCACGAATTTTATTGATATATTTGAAGATAAATATTGAATCCATATGCTCTAAAGATCATAAGAAAATTTGGGGCAAAACCTAATAAAAAAGAACGGTACTAAAATGTCTTTTTCGTAACAAGGTTGTCAATACGGTACTTCCAGTTATCGATAGCTCTAAAGATCATATGAAAATGTGTTAAACCCTCGAAAAAAAATAATATAAAAGTATGGTACTAAAATTTAATTTTCGTAACAAGGTTGTCAATACGGTACTTTCCCGTTATCAATGTACAATCAAAGCTGAAGATTGCAGAGTAAACACCGTAGACTCCATCGACTTTCTTTCACCTTCGTATAATCGACAGCCAATTTATTTTTATTTTTTTAATAAGGGATTAGTACTCAACCAGCGGGGGTGTGGGGGCAGCAGCCCCCACCCATAATACTAGGTTAGGTTAGGTAAGGTTGTTAGGTTAGGCTAATATCTTTTCAAATCACTATCGGGGCCGTGTCTCAACATCCATCAATAGGCCTAATGGGGAAAATAGGTTTTCCCGAGATTTCTAATTAATTACAAACACTATATATTGATGTAAATGAAAACATTTTGTTATAAGAAACACTCGGAAAATTTGTGGTATTAAAATAACATTTTTCCGGAAAACTAGAAAGCTTTATTTGTCATGCAGGTACTAGTATATATAATAGCCTAAAGAAGCAAAGGAAACAACCTCCTAATAGTATTCCCCTATAATAGGAAAATACCAGTCTAAAATATGGTCCAAGGTATGCAATACATGGTATTCGAAGGTAGCTATGGGCCCGGGCATTTAACCTTGACAGCAGCCCTCCCCCCTCCCTCCCGGCCCCACATACCAATACCACATTTCCTCTGATATTTCCTTATTTCCCGTGCTACACTCACCTCTGCCGTGTTGGTCATGCTAGACTGGTGACAAGGGTAGGCGCTGGGGGCGGCACAGCAACAAATCAAACATACAGAACACAAAACACTTGGGAAATACGGTGGAGTCGTCTGTTTGTTTTGATTACATCGCACACACACGCACGCACGCACACGCATAGCGTTTCACATTAGCAAATATTGTAAATGAATAAACTGTAAGATACACCAAAAAATGTATGCAATAAATATGCAATATAAATATTTCTAAAGAATATGACATAAAGCGCCTTATAGACAAATACGATATAGATATAGTAACAACATTTCAATCCTTATAACTGTATTTTTTTACATATAGGCTTAATATAATTGTTTTTAGTATGATCAATAAATTAAATTACCATGCATTATGCTATTTCTCATTATATATACATTAAAAAATAGAATAGGACATTTCTCCGGTACGTAACCCTTTGTTAGCGTCTGAAGCTGTTCACGTAATTTTGACGATAGGCATCCGTCTTTCACCTCTAAATTTTACCTTATAGCAGTTGTCAGAATGCTGTCGTTTATTAAATATTCCAGTATTATAAGCAGAAAATCACCCAGATTATTTAAGAGGAGTGACATTGGACTGGTGGCCCGGTATATGTGTGTAAAGACTGATGTTAGAGATGCCGGGTCTGAACACTATGATGTGGTCATCTCTGGGGGTGGGATGGTTGGCTTCGCTATGGCCTGTGCTATTGGTAAGTCAGTGTTCCATAACTTTAGTGATTATATTTGTCATAATATTTGAATAATATGTTTGATTCTATGGTAAGATTTTACGGTGTGACAGTTGCAAGCCCCATCCATGTTTGTGTAGCCTATAGGAGCGCACTGAAGTTGGTTACTTACTTACTTTTTACTGGTTCCTTTTTCACTTTTATATCAATAAGTAATAAGTAAATAGTTTTAGTTACATTTTACGTATTCAAAATATACAAATCCAATAGGCTACGTAAAAATATGTAGAATAGGCCTAATTAGCCTAATAAATTAATAGTTTTCGTTACATTTTACGTAAGGTAGGATATTCATCCTTCTAAAACTTTGATTTTTTTTTCTATCTGTTTTTACGTATTGGATTTGTATCTCGAATACGTAAAATGTAACTAAAACTTATTACTTATTCGTTATTCGAGCTGATTTTACGTATTGGAGTATCCTGAACCGGTAAAATCTGTCTGTTTTTACGTATTGGATCTGTTTCTTGAATACGTAAAATGTAACTAAAACTATTTACTTGTTACTTATTCGAGCTGATTTTGCGTATTGGAGTATCCTGAATACGTAAAAACAGACAGATTTTACCGGTTCAGGATAGGGCATACAACTCCAATAGGCTACGTAAAAACTAAAAATCACCATGACTTGAGAGTCAAATCCCTGCTAAAATGGGTCGTTTCGGCCATTTGATCATTATTACGATCTCGTAGCCTACACCGTCGGCTCAGAAGGGTTACTAAGGAAAACCATTCCTAGAAGCCGGGAAAATTATCACTTGGTCGTTCAAACACCACCGTGGCTTGACAGTCAAATCCGTGCAAAAACGGGTCTCAGACAGCGCTCCTTTGAAAAACTATATATTACGATCTCGTACATCGTCGCCCGTCGGCTCAGAATGGTTTCTAGGGAAATTTTTGCCTAGGAAACGCTCTGAGGGAGCTTTCGGAAATTTATTCGCAGAGTGATGAACAAACATACTTTTTTGGACCTACTGTAGTTTAAAATACAAATCCAATACGTAAAAACAGCTGGAATGAGTAATAAGTAACTAGTTTTACAGTAATTACATTTTACGTATTCAAAATACAAATCCAATACGTAAAAACAGCTAGAATAAGTAATAAGTAACTAGTTTTACAGTAATTACATTTTACGTATTCAAAATACAAATCCAATACGTAAAAACAGCTAGAATAAGTAATAAGTAACTAGTTTTACAGTTGTTGTTGTTGTTGTTGTTGTTGTTGTTGTTGTTCCCCAAGCTGCCTGGCCGAACAGCCCCAAGGCCCTGAGCAAGGCCAAGGCCATAACCGAGCGCCCCCACAGAACCCTCCCCGCCGACCACAATAAAGCCTGGGTGACCGAAGCCACTCCATGGCGGGGAGCTGAGGAGGGTGCGGAAATGCCCGGGAAACCAAAGCCCCACCCAGGGCCCTGTGTCCCTCAGCAATTATGAAGAGAAAGTTGAGGGGCAAGGGAAAAATGTGACGCTTTGGCTTCCAATCTTGGTAGATTGGGAGGTCAATCCACGTTAGAGACGCCGTCACTTAAGATCTAGAAAATATATAAGTAAAAGGAACAGTCAGAGTAAGCTATGGGTATGACAGAGATTGCTCAGTTCTCACTCTAATAGACCAGCCCATCACCACTTGACTAGAACCCAATCCTCTCAGCATCAGCTAGGAAAGGCCCTAGAAAGCCGCCTTTGGCGGGGGGATAGCTCCCCTATTTCAACCCTTTTCGGGGTTGGGCACCCGCCCAACAGTAATTACATTTTACGTATTCAAGATACAGATCCAATACGTAAAAACAGCTAGAATAAGTAATAAGTAACTAGTTTTACTTACATTTTACGTATTCAAAATACAAATCCAATACGTAAAATCAGCTTGAATAAGTAATAAGTACAGTCGACCCTCGCAAATTCGGACTAAAAGAGACTGGGCCTTGTCCGAATTCAGGAAAAGTCCGGATTCAGAAAATAGTGTACGGGGGGGCCACACACGCATACACATATACACACACATTATTAATATTAATAGCCTAGCAGTAAATAAAAGTTACGTAATATACAGTACTGTACAGTATTCGCCTTATCCTAAATCTTCTATTTACACTATGTACAGGGGTTGATTGAAGGGGGTTAATCAGAATCCGAGGTCCGTATATCGGAGACGGTTTGCTTCTTGCACCCATACTCCTCACAAACCTGGAGCACTGTACGACCATTCTCAAGCTTCCTTATCAGTTCTAGCTTTTGTTCTACACTCAGAGTAACCTTTACCCGCTTGACAGTCTTTTGAGGCTTGGGGGGCATGGTGGCTGGCAATGAAAGTCGATAATAACTTCACAAACACCTTAATAACCAGGTAGTCGCACGGCGGGTTGTAAACAAGCTTGAATGACTAGGCGGGAACGGGTGGCGTCACCCGTCGCGAGAGCCACCTACCGGACAAAATTTTAAGTATTCGGACAAGTATGCGTTACGGTACGCACTACCGGACGATCGGACCGGACTCCGGATTGTGTCCGGATTGTTGAAAGTCCGGATTGGTGAAGTCCGGATTTGCGAGGGTCGACTGTAACTAGTTTTAGTTACATTTTACGTATTCAAGATACAGATCCAATACGTAAAAACAGCTAGATTTTACCGGTTCATACATCGTCGCCCCTCTGCTCAAAAGGCTTCCTAGGGGGATTTTTGCCTAGGAAACGCTCTGAGGTAGCGGTCAGAAATTTGTTTGCAGAGTGATCAATAAACAATTTTCTGATCTAGTTTTCGATGGGGAATCCGAATCTGGCCTTACATTTGAGGTACGTCGACAATTCAGATAAGTATAGAGCTCTAGTACCTCGATTTCACCAGCTATAGTTACATTTTAAGTATTCAAGATACAAATCCAATACGTAAAAACAGCTGGAATGAGTTACACTTACACTTAGTTGTATTCCGTCTGTTAGTGACACAGTTGAGCTGGGGCTCCATTGCGACCAGGCAGCTCCCTTTCTTCCACTCTCCATTCCAGAAGTCGGTTGGAGTTGGTGCTGGGGTATCCTGTTTAATATGTAAATAGTTTTAATCACATTTTACGTATTCAAAATGCAAATCCAATGCGTAAAATCAGCTAGAATAAGTAATAGGTAATTAGTTTTAGTTACATATTCAAGATACAGATCCAATACGTAAAAACAGCTAGATTTTACCGGTTCAGGATAGGGCCTACAACTCCAATACGTAAAAGCTAAAAATCACCATGACTTGAGAGTCAAATCCCTGCTAAAACGGGTCTCAGGAGCGCTGCGCTCCTTTGAAAAACGATATTACGATCTCATACACCGTCGCCAGAAGGCTTTCTAGGGGAATTTTTGCCTAGGAAACGCTCGGAGGGCGCGGTCGGAATTTTTTCGCAGAGTGATGAACAAACATACTTTTCTGACCTAGTTTTCGATGGGGAATCCAAATCTGGCCTTACATTTGAGGTACAGGTACAGTCAGGACCCCCAATACACGATTCCACAATTCGCGAAAACCCTAATACACGAGTTACCCCTCGAAAATAACATTAATTAATTAAGCATTAATTACGCGAGGTGGTACCACAATACACGAATCGAGAGCTAAGAAGGGGCCAAATCCGCTATTCCCGCTTGATACGCGAGCACGTCTACGTTTCGCGAGGCCCAGGAGTAGCTCTGAAAAAAGAAGACGGGCATACGCCTGCCTTCCCTCCCGCTTACCCTCCCACAGTCCCGCTCAAGCGCTCATAGCTGTGCGGAGTGACCAAACGTTTGTAGTGCCTGCCACTTTTTTCGCCATGCCACGCCAATATAAGAAGATAACACAAAATGAAGGTGGAATTGTTGTTTCGCAAGAAAAGAGGAGAAGGAAACTGTGCAATAGGCTTGTCAGAGTAAACTGTTCGTACGATTTGGTTAGGGAGGGAGAAGTTGGAGAAAATCGTGAAGTCCTACGGTCCTATTCCTAGTCCTAGCCTATCTACTACTAATTTTAAGGTAAGGTTTCATATTTTTATTCATTGTTCTTCTTATATATAAGATATAGACTGTACTGTAGAGCCAAAAATGTCGAAAATAGGGCCAAAAATTTCGAAAATAGGCCATAATTGAGAGATGTCACCCAATCTAATTATTCCCATTTAAAGTTAGTTCCACAATACCCGAATTCACAATACGCGATGCCTCCTGTCACCCCTATTCTCGCGAATTGGGGGTCCTGACTGTACGTCGAACATTCAACGAAATATAGAGCTCTAGTACCTCGATTTCACCAACTAAATTAATTTAGAAGGCAGATTCGAACTCGGCAGCCCAAACTACATATGAATATCACCTTGAAACGTGAAATTGGCCGTTTCGGCCATATGATCATTATTACGATCTCGTAGCCTACACCGTCGGCTCAGAAGGGTTACTAAGGGAAACCATTCCTAGAAGCCGGGAAAATTATCACTTGGTCGTTCAAACACCACCGTGGCTTGACAGTCAAATCCGTGCAAACACAGGTCTCAGGCAGCTAGCTCTCCTTGGAAAAACGATATTACGATCTCGTACACCGTCGCCCGTCGGCTCAAAAAGCTTTCTAGGGGAATTTTTGCCTAAGAAACGCTCTGAGGGAGCGGTCGGAAATTTATTCGCAGTGATGAACAAAACAAATTTGTTTATCTTGTTTAACCCGTTGAGTCCCGGCGAGTTATAATATTTTGTTCACCCCAGTCCCAAGCCATTTTCACTTCTTGTTTTTGTTTGCTAAAATGGAAGACAAGGATGAGAAATGAAAAAAAAAAAAAAAATCACCTCTGATATTTTTTTTTTGGGGGTGGGGGGGGGCCTCAAAAAAATGTGTTGAGCCAAAATGGAAGAGAATGGTGAGAAATGAAGAAAAAACTAAACAAAAAAAAACTCGTCATTTGGGGGTCGGGGGGGGGGGTCGAAAGTTCGTCTCCCCCGCATGACCACCCGCCCGGGAGCACTAGGGTGAAAACTGAGTATGGCATTGTACGGCATACATCCTAAGGAGTGTCTCACATAAATCTCAAGCCTCTAGCTCCCATACGACCGGAGTAATGAAGGTTCAAAGTGGCGGTGAACTAAGTGTGTAAAGTATCCCCACTAAGCCCACCGGCCGCGCGGCTGTCTTGGCCCGCTCACACCTACCGGCCCGGCTCCCACACACACTACGGTACCTCCCCCTCCTATTCTCCCGCCATTTCCTACCTTACGAGCCACGTAACTGATTTTAATATGCCGGACGCACGTGATGCGTCGCTGGGAGCTGGTGATCAAACACTGCCGACGCATCACGTGCGACGCTGGGTCTCACTGGGTTAAGATACAAATCCAATTCGTAAAAACAGCTAGAATAAGTAATAAGTAACTAGTTTTACTTACATTTTACGTATTCAAAATACAAATCCAATACGTAAAATCAGCTTGAATAAGTAATAAGTAACTAGTTTTAGTTACATTTTACGTATTCAAGATACAGATCCAATACGTAAAAACAGCTAGAATAAGTAATAAGTAACTAGTTTTACTTATATTTTACGTATTCAAAATACAAATCCAATACGTAAAATCAGCTTGAATAAGTAATAAGTAACTAGTTTTAGTTACATTTTACGTATTCAAGATACAGATCCAATACGTAAAAACATCTAGAATAAGTAATAAGTAACTAGTTTTACTTACATTTTACGTATTCAAATTACAAATCCAATACGTAATATCAGCTTGAATAAGTAATAAGTAACTAGTTTTAGTTACATTTTATGTATTCAAGATACAGATCCAATACGTAAAAACAGCTAGATTTTACCGGTTCATACATCGTCGCCCCTCTGCTCAAAAGGCTTCCTAGGGGGATTTTTGCCTAGGAAACGCTCTGAGGTAGCGGTCAGAAATTTGTTCGCAGTGATCAATAAACAATTTTCTGACCTAGTTTTCGATGGGGAATCCGAATCTGGCCTTACATTTGAGGTACGTCGACAATTCAGATAAATATAGAGCTCTAGTACCTCGATTTCCCCAGCTATAGTTACATTTTAAGTATTCAAGACACAAATCCAATACTAAATCTAAGAGCTGTGGAGATGAGCTTTTTCAGAATGGCAGCTGGCATGAATAGGCTAGATGGGCCAAGTAATAGGGAAGTGTACGAGTCTTTTGGAATGGAAGAGCAGGCTTTGGGCATTGATTGTGGTGTGGTTGAGTGGATAAAGAGAAGTACTTTGAGGTGGTATGGTCATGTTCAGAGAATGGATGAAGACAGAATGCCAAGAAAGATATATGGGAGTCAGGTGAGTGGAACCGCTAGTAGTGGAAGACCACCTATGGTATGGGAAAAGAAAGTAGAAAAATATATTGAAGAAAAACTTCCACGTAGTGGAAGGGGCATTGTGGCACGGGCAAAGGAGGCATGTCTTGACAAAGTAGCTTGGAGACGTTTCTGTCATGGCCATCCTCTAGTGGGGGTTTCCCAGGGGGAAGCAAGGCGTCGGAGATGATGATGATGATGATGAAATCCAATACGTAAAAACAGCTGGAATGAGTACAGTAATATGTAAATAGTTTTAATCACATTTTACATATTCAAAATGCAAATCCAATAATGCAAATCCAATACATAAAAAAGGCTAGATTATACCGGTTCAGGATAGGGCCTACAACTCCAATACATAAAAACTAAAATCCACCGTGACTTGAGTCAAATCCTTTCAAAAAGAAAGGGGTCTCAAGCAGCGCTCCTTGGAAAAACGATATTGCGATCTCGTACACCGTCGCCCGTTGGCTTAGAAGGCTTTGTATCTTGAATACGTAAAATGTAACTAGGCTGGTGAAATCGAGGTACTGGAGCTGTATATTTATCTGAATTGTCGACGTACCTCAAATGTAAGGCCAGATTCGGATTCCCCATCGAAAACTAGGTCAGATTTTTTTTTATTGATCACTCTCCAAACAAATTTCCGACCGCTACCTCAGAGCGCTTCCTAGGCAAAAATCCTCCTAGGAAGCCTTATGAGCAGAGGGGCGACGATGTATGAACCGGTAAAATCTGTCTGTTTTTACGTATTGGATCTGTTTCTTGAATACGTAAAATGTAACTAAAACTATTTACTTATTACTTATTCGAGCTGATTTTACGTATTGGAGTATCCTGAACCTGTAAAATCTGTTTCTCGAATACGTAAAATGTAACTTTAAAAAAAAAAAAAAAAAAATCTAGCTGTTTTCCCGTATTGGATTTGTATCTCGAATACGTAAAATGTAACTAAAACTTTTTTTTTCTATTGATTTTTTTTTTCTATCTGTTTTTACGTATTGGATTTGTATCTCGAATACGTAAAATGTAACAAAAACTATTTACTTATTACTTATTCGAGCTGATTTTACGTATTGGAGTATCCTGAACCGGTAAAATCTGTCTCTTTTTACGTATTGGAGCTGTTTCTTGAATACATAAAATGTACGGTAACTAAAACTATTTACTTATTAGAGCTGATTTTACGTATTGGAGTATCCTGAACCGGTAAAATCTGTTTCTTGAATACGTAAAATGTAACTAAAAAAATAAATATTACTTTTTCTAGCTTTTTTCCCGTATTGGATTTGTATCTCGAATACGTAAAATTTAACTAAAACTTATATTTTGTTTTCTAGCTGTTTTTACGTATTGGATTTGTATCTCGAATACGTAAAATGTTATTAAAAAAAAATTATTACTTTTTCTAGCTTTTTTCCCGTATTGGATTTGTATCTCGAATACATACAATTTAACTAAAACTTTGAAGAAAAAAATTCTAGCTGTTTTAACGTATTGGATCTGTTTCTTGAATATAGATACTGTATATAAACAATATATATATATATATATATATATACAGGTATATATATATATATATACAGGTATATATATATATATATATATACTGGTATACTGTATATATATGGTGTAATTGATTAAAGCGTCGGCTATGTTCCTGATGGTCGATGGTTCGATCCCCACTGAGAGACTAGAAACATATATATATATATATATATATATATATATATATATATATATATATATATACTGTATATATATATTTTTTTTTTTTATTTTTTTTCAATCATTCGTCTGGCCAAATATAAGGACGCACTTATCGTGGTCATTAGGCTGGCAAGGGTGAGTGATGGGTAAATCCAGGTTAGGTCTAGAGACGTGTGTTCGAAATCAGAAGAGTTATGGGGATATTTTTTGAGTGTATGTAAATTATTATTATTTTTTTTTTTTTTTTTTTTACATACTCATGCCCTGCTAGGCCTATCCATAAAAGTCGAAAACTGCTACGAATAGCAGATCCTAAGTATGTTTTTTGGTATATATTTTTTTTTATTTGATTTTGGGTATTTTTGATGTATTATTAAGGAAGGTTTGTACAGAAATATAATATTGCATATCTAGAAATAAAAGTACGGTACTGAAGATATCACTATATCATACAAAAGTACAATATTTCTTTATTAATTATTTACAACTACATAATAAATAATATATTGCTTATATACTGTACAGTATACATATATATATATATATATACCGTATATATATACTGTAGATATAAATAAATATATATACTGTATATATATATATATATATATATATATATATATATATATATATATATATATACCGTATATATATATATATATTAAAATATATCACAAATACACGTGAGCCACTAAATGTTTCTAGTCTCTCAGTGGGGATCGAACCATCGACCATCAGGATGATAGCCGACGCTGTAATCAATTACACCACGGCAGTGGTGCCGTGGTGTAATTGATTAAAGCGTCGGCTATCATCCTGATGGTCGATGGTTCGATCCCCACTGAGAGACTAGAAACATATATATATATATATATATATATATATATATATATATATATATACAGTATATATATATACATATATATATATACGGTATATATATATATATATACGATACCGGTATATATATATATACTGTATATATCTATATATATACCGGTATAAGTGGATTTGATTAACCCTCTCACCACGGAAGGGCTCTTGAACGCCCATAAAAAAGCATATAACAGCTGACCGGAAGGGCTCTTGAACGCCCAGTGATTGAAAGCCTGTGAGCTTCGTGTGCGAGGCGTCGGTCCGACGCATGTAAACAACAGCCGGCTGGACCGACGCCCCGCATCTCCGGCCACATGAAGGAGAGCGTCGCTTGTTCGTGTGTGCCTGTATGTTGTTGTTAAGTATCGAAAAGTAGTGTAAAGTGGCTGTTTGGCCATAAAGTTATCTCAATGAATCTCACAACTCAACCAGTTGCCTTAGAGAGCTCTACTTAATGCCATTCTACAGGTAAATAACACAGCTACGCTTGGGGATGTGCGGGAATGCGGGAAGCAGTCAGATTAACACATATATGGTAGCCTAGCCTAGACGTTTTTCGGCCAAAACACCCGGGTTTCGAGGAATATATATATAATACATAGCCGGGGCTGGAGGGTTAAAGACGAAAATCTAGCTTTCAAGCTTAGCCAAGAGGAAATTAAGTCGAGTAAGGGGAAAAGGGAGGAAGTTGATGAAAAATTGTATTCATGGCAGGTTGTTAAAAATACGGGTGGGAAAGTCACACTCAAGAAGCAGGATAGTAGAATAGGTATGAGTGTGACAAATACATTCTCTCTTTTGCGAGACGAATGTGAGGGAAAAGATAGTCAGGATAAGGGAGGGTTAGCCGAAGTGCCTGCCGCCGACTCAGCTCCAACCGCTGATGCTGTGCTACCTACCACCACCCCCACCACCACCAAGGGAGCTTCTGCCACCACCGGGGGTTCTCCAACTGCAGCTGCTGGATCCTCCCGAGGGAAAGGTAAGTCTGTGTCGATTGTGGGCGACTCCATGGTAAGACATTTAGTTAGGGCTACCCGCACTAAACTTAGGAAGGTTGTGTGTCTGCCTGGCCATGGAGTTGGGAGGGTTTTAGAGAAGATGGACCACATCTTGGAAGATAGTGGAGATAACCCCATTATCTGTCTCAGTGCCGGGAGTAACGATGTTGGTAAGGGTAGAAGTGAGGAACTGCTGCAGCAGTATCGGGATGTGTTAGATAAGGTTAGGATGAAGGGAGGGATCCCTGTAGTACATTGTATCCTACCCAGAAGAGGAGTTCCCAAGGAATGGACATCCAGGGCGATTGGTATCAATTGCCGTTTGGAGAAATATTGCAAAGAAAAAGCAATACCATTCATTGATAACTGGGATAGTTTCTATGGGAGAGATGGGATGTACGCAAGGGATGGGGTTCATCTTTCACGGTTAGGGGTTTCTACATTAGCTAGTTCTTTAGATAGGGTGGTTGTGGGGTTTTGAACAGAAATATTGAGTGTAAATGAGAGGTTAAATGGAACAATTTTAGCGTCAGGCGAAAGCGATAAGGATATTCAGTCTCATGCTAAAAATTATGACTATATTGCAAATGATAGTAGTGATGGTGCAACGGAAGATGGAAATGTCGTTAGAAATAAAGGTAAATTAGGTATAAAGAAAAGAAGTAAATTGAGAGTATATTACACAAACTGTAGGAGTCTATGTAACAAAATGAACGAACTTAGAGCCCTTGTTAGCAAAGAAAATATAGACATAATAGCGCTAACTGAAACGTGGATTAATACAGAAACCAGGCATTTTTTTTAGCAGAATTTGATATACCAGGATATAGTTTGTTTAAATATGACCGAACAAGTAAGAGGGGTGGCGGTATAGCAGTGTTTGTCAGGAGTACATTAAAAAACTGTATTAAATCAGGTATTAGACTAAATAACGATAATGAAAGTGTTTGGGTAGAGGTTAACGAAGGTAGTGAGACCATAGTTATTGGAGTTATGTATAGACCGCCAAATATGAGTAGAAATGACGGAACGTCATTATGGGAGGAAATTAAAATGGCATCAAGGTTTAGCAATGTGTGCATTATGGGGGATTTTAATTTTCCGAATATAGATTGGCAGCATCAAATAGGAGGCTCTGATTCTGAGGAGTTTATAGAGGTAGTACAAGATAGTTTTTTATTTCAATTCATAGATATGCCGACTAGAGGTAATAATATTCTCGATTTAGTTTTCAGTAACAATGAACATATGGTAAATAATGTAGAGATAGGGGACCACCTAGGAAATAGTGACCACAATTCTGTGTATTTTAATATACAATGGAAAGGTAATACCAGAGAGAATACAACATTAATACCTGACTTCAGAAAAGCCAATTATGGTGGGTTAAGAAGAGCCCTATTAGCTGACCCTATGGTCAAAAAATTAAGTCGATCCAGGTGTCCAAATGAGTGTACCCCTTCTCAGGCACCTGTCATCTTAACCCTCTGTTCCCGGAAGGGCTCTTGAACGCCCATAAAAAAGCATACACGAGCTGCCCGGAAGGGCTCTTAAACACCCATGAGGTCAAAGCCTGTGAGCTTCGTGTGCGAGGCGTCGGTCCGACGCATGTAAACAACAGCCGGCTGGACCGTCGCCCCGCATCTCCGGCCACAAGAAGGAGAGCGTCGCTTGTTCGTGTGTGCCTGTATGTTGTTGTTAAGTATCGAAAAGTAGTGTAAAGTGGCTGTTTTTGCCATAAAGTTATCTCCAATGAAATCATCATCACAGCTCAACCAGTTGACTTAGAGAGCTCTACTTAATGCCATTCTACAGGTAAATAACACAGCTACGCTTGGGGATATGCGGGAAGCAGTCAGATTAACAAATATACGGTAGCCTAGCCTAGACGTTTTTCGGCCAAAACACCCGGGTTTCGGGGAATATATATATAATACATAGCCGGGGCTGGAGGGTTAAGTCAGGAAGAGACGTCAACCTTGGTACAGTATCTTGAATACGTAAAATGTAACTAAAACTAGTTACTTATTACTTATTCAAGCTGATTTTACGTATTGGATTTGTATTTTGAATACGTAAAATGTAAGTAAAACTAGTTACTTATTACTTATTCTAGCTGTTTTTACGTATTGGATTTGTATCTTAAACTAGATAAAAAAAAATGTTTGTTCATCACTGCGAATAGATTTCCGACCGCTCCCTCAGAGCGTTTCTTAGGCAAAAATTCCCCTAGAAAGCTTTTTGAGCCGACGGGCGACGGTGTACGAGATCGTAATATAGTTTTTCCAAGGAGAGCTAGCTGCCTGAGACCTGTGTTTCCACGGATTTGACTGTCAAGCCACGGTGGTGTTTGAACGACCAAGTGATAATTTTCCCGGCTTCTAGGAATGGTTTCCCTTAGTAACCCTTCTGAGCCGACGGTGTAGGCTACGAGATCGTAATAATGATCATATGGCCGAAACGGCCAATTTCACGTTTCAAGGTGATATTCATACAGTACTGTATGTAGTTTGGGCTGCCGAGTTCGAATCTGCCTTCTAAATTGGCCTAGTTGGTGAAATCGAGGTACTAGAGCTCTATATTTCGTTGAATGTTCGACGTACCTCAAATGTAAGGCCAGATTTGGATTCCCCATCGAAAACTAGGTCAGAAAAGTATGTTTGTTCATCACTCTGCGAAAAAATTCCGACCGTGCCCTCAGAGCGTTTCCTAGGCAAAAATTCCCCTAGAAAGCCTTCTGAGCCGACTGGCGACGGTGTATGAGATCGTAATATCGTTTTTCAAAGGAGCGCTGCCTGAGACCCGTTTTAGCAGGGATTTGACTCTCAAGTCATGGTGATTTTTAGTTTTTACGTATTGGAGTTGTAGGCCCTATCCTGAACCGGTAAAATCTATCTGTTTTTACGTATTGGATCTGTTTCTTGAAATGTAACTAAAACTAATTACCTATTACTTATTCTAGCTGATTTTACGTATTGGATTTGCATTTTGAATACGTAAAATGTGATTAAAACTATTTACATATTACTCATTCCAGCTGTTTTTACGTATTGGATTTGTGTCTTGAATACTTAAAATGTAACTATAGCTGGTGAAATCGAGGTACTAGAGCTCTATATTTATCTGAATTGTCGACGTACCTCAAATGTAAGGCCAGATTCGGATTCCCCATCGAAAACTAGATCAGAAAATTGTTTATTGATCACTCTGCGAACAAATTTCTGACCGCTACCTCAGAGCGTTTCCTAGGCAAAAATCCCCCTAGGAAGCCTTTTGAGCAGAGGGGCGACGATGTATGAACTGGTAAAATCTAGCTGTTTTTACGTATTGGATCTGTATCTTGAATACGTAAAATGTAAGTAAAACTAGTTACTTATTACTTATTCTAGCTGTTTTTACGTATTGGATTTGTATCTTAACCCATCAGACCCGGAAGAGCTCTTAAACACCCATAAAAAACTCGGTCCGCACAACCCGGAAGGGCTCTGAGGCCCCCAGTGCTTGAAAGCCTGTGAGCTTGGTGTGCGAGGCGTCCGGCCGACGCATGTAAACAACAGCCGACTGGACCGACGCGCCGCATCTCCCGCCACAAGGAGGAGTACTGTACGTCGCTTGTTCGTGTGTGCCTGTATGTTATTGTTAAGTATCGAAAAGTAGTGTAAAGTGGCTGTTTTTGCCATAAAGTTATCTCCAATGAAATCATCATCACAACTGAATCAGTTGACTTAGAGAGCTCTACTCAATGCCATTCTACAGGTACGAAACACATCTACGCTTGGGGATGCGCGGGAATGCGGAAGCAAGCCAAATAACAAAGATGCGGTAGCCTAGGCGTAGACGTTTTTCGGCCAAAACCCCCGGGTTTCGGGGAATATATATATAATACATAGCCGGGGCTGGAGGGTTAAACTAGATAAAAATAAACTAGATAAATTTTTTTTTTTTTTTTCATCACTGCGAATAAATTTCCAACCGCTCCCTCAGAGCGTTTCTTAGGCAAAAAATCCCCTAGAAAGCTTTTTGAGCCGACGGGCGACGGTGTACGAGATCGTAATATAGTTTTTCCAAGGAGAGCTAGCTGCCTGAGACCTGTGTTTGCACGGATTTGACTGTCAAGCCACGGTGGTGGTTGAACGACCAAGTGATAATTTTCCCGGCTTCTAGGAATGGTTTCCTTTAGTAACCCTTCTGAGCCGACGGTGTAGGCTACGAGATCGTAATAATGATCATATGGCCGAAACGGCCAATTTCACGTTTCAAGGTGATATTCATATGTAGTTTGGGCTGCCGAGTTCGAATCTGCCTTCTAAATTGGCCTAGTTGGTGAAATCGAGGTACTAGAGCTCTATATTTCGTTGAATGTTCGACGTACCTCAAATGTAAGGCCAGATTTGGATTCCCCATCGAAAACTAGGTCAGAAAAGTATGTTTGTTCATCACTCTGCGAAAAAAATCCGACCGCGCCCGCAGAGAGTTTCCTAGGCAAAAATTCCCCTAGAAAGCCTTCTGAGCCGACTGGCGACGGTGTATGAGATCGTAATATCGTTTTTCAAAGGAGCGCTGCCTGAGACCCGTTTTAGCAGGGATTTGACTCTCAAGTCATGGTGATTTTTAGTTTTTACGTATTGGAGTTGTAGGCCCTATCCTGAACCGGTAAAATCTATCTGTTTTTACGTATTGGATCTGTTTCTTGAAATGTAACTAAAACTAATTACCTATTACTTATTCTAGCTGATTTTACGTATTGGATTTGCATTTTGAATACGTAAAATGTGATTAAAACTATTTACATATTACTCATTCCAGCTGTTTTTACGTATTGGATTTGTGTCTTGAATACTTAAAATGTAACTATAGCTGGTGAAATCGAGGTACTAGAGCTCTATATTTATCTGAATTGTCGACGTACCTCAAATGTAAGGCCAGATTCGGATTCCCCATCGAAAACTAGATCAGAAAATTGTTTATTGATCACTCTGCGAACAAATTTCTGACCGCTACCTCAGAGCGTTTCCTAGGCAAAAATCCCCCTAGGAAGCCTTTTGAGCAGAGGGGCGACGATGTATGAACCGGTAAAATCTAGCTGTTTTTACGTATTGGATCTGTATCTTGAATACGTAAAATGTAAGTAAAACTAGTTACTTATTACTTATTCTAGCTGTTTTTACGTATTGGATCTGTATCTTGAATACGTAAAATGTAACTAAAACTAGTTACTTATTACTTATTCAAGCTGATTTTACATATTGGATTTGTATTTTGAATACGTAAAATGTAAGTACTGTAAAACTAGTTACTTATTACTCATTCCAGCTGTTTTTACGTATTGGATTTGTATTTTAACCCTCTCACCACGGAAGGGCTCTTGAACGCCCATAAAAAAGCATATAACAGGTACCCGGAAGGCCTCTTGAACGCCCAGTGGTTGAAAGCCTGTGAGCTTCGTGTGCGAGGCGTCGGTCCGACGCATGTAAACAACAGCCGGCTGGACCGACGCCCCGCATCTCCGGCCACAAGAAGGAGAGCGTCGCTTGTTCGTGTGTGCCTGTATGTTGTTGTTAAGTATCGAAAAGTGGTGTAAAGTGGTTGTTTTGGCCATAAAGTTATCTCCAATGAAATCATCATCACAGCTCAACCAGTTGACTTAGAGAGCTCTAGTTAATGCCATTCTACAGGTAAATAACACAGCTACGCTTGGGGATGCGCGGGAATGCGGGAAGTAGTCTGATTAACGAATATACGGTAGCCTAGCCTAGACGTTTTTCGGCCAAAACACCCGAGTTTCGAGGAATATATATATAATACATAGCCGGGGCTGGAGGGTTAAACTAGGTCCAAAAAAGTATGTTTGTTCATCACTCTGCGAATAAATTTCCGAAAGCTCCCTCAGAGCGTTTCCTAGGCAAAAATTTCCCTAGAAACCATTCTGAGCCAACGGGCGACGATGTACGAGATCGTAATATATCGTTTTTCAAAGGAGCGCTGTCTGAGACCCGTTTTTGCACGGATTTGACTGTCAAGCCACGGTGGTGTTTGAACGACCAAGTGATAATTTTCCCGGCTTCTAGGAATGGTTTCCCTTAGTAACCCTTCTGAGCCGACGGTGTAGGCTACGAGATCGTAATAATGATCAAATGGCCGAAACGACCCATTTTAGTAGGGATTTGACTCTCAAGTCATGGTGATTTTTAGTTTTTACGTATTGGAGTTGTAGGCCCTATCCTGAACCGGTAAAATCTGGCTGTTTTTACGTATTCAGGATACTCCAATACGTAAAATCAGCTCGAATAAGTAATAAGTAAATAGTTTTAGTTACATTTTACGTATTCAAGAAACAGATCCAATACGTAAAAACAGACAGATTTTATCGGTTCAAAACAGGATACTCCAATACGTAAAATCAGCTCGAATAAGTAACAAGTAACTAGTTTTAGTTACATTTTACGTATTCATGAAACAGATCCAATACGTAAAAACAGACAGATTTTACCGGTTCAGGATACTCCAATACGTAAAATCAGCTTGAATAAGTAATAAGTAAATAGTTTTAGTTACATTTTACGTATTCGAGATACAAATCCAATACGTAAAAACAGATAGAAAAAAAAAATCAAAGTTTTAGAAGGATGAATACCTTACGTAAAATGTAACGAAAACTATTAATTTATTAATTATTCTACATATTTTTACGTATTGGATTTGTATATTTTGAATAATAAAATGTAACTAAAACTATTTACTTATTACTTATTGATATAAAAATGAAAAAGGAACCAGTAAAAAGTAAATAAGTAACGAACTTCAGTGCGCTGCCTATAGGTATGTTATTTAATAGTCTTCAGTCCTATATATGTCCTTCCCTTCGCAAATATATTATAAGGGAGATATATATAGGGTAAAACACCGTCTTGTCTGCATAATGACAAGTCCTGTTTTACGGGATTTCTGCTTTATAGATTTTTTTTTTCCCTCCTACCTTACTCGGGGGACGTTACAGTTGCGCGATCCAGTGCTGCTGTGGTAATTGCGTACATTTTATTTTCCCTCCCTTATAAAATTTTCAGAGTCCCCACTGCACAAAGCCACTAGGTTAGGTTAGGTTAGGTTTCTTAGTTAGGTTCATGACAAGGTATCAGCTGGTAGGTATGGGATAAACTAGGGACACATACTAGCTGGTAGGTAAGGGTTATTCTTGTATCCAACGTTCTAAGTTAGGTTACTGTGTTTTTTTTACTTCAAAAAATCGCTAAACCCGAGCCAAGTTTTGGCAAATGTTGGCTCGGGTTTTCAAATTTTGGGGTTTAATGGGTTTAAAAAAAATGCAAACTAGAGCCAACTCTCAAAATTCAATTACTGAGTTTTTTTACTTTGAAAAATGCCAAAAGCCGAGCCAACTTTTTTTCCCTATTTTGGGGTTTTTGTACTCTGAAAAATACCCCAATCCGAGCCAACTTTTGCCAAAACTTGGCTCGGATTTTCACATTTTAACGTTTTCTTGCTTTTCTATATTTTATTTTCAGTTCTTCCCATATTAGCCTACCTCTATTTTGCCCCTTTTACCCCGCAATTTCCCTGATCTTCATAGCCCTCCCCACTAGTGGGGGCCGTGTTTTTAGATTGTTGGATAATGGGTAAATACTCATTTGCGACAGTCCTTGGTATAAAACAACACTGTATATCAAATAAAAAATGCAAAAAAATAAAAAACACATGCTAAAACTCGTGACTGTCACACTGTATCAATTTACCGATTCTACCTAGGCTATGGGTAGGCTATTAGGCATTTAGGCCTACTTTGTAGGATTAGCCTAGCCTTCTAGGCGAACATCACTCCCCTTTTCAAGACAGGTGAAATAGATGAAAATATGAATGAGATGGTGAGTGAGGAGGAGATTAGGAGGAGTGTGAAGAAGCTGAAGAGAAACAAAGTGGCAGGGCCGGATGGGATAACAGCAGAGATGTATATTGAAGGAGGGGAGATGATAGTTAGGATGTTAAAGAAGCTATTTGATAAAATATGGGAGGAGAAAGAAATACCAGCAAGATGGAAAGAAGAAAGGGTCACATTGATGTACAAAGGAGGAGCAAAAAATGTGCACGAAATGGGGAGTTTTAGACCAATAACGGTAATAAACATAATAAATAAGATATTTTATGGGATACTAAAGGAGAGGGTAGGAGAGTATGTAGAAGAAAGGATCCTACTTAGTGAAGAGCAAAATGGGTTTAGGAAGGGGAGAAGAGCAACAGACAATATATTTATATTAGATGAGATTATAGAGAAAAAGGCAAAGCAAGGGAAATGTGTGTTTATAGTGTGTTTGGATGTGGAGAAGGCATATGATAAGATTAGTAGGGGAGTTGCAGAAGCAGTGATGGAGAAACTAGGAGTGAGTAGGAAGATAAGGAACATGATAATGAATATGTATGAAGGGGCGGAGACAGAGATTGTGTGGAAAAATATTGCAGTGGAAGGAATCAGGAGAAGGAAAGGGTTAAGGCAGGGATGTAACCTGTCACCATTAATTTTTGCAATGTGCATGGAGGAGTTGGTGAGGAGAATTAAGAGTAAGGGACAAGGAGTGAAAATAGGGCAGTATAGGCTAGCAATTCTGACGTTTGCTGATGATGTAGTGTTGATAGCAGAGACAGAGGAAGATATGGGGGAAATGTTACAGGAGGTGGAAAGGTTTGGCAGAGACCTAGAAATGAAGTTCAGTGTAGAGAAAAGCAGTATGATAGTAGTAAATGGACCAGAGGCAGTAGAAATGAGGATAGGAGGGGAAAGAATAGAAACAAGGGAGGAAGTGAAGTATTTAGGGGTATGGATAGGGAGGGAAGGGCGACAAAGGACAATGAATGAGAAAATCATGAAGGTAGAGCAGTGTAGTGGTAAACTGTGGAATGTGACAAAAACCAGAGTGAATAAATATAAAATAGTAAGAGAGGTGTGGAAGGACTTAGAAGTGCCGAGAATAATGTACGGGATGGATGTGAGAGGGAGTACAGGGGGAGAAATAAATAGACTAGAGACGGGACAAAATAAAATAGGAAGAATGGGGTTAGGAGCAAGAAGGTGGACAGCAAATGAAGCAGTGAGAGGGGAGATGTGATGGAGTACGTTTGAGGAAAGAGTGGCGAAGGCAAAGTTGAGGTACAAGAGTAGGTTGGAGGAGATGGAGGATAATAGGTGGCCAAGGAGAGTGAATGAATGGGGGGAGGGGAAGAGTAGATGGGCAAAAGAGTGTAAGAGAAAACTGAAAAAAATAGGAGTGAAACAAAGAAGGGTGGGAGAGGAGTGGAGAGATGTAGGGAGTAATGCAGGACTAGGTCAGGGAAGGAGACTAGAGAAAGAGATAGGAACGAGAGTGAAGGAAGTAGGAAGACAGGAATGGAAGAGAAATATGGAGAAGAAAAGTACACTGATAAGATATAGAAGCAAGGGGAGACCGAGAAAAGAGGAGTTCTATGACGGAAGTTGGGGAGCTGAACTATTGTTTAAGGCTAGGGCAGGAGCATTAGAGACAAATAGGAGAACATGGAGGTGGAATGGGGGGGTGAAAGAGTGTCTGCAGTGTGAGGTGGGAGGGAGGAGAGTGGAGGAGACAATAGAACATATAGTGACAGAGTGCCAGGGGTATGCAGAGGAGAGAGATGGGTTGGAAAATGAGTTGAAACGGGTGGTAGGGGAGAGGGAATGGGAAGAACAGAAAGAGGAGGAGGATGAGGGTGTAAAATTTGTGTTAGGTCTCGGGACAGAAGAGGGGGTAGATGGGGAAATGGGGAAAAGAATGAAGGTAGTGAAAAGATTCCTGGAGCAGGTGTGGCAGAAGAGAAAACGGAATAGAATAGAATAGGGTGAGGGGGGAGAAGGTGACCAGAGCGGGGGAGGAAGAAAAATTAGATTAAATAGTAGAGAGGGGAAAAGTTAAATTAAGGTAAGGAGATAACAAGATATTGGGGGGTGGAGGAGGGGGTAAAATAGGGAGAGGAGAGTTCTGCTTAAGCTATATACTTCAATTCTTTTTCTATCCTTTCTACGACTACATATTTTCTAAACTAATTCTTAATCTAACTCTAGCTGTTTCTGGAGAAGTCACCGGTGCATAGGTGAGCTGGCTTGAAAAGGGACAGCAACTCCACAAAAAGAAGAAGAAGAAGAAGAAGAGACGGGACTGACCCAAAGAATTATAGACCCATCTCACTCACATCCATCCCATGCAAAATTTTAGAACACATTATACATTAACACATTATGAATCACCTAGACGCAAACAACATCCTTACTGACGCACAACATGGATTTCGGCCCAAAAGATCATGCGAATCACAACTCATTGCCACATATCATGACATAACTAAACAACTGGACCGACGAGACATTAAACAGGTTGACGCTATTATCCTCGATTTCGCCAAAGCCTTTGACAAAGTACCCCACAAAAGACTTCAACATAAATTAGCTTTTTACGGTATAACTGGACCTACTCTTCACTGGATCACTAATTTCCTTACAAATCGGACTCAACGAGTACTCCTTGACGGCTCTTCCTCAGACTCTGTCCCTGTTTCTTCTGGTGTCCCACAAGGCACCGTTCTTGGCCCTCTTCTTTTCCTTCTTTATATTAATGACCTTCCTCTGTCAACACCTAACTCTTCTACTAGACTATTTGCCGACGATAGTTTGATGTTTAGGCCCATACTGACTAAAGACGACTGTGGACTTATCCAGCAAGACTTAAACGCCCTCGAACATTGGGAGAACACCTGGCAGATGTCTTTCCGCCCCGATAAATGTAAACTTCTCCGCTTTACCCGCTCCCGATCACCCATCACTTTCAATTACACATTACACAACCAACCACTAGAATCAGTTCCTTCATACAAATATCTTGGCGTCCACCTCTCCACCAACCTAAGATTCAACACCCACATTCATCACATACAAAGTCAGGCAAACCGCACACTAGGGTTCTTGAGGAGGAATTTACACAATTGTACACGAGACATCAAACACATAGCTTATAACACCCTTGTTCGCCCAACACTGGAGTACTGCGCTGCAGTATGGGATCCATACACTCAATCTAACATTAACACACTTGAAAAAATTAACACAAAAGCAGCCATGTTCATCACACACAATTACACGCAAACCCCAGGCATCACAACCCGTATCAAAAATCAAATAAGCATGGAAACCCTTAACACACGAAGACTCAGGCACAGACTCACAGTAATGTATAAAATCACACACAATTATATTGACATTAAAAAACATGAATACCTACACAACTCAAACACCCGCAACACTCGTAACACACATTCTCATAAGTACCAAACATACCACACTAATACTGACTTCTACAAACACTCATTCTTTCCACGAACCATACGGGATTGGAACAGTCTCCCAGAAGATACAATAAATAGCCCTACACTAGACACATTCAAACACAGAATAAACTAACATTTCGCCCACATCACACGCACACCATAAACCCTCCACTTAGCTCCCCCCATCCTATATCCTGACCCCCCCCCCCATCCTCCTCCCTAATACCCTTATATGTGTGATATGCGCAAGTCCAGCGCCCTACACATTATCAATCGAGATCGAGATTACTTTTCATACTTCTAGTAGGCCTAGGCCTAAATTTCCTTATTTAGACCTTATCATTTCTGATATAGGCTAAATGGGGAAATGTTTATATTAAAATTGGGTAGCATTCAAGACAACTAGGCTAGAGCAGCCATAGCCTAGCTGCCTAGGCTAGGCCTATTTAGGCTACAAAGTTTTCTTAATAGGCCTAGGCCTATTTGTTTTCAAGGAATATAGGCCTAGTGTTGCATTGTTGTTTTTCATGGTTTGAGTGGAGGATTTGCATTAATTTACCCATTAGGCTAGGCGCTATTCATTAAACTGAAGAATCAGTGAAGATATGGCGTCAAATGGTGCCATTTATTGGTTGAATCACACTTTTATATTACCGGTAGGTAAAGAAAATTGTGGGATAAATTGGATACATGATAGGGGTAGGCTAGACCTAGAAAGACGTGGGATCAGGTTTTTCGGTCTGATCTCAAAACAGAACTTGACAACAGGGTCGCCTGGAATGCTACCAGTTAAGATGTGAGACTTAAACCACACTCTCTGTGAACAAAACTATCGTAAGTATGTATGTCAGTCCACATTCATCCAGCTTTGCATTCACTAACGCTCCTAGAACCTCTCTTTCTTTCGTACAATAATTTATTTCTCTAACATTCCAGATTGTCAGCTAAAAAGTTAAAACAGACCTTTACATTTTGTTACACTTTGTTGTATTCCGTCCGTTAGTGACACAGTTGAGCTGGGGCTCCACTGCGACCAGGCAGCTCCCTTTCTTCCACTCTCCATTCCAGAAGTCGGTTGGAGTTGGCGCTGGGGTATCCTGGTGTTGGTGGCCGGTCCGGTATTTTGGCCAGCCACATGGCCAAGTGTTCCTTGAAGGTGTCTGGAGACACCCCGGTCATGTTCCTGAGAGGGGCTGGTATACAGTTGAACATTTTTTTTTTTTTTTTTTTTTTTTTTTTTTTAACTTACTTCCTCTCGGGCATAGGCTAAGAGCCTTAACATTCACCGCTTTACAATGAACAGTGAAGCCCGTGAGGTCTTGTTCCAGTCTAGGGAGTGAGACATGTGAAGCACGTAGAGTACAAAGAGCACCTGCCATCTTGCCTTCACATGAGGCACGGTGCTCACTCATGGCCCGAAACGACCCCATCTCTGAAGCCACCTCGTTCCCGTGCTTCACTGTCTCACCCCCTACACTCGGACTCTCACACTTACACACACACAACGCCACCTGTTGAGCAGATAACTCATCAGGCATTGTACCCCTATAGCATATTTTGAATATGGGAATATTCATACAGTGCTATTTAATCAGGGAACAATGAGGGTATTTTATTGACATTTCGGTGGGCTTGTGGTAATGCACTGATACTAGGTACAGCACAAATTCCATCCCAATAATATCTTCCCATTGATACGGTACATCGGGATTTGAATCCGGGACCTTTGGATTACCAGGCCAGTGGCAAGACCACTCCACCACACCTCCCCTATGGTTCCATTGTATGCAAAGCTGTGATGGATCAGGGATTTTATTTTTTGCGTTGATCCCGGCGTAGTCCTCACATAGCACAGCATCCCTCGCCTTTGGTGTTGAGTCTCTTGGATGTTTGGATTTGGTACCTTTTTTTTCCAAAATCTTCCAGACGTAGATGATGATGTATCTCGCCCTACGTCTTTGAAGTGAGTACAGCTGCAGCTCCTTGAGTCTTTCCCAGTAGTTAAAGTGTTGAAACCCATGGATTTTATTGGTGAATGTCCTCTGGGTGGCTTCAATTTCTGTTATTTCTCCTACTTTTTGGGGAGACCAGAGGCCCAGAGCTGAGAGCAGTACTCCAGTCATGGTAGGACCAGTGACTTCCACAGTGTTAACATACACCTCTCATTTCTTGTGTGGAAGGTTCTCAGGATCCAGCCTGCTATTTGTTTTGCTGTTGTTGTGGCTTTGGTAATATGCTGGGAAAAAGTGGCGTCACTACTCATATTTACACCCAAGTCCTTCACTGTGTTCTTGGCGGTAATTTCTTGCTGTCCACTTTTGTAGTTGGTGGTGTTTTGTAGTGCTCTCTTGTTCCCGTACCTTAGAAGCTCGAACTTGTCTCCGTTTAGGGCCATGTTGTTTTCTTCTGACCACTTCATGATTTTGTCCAAGTCTTGTTGTAGTAGCTGTGCATCATGTTGTGAGGTGATTTTCTTCATGAGTCAGGTGTCGTCTGCAAACGATGAGGCTGTTGAGTGTTCCAGGTCCCTGTCAATGTCTCCTATCATGATGAGCCTGATGAGGAATAGGAGAGGTCCCAGTACTGATCCTTGTGGTACACCGCTGATGACCCCACCTGCTTCTGATAGGCTTCCTTGAACCGTGACTCTTTGTTTTCTTTTGGTGATGAAACTGTGGAGCCATCTTCCAAGGTCTTAGGTCTCCCCCTATTCCCAGTGATTTGAGTTTATGTAGAAGGATCCCATGGTCCACCTTGTCAAAAGCTTTGGCGAAATCTAGGTACTGTATATGACGTCTAAATTTTCTCCGTCTTGAATATCCTGTAGGATTTTGTCGTAGTGTGATAGTAGTTGTGAAAGGCAGGAGCGGCCTTGTCTAAAGCCATGTTGACCCTCGTTGAATGCCTCGTTATCTTCCAGGTAGCTGACCATCTAAACTCGTATTGTTCTTTCTATGATTTTAATAAGATGTGACGTCAGCACCACTGGTCTGTAATTTTTGGCTATGCCTTTACTACCCCCTTTGTGGATTGGTGTGATGGTACCTTCTTTTAGGGATTGTGGTACATATCCAGTTTGGAGGGACTTGCTCCACAGCAGTTTTAGAGGCAAGGCTAGCTGATGTTTGCAGTTTTTCAGCAGTTGGGCATGAAAGCCGTCTGGTCCTGCTGCAGAGTTTGGTCCAATCTTGTCGATGGCTGCTATTATGTCCTCTGTTGATACTGTTACTGAGGAGAGTTGATGTGGTGTCCCAGGAGCGTTGTCAAAGAAGGTCGTTGCACTATCGATTTTCTTGTCTTCATTTGGTGGGCTGAAGACACTTTCGTATTGCTGTTTGAGTATCTTGGCCATTTCGGTTGGGTCACTCTCAAGTTCGCCCGTAGGTTTTGCAAGCGGTCCTATTGTTGAGGTGTTCCTGAGTCTCCTTTTTGCGTATGCATAGAAGAATTTGCTATTTACTCGTATGTTTGCAACTGCTTGGAGTTCTTCACGTGTTCTTTGCTCTTGGTGTGACTGGATGAGTTTTCGTTCAACTTCATCGAGCTCTTCTTGTAGTTTGGTAGTTTGGCTGGTCTTCCTTTGCTTGGCTTTCAAGTTCGTCCTTTTCTTCATTAGTATTTTTCTATCTCTGGGAATCTGTTTTATCTGCTTCCTTCTTGATTTGGGTGGTATGGTGTTTTTACAGGTCTCCAGACATTGTTTCTGGAGGATACTGAGAGTTTCGTCGACGTTTTTATCTTCGAATAGTGCCCTCTAGTCAGTTACTGCCAGTTCTGCTCTCAGTCTGTCCCAGTCTATTTCTTTGCTGTAGAAGTTGAGATCTTTCAGAGAGGTGCAGGGGATTTGGCTTGATTCCTGTTGACATCTTCTGGGTGGTGTGGCTGGTGTGGGGGTTCTAACTTTGATGAGGCTGTGGTCGGACATTATAGTTTTAACAGTTTCGTACGAGTGTACCAGGTCGAAGTTGTTGCCAAATAGTAAGTCCAGTGTGTTGTTGCCTCTTGTAGGTTCCTCGATGTATTGCTTCATGTATGCAGTGTCCATGATAGTCATTAGCTCCTTGGCTTGCTGTTTTTCATCCCTGGATCCTCCGTCTATTTTCAAGGTTGCCCAATTGATGATGGGCAGGTTGAAATCTCCTGTGATGATGACATCGGTAGCGGTAGTTGGCAGATTTTGTAGGAGTGATTGTATCTTCTCTGTGACCTCCTTGAAAATTTCCCCTGTGGTGTTTGGAGGTCGGTACAAAATTATGATGAGCATGTCGGTTTGTCTTATGTGTAGTGCTAGTAGCTCTGTTGTGCCGTTTGAGAATACAACTAAAGTTTCGGTATTTACAGCCATATCCTCCCTTAGGTAGAGTGTTACTCCTCCGTGGCTTCTATCCGCTCTGTTGGCTCTGAATAGTGTGAAATTATGGATATTGATCTCTGCATCCAAAATGTTTTTGTTCAAGTGTGTTTCTGTGAGGGCTAGAAAATTTGAGTTATCTTCCTCTGCAATTTCTTCCAACATGGGGACTTTACATTGATTGTTTCGTGGGTAGAGTCCTCTGATGTTGCCCACAAAAAAACTATTTAGTGGTGGTTGCACCTTCCTCTGTGTTTCATGTCTGGCCCCTCGGTTTGGGCTAGGAATCTCTCCATTATCGCTTGAGACCGTTTTTCCACTTCCAGAAGACGTCCCATTAGTACCTCTAAAAAAGCACTTTGGTCGGGCATAGCCGTGTGTACCGCTGCTGGTCTCTCCTTTTGAGTTTGCTGGAAGGCTGGCCAGCTTCTGAGGGCATTGCGTTGGCTTTCTAGTTTTTCCTCATGTGTTGGTGTGTAGGCAAATTCCCTTTGCATGTGTCCTGTAGCATGTTCCCTTGGTTTGTTGACATTGTTGCTGGGCATCAGTATTTTAGTTCCCTTGATGTGTGGAAGATTGCAGTCTCTGATATCACATGGCCTTTTGCTAAGCAAGATTCTGCATACAAATGGGTGGTAGTCAATGCACTTCCATCCACGCTTGCAGCCGATCCTGTCATCCCGCCCGTGTTTCATGAATTTTGCACATATTTTTGGATGGTCTTGTTTGCATCCCATGCCAACTACTCCATATCGGCATTCATTTCTTAGGTAGAAATTGCATACTTACCTTTTGATACCTTTTGATTTGTTCGCCACTCTTCTAGCGGCACCAAGGAGCGCGACGCCCCTCGTTATGGGTGGTGATTTGGTGCAGTAGACTGTTTGAAGCGACAGCTCGCTCCCTTGCGAGGATGGGCTCGTCTGGCACTTTTTGCAGTTCGACATCTAGGGCTCTCTTGAAGTTGTCTAACGAGATGTCCCTCATGTCTCTTACTCGCCGTGGGAGTTTGTTGAAGAGACGTGGGCCTCTGTGTGATAACCAGCCCTCTCGCAGAGAGCCCATAGCACCCCTGTTATTTATCCGGGGGATTTCGCATTCCCAGCCTCTCCTATCACTGAATTTCATGACTATCGGAGTATGTAGGTTTGGTACTAAACCCTCTGCGATTTTCCACGTGTATATTATTAGGTAACGTTCTCTTCTACGTTCCAGTGAGTACAGATTCAGTGCTCTTAAACGCTCCCAATAGTGTAGATGTTTTATCGAACTTATATGCGAAGTGAAATTTCTTTGTACACTCTCTACGTCATTTATTTCACCTGCTTTGTATGGGGATGTTAATACGCTACAGTATTCAAGCCGCGGTAGCACTAGAGATTTGAAGAGCGTTATCATAGGCAATTCACCGCGTGTTTTAAAAGTATGCAGAATCCAACCCGTTAGACGTTTCGCAGCCGCCACTTTGACCTGGTTATGTACTTTGAAACTACCATGCTTTTCCTCATAATATAAGTGCCCTTGTTTTCAGCTCTGGTCCTAGGTCTCCATGGATTTGAATTTACAGCACTAGCCTCACCTGTTCTTGTGGTTGTGGGTTCAGTTGCTGCTGGAGTCCTGTATGTAGGAGCATTATGGCTGCATCCGTTGCATGTGGGGTGTGTGCTCGTTGGGGTCCCCGACCTCACCTGTCTTGCTGCGTTTTGAGGAGGCTCTGCCATGTCTGCTAGTGTTGCGGGGGGGAGACTATGGGCACCTAGCATTGTGAGGCTAATATCTTCTGGTGTGTTCCCCCGACCTAGATCTAAAGCCTTGTTTGTTGTGGTACTGGTATTGAGGTTGTCGTTGTCACTCTTGCCTACGGCTACTTCTGGGCTTTTGAGTAGGCCTTGGCCTAGGCCAGTGTCCCCAGTTGATTCCTTGATTGTTGGTGTATTGTCAGCTGGCGTGTTAGTGTTGGTGTCGGCTGTGTTGCTCTGGAGCTGAACAGGGATTTTTCTTACCTTACTTATCGCTCCAGATTTGGTTAGTCGTTCCTTGTGTTGGAGAACGGCTGCTTCTGCATCGGCCACCCACTCACCCTTTGTGTCAAACTTTGTTAGGCAGCATGTTTTGCACATGAATTTCCTTGGCGTTTTTGCATAGTTGAGAATTTGATAGGTAGGGAGGTCTGTGCAGAAGTAGTGCAGCCATTCCTGGCAGTAGTCGCATTGGATTGCATTTTTTTCACCTGCGAACTTGATTCCACAGTCGGGGCATTCCGGGTCGGATTTGTTTTGATCCCCGTCCATTGTTGGCGTCATGTTCGTAGTCACTTTTTTTCTCTTATTTCCACTTCAATCCTTCTGTTTCGGACTTTGTTTCTTCTTTGTTCGGTACTTTGTCATTATTTGCTTGTCCATCCGATTCCGAGTCAATTCGTTAAAGTTCTTTATGTGCTACTTTTGGGGGAGGGTCACAAACCTGAAACCCCACCACCCATTTAGTCACCTTAATAATAATAATAATAATAATATTTATTCAGTTAGCAATTTACAGAGTTGGTACCACATAGTATGTTACAAATATGACATGTACCAGCTTTGTATAATTCCAACTAAGGATAGCCCAATAAGGCCGTTAGGCGTATTTCCATTGGGGTCCTTGTGGGATTAGGTTAGCTGGGGAAAAGGGGAGGATAAAAGAAATAGATACTTTAGAGTAAGTATTTCTAGGGGGTTATTTTAAGATACCTTACATCCTATGGTAAATATCAGTAATCCGTAATCAGTAATCATTTCAGTTTGGTTTGCCTATCTCTTACGGTATGTCGTATTTAGTAGTAGACATAAGCTTGGTGCTCCCTTCTCGCAGCTGTCCGGTTCAGGTGTTCCTTCAGGCTACGTCTGAAGGAATACAGTGTTCTCTTTTCACGGGCTGACTGGGGTAGGTCGTTCCAGTCTTTGATGGCAGTGAAGAAGTATGTTTGCTTACCCTGTCCTTGGATTCTCGGGACCTTAAAATAAAACATCCTGCTTCTTGTATTATGTCCACTCTTCTCATTTGCTTTAACAAAATCACTCTTAAGATACTCTGGAGCTCTGTCATAGAAAATTTTGAAGGCATTAGTGAGCCTGATTTGTTTGGCCCTGTCAGAGACATTGAGCATACCTAGTGACTGAAGTTGTTCCTGGCCAACATGTGATCTGGGTCCTAGGTTCAGCATGAACCTAGCCATTTTATTTTGAGTGACCTGAAGCTTGTGCTGTGCTGATTTAGATGATGCAGAGTACCAGGATGACACAGAATAGTCAAAATGACATTGAACAAGCGCTTGGCAAAGGGTCTTTTTGGTCGCCGCTGGCAAGCATCCCACCTGTCTATACAGGTATTTTATACGTGCTCTACACTTACACAGGATAGATTCCAAAATTCCCTTCTATGACACGCAGTAGGACAGAGAGGCCAGAGGGAGTAGTCATAAACTCTGCTACAGTATAGCAGTGTCTCAGTCTCCCAAGGAAATGTTTTTAATATAAAATACAAAATTAAAATAATAAAAAAAAAAATTGTTTAAAAGCAGCCCACAGTTCTTGTCCAGACAGAAGCAAAGAGTGCAATAGCTTTTATATATTTATGTATGATGGGCAAGGAAAAGTGTCCAGAATAAGTGACCGATACAATATTACTTAACCCACATTTATATATTTCTCAGGTCAGAGTGCCCGCCTGAGTGACCGCCGTGTGCTACTACTAGAGGGTGGACCAGAGCGACCTTGGACTCTACCACCACACTACAGTAACCGTGTGTGTGCCCTCAGTCCTGCCACTCAGGCACTCTTCATGTCTTTGGGGATCTGGCAACACATCACCAACCTCAGAGCACAGCCGGTTCACAGGATGCAGGTGTGTTGTTTTTTTTTTTTTTTTTTTTTTTTTTTTTTTTTTTTTTTTATATATATATTCCAATTTACTGCCTCTCGGGCATAGGCTGAGAGCCTTAACATTCACCGCTTTACAATGAACAGTGAAGCCTGTGAGGTCTTGTTCCAGTCTAGGGAGTGAGACATGTGAAGCACGTAGAGTACAACGAGCACCTGCCATCTTGTAATTGTACTTTACTGTCAAAATTAATAGTTAGCCAATAATCCTGTTGAAACTGTACATATTATGTTACTATGCAGTTTTCCTTGACTTCCTTATGTTCGAATGAATACTCCTTGTCTAGTATATATTATGTATTTCTTGTCATAGAAGTACCATTACTGAATTACTGTCTCTCTTTAATACTGGTACAAATTATCATGAAGTTTGTCGGCAAAAATGATGCCATAGTACAGTACCGGTATATTCCCCAGTGAGACTGAGACACTGCTATACTCTTTTGCTTGCATCATTTAAAGCATAATCTGTCAGATAAAAAGTAAACAAAATTACAGTAATATACATTCACATTTCAAGGTAGCCTACAACTATACCCTGTTCACCATAACTGGGCAAGAAATTACATCCTTTGCCGCCTAATTTTGTGTTTCATAATTGTAGAATAAGAAACAACAGAAACAACAGTAGGCCTACAGTACTACCGGTACTTGGATGATGACTTATATATACCGTAGGTACCTAACAAAATTTCCTCAGAATCCGAGATTTTATGGTAGATCCCCTTAAAAGGATTAATATGAACAGAGTACAGTGTAGCTATATTTTCTTCCTCACCGCTGCAGGTCTGGGAGTCATGTTCCGAGGCCATGATAACATTTGAGGAAGGCGGGGAGACGGCACCAGTGTCTCACATTGTGGAGAATGATATCACGCTACACTCCATCAAGGCACAGGTCCCTTCACATGTTCAGGTGAGTGGCCACTTATGTCATTTACTGTATAGAATCCCAGAGTGGTCTTTTGGGACCCCCCTTGTTTCGCCCCATTAGTTTGAAGATTATAAAACATATAACTCCATTCAGGTGTTGATTCTTCCTGGCGAGCAGTAGCAAACCCACAATTTACGTGATATTGGGGGATCCCAGAGATATGTGAAGATTTCCAGTTGTAGTTATTCCTTTTGAGGGAATTTTTAAGGGGGGTCAAGATATTGGCTTGATTGCTAGATAGACACAGTATATAACTGATCTACCAGTCTATTTTTTTTTTTTTTTTAATACAGTACTTTAACCCTTCTGACCCGGGCTAGCCCTCCTAAGGACAGTGCGGGGTACCCGGGCGATCTGGCCGGAAAACGTCTAGGCCTAGGCTACCGTATCTTTGTTATTTTAACTGCTAGAAATTTTCCACGCATCTATAAACGTAGTGCGGTTTCCAATCTGTAGACGGGCGTTGAGTAGAGCTCTGTAAGTCAACTGGTTCAGTTGTGATGACGATTTCAGTGGAGCGAATTTTTCCGCGATGTTGACAATATCGGAGCTTTTCAGACACTAATTTCGTCTGACGTCACAACAATAACATTGATCCGACGTCTCCTTATTGTTTTCGGAGGTGCGGTGACGCAACGATCGGCTTTGTTTACATGCGTCGGACGCACAGCGTTCAGACCAAGCTGAATAGGCTTTCAAGCTTACAGATTTTGACAGGACACCCGGGTTCCTGCCCATCTGCCGCGGTGTCATTTTAACATGCTGCCCGGGCCAGGAGGGTTAACCAGACCACTGAGTTTCAGAACAAAACTCTCAGGGCTGGCACCAGTCTATCTATTGCCAGACACCTTGAACCATGAGGGAGTAGCCACAAATTCATCCCCTCCACGTTCGATTCTCTAGCTTGCTTTCTGGGCAGGGTTATTAGCCCCCAACTGCCCGTTAGTATCTGTTAGTATCTGCAAGTATACTATCAAGTATTTATGTGTTACAGGTGGAGTATAATGCTCGTGTACAGGACTACCAGCTGCCCCACGACACATCCTCTCCAGCCTTCCTCACTCTCCAAGATGGCCGCTCTGTTTCGGCCGATCTCCTGGTAATATAACTTATTGCTTGTAGCTGTGTAGTGTGTATGTTTATATCAGTTGTTAATTTTAATTTGTATTATGTATTTTAGTTGAAAACTCTATCATCTCATTTTATTATGGTAGTACAGTAAGTATTATGTAGTTATCAATTTCTACTTATAATAGGGTACCAAGTTCGTAGTTTCAATTACTGTTTAAATTGTTTTTGCTGGAATATTTAGTTATATAATGCAGTAAGGTGTATATATACCAATACCGTAACAGTCACTGGTTTTCAATATATAATTCTAGCGGAAATATATACAGTTTGGCACAGATTTTGGTTCTCCAGGTGTAATAATTAACACTGCTGTTCACTGTGTCTCCAAATTCAGTGCCACCTTGTATTGGCTCGAGTTAATAAGTGAATTTTCTTGACGAGTGTATCCATTTAAGATTGGTGCGGACGGTGCGCGGTCTGGTGTGAGAGCAGCCATGGGGGTTCAGTACCTGGGCTGGGAGTATGACCAGACTGGGATTGTGGCAACACTAAACCTATCTGAGGTAACTACACACATATAACCATCACTCTTGTTCAACACTCTTATTATTTTGTAATTTAAGCAATCTGTTTTTAAAGATTTGTTTATGATATTTTCTGAATTTTTACTTTCAACACCCTCTGTAAATATTGAAAGTAAGGAAGTTTTAAAGTTTGTTTATTCTTTCTGATGTGAACATCCATTCCTAGGCCTACTAATTATAGGCATTGTTTGAAGTGAACATGTCCCTAAGAAAAAATGCTTAATAATAAATAGTGTAGCAGTACCGTACAGGAACTATGTAACATACAGTCGACCCTCGATACAACGTATTTCGGATATAACGGACTCTGTCCGTTAGGTGGCGGGCACATATTAGTTTAAGGTAAGAAAAATAAGTTTATTTGTATCATTGAATTGTTAATTCTCTTTAATCTACTGTTTACCTATATTGTTTTATTCTCTTCTATCTAATTAGGTTGAACTTACTGTATACATAGAAAGTTTAAAATCTTTATTATTTTGGCATATTTGGGCAAAAACAGAAGTCTGGAGGGAATTTTCCAGTAACGGACTTTTTCCAGTAACGGACAAGCCTTCCCCCCTAGTAGTCCATTAAATCGAGGGTCGACTGTATTTATATTTACTTGTGTAGGAAAATGATTCATGACATATTTCAAATTTGTTTTTCTCTGTTTAAGCAGCCAAGTGATAATACAGTAGCCTGGCAGCGCTTCCTCCCCACTGGACCCATAGCACTTCTCCCGGTGAGTAGCATATTTGATTGTATGTAGTCATACATTCATCATAATCTCCAAGGACTTGTTTCCCCGCGGGAAACCCCCGCTAAAGAATGGCCATGACAGAAATGCCTCCAAGCTACTTTGTCAAGACATGCTTCCTTTGACCGTGCCACAATGCCTCTTCCACTACGTGGAAGTTTTTCCTCAAATGTTTTTCCATACCATAGGTGGTCTTTCACGACTAGCTGCTCCACTCCCCTGACTCGCATGTATCTTTCTTGACATGTCCTCGTCCATTCTCTGAACATGACCATACTACCTGAATCTCTTTAAGCACTCCAGCACTCCACATTCAATGCCCAAAGCTTTCTCTTTCATTCCAGCATAGAGAGGCCCTTGTCAATTGCTGTCCTTGTCTCACTTCCGTACTAGAGTGTTAGGAGCAGCACACTGTTCCTCAGTGACTTTTTTACTTCCTGACTTACTTCCTGTGTTCTTTTATTTAATAATTTTTATTTTAGTAAGCGTTGTTTCCACATAGCGATTTTGATAATTTAATTTGACTTTATATTGTCCTTGTCCCAATTTTGGTTTGTTTAGTTTGCAAGTTTTACATTTTAACTAACCATTCTTCCTTTCAGAATACAATTAAGTTCTCCAATTATATAGCTATAGTCTTTATTTTCCTCTTACCATTTTGATTAAGAGAGGTGGGAAAAATAGTTTCTGATATTGTATATGGATACCTACATTTTGTAATACAGCACTTTAATTATTCAATGAAGATAAATTAAAATAGAGTAGCCTACATTGGCCTAGTATTATATGTTATTTTCTTATACTGTACTTCAGTTTCTAACCTATGTCCAAGAAATAAAGAAGGTAGCTATATTAGATATTTTTCAGTGCCTGTTATAAAATAATATCAAAATGTGTACAGTTGAGCGAGGACAAGAGTTCCCTGGTGTGGTCCACGTCCAAGGAGAACGCACAACACCTCCTCTCACTCCCCGAGGACCAGTTTACCGACACCCTCAATAGAGCCATTGTGAGTTACTTTATATATTCAGGTTTTGTGAACTAGTCTATTATTTACACATACCAGTACTGTATATCAGTATTTATATATCTAATAGTTTGTTTATTGGTTTTAAATGTGATTATAATATACTGTACTTACCAACAATTTATAAATGCTATTGATGTACTTCAGCTTGTTTGCACTATAAATATTTTTATTTCATCAAGAGTATACAGTAATGTAATTAGAAAATATGTACAGTACAGTGTAGACAACTTTTATATGCCATTTGAGAAGACCTAATATATGATTGTGTAACAGTGGGATGACAATGAGAGGAACCCTCAGCTGGAGTCCGTACACCAGGGATGGGTGCGTGTGTTGGAGGCTGTGTTACCTTGGTCCAGGGAGGCAGGGGTAAGACAACTACCTCCCTCAGTGTCTGCAGTGGTGGAAGGCTCTCGTGCATCCTTCCCTCTCGGACTCGGTCATGCTGTACACTATGTTGCACCCAGAGTCGCTCTCATCGGGTTAGTTTTACTTTTATTCTTCTTAGGGTTTAAAGGCTTACAATATCCTGTGGGCAGTGCCACTCGAGGGAACTAAAATTATTAATACTGGCTTACCCTGTACTTCCCTTGCTCTCTTTTATGCCTATTCCAAAAACTTTTGCCAGATATATGCAACTCTTTTGTGTTGATTAAAACAATATCAGTACCGGTAGCCTATCTGTTTATTGTGAGAAGTACACTCGACCCTCGGTTCAACGGACTATATGGGACCGTCACTTGTCCGTTGCATGAAAAAGTCTGTTGCTGGGTATAGTATTCATATAGGACACTCTAAGAAAATTTACAAAGAAAGAAATAGGCTTGAGAAGGCGAAGAACTCTTTTTGTGATAGAGTGGTAAATGAGTGGAACGCACTGCCCCAGTATGTAGTCGATTCCGAATCAATAAGGGAGTTTGAAAGTAATCTTGATAAAGCATGGGGAAGACAAGATTTGAAGTTTGATTATAAAACAAAAATACAGAATAGTAAAAATGTTGCGTCTGCTACCGCCGCCGCCAACACCGTGAACGACCGCAGCAGTGCAAGCACTGGTACTGAGCTGGATACACAGGCATAGTTTGCCTTTTTCCAGAGGATCTACTGTAAGAAACTGTAAGAAACTGTAAGAAATATAAGGGGGCCGGAAATCTATTAATAGGCCTAGGCTATAGATACTCAAAAAACCTCAACTGAGCTGCTTGGATAGTGAGAATATCCAAGGTATATTTAATAAACTTATATTAACCGAGTAATCTTGACCAAACCGATTCATATCGTATATCATATCCAAATAAGGATTTGGAAAAGTGGATGAGTGATACGGAGAAATGGAAGGGGGATATTGGTGAGAAAGTTAAGGCACTGTGTGTAATGTGTGGTGTGACAGGTGGGGAAGGGAATAGGCCTAGCGAAGGAAGTGAATGCAGGCCTATTTCGGTAGTTAATGATAGCCTAGAGATGGTATTGAAAAGGGTAGATGAACTGGGAGCAGAGAATATGGCATTGAAGGAGCAGCTGAAGGAATACGAAGGACGTTTCACGGAAGTAAAGGAGTCAACTGCATGGACGGTGGTAGGTAAACAAAAATTCAAGGATTTGGAGGATATTATGAAAGAGCAAAAGGAAGAAATGAATATGACCAAAAAAAGTTTTGAGAGTGTAGTTGTAGGGGTCATGAAGAACAAGGAGAGTGTCGTGAGGGAGGCCATGGACAGGGATAGGGGTGTAATCTTGTACAGTGGAGCCCCCATCCTCGCTACACCGGTCTTCGTTGATTCAATTCTCGCACCACACACCAAATATTCCCCATTTCAATTCTCGCGCCAAAAGCCTCATTCCTCGCATCAAAATCCCAGCCGAAACCCGAAAAAATAGCAAAAATAACGAAAAACTCGACATAAAACTAGAAAACAAACTAAAACAATAATTTTGTTTTAACATAACGAAAGAATCTTCCAGTAGCTTGCCGTTTAGAGACGAAATCCGAGTGAATCCGAGATCTGGATCCGTCAAATGCGCAAGATGCCGCCATCTTTGTATGACGTCATCACTAAGCAGACGCTTGCAGTTTAGCTAGTATCTGTGTTGACAAAACAACCGTTTGCAAGCCTTTTTGTGCCTGAACCCCTTATCTCTCGCGTTTACTCTAGTACATCTAGTGATAGGGATGGTTGGCCTGGTGGTAGCAATGAAGGAATTTCATGCTCAAAACACAGCAAAGACCAGTCCATGTCGGACGAAAGCGATTGAATTGCCTAGCCTAGACGATGTTAGCCTAGGCTAGGCTAATTATGACAATGATTTATAATAAAATCTGTGTGGTAAGTAATCTTCTCATAATACGTATTTATACGTCTTTTCCTCATAATATGTATTTATTGGATGTATTTGGGGCGAAATGGGTACTTGAGGGGTGGCTGGACGAATTTAGAACCTAGGCCTAGGCTAGGCCTAAAAAATTTCGCATGATAGAAACAATGCCCCAATCTACAGTATTTATGGTTAGGACTGTTATTTAGCCATGTCTACATTATTATTTACAATGCATAATATTTAGGCCTAGGCTACTTGATGTAGCCTAGACAAAAAACATGTTTTCATAGCCTAACACTGGGAAAAAGTGCGGTAATTGTTTAGATATTGGGCCTTTTTTTTTCTAGTTATTAAAAACTTATTCTATGGTGTATTATATGATACAGTATAATGCATAAAATTTAATTTGTGTACAATAAAACATGTTTTCATAGGCAAAAAATAGAAAAAGACGCAAATTTTGGCATGAGCACGGAACCGATTGAATTTTCCCCATAAGAACAGTGCCCCGATCTTGGATGTTTCAATCCTAGCTCTATTTCTGCGGAACCGATTAGCAGCTAGGTTGGGGGCTCCACTGTATAGAGATATAGAGACTCATATGAATGATAATGGAGTGAGAAAAGTGAGGGATATGGAGACAGTGAAGGAGGTCATGAAAGGTGTGGATGAGGACGAATATGGATGGGAAGGGCAGGTGGAGGAGGTCAGTAGGATAGGTAGATATAAAAGGGGAGAGATGAGACCTATAAGGGTACAGTTTAAAACTAGGGCAGTGGCAGAGACTGTGACAAATTTTAGTTGGAGGTTAAATACAAATGAAAAACTGAAACACATAAGACTAAAGAAGGATTTGAGTATAGAACAAAGGAAAAGAATGAAGGAATTACAAGAAAAGACTGATGAAAATAATGGAAAGTTGGGTGAGGAGGATAAGAGAAATTTTTACTAGAGAGTGAGGGACGGAAAAGTGAGGAAGTGGTTTATAAGAGTAGAAGGGAGGGGGAGATCAGGGAGGGAAGAGAATGTGATGGGAGTTGTGACGGAGGAGGAGAACGGGGTGGAGGTGTCACAGGGAGAGACAGGAGACAAAGTGGCAGACCCAGTAGTGCTAACGGGGGAGTAGGGTACGGACTGGAGGAGCGGGATGGTGTAATTGCTGAAGGAATGGTAGATGGATTAAGGATTATGTTTAGTAATGTGGATGTGTTTACCCAGGACAAGAAAAGAGAACTGATATGTAGGTTGCAGGATGAAGAGGAAAAACCTGATGTCATAGCCCTACAGGAAGTAAGACCAAAAAATGCTAGAATTGAAAGGGAACTGGTGGAATATAGTTTGGAGGGTTTTGAGTTATATGAGAGGAATGCTATTAGAGCAGAGGTCGGAAGAGGACTGTTTATTTATGTAAGAAAAGAGCTCAAGGTTAATGAGGTGGATATGAGACAGCAGTATTGTGAGTATTTGTGTATTGAAGTAAAATGTGCAAGAGGATCAATTCTAATTGCCTCTATATATAGAAGCCCAAATAATAGCAGGGGAGAGGATGATAACCTACTGAAAGCAATGGAGGAAATAGATAATAGAGAACAAATATAAAATTTTGATTGGAGATTTCAATTTGCCAAGGATCAACTGGGCAAATTGTACTACTCCAGCGGGACAGGGTAGCCTGGAAAATAAGTTTATAGAGAAAGTGAGAGATTGTTTTTTAACGCAACATATTGTAGAGATGACAAGATATAGAGATGGGACGCAGGGGAGTGTACTTGATTTGATTTTTAGCAATGAAGAGGATATAGTGGAACATGTTAATGTGGATAGCCCTATAGGTCGTAGTGACCATGCCTGTATAAGCTTTAGTTGTAACATTAAATCAGAGAGGGATAATAGAAGCAATAGAAAAATATACATGTATGATAGAGCAGATTATGAGCTGCTGAGACGGTGTTTGGACATTGACTGGGGGGAATACTTGAACGGTGAAGACGCTGAAGGAATGTGGAGGAAAATTAGAGTCAAACTGGAGAATGCTGTATCCAAAAGTGTACCAGTAAGGGAATATAAGGATAAAACAAAATTGAGGAAAAGAAGGAACCCAGAATTGCCAATGAAAAGAAAGCTTTGGACATTGATTAGAAGAAAGAAACGATTGTGGGAAAGATTAAAATTTTTAAAAAAGAACAGGGGGTCTAGTATAGAAGCTAAAGAAGTGGATCTGGAATGCAGACAAATAAACAATAAAATAAGGTGGGAAACAAGGAGGGGGGTGAAGGAGAGGGAGAGAGAGATTGCTAGAAATGTGAAGGATAATCCAAAAATATTCTGGAAGTACATTCAGGAAAAGTTAACAAGAAGAGTAGGGATTAAAATGTAAAACTTGCAAACTAAACAAACCAAAATTGGGACAAGGACAATATAAAGTCAAATTAAATGATCAAAATCGCTATGTGGAAACAACGTTTACTAAAATGAAAATTATTAAATAAAAGAACACAATCCACCACATAGGGTGTACATTACTACATGAGCAAGTTAATCTGTTTCCCAAGCAAACTAATCGCACATATAACAACGCACTATCGTCACGTTAAAGGAAGTAGTCAAGTTTGGGAAGTCGGGACGTTCTGGCAAATTTTACTAAACTCTGCATGAATAAAGAGCTGGTAGGGGGGTTGAATGATGGGAGTAGAGCGGAGACTGATAAGGAGAAAGCAGAGGTGCTGGGGAAATACTTTGGGGGGGTACTAACAGTGGAGTCGGATGATGCAGTGCCTACTATTCCCATCAAACAGGCACCGGCACTAGAACTAATAGAGTTTTCCCATGCTAGAATAAGAAGGGCTATAGAAAAAATTAACAGAAGTAAGTCACCGGGACCGGATGGGATACACCCAAGAATCATAAAGGAAGGAGGTGAGATGTTAGTAGAGCCATTGGAAATGTTATTTGAGGTATCGTTTAATACAGGACAAATCCTGATGGACTGGAGAGAGGCGAACATAACAGCTATATTTAAGAAGGGAAAGAGAAATGACCCAGGGAATTATAGACCAGTCAGTTTGACAAGTGTTGTGTGTAAACTAATGGAAACGGTAATTAGAGAAGGAATAATGGATCTATATGAAGTCAAACCAACTTTTCAGTGGGAGACAGTTCGGATTCTTGCCGGGGAGGTCGACGGTACTACAGCTAATTAAGGTGGTAGATGATTGGATGCAAATTCTAGAAGATGGTGATGTAATAGACGTGGTATATTGCGATTTTATGAAGGCCTTCGATAAGGTCCCACATAAAAGGTTAATAGAGAAAGTTAGAAGCTATAATATAGTGGAGAAATGTGTGAAATGGATAGAAGCCTTCCTGAAAGATCGGAGACAGAGGGTACTGGTGAATGGAATAGGCTCGGGGTGGAGGGAAATTACAAGTGGGGTACCTCAGGGATCTGTGTTGGGACCACTGCTGTTCGTTATATTTATCAACGACTTACCTGAAGTTATAACTAATGGAAGTGAGGTATACCTGTATGCGGATGACACTAAGCTGTATAGAAGAGTGAGGAGTAAGGAAGATGTGGGTTTGCTTCAAGGAGATTTGGAGGGCATGAAGGGATGGTCTGAGCATTGGTTAATGCCTTTTCATCCAAAAAAATGCAAGTACATGCGGATTGGGACAAGCAAGATAGACAAGGTAGGATACAGTATGTATGAAGCGATGGAGGAAGTGAATGCAGAAAAGGATATAGGAGTAGTGATAGACAATAAGTTAAATTTCTCAGAACATTTAGCGGAAAAGATAAACAAAGCCAATAGAATTGTAGGGCTGATAAGGAGGACATTTGTGTCACTTGACGAAGAAATCTTCAGGAATCTCTATACGGCGCTGGTTAGGTCGCACCTGGAATATGCGAACCAGGTGTGGGCTCCATATATGGTAAAGGATATAGAAGCAGTGGAGAAAGTGCAGAGGAGAGCTAGCAAGCTGGTACCTACGTTGAAGAACGCGGGCTATGAGCAGAGGTTGAGGACACTGGGGCTTCCGACACTGGCATATAGGAGAAAGAGAGGGGATATGATAGAGACTTTTAAGATAGTGTCAGGAAAGTACGATGAGGATGTGTGTGAAGGTATCTTCTTGATGCGGGAGGGAACAAGAACGAGAGGACACTCTAAGAAAATTTACAAAGAAAGAAATAGGCTTGAGAAGGCAAAGAACTCATTTTGTGATAGAGTGGTAAATGAGTAGAACGCACTGCCCCAGTATGTAGTCGATTCCGAATCAATAAGGGAGTTTGAAAGTAATCTTGATAAAGCATGGGGAAGACAAGATTTGAAGTTTGATTATAAAACAAAAATACAGAATAGTAAAAATTTTGCGTCTGCTACCGCCACCGCCAACACCGTGAACGACCGCAGCAGTGCAAGTACTGGTACTGAGCTGGATACACAGGCATAGTTTGCCTTTTTCCAGAGGATCTACTGTAAGAAACTGTAAGAAATATATCTTGTGTATTGCTTTGTTTACAATTACTGGCCTGACGAACGACACACACACACACACACACGAGACAACACGAGACAACAGCTGACTCGAGAGGAAGCGGTCCACAGGCTCCAGCTGATTTCTACTTACATGGTTGCAGGCGGGAGTGAGCTATAATCTATCTCTTATTCATATGTAAAGGGGACTCCAGGGATTAGGATGATGATAAAAAACAAGTAAACTTCGGCTGGCAAGTGGGAAATTAGTGACTAATACTAGAGGGTGTGAGTGAACAATCGGAAGAGACCGCACAATATTGTTGTTTTCGGCGTGGGAAGTTCTCGGCTCAGTATGGTGGGTAAAAGTATATGTCCTATGTAAGTATTACCCAGCACAAGAGGTAAGATATTTGGTTCCAACTTCAAGAGGAAATAGGTGGGGAAGATGGTGATTGAAGGTGACGAGGGGGCTGAGGGGGGGAGGGGTGATAAAGGCGGGAGTGACGAATCGGAGGGAGAGCCGGATTTTCCCGGTTTCATGACAACATGGACGACTGAGGACACTGGAAAATTTTGCTACATGCTGTTGAACAAAATCAAGAACTTGGAGGACCGAGTGACCGGCTTGGAGATAGTTAAGAAGGAAATTGTTACAGAGAATGGTGAGTTGAAGAACAGGTTAGAGTTAGTGGAGAGAGAAAAGGCAGTGATAATGACTAGGCTAGACACCAGTATCTCTGAAGGTAAAAATGCTTGGGGAATGACTAGAGACCAAGTGGTAAAAGATTTAGACAGTGTAAGGAAGGCACACAGTGACAAATTCAGGAAGATATTGGATGAACAGAAACAGCAAGATGTTAGGATAAAGGACCAGGTAAAAAGTATGGTTAAGCAAGGCATCCACGAAAACTCTCAGGCCATCCAGGAAGAAAGTCGTAGGGCTAACTGCCTCATAATATCAGGGGTGGAAGAAAAGGAGGAACTAGACTGGACAAAACGAAAAGAGCAGGATGAAGGTCGCATCAACAAGATTCTGGAATCTATTAAAGATGAGGAGGACACCTGGAAGGAGGAAATATCAGACATGTTTAGGCTGGGAAAATATACAAAGGAATACAATAGACTGGTAAAAATCGAATTTAAGTCAAGAAGGACATGTGATGAAATCATGGCAGTAGCAGCTAGGCTAAAAGGGTTAGAGGGTAAGGACAAAATCTACATCAGGTGAGACTTACCAGAAGAAGAGAGAAAGAAGGAGGCTGAACTAAGGAAAACCGCCAAGGAGGAAAATAGCAAGAGGACAGAACAAGAAAAGAATAAGTTTTTTTACGGAGTAAGAAAGGGGAAGATTATGAAACTTTCGGTAAAAAGAAACTAAAAGTAAAAGAGGGTAGGGAACAGACCGCCGCAGATAAGGCGCTTGGAGCAGGTAATGGGGGACTAGAAAGTATAAAGCTTCTATATAGCAATGTCGATGGGCTAATCTCTAAGAAACTAGAACTAACAGACTTACTCAATACTAAGAAACCAGAAATAGTATGTCTCACTGAGACAAAACTAAGAGAGGACCTTGATATAAATTTGCTAGGATGGTCTGAATACAGGATTTGGAGGAGGGACAGAAAATTTCGACATGGAGGTGGAGTGTGCATCCTTACTAGGAAAGATTTGATTGTGTCTGAGATAAAACTAGAAACTTCAACAGCAGAAGTTTTAGCAATAGAGATTGGTGGAAACGAAAAAATAGTGGTGATAGTAGCGTATGTACCTCCCAAGACGAAGACATGGGGTAAGGAGGAGCATAGCCTAATGCGTAAGGAAACAATTAGTGTGCTAGGAAATATCTTGGCTTCAAAGGATGAAATAGTCATGTGTGGGGACTTTAACTGCAAGGAAGTGAATTGGGAAGATCTTGAAGCCGGAACAGGGGAGGAAAGTTGGGGCTATGAATTTTTAAGTATGGCCATGGAAAATTCTATATACCAATATGTAAAAGAGTCAACAAGAGTAAGGGGAAGTGATCAACCAGCTAGATTGGACCTTCTATTCACAAGAAGGGAGGAGGAGGTTCAAAGTATTCAGTACCTATGCCCACTAGGAAAAAGTGACCATGCAGTTCTAGACATAGACTTACTATTGAAGTATAATCTACCCAAGGGAAGGGAAAAGCACAAGGAAAATCACTGGATGTATTCCAGAACCGATTTCGAAGGACTACGGGATTTTTTCAAGTCACAAAATTGGGATCAGGTGTTATCTGAAAGTGAGGTAGACAAAAAACTCAAGGCATTCATGGAGATCTATGATACTGGTATAAAAACTTTTGTCCCTAAGTACATTAATAAAAGGAAAAAAAGTAATCGCAAAGTATGGTTTAACCGCGAATGTAGGCACAGGAAGCAAAAAACAAAGCCTGGAAAAAGATGAGAAACTGGGATTCAGAAGATAACAGGCAAAAGTATAATGAGGAGAGAAACAAATACACAGAAATTAGGAGGTCAGAGGCAAACCATGAGAAAGGGATAGTGGAGAACTATGAAAAGAATCCAAAAATGTTTTTCAAGTTTGTAAACGGCAAAAGGAAGATAAAAGCCACGATCGTAAAGATTAAAAGTGGAAACAGAATCATAGAAGAGGATACAGAGATTGCGGAAGAACTAAATAGAAATTTTGCATCAGTATTTACAAAAGAAGGAGAATTCATTGCACCAGAAACCAATGAGATAGGTACAGAGGAAATGCCGGAAGACACATTTAACAGACCAGAGCTCATAGCCAAAATGAGTAAGGTGGATCCAAACAAAGCCGCTGGACCGGACGGAGTATCAGGCTGGATTATTAAAGAAAATGCTAAGGAACTGAGTATACCGTTATATGATATAATGACCAAATCATTGGACACAGGGATAGTACCTACAGAATGGAAAAGAGCAAACATTATTCCTATATTTAAGGGAGGAAGCAGAGATAAACCACTGAACTATAGACCTGTATCACTATTGAGCATCCTCATGAAGATTCTGGAAGGATTAATAAGGGACAAATGGGTGAACTACCTGGAATCCAAAAGATTAATTACTGACCGACAATTTGGATTCAGAGGAGGCAGATCATGTGTAAGCAACTTGTTGAGTTTTTACTCTAGAGTAATAGACACAGTGGACAAGAGGGAAGGATGGGTAGACTGTGCTTACCTAGACTTTAAAAAGGCATTTGACAAAGTTCCACACAAGAGATTGCTGTGGAAATTAAAACATGAGGGAAAAGTAGGAGACAAACTGCTGAAATGGATGGAGAGCTACCTTAGCGGAAGACAGATGAGAACAACAGTAAGGGGGAAATCGTCAAACTGGACTCAAATTACGAGTGGAGTACCACAAGGATCTGTCCTAGCCCCAATCATGTTTCTAATATTTGTAAATGACTTACCTGAGGGACTAACAAGCTACATGAGCATGTTTGCAGACAATGCTAAGCTGCTTAAAACGATCAGAACCCAGGAGGATTGCCTTGAGCTCCAAGCAGATTTGCAAAAGATCCATGAATGGAGCATCAAATGGAATATGGAGTTCAATGCAGGGAAATGTAAGACTCTAGAAATGGGTAAAAGCAAGTACAGACCTAGGAAAGATTATAAACTAGGAAACGAAGTGATTCCCAAAGCAGAAAAAGAAAAAGACTTGGGGATAGAATTTAAGGATAACATGGCTCCAGAAAGCCACGTAAATAAGATAGTGAGAGAATCACTAGCACTATTGGCAAATATCAGGATGTCTTTCAATTATCTTAATGAAAACACCATGAAACAAATAATAACGGCAATAATAAGACCCAGGATGGAATATGCATCTGTAGTGTGGTCCCCTCACATGAAGAAACATATCCACAAAATTGAGAGGGTACAGAGAGCAGCTACGAGGATGATCCCAGGTTTGGAAAATTTGGAGTACCAAGAGAGGCTCGAGAGATTGAATCTACCTACACTGGAACAGAGAAGGAAACGAGGACAGCAAATTCAGATATACAAATTTGTTAGAGGTATTGACAAAATCGACCAAGAAAACTTCATAGAGAGGGATGGAGGTGAGAGAACAAGAGGTCACAGCTACAAACTAAAAGTGCTTAATAGTAAATCTGATCTGAAAAGTAAAAGATTTCCTACCAACTCGATTAGTGGGTGGAACAAATTGCCAGCCGAAGTAGTGTCTGCACCATCAGTGCATAGTTTCAAAGCACGGTATGACAAACATATCTTAGGAGGCGGGAATTAACGAGCATGCTCACTCCCGCAAATACAACTAGTGTAAGTACAACTAGTGTAAGTACACACACACACACAGACAGAGAACTGCCATATGAAGGGAGGCTAGACAAATTAAATCTACCGAGTCTAAAAGAGAGGAGAGAGAGGGGAGACATGATAGTGATGTACAAATGCACCCGGGGGCTGAACAGGCTGGATAGGGAGGATATATTAATTATGGATACAGGAATAACTAGCGGCCACAGCTACAAAGTAAAAAGACCTACCTGCAAGAACGATATCAGGAAGTTTAGCTTCCCCTATAGATGTATTGACAAATGGAATGGGCTGGAGGAGGAGGTGGTAGGGGCAAGGAACATCCATATTTTCAAGAAAAAATTGGATAAAAAGTAGACTGAGAGACGGGACAACACGAGCTTACCTCAACTCCTGTAAACTACAATTAGGTAAATACAATTAGGTAAATACACACACGAACCACCGACGAGACAACACCTCTGCACCCACGCTCCCGAAAATCAGCTGAGCAAGCTGTTTACAGCGCTCGTCAAATAAACTCACCTAAACTTGAGTATAAGGATATTTTGTGTTGTCCTGTATTAAAATGCAGTATTAAAATAATTTGAGATTAAAATCAAGTGAGGATATTTCGAGTGATAAGAATAATTCAAGCGATAGTGAATGCGAGTGGATGTAAACAAATATGGCTGACTTTGATGGATTTGAAGTCGGTGAGAGCGGGGGCATTCTAGGGAAAATTGTACGTGAGCTGAATGAGATTAAAAGGTGGAAGGAGGATATGCAGGAGTGGAAGGTGAGTGTTAGTTCACAGATTGAGGCTCTATGTTCAATATGTGGTGCTCAGGCTGCGGACATCGAGCCTGGACAAGATTTGAGTCGGGCTAGCCTAAAAGAAATTCAAACTCATATGGGGCTACTCCGGGACGAAAATGAAGCTTTAACCCGTAAACGGCGGCAAAGCTCTTAAGAGGTTTTACTGGGCGACGGCGGCAAAGCTCTTAAGAGGGAGACCTAAAAAAAACATTTAAACAGCCCCAGTATAATTTTTTTTTTTTTTTTCCCTATACCTCATATCACTCCTCCACATCCCCTCCTTCCTCCCTTTCCCCTCCCCCATCAATTATCACCTATTTCCCCTGTTATTCCCTAATTCATTGGTATATTTTTGTGCTAACATTAGCAAACTGTGTGGAGGATGTGCTTACGTGCCTAGCAGGTGTGTTACATGACAGAGTGTGTGTATGAGTAAGCTCAGTGTGGCTTGAGGCCTCGTGGAGGGAGGGGTTGCCTCAATTTTCTTCATAATTCATGAATGGGCTGGTCCATCTATAATCACGATTTTGACCAGAAAAATTATATTATCACTAGTTTTATTGTTGTTACAGGTTACTATCTTCATAGTGAAGGTAAAATAGGCTCATATGAATAAATAATAACTATATTTATCGTAAAATGACGATTATAGGCCTGAACGGAGCCTATATGCTCGCCCATGGGGACCGGGTTCAATACCCCCCCCCCCTCGCCGTTACCGGGTTAAGATTACAACTTGAAGAATACAAAGGGCAAACCAAGGAAATTAAAACACATGTGGAGGAGATTAAGGAGAAACACAATAAATGGGTTAATGACAAAGGAGGAAGAGTGAAAGAAGTGGCAATGAAGGAAATCATGGAAGAACAAAAGAAACAATCAGAAAGGGAAAATAAAGATCTAGAATCAGTGGTAGTAAAAGCTATGAGGAGAAACGAACAGGTCCTGCGTGAAACAATAGATAGAAATAAGTGTATTATTGTATTTGGGGATATAGAGGAGCACATTATTGAGAGGAAAGCTAGGGATAAGGAAGAAATTAACAAGGTAAAAACATTAATCAAGCATGTCGATGAAGAAGGAAACAACTGGAGAGATGATATTGAAGAAGTTAGGAGAATGGGTAAATATAGTAAGGGAAACACAAGGCCAATGAGAGTGCAGTTTAGGTCTAGGGTAACAGTGGATGCAATAATGAACGTAACATGGAGACTTAACTTGACCAGCAAGTTTTAGAAAATTACAATTAGAAAAGACATGAGTATTGAGGATCGAAACATAAGAAAGGAATTGCAAACCGAGGCAAATGAAAAGAATGGAGAAAGGACGAAAGAAGATGAAAAGAAGTTTTTCTGGAGAGTGTGGGAGGGAAAAGTCAAGAAATGGTATATAAAGCGAAGGGACGAGGTAGGGAGGGAAAGGGATATGGTGAGGGTGATGGAGGAAAAGGCAGAGAAAGGGGAGGTGGAAATAGAAAGAGAAACAGTCCAAGTGGAGGCAAAGGGAGGGGAGGTGGAAACGGAGCGAGAAACAGTCCAGGTGGAGACAAGAGAAGAGGAGACAAGCTAGGAAATAAATTGGGAGGGGTACGTACAAAAAAGAAAGGAACGGGCAGGGACGAGAAAAATAGGGAAAATACTGGTAACGCTAAGTTCATGTATACAAATAGTGATGGGTTAATTTCCAAAAAGATTGAGTTTGACGAATATGTAAAGAATGAGAGGCCCGGGGTAGTATGTTTGACTGAAACTAAGCTTAACCAGGAGGTAGACACGAATATAATTAGTTGTGCAGGATACAGTACATGGAGAAGAGACAGGTTAGGAAAGCCAGGAGGAGGAGTGTTGATCATGGTAGATAATAAAATTACTGCTAAAGAATTAAAACTTGGTGATAGCATTGCTGAAGTGGTAGCAGTTGAAATTGAGGATAATGATAGGTCAAAATTGGACATTGTATCAATGTATTTACCTCCTAAGACTAAATCTTGGAGCAATGATGAATATAATGAATTAATTTTGGAAACCTTGCGAATGTTAGAAGTTATTTGTAAAAGGAAAAATAGGCTTATTCTTGCAGGGGACTTTAATTGCGGGGAGGTGGATTGGGAATGTTTGGATGCGGGTTCAAATGAAAATACTTGGGGTAGCAAATTTCTTGAACTAACAATGGGGTATCTACTAACACAACATATTACGGAAAATACAAGATTTAGAGGAGGTGATGAACCATCAAGACTTGACTTATTATTCACCAAAGACCCCCAAGAAATAAGGAACCTAACATATTTGAGTCCCATGGGAAAAAGTGATCATGCTGTGATTGAATTTGAATTGACAGTGGAATTTCTGGAAGGCAGAGAGGAGGAACATAGGGAATATAGACTAAATTATAGTAAGGCGGATTATGAATCATTACGAGGATACTTTGCAAATATAGATTGGTCATTTATTGAGCAAGAACAGAATATTCAGGTAAAATACACCATGTTACTAGATATTTACAGGGAGGGGGTAGATAAATATGTACCAACATTTAAGAATAGAAAGTTGGCTAAGGAGAAAGAGTGGTTTAACATGCGATGTCACATTGCCCAGAACAAAAAGGACTCTGCATGGAATAAAGTGAGAAGGAGACATACTGAGGAAAAATGGAATGAGTATAAGAATGTTAGAAACAACTATGTCAAGACTATAAGAGAGGAGAAAAAGAACTTTGAAAAAGATATAGTAAACAAATGTAATAAAGAACCCAAACTGTTCTATAGTTATATCAACGGCAAAACAAAAATAAAGGACAAAATAACAAAGCTTAGGGTAGAGGGTCAATTATATGAAGACACAGTGGGTATGTGTGAGATTATGAATGATACATTAACATCCGTGTTTGTGGAGGAGGATGACTATGTAGAACCTGTGGTGGAATTGAACGAGATACAGGGACTAGAGTCGATAAAAGTCGACAAGGATGAACTAAAATCATTGTTGGAAGAATTGGACTTGAGAAAATCTATGGGCCCAGATAACATTGCTGGATGGGTATTAAGAGAATGTTCTGAACAACTAGTGAGACCTATTTTTAATATTGTTCAACACTCATTAAACAAGGGGGAATTCCCTTAGAATGGAAACAAGCAAATATAACTCCAATATATAAAAGTGGAAATAAAGAAGACTCGCTAAATTATCGACCGGTATCCTTAACGAGTGTTATATGCAAGCTTTGTGAAAAGATTATTAGAAAAAGATGGGTGGGTATGTTGGAGGAGAGGGAAATAATTTCAAGTAAGCAGTTCGGGTTCAGAAAAGGTCATTCGTGTACCACAAATTTGTTGAGTTACTATGATAGGGTAATTGACATTGTACAAGGGAGGGAGGTGTGGGTAGATTGTATTTACTTAGATTTCAAAAAGGCATTTGATAAGGTGCCTCATAAGAGATTGTTGTGGAAGCTCAGGACTGTGGGGCGGGTTGAGGGAGTATTATTGAAGTGGATGGAAAACTATTTAATTGGGAGGGAAATGCGAACAGTAATAAAAGGAAAGTTCTCATGGAAAAGGGTAAAAAGCGGAGTGCCTCAAGGATCGGTGTTGGCCCCAATCATGTTTTTGGTTTTCATCAACGACCTTCAAATGGGAATAGGCTCATATATATCTATGTTTGCTGATGATGCAAAATTAATGAATCATATTACAAGTAGGAGTAGTTGTGAAGAATTACAGAGAGACCTAGATAAATTATATGAGTGGAGTCAAACTTGGAAAATGGAATTCAACACGAGTAAGTGTCAGGTTCTTGAGATGGGAAAAAGTAAATATAGACCTTCTTGGGGATATAAAATAGGAGATGAAATAATTAGTAAAGCTGGGAAAGCAAAAGAGCTAGGGGTAGTTATGGCAGACAGCTTGTCACCTGAACAGCATATAAATAAAATAACTGGTGAAACCTATGCAGTGTTGACTAACATGAGAATAGCTCTGAATTATTTAGATGAAGAGATGTTAGCAAAAATAATAGGGATAATAATACAGTAAAAGTCCGTTAATCCGACGACCGATGATTCGAATCTCCCAATAGTCCGAATTTTTCAATTTGAGGCCAAATCCGAATTCACCCGATGGTCCGAATTTCAAGAAGTCCCAAAGTCCCCTTTTTGAGGCATTAGGCCACTCAAATGACACATAATGGAGCACACACATATCATATGTTCATGATAGCCTTATCGCTGCCACTGACAAAGTCTGTGGGAAAACAAAGGGTCACCCCAGGAATAAGACCTCTTGGTGGTGGAACGATGAGGTAGAACATGCTGTGAAAGAGAAAAGGAGATGCTTCAAAGCATGGAAGAAAGGAGGCAGCAGGGAGGAATACCAGGCAGCTAAACGAACTGCCAAAAGAGTTATTTACAATGCTAAAAATCGCATTAAGGACCTGGTCCTCGAACAAGTGTGTAACACTGACAATCCCAATGGGATCTTCAACCTAGCTAGGCGAGTTAAACATGACAGTAGGGATATTATAGGTGAACAGTGTGTTAGAGATGATAATGGGAAGATTGTGTATGCAGAAAATGAAATCAGAGAAGCATGGAAGGTACACTATGAACGATTGCTAAATGTAGAGTTTGAATGGGATAAGGAACAGCTTAGTATCGAAAAACCAATATCTGGGCCCCCTCCTTTGATAGCACCAGCTGTAGTGAGCGACGCAATCAATAAAATGAAGGACGGTAAAGCTCCAGGTTGCTCCGACATTGTCGCTGAGATGATAAAAGCCTCAGGGGAGATTGGTGTAAACTTAGTCACTGAGTTGATAAACACCATTATTAAAGATGAGAAAATCCCAGAGGATTGGCTCAAAAGTGTAATAGTAAATATATACAAAGGAAAAGGGGATGCGCTAGATAGAGGAAATTATAGGGGCCTGAAAATGCTTGACCAAATCATGAAGGTCTGTGAGAGAGTCCTTGAGGGTTTGATCAGGCAAAGCATCTCTATTGATGATATGCAGTTTGGTTTTATGCCAGGACGTGGTACAACCGATGCTATCTTCATAGTCAGGCAGATACAGGAAAGATACCTACTAAAAGGCAGGGATCTTTACTTTGTGTTTGTGGACCTGGAGAAGGCCTTTGATAGGGTACCTAGAGATGTTGTACAGTGGGCTATGAGGAAACTTGGTGTGGAAGAGTGGCTGGTGCGTGTGATAATGAAGATGTATGAGGATTCGCGAAGTTCGGTGAGGGTGAAAGGTGTACGGAGTGATGAATTCGCAGTCCGTGTTGGAGTCCATCAGGGTTCAGTGTTAAGCCCCCTCCTCTTTATTATGGTCTTGGAGGCGCTGTCTAGAGTTTTTAGAGGCGGACTCCCGTTGGAACTGTTTTATGCAGACGATTTAGTCCTAATAGCTGACAGTATGCAGGATGCTGAGGCCAAATTCAGAAAGTGGAGAGAGGGCATGGCGAGCAAGGGTTTAAGAGTCAATATTAACAAAACCAAGGTTATGCATTGTAGTTTGAGACGAGGCAATGTGGAAAAGAGCGGTGCATACCCATGTGCAGTGTGTGGAAAGGGAGTGGGCGTTAACTCAATTCAATGTAGCATCTGTCGATGTTGGGTACACCATGGGAGTAAGCGCTGTAGTAGAATAAAGGGGCCCCTGCCGAAGGATAAGTCAGAAATAGAGAAATTTGAGTGCGTAGTGTGCAAAGGCGAGCTTGTGTTAAGTGATGATCCTGTGGCTGTGAATTTTGGAAATGAGTCTTTGGAGCTGGTGAACAAGTTTTGTACCTAGGAGATACCATCTCTGCCGGTGGTGGGGCCGAGGCTGCCACTGTTGCTAGAATTAGGTGTGGCTGGGGGAAGTTCAGAGAATTGATGCCAATCCTGACCATGAAAAGAATGCCTCTCCCCCTGAAGGGAAAGGTGTATGCCTCATGTGTTAGAAGTGCAATGACGTATGCCTCAGAAACATGGGCCGTTAAAGTAGAGGATGTCAACAGAATGGAGCGTAATGAGATGAGAATGGTGAGATGGATGTGTGGGGCCAGGCTACAGGATAGAATAACAAATGTTGAGCTGAGGAGACGTTTAGGTATAAAGAGTATTAGCGAGGTGATGCGTACAAGTAGACTGGGATGGTATGGACATGTGGAGAGAATGGATGAACAAAATTGGGTGACAAAATGCAGGTCTGTGATTGTGGAGGGAGCTGCACCAAGGGGTGGACCGAGGAAGACCTGGGATCGGACTATACGCGCCGATCTCAAATCCAAGAACTTGACAAGTGAAGCAGCCCTTAACAGGGTTGCCTGGAACGCCGCCATTAGGACAAGAGACTGAAACTGCACTTATGTGTGGAACACTCAGTCTTAAAATGTTATGTATGTATGAATTCACTTTAAAAGTTTACCATTGTCATTGTAGCCTATTATCTACTTCAAAACATTCAGATTAATGGTCAAAGGAAGCTACTGATATAATCGTAAACACCTTCGTCTTCTTCTTCTTCCACATCGTCTGCTAGAGAGTTTGTTTTGCTCTTGAACGCATCCTTGGGACGCTCCGATGCGCTACTGGCTTGCACCGCATTTTCTGCAAGCGCATTCAGTCTTGAGCTTGAAAACGCACCTTTCAAGAAGTCCCAAAGTCCCCTTTTTGAGGCATTAGGCCACTCAAATGACACATAATGGAGCACACACACATCATATGTTCATGAATTCACTTTAAAAGTTTACCATTGTCATTGTAGCCTATTATCTACTTCAAAACATTCAGATTAATGGTCAAAGGAAGCTACTGATATAATCGTAAACACCTTCGTCTTCTTCTTCTTCCACATCGTCTGCTAGAGAGTTTGTTTTGCTCTTGAACGCATCCTTGGGACGCTCCGATGCGCTACTGGCTTGCACCGCATTTTCTGCAAGCGCATTCAGTCTTGAGCTTGAAAATGCACCTTTGGACGTATTAGTCTTGAGCTTGAAAACGCACCTTTGGATGTTCCGATACGCTACTATTTATAGTTCAGTGATCGGAGCATCCCAAGGGTGCTTTCAAGACAACAAGACAAGGGTGCTTTCAATACAATATAATATAACAGAGCACGTCACAAAAGGAAAATCACAAAAGGAAAATTACAAGAACCTCTCAGGGAAGTGCCGTTGTTAAGGCATTACTTCCCGAACCACATCTGATCTTCAAGAGCAAGACAAACTCGCTAGTAGACGGAAGAAGAAGAAGACGTTTATATCAGCAGATTCCTTTGACCATTAATCTGAATGTTTTGAAGTAGTTAATAGGCTACAATGACAATGGTAAACTTTTGAAGTGATTTCATGAACATATGATATGTGTGTGTGCACCATTGTGTCATTTGGGTGGCCTAATGTCTCAATGTTTTCGTCATACACAGGTTCATAGGGGTAAAGTCCGATAATCCGAAAAATCCACTAATCCGAACGAGAGCCGGTCCGCTGCCCTTCGGATTAACGGAAGTTTACTGTACAACCAAGACTGGAGTATGCAGCAGTGGTGTGGTCTCCACACCTTATAAAACATAATAAAAAACTGGAAAGAGTTCAGAGAGTTGCCACTAAGATGATAGCTAGCCTTAGAGACCTGCCATATGAGGAGAGATTGGAGAGGCTAAAGCTGCCAACGCTGAGGGAGAGGAGAGAGAGAGGTGACATGATCATGATGTTTAAGTGTGTGAAAGGTTTTGAGAAGATCGACAAGGGAAATTTTGTGGTGAAGGACGAGGGAAGAACCAGGGGTCATGAATGTAAGTTGAGGAAAGTTGTATGTAAGTCTGATGTAAGAAAGTTCAGCTTCCCGTATAGAAGCATTGATTGTTGGAATAAGTTGGATGGGGAGGTGGTGGGAGCAAGAAATATCAAAACTTTTAAAGCAAAATTGGATAAATGTAGAGAGAGAGACAGGACAACACGAGCTTAGGCTCAAATCCTGTATTTATTAGTGGCCCCTCCATCATTGACGATTATGCCTATTACATAAGGCTACCTCTTCAAACGCTCATATGCGTAGTTTGAATCTACCGCCGCAGAGCTCAGCGGAACCTTCATCATAAGCACACGCAAAATCACTCATGGTTCGTCTTTATGATTGGGTTCTCACTACGAATTTTTTTTGTAACAAATAAAAAATAAAAATAAAATAAGAATAACTATTCATAAGCTTTCCATATTCTGTGGATGTACTTCTGTGGATTCTTGGACCAGACGCTGACTAGCGCATCCTTCCGCCTTCCTTGCTCTGCGTTCACCCCACCCGGACGTGTCCCCCTCAGTGCTCCGCTTTGATTCCGCATTCTTGCGTCCCTAGTGAGTTTTTTCTCATTTGTTTACTCTGGGATGTCTTGAGTAAGGTTAGGATTAGCGTAGCAGGGGTGTCATGGGTGGTTTTCTCGCAGAACAAGTGTATTTTGGGTCGTTTTATTGGGGCGTCTATTTCGGACGGACCCTCGTGGTCGGGTTGAGGACGCTCTGAAACGTTTTTCGTGTTTAGCCATCTTTAGTCCTAGCTTGTTAGGCGGCTTTAACTACGCGATGTCGGGCTTCTAGCTATCTTTCAGATGGAGTAGCCTTGTTTGTGTTTTACTGACGTTCCTGGTGTTTTTTCTACACGTAGTGGAGTTCTTTCTGGGTCCCGAGTCAGTGTTACCCTTACCGGGTTTTTTCTACGATGTTGATGTGGCTGCTGTTCCAGTTTTGGTGGGATGAAGTGCTTTTCGATTGTGTTTCGACGTCATTAAGTGTTTTCCGTTTTCACTAGGCCTAGCCAGCCACTCGTAGTTTTTCACATATGCAAGTGTTTTCATTGTTTATTATTATAAAAATGTACTCATGTGTCATGTGTATCCTGGATTAGTTGTGATTGGCTGATCCAGGAGCTTCGGACTACGTCTGATTATGTTTATCAGACTGCGTTCTGTTTGTTGTGGGTTGCCTTTCCGGCGGTTTTTCTCGATTGCTCCGAGAAAGCCGTTTTGTTTACCGAGTTTTAGTCAGGATGGCTAAAATAGGTAAGTTACCCCGGCGAGTTTGGTAGCTTGAGGGCTCATCAGAAACTGCGTTTTCTGTGGTCGAGCCTGTGATCAGGCTTCCTGTGTTATTCCCGGCGAGGTGGGCTCCACACATTTATCTAGGTGATCATGCTGACACCTGTTGGATATGGTTTTCTCGGCTTTTCAAAGCCATTGAAACAATGCTGTTTGTTTGTCTGGTCTTTCCCTCCCGGCGACCTTTTTACAAAGAGGTCTGGGGCAGGTACAATTGGTTTGACATTTATTATGACCCCAGGCGGTGGTACCTTCGGGTGATTGTATTAACGGATTTGCAATTCACTATGGTTTGCCAAACAATTGATTGATACATTCAGGTATCACGGCCTTCAAGACAATGCTGTTTGTTTGTTTGGTCTTTTCCTCCCGGCGACCTTTTTTGCAAAGAGGTCTGGGGCAGGTACAATTGGTTTGACATTTTATATGAAACCCGGCGGTGGTACCTTCGGGTGGTTATATTACCGGATTTGCAATTCGCTATGGTTTGCCAAACGATTGGTTGATACAATAAGGTATCACGGCCTTCAAGACGGCGATCTATGAGGGCTTCTGGTAGAAGTTGGATTAGAGATTAAGATAGGCTTAGACTTTTTATGGGATAAGAAGATGCCTGAATCTTACTAGTGTTTCAAGTGTAAAGGGATACTTGAAAGACTTCATCTTTATTAAAAGATATGCTTCATCTTTATGAAGACTCAGAAGATATGCTTAAATCTTTTGGACAGGTAAAGATATGCTGAAATCTTTAATTTGAAACTGCTGGACAGCGAAAAGTAGTGGTTGAGGACTACGGTTCGTTGACCAGCAGTTTTATGACACATGTTTTTGTAACATTTTGGGGTAACCTTATGAGCATTAATTCCTGGGAATTTTCTCTTTCCAGGGCGGAGTACCGGCGTGGCGCAAGGTGACCAGGTAGATCCCGGGGGTGGGTAGATTTCCGCCAGTCTCGGTCATGTCGGCCATAGAACCTCTCATTGCTTTATGTTCAACGCCGTTATGCTCCGGTATCCCTATTTTTGCGCACAAGCTGTGCATTAAATGTGTTAAATGCCTCGATCGGTCACGGGGGATATGGGTGACAAAACATTGCACTATTTGTACCCTCTTAAGTGTTAAACTGTTGATTCACAAACAAAATACTGCGGCGGTGGCCTTGCAGGAAGTAAAACAACTTCTCGCTACTTCTTCAACAAATGTAGCTCATAAAGCATTGCAATGTGACAACCTTGAGCTTTGGGAACTGTTAATTATTAAACATGCCCCCCCTAAGAGTAAGATCCGTACACGTAAGGCCTCCGAGACTGGGCGGGGACAGGCTCCCACACCCTCCCCTGGCAAATCTAAGAGGCCTCGCTCTCCGTCACCTTCGGCATCGGCGACGAGGTCCAAGTCAAGGTCGCCCCTGAGGGAGCAGGTGAAAGCTTCGGGCCACTCTTCTTCACCTCCACGGAAGAGGACAAAGGAAGAGAGTAGGGGACCTAAAGACATTATTAGAACTAAATATAAGTCTAGTAGAAGTCATAAATCATCCAAAAGGGATCCTCCGGCGCGAACGGACTCACGGCTGTCGCCGGAGCCTGGTACCCCACTCTCGGCATCTACCCCCTCCAAGTCTAACGTCCAATCTGGCAGGTCGGGGGTGGAGTCAGAGAATGTGGTGGAGGATGCCCCGGCGGACATTTCATCACCTGATATTCATGCTTTCTCTACCAGGTCACGTGTGTCAGCCTCAGATTTAGAAGTATCTTGCGGAAACTATAAACCGCTAGGGTGCTCGGGTGAGGGCTCCCAATCGGGGAGTATTCCAGGCTCGCAAGCGAGTAACAGCCACAGCCAAGGTGTATGGCGATACTCACAGCCCTGGCAGGACGGCACACATCCTTTTGTAACGCAAGTAGTGGCTGACGTCCACCGGGATGCCGATGTCCCATCTTCTATCCCAGATCTAACATGGCGGCATGTGGAGGTCCCGGCTTCGGAGGGATCTTCCCATGAGAGGCCAGACTTAAGGGATGAAGAACAGCGTTCTCTGGTCTCAGAGATGGAAGTTGAAGAGTCAGGTCACCACCTAGAAGACTCTCAGGGTACTATCGAATCTCCACGGAGTTCGTCATCTGCTAGGTATGTAACTACAGAAGAGATTGATGGGTTACTATTAAATGCACTTAATAAGTTCTTTGGCCCTACGCCGGAAACTCCTACAGTTGGTATGGAAGCTCCCGCGACGTCAACGAATGTGCGACCTCTGGCTACATCCATTGCTTTAGCTAAAATACCTAACCCTCCTCTTGTGTCAGATTCAATTTCCACTGTGCCAGGCACAGCAGCTCTCACTACTTCCAATGTGTGGGTCATATCAGACATAACTCCCCCCCCCCCCTTTAGACAAGGCACCAGTCAGAAAAGGAGCTATGCCTCTTTTATACGGGCCTGATGAGTCATGGGTAGCAATGTTACCAACTAAGCCAGAGGCAGCACAAGCTACTAATTCGGGGGAGCTCCCTGTACCACATGAGTGGGTAATCCAAGGCAATAAGTCTAGAAAACTCAGAGGATTGGATAGTCAAGGCGATGTTTTAGATGTTCATATTAAGGCCATTCCCAGTTATTATAACCATGACTTTTTTGTGTATGCATCAATGCCAGCCCTACCCCCTGCCTCAGCTTCAAAGCTTTTTTCTGACTGGACTAAGAATGATGGCTTTAACGACGTCAAGGCACTTTCTGCTTTGACGCCGGAATTGGATATGTTTCCGATCACAGACTCAGCCTCTAATCCAGTCTTGCAGGTGGGGCAGTTGGGTACGGGACCTTGGGTGGACTGGGAAACAGAGGCTCAAAATTTTGCCACTACTTTCACTACAAAGTCTTCTCACCAAATCCCTCAAGAGCACCATTCTTGGTTCTCTCTTCCGGTTTTTAGTGCCGGAGGAATCCCCTCTGCCTTGTTTGATTTCTTGGCTGCCCCTAAAATCAATTTGTGCGAATTAAAAGATCCATTTAGCACGCCTTCCCCAACTCACCTAGACTGCGAGTTTAGGTTAAGAGGTAAAGTGTTTAGACTGTTTTCACAATATATTGTTACTCGGCAAGTAACAAAGTCTCTGTTACGCTCTTCTCAGGCAATCGAAACTGCGGAAGTCAGGAAGGCCATTGAACTTTCCCGGCGCTTGCTTCTCCAAACTTCCATTCAGTCTTTAGGAGATATTCGGACGGCCTTATTAGAGGCGGTTCGAGCAAGGCAGGATCTGAGGATGTTCTTAGTAAAGAAACTTCCTGACCGTATTGCAAGCCAAGTAATTCTGTCTCCAGTTCTAACCCCTTCTTTGATTTCTCCAGCAGTTTGGAAGACTGTTTTCAATATGGCACAAGCATTCAAACAAAGTCCCTCTCAACCTAAGAAGCCTACCTTTACTTTCCCTAAACCCAAACCAGTTTCGAAAGCTCAAGCTAGTGGGTCGAAGCCTTTTCATCAGCCTAAGTCCTCTTCCACCCAGGCTCACGTCAGGTATAAACAGGGTAAATTCTCAGGTAAAGGCCACAGGTTTCACCAACGACCAGGTCAGGGCCCGCCTCCAGCCAAACCCAGTCAGTCATCCAAGAGTACACCACCACCAGCAAAAAACTAAGGTCTCTCTCACTCCCGGGGCCAGTCAAAGGCGTGTTGGAACAGAGAGTAGTCCAGCCGCCGATCCCCAGTCTGCTAACTGGGTCATTCCGGGCGTGTCATCAAGCATGGCCATTAAGATCATGGGCGAGGACTGTGGTACGCAAAGGCATCACTTGGCAGTGGCTCCGGCGACCTCGCTTACGTCAGCCGACAGAGGCCTCTCATGTTTCTTTAGAGGTGGAGTCACTAGTTCAGGAGATGATTACCAAGAGTGTCATTATCCCAGTCCCCCCGACTTACCCGGTGTTTACATCCAAACTCTTTCTAGTACCAAAAAGGGACAGTATTCAGATGAAGCCGGTCGTAGACCTGTCTTATCTGAATCTCCACATTCACAACGTGTCCTTCAGGATGCTGACAGTGAATCAAATCAGGCTAACACTTCCGCCGGGAGGGTGGATGTGTTCATTAGACCTGACAGACGCATATTGGCACGTCTCGGTCAACAAGAGATTTTAAAAATTTCTGGCTTTAAGAATAATGCATCAGACTTATGTCTTTCAAAGGATGCCGTTTGGATTAAACCTAGCGCCACGCATTTTCACAAAATTAGTCCGGCAAGCCCTGATGCCCATTTTAGAACAAGGGATCAGGATCTTGTGGTATCTGGACGACTGGCTGGTGGTGGCAGAGACAGAAGAGTTATGCACACTCATGTCAACATTACGTTAAACCATGTCAAATCTCTAGGATTCAAGGTCAACTTGGTAAAGTCAAACCTTGTTCCCTCACGAGTAATTCAGTGGATAGGGCTGGTCTGGGACACAGCGTCTCTCACTCTGAGTCAGAGTGTGGACAATCGAAACAGGTTTCGCAAAAAAATGGTTATGTTTCTCCACAGTCGGACTACGACACGAAGACTCTGGGAATCTCTAGTCGGTTCTCTCAACTGGGTTCAACTAACTGTGAAGTTGGGCCGGTTGAAAGTCAAACGTTTAATCTTGGAGGGCAACAAATATTTCCCACTCTTACCGGTGGGAAAATTATGGCCTATCCCAGCATTAATACACAGCTTACTAGCGGTCTGGGCGAAGAGGGAAATGTTGCACTCAGTCATGTCATGGACCTCTCCTCCGCCGACGATATGGGTGGACACGGATGCGTCAAGGACGATAGGTTGGGGCTTTCAGTCAAACCTCGGGCATCAGGGTCAAGGGCTTTGGTCCCCTTCAAAAACCTCTCACATAAATGTCAAAGAGTTACTAGTCCCCTTGTATTTCCTTCAGGTTCACGGCTCTACTTTACGGGAAAAGTCGGTGGCCTTCAGGATGGACAATCTCAATGCAGTTCACTGCATTCAGAAACAAGGGTCAACGAGGTCTCGGAAGTTGCTAGACGTGTCAGAAAAGATTTTTGTGCTAGCCAACAAGCTGAACATTCATCTTCATTCATCATATCTCCCAGGCGTAGCAAACGTCTGGGCAGACGTGCTGTCTCGGAGACAGAGCACAACAGTAGAGTGGGCACTCAAGCAAAAAAAATTTGATCAAATGATTGCAGAGCCTTACCGTCCACAAGTGGATCTGTTTGCGTCAGAGGAGAATCACAAACTCCCTCGGTACCTCACACGCCGGACATTAACGCCGGCGGGGGGGCCCGACGCATTGGTGACGGATTGGAACAGGTGGAGTTCCATTTATCTGTTTCCGCCACCAGACGCTTCTCTAATGGCAGTTGAACTCAATGATATAGAAGGAAAAAAGCTAGACATAGCAGTAGCTTACATGCCACCAAAGACCAGAGCATGGAGGGAGTTGGATTTTGAGGAGATGGTCGAGGATATGATTCAGTCGTTGAGAAGATTGCTTTTAAGGAAGAATCGATTGATCTTGGTAGGAGATTTCAACTGTAGTGAGGTTGATTGGGAATCGGGAGATGCAGGGCCAAATCAGAGATCTTGGGGAAGTCGGCTAGTGGAGTTGGTTACGGAAAATGTACTTGCACAACATGTGAAGGAAAATACAAGAATGAGGGGTAATAACGAACCTTCTAAACTCGATCTGATTTTTACAAAGGATCCTCACGAAATTAGTGATATAAACTATCTATGTCCTGTAGGTAAAAGTGATCACCTATTACTAAAATGGAAGTTGACCTCGAGTAATGCCAATAGATTAGACAATAGCTACATAAATGACAGATTAAATTATAGTAAAGCATTGAAAAGATATTTAGAGGGAGTAGATTGGGATCTTATTTTGAAGGAACAGGACGTACAAGGTAAATATAGTAGATTCCTCGAAATTTATAGAGTAGGAACCAATCTGTTTGTCCCAAGATATAAAACTGGAAATTTTACTAAGCAGAAAGATTGGTTTAATTTGAAATGCAAAAGAGCTTTGGGTAGGCGTGATGCAGCTTGGGCTAGATTAAGAAGAAGGAACACTGAGAGTAATCGGAATAAATATAAACAGGAGAGGAATAGATATGTTAAAATAATTAGGCAAGTTAAAATGAACTATGAGAAGAACATAGTAAATAAATGTGAAAGTGATCCTAGATTATTTTATAAATATATAAACAGTAAGTTGAAGGTAAAGAAACAAATTACTAAATTAAGAGTTGATGCTAGGACGTATGAAAATGTATCGGACATGTGCGAGGTAATGAATAACAAATTGGGGTCAGTTTTTACTAGAGAGGAAGGTTTTGACGAACCACAGGCGGGAGTACTGGAGAGTGGTCTTAGTAAGATTGAAATAACTAGAGATGAGCTGTTATCTGCGATGAGAGGACTTGAAGTAAGGAAAGCTATGGGACCGGATGAAGTGTCTGCCTGGGTTTTAAAGGAGTGTGCAGAGCAATTAGTGGAGCCAGTGAGGGACATAATTCAAGCTTCCTTAGATAAAGGACAGGTTCCTGTTGAATGGAAAAGAGCTAATATCATTCCGATATACAAGAATGGAAACCCTGAGGACCCTCTAAACTATAGACCAGTTTCACTTACTAGTATTGTATGCAAGATTTGTGAAAAGCTAATTAGGAAGAGATGGATGAAAATGTTGGAGAGAAAGAAGATAATAACCCCAAAGCAATTTGGATTCAGAGAAGGGACATCTTGTGTTACCAGTTTGCTATGTTATTACAGTAGGGTGATAGATGTACTCCAAGAAAGAGGCGGATGGGTGGACTGCGTCTACTTAGACCTTTCCAAAGCATTCGATAAGGTACCACATAAGAGATTGTTATCTAAGCTTGAGACGCTAGGATGTGTCAGGGGGAGTTTTCTGAAATGGATGGAGAGCTATTTAACAGATAGGGAAATGAGGACCAACATTAGAGGAACTTACTCATCGTGGCGGAAAGTTGAGAGTGGTGTGCCACAGGGATCTGTGTTGGCACCTCTCATGTTCCTTATGTACGTGAATGACCTGCCGATAGGCATAAACTCCTACATGTCAATGTTTGCAGATGACGTAAAAATTATGAGACAAATAACAAATAAAAGTAGTTGTGAGGAGCTGCAAGGGGATTTAGATAAAATATACGAATGGAGCACCAAGTGGAAAATGAAATTTAATATAAGTAAATGCCATGTGTTAAATATGGGAAGAAGTGTGAATAGACCAAATTGGGAGTACAGGATGGGAGATAATATAATTAGCAAGGCCGAAAAAGAAAAGGATTTAGGGTTGATTATACAAGATAATTTGTCGCCAGAGAAACATATTAACAAGCTCTTTAGCGGAATGTATGCAATGGCCGGGAATATGAAAGTTGCTCTGAACTACTTGGATGAGACCATGGTAGCGAAAATTATGAAGAGTATGATTAGACCAAGATTGGAGTATGCAGCAGTGGTGTGGTCCCCGCATCTAAAGAAGCATATTCACAAGTTAGAAAGAATCCAGAGAGCAGTTACTAGATTGGTTCCAAGTCTCAGAGAGCTGCCATATGAAGGGAGGCTAGACAAATTAAATCTACCGAGTCTAAAAGAGAGGAGAGAGAGGGGAGACATGATAATGATGTACAAATGCACCCGGGGGCTGGAGAGGCTGGATAGGGAGGATATATTAATTATGGATACAGGAATAACTAGAGGCCACAGCTACAAAGTAAAAAGACCTACCTGCAAGAACGATATCAGGAAGTTTAGCTTCCCCTATAGATGTATTGACAAATGGAATGGGCTGGAGGAGGAGGTGGTAGGGGCAAGGAATATCCATATTTTCAAGAAAAAATTGGATAAAAAGTGACTGAGAGACGGGACAACACGAGCTTAGCTCAACTCCTGTAAACTACAATTAGGTAAATACAATTAGGTAAATAAATACGTAGTCAACAAACTACAGGATTATCGAGGCGTAGTCTCGTTAATCACGCCCCTGTGGCCGGCGCAGTTGTGGTGCCCGAACCCGGTGTCGCTCCCGGTCGGGTATTTCCACTTAGACACGATTGGCAACCTAAAGACCTCGCTGACTTTTGCATTGTGGACATTCAGGAGGCCAAGTGGCTAACACCGTATGGTAGAAACGTGACAGATAAATTTATGAATCAGTACACACAATCTACCAAAAGGCAATATCAATCTCATTGGCAGTCCTTTACTTCTTGGATAGTTAGAACAGAACAGACAGTACCTTCGGTGGCGTTAGTTTTTCATTATTTAAACTATTTGTTTGAACAGAAACGTCTATCTGTAGTGACTCTAAAAAATCACTTAACAGCTATCAGGGTGCCATTCTTTGACCTTACAGGTCTAACCATACCACAGGCGGAAGAAACAGGTTTCATGAGAGCATGCTTCAAACTCCGCCCACCTCCCCGTCAGCTCATGCCTACCTGGTCTCTTGACAAGGCGTTATCTTTGCTTCATTCCCGTCTGTATCAGAGTACGGCAGATTTTGAATTACTATTAAAAAAGGCTGTGTTCCTTATGGCTCTGGCAACAGGTAGCAGGGTGTCTGAGCTGGCGGCGATGAGCAACACCCCTACTTGCATAAGGTTTGGTAGACTCAATGATTGCATTCATATTGCACCTTCCCCAGGGTTCATCGCCAAGAATGAACATAGTGAACATGTTTTCTCAGAGTTCACGGTGCCGGCGTTGAAACGGGGTAAAGTGCACCATAATTTGTGTCCTGTACAAGCTTTAACCAAATATATGAGAGTGGCACCTCTTAACCGACAAGGTGCTTTATGGGTATCGAGTACAGGTAAAAGGTTAATGAAACGAAAAATGGCTTCTCTGCTAGTCGAAGTCATTAACCCTTCCTACCCGGTCTGCCTTAGGTAAGGACAGCACGAAAGAAGGGCCGCTACCCGGTATGCCTTATCTAAGGCATGAGCTTAATAGCCTAATTAAGCTTGGTCCGAATGCCGTGCGTACGACGTATGTCAACAAACCCAAGCGTTCGTCACCGCACCTCCGAAAACAAGAAGGAGAAGACTCCTCAATGTTATTGTTCTGACGTCATGACGAAATTAGTGTCTAAAAAGCCCCCATATTGGCAACATCTCTGCAATATTGGCTCCACTGAAATCGTCATCACAACTGAACCAGTTGACTTACAGAGCTCTACTCAATGCCAAAATACAGATTGAAAACCGCGCTACGATTATAGATGAGTGGGAAAGTTCTAGCAGTGAAAATAAACATAAATACGGTAGCCTAGGCCTAGACGTTTTTTAGCCATATCGCCCGGGTAGGGGCGACCGTCATTTGGTAAGACAGCCCGGGGAGGAAGGGTTAAAGAGAGTAATCCCGGCGTAGTGGGTAGGGCCCACGATTTATGCAAATGGGCAGCATATTTACGTTTTCTAAAAAAAAAATCTGTTGAAGACATAGCTACTACTCAACTATGGGCTTCAAATCATACGTTTTTAACTCGATACCTGTCGGTAGCACTAGAGTGACTAGACAAACCATCAATGCCGTGTATAGCTTTACGGCAAAGGGTCTAAACGGGTCTCTAAGTCACTTATTGTTTAGGTTAAGAAAGAGGGGGGGGGAGGGGGGGTGCAGTCAGTGTAACATAAGACACCCTAGACCCCGCCGGAGGATATCTACAGAGTATACGAGCTGTGATACAATGTATAAGTGTTGTGATTAAAATTTCTCTGTAGTAATGCCTACAGGAAATGTGGTTGAAGTACAATGGATGTAGTACAACAATGGTTTCTTTCAGCTATGCGAGCTGTGATACAATGTATAAGTGTTGTGATTAAAATTTCTCTGTAGTAATGCCTACGGGAAATGTTGTTAAAGTACACTGGATGTAGTACAACAATGGTTTCTTTCAGTGGGATACACTGTTGAAGCAATTTAATTTTAAGAGTTCTCGGTAGTTGCAACTCCGAGTAGCATTTTAGTAAGTACATCTGCGATAGTACAAGAAATTATTCTATTTTTGTGTCTAACTTTAAGGAATATACACATTAGAATAATGGGGTTTATATGTGCACATGTAAACATAAAGTTTTATTTTTCACCACTTAATTTAAGTGGGGTGCCTTTAACTTTCAGATCTGGGAACAGATTCTCATAGTTACCCTTTTTTCCTCAAGCAGGCTTCTTTAAGCACGCCCCTGCTTGTACCCCTTTTTATATGTTGTATAAAGTTTATACATAAATATATAATTTTACAAAGTAAGAATACTATGTGGTTGTTTGATTATCTGCCTATTCTAATTGCAATGGTATGATATGATTACGAATGTCCCCCTCCAGTCTTAGATATCAGGCATAATCGTCAATGATGGAGGGGCCACTAATAAATTATAGGTTTGACTCCTGCAAGGAGATAAAGAAAACCTAATATTTAGTAGTGGCCCGTAATCATTGACGACTGGGGCCCTCCCGACCATCCCCTTCCCATTCGTTGATGTATTAAGGATTTTGTTATACTTGATATGTCAGTGAAGGCGGAAGGATGCGCTAGTCAGCGTCTGGCCCAAGAATCCACAGAAGTACATCCACAGAATATGGAAAGCTTATGAATAGTTATTCTTATTTTATTTTTATTTTTTATTTGTTACAAAGTTTTTTCGTAGTGAGAACCCAATCATAAAGACGAACCATGAGTGATTTTGCGTGTGCTTATGATGAAGGTTCCTCTGAGCTCTGCGGCGGTAGATTCAAACTACCCGTATGAGCGTTTGAAGAGGTAGCCTTATGTAATAGGCATAATCGTCAATGATTACGGGGCCACTACTAAATATTAGGTTTTCTTTATCTCCTTGCAGGAGTCAAACCTATAATACTACAATTAGGTGAGTACACAGTGACCACGGGTCCAAAACTACTGTACTTTTATTATTAGCTAGCCAGACCAAGAAATGGTCCAACCTAGCTTAGATAATATATCAGGAGGCAAAAATCACTTTTACCTTGTGAATGGTGAAGACTAGAATGTTCTACCTGTATATCAAGTGTTTTTCTATTGAGCAAAATAATAAAAGTAGTTTTGGACCCGTGGTCACTGTGTGTGTGTGTGTGTGTGTTTGTCGTGGATCGTCAGACCAGTAAAGTGTAAACAAAACAAAAGATATGAATCGGTTCGGTCAAGATTACTCGGTTAACCCTCTCACCACGGAAGGGCTCTTGAACGCCCATAAAAAAGCATATAACAGGTACCCGGAAGGGCTCTTGAACGCCCAGTGGTTGAAAGCCTGTGAGCTTCGTGTGCGAGGCGTCGGTCCGACGCATGTAAACAACAGCCGGCTGGACCGACGCCCCGCATCTCCGGCCACAAGAAGGAGAGCGTCGCTTGTTCGTGTGTGCCTGTATGTTGTTGTTAAGTATCGAAAAGTAGTGTAAAGTGGCTGTTTTGGCCATAAAGTTATCTCCAATGAAATCATCATCACAACTCAACCAGTTGACTTAGAGAGCTCTACTTAATGCCATTCTACAGGTAAATAACACAGCTACGCTTGGGGATGCGCGGGAATGCGGGAAGCAGTCTGATTAACGAATATACGATAGCCTAGCCTAGACGTTTTTCGGCCAAAACACCCGGGTTTCGAGGAATATATATATAATACATAGCCGGGGCTGGAGGGTTAATACACATTTATTAAATACACCTGGGATATTCTCGCTATCAAAGCAGCTCATTTGAGGATTTGTGAGTATCTATAGCCTAGGCCTAAGAGTCACTCGCCCTGCCACTTAGCGGGCAAATCTATCCAGCACCGGACATTTGGTCCGGTCCAGATGGATTGTCCGCCTGCAGACGGAGTCCGTTAAATCGAGGTCCGTTAAACCGAGGGTCGAGTGTATTGGCTACCATACTTTTAGTGCCTTAGAATAATTTTGTAGTACGACTGTGCTACATCCTTCAATACGGTCTATCTATATATTGCCAAACGCTTTGATTTCCGAAGGGTTGGTCAAGAATGAATCGCCACCATGCACCTGTCATCCGTAAGCTGGTATACCTCCTCCCACCCACCACCACTTTTACTCATTCCCTCCACCTCACTCTCAGTCTGCCTCTCAGTCTCTGCCCTCCCATCTCACTTTCATACACTCTTTTAGTCTTTCTCTCGCTTACCATACGCTCCACAAGACAGAACCATCTCAAGGTGTTCCTCCGCATACTTTCCAGAATATCCATATCCACGCCACAATGCTCTCATGCTTCCTCTTTCATCTGTCTTTCTTTTCATGTGACTTAACACACTCTTCTCAAGTAGCCCATTTACACTCCTCTTACTTTTGATTTACGTCTCGCCAAGAACATCCATGATTCACTCCCATAATGTCAATTTTGGGATTATCACACTATCATGCAGTGACTTTTTGCATCTTTGCTCACCCCCCCTATTCCTTGTCACTGTTTTCACATACCTACAACTCTCTTCACATGTTGTACCCTCTTTTGAACTTTGCACTTCATCCTCTATACTCTAATCTTTACTCATCACACTGCCATATTATAATGTAAAACTTGCAAAATAAACAAACCAAAACTTATACGAACTTATACGATATATTTAAATCAGCCGACATTCATTTACTTGACCATTCAGTACGGTACCATTGCATATTGCTGATAATAATAATTGATATTGGTAATCATTAACTATTTTTTTTAATGTTTGTGTACCTCAATTCTTATAATAATGATAATTATTATTATAATTTTAGCTCATTTATTAAGCGTCAATTCTTCCAGAGAATTCTTTACACGAGCCTTAGCCTGCCGAAGCAAGGTTACTATTTTAGTTTATCTGATAAACTTGCTGGTTGACCCATTCACCATCTGGGTGGGTGGTATTTTATAAACATCTGTTCCGAGTGAGGCTTCATCCCACACAATGCTGTATAGTTGGCTCCCATCAGATGCTCTACAGAGGCTACTACCCAGCCAGAACACTTTACCACAGATTATTGTTATTATTTATTACCCCAGTTAATTCCTGATGATACTGCTGATGATACCATTCTGATGAGCGATAATGAATGAGAGTTGCAGGGTCTGGTAAATATGTTTGGAACAGTGTGCGAAAAACGGAATCTGAAGGTAAATGCTGGGAAGAGCAAGGTTATGGTCTTCGAAAGGGGTGAAGCCACAGAGTGTGAGGTGAAGTTGAACGGTCAGGCTATGGAGATTGTCTATCTATCTATCTATCTATTGCCTGACGCCGCGATCCCCGAAGGGGTGGCCACGAACGAACCGCCCCCATGCACCTCTGTCCCCAGTCAGTCGACGCCCCTCCCCCCAACCAGCACCGCCTTCGTTCATGTACTTCCTCACTCCATCCTTCCACCTCTCATTCGGTCTACCTCTCCCTCTCTGTCCCTCCACCTCGCTCTCGTACACCCTCTTAGTCATTCTCTCGCTTTCCATACGTTCCATATGGCCGAACCATCTCAAGTTGTTCCTTTTCACACTTTCCAGCACATCTACCTCCACACCACACCTTCCTCATTAGTCTGTCTATCCCTCCATGTAACTCCACACTCACTCCTTAAGTAATTCATTTCCACTGCTCTCACTCTTGGTCTGAGTCTCTCAACCAATGTCCATGCTTCGCTTCCGTAAGTCAGTGTCGGGATTACCACACTGTCATGCAAGGACTTCTTCACTTCCATACTGACCACCCTATTTCTTGTTACTGCTTTTAGCGTTCCTACAACCCTCTTCCCCTGTTGTACCCTCTCCCGAACTTCTTCATCCATAGTACCATCTTTACTCAACACACTGCCCAGTTACTTAAAAGAGTTGACGATATCCATAGCCTGACCGTTCAGCTTCACCTCACACTCTGTGACTTCACCCCTTTCGAAGACCATAACCTTGCTCTTCCCCGCATTTACCTTCAAATTCCGTTTTTCGCACACTGTTCCAAACTCATTTACCAGACCCTGCAACTCCCATTCATTATCACTCAGCAGAACTGTATCATCCGCAAACAGCAGTATAGGTAGCTTCCACTCAATTCCCTCCCTTTTCAGCGATACACCAACATCCACTGCTCTTGATAGTATTTCTTTCATGACTCCATCCATATAATTATACAGTAAACAACCACGGGGACATCACACACCCCTGTTTCAAACCAACATTCAGGTCAAAGAACTTGCTCTGCTCACTCTCCACACGTACTGCCGCCTTTGCACCCTCATACATGCTCTTCACTGCTTTCAGCAACTTGCCCTCTACTCCGTATATTCTAAGTACTTTCCACAAACCTTCTCTATCCACTCTGTCATAGGCCTTCTCCAAGTCCATAAAGGCAACATACACCTTTTGTTTCTTCTCCAGATATTTCTCCACAACACAATTGCTATGGAGATTGTAAGCTCATTTAAGTATCTGGGCAGTGTGCTGAGTAAAGATGGGACTATGGATGAAGAAGTGCGGGAGAGGGTGCAGCAGGGGAAGAGGGTTGTAGGAATGCTGAAAACAGTAACAAGAAATTGGGTGGTCAGTATGGAAGTGAAGAAGTCCTTGCATGACAGTGTGGTAATCCCGACACTGACTTACGGAAGCGAAGCATGGACATTGCTGGAGAAAGTCAGACCAAGAGTGAGAGGGGTGGAAATAAGTTACTTGAGAAGTGTGTGCGGAGTTACATGGAGGGATAGACAGACGAACGAGGAAGTAAGAAGGAGGTGTGGTGTGGAGGTAGATTTGCTGGAAAGTGTGAAAAGGAACACCTTGAGATGGTTCGGCCATATGAAACGTATGGGAAGTGAGAGAATGACTAAGAGGGTGTACGAGAGCGAGGTGAAAGTGTTAACATAGGCAAATATGTTAATGTGTGTGGGAGTGCAAACTGGTTATGTGAGCAGACGATCGACACAGGAGTTTGCCCAACTAGTTTCCCGCCAAATTGCGTGGTCTACTATATGCTGACGTGTAAGAGATGACGTCACAATCAGACCGATTAGGCGGGCTAGCTGTCGGGACGGAGCCAGTCGTTTACATACGGGTGAGTGGTGAACACGGCCATTGAGCTAATTAACATTGGTAGCAGAGCGTAGTTCGGAAAACAATGGCGTGTTCAACTAAGTGGCCACCGAAACTGGAGAATGAGGATGGGTATGAAAACTGGAAAAAAGATATAAACATTTGGTGTGAGTTGACAGATTTGGCCAAGAAAAAACAGGCATTGGCGATCCACTTGTCTCTAACAGGGCGGGCAAGAGAGGCCTCGTCCGAAATACCCGCCGCGGACTTAACCCTCCAGCCCCGGCTATGTATTCCATATATATTCCCCGAAATCCGGGGGTTTTGGCCGAAAAACGTCTACGCCTAGGCTACCGCATCTTTGTTATTTGGCTTGCTTCCACATTCCCACACATCCCCAAGCGTAGATGTGTTTCGTATCTGTAGAATGGCATTAAGTAGAGCTCTCTTAAGTCAACTGGTTCAGTTGTGATGATGATTTCATTGGAGATAACTTTATGGCAAAAACAGCCACTTTACACTACTTTTCGATACTTAACAATAACATACAGGCACACACGAACAAGCGACGCACTCCTTCTTGTGGCCGGAGATGCAGGGCGTCGGTCCAGCCGGCTGTTGTTTACATGCGTCGGACGTACGCCTCGCACACCAAGCTTACAGGCTTTGAGCTCATGGGTGTTTTAAGAGCCCTTCCGGGTAGCTCGGGTGTGTTTTTTATGGGTGTTTAAGAGCCCTTCCGGGTCTGATGGGTTAACCCTTCAAACTCGGATGGTACACGTGTGTACCATTATGTTTTGCCCCCAGGAACCCGGGTGGTACAACATTGTACCATTGCTTGAAAGCCTGTGACCTTGGTGTGCGAGGCGTCGGTCCGACGCATGTAAACAACAGCCGGCTGGACCGACGCCCCGCATCTCCGGCCACAAGAAGGAGAGCGTCGCTTGTTCGTGTGTGCCTGTATGTTGTTGTTAAGAATCGAAAAGTAGTGTAAAGTGGCTGTTTTGGCCATAAAGTTATCTCCAATAAAATCATCATCACAAATCAAGCACTTGACTTAGAGAGCTCTACTTAACGCCATTCTACAGGTAAATAACACAGCTACACTTGGGGATGCGCGGGAATGCGGGAAGCAGTCAGCATAACAATGATACGGTAGCCTAGCCTAGACGTTTTTCGGCCAAAACACCCGGATTTCGGGGAATATTTATGTAATGCGTAGCCGGGGCGGGAGGGTTAAACAAAGACGACGGAGTTGAACTATTGTTAAAGAAGCTTGATGAGTTGTTACTGGTAGACAAAGGAAGACGGCAGTTTGCGGCGTTCCATGACATTTATAATCTACGGCGGCCTAGTGACATGAATATGCGTACCTTCGTGTTTAAGTTTGAGCATACGTATTTTAAATGTTCGGAACAGGATATGACATTACCGGATGCAGTAAAGGCCTTTATGCTGTTGTCCGCTTGTAGTTTGTCTGATAATGAAAGACAGTTGGCCATGTCTGCAGTTACTGAAGTGAGTTATGAACATATGAAGTCAGGTCTGTGCCGTATTTTTGGTGGTGAGACAGCAGCTGTTGGGACAAGTGTTGTGAATGTTAAAAGTGAACCTGTGTTTGTTACTGAAGGTAAAAGTGACATGAAGGAAGAGGAAGCATTGTATACAGGCGGTGTGGGTCGAGCACGGCCTTTAGCTAGAAGAGGTGCTACGAGAAGCCGTGGTAGAGGTTTTAATCATAGATATGGCAGGAAACAAAATCCTTTGGGGTCCGATGGTAGAGTTTCAAAATGTGCAGTTTGTGGATCAAAATTTCATTGGGCTAGAGATTGTCCTGATGCGTATGAGAATAAGGGGAATTCTTGTGAAAGAGATGATGCGGAAGAGACAGTGCATTTATCCATGTTTATGGGTTATGCTGGTGAGGATGACAAGCACAGGAGAAAGTTGCAGAAGCTTGTTGATGAAGCTAAGGATTGTGCTGTATTGGATACTGGATGTTCTACAACTGTGTGTGGATCGGAATGGATTGAAAATTACATTCATGAGTTAAGTGATTATGAAAAAGCTCAAATTACCGAAGGCACTTCAACTTCGACTTTTACATTTGCGGATGGAGCCACAGTGCCATCGATGAAGCGAGTGACCTTGCCATGCCAGGTGGGCGATGTGCGTGCGACTATCGTGACGGATATGGTAGCCTAGAGTGTAACGTTCCTTTGCTTTTGAGTAAAAAGTCAATGAAAAAGGCGAAAATGGTGTTGGATTTTGAGACGGACATGGTGAGAGTTTGTGGACAAGACATTCGTTTGGAGTCTACGTCATCGGGACACTATCTGTTGCCCATTTCGTTGTGACTGGGCCAGAAATCCAGGAGTATGGTTACACTGGCATCATTAGAAACCGGTGGAAAAGGAACTGCACTGAAGCTTCATAGACAGTTTGGTCACCCTACGTCGGCTAAGCTATTGAAACTTGTGAAGGATGCGGGAATTAACAATGCTGACTTGGAACGGTCAATAAGTGAAGTGTCTGAAAACTGTGAAGTTTGTTGGTAAATTGTTGCAAATTCAAGAAGGTTAGGCCTCGTCCTGTGGTGTGCCTGCCTATGGCGAATAAATTTAATGAGACTGTGGCTATGGACTTAAAGGTTTGGGGGAGACAGTATTTTTTGGTTATGGTTGACTTGGCCACAAGATATTGCAGTGCGGTAGTAATTGATGATAAGTGTGCCTCTACAATCCTTCATGGAGTGTTTCGGAGCTTGATTACTGTATTTGGCCCACCAAGGAAATTTCTTATCGATAATGGGGGTGAATTTAACAATGCTGATACGCGTACGCTTGGTGAGGCTTTTAACATAAAGATTATGGCCACAGCTGCTGAGAGCCCTTGGAGTAATGGGGTTTGTGAACGTAAGAATGCGGTGATATGTGATACTGTGAGGAAAATCATGGCAGATACACGTTGTAACTTAGAGGTGGCTTTGGCTTGGGCGATTTCTGCGAGGAATGCCCTTACAAACTATTCGGGCTTCTCGCCTAACCAGCTTGTTTTTGGCTACAACCCTGTGTTTCCTATTGTCTGGGCCAATGATCCTCCTGCATTGGGGACGCCTCCATCCTGCATTGTGAGAGATAACCTGAATGCTCTTCACACGGCGAGACAGGAATTTCTGAGGATAGAATCCTGTGAGCGGTTGACCAGGGCTTTGCGGCACAACGTGCGCCCGAGTGATTCGAACATTGTACAGAATGGTGATGACGTATTTTATAAGAGAAATGACGGTCACGAGTGGCACGGCCCTGGTATCGTCATCGGCAGAGATGGGAAGCAGGTTTTGGTAAGACACAGGGGGCATTTATGTGAGGGCTCACGAGTGTCGTATAGCGCCGGCTCCGGGAAGGGATACAGTGGTTGAGGTTTCCAATGCTGAGTTGGGCAAGAAGGAATACAGTGTAGAGTCTTCGGGAGCTGTGTCGCAATACCCTCCAGATGATGAGTCCGAGGATGGTGACATGGTGGCCCTTCAGCCGGCGGTAGCTGGTACATCTGGTGATCAGGCTTCTAAGATCAAGATTGGCCAGCGGATTAGAGGTACAGTATTCATGCAGAGAGTGGGGCGTTGGTGTCTGGAAAAATTGTGAGTCGTGCCGGCAAAGCAACTGGGCAGTATAAAAATTGTTACAACTTACAAAGAGACTCTGATGGCGGTATTGGCTGGGTGGATGTGCAGAAGGATTTTAGCACTTGGGAAGTGGTAGATGATGATGTTGAAATGTTGATTCTGTTCCATTCTGAGGATGTTTTAAAGGCCAAGGACAGTGAGATTGAGAACTGGAGGGGTAATGATGTGTACGAGGAAGTTAATGACGTTGGACAAGATACTATTTCTGTCTGTTGGGTGATCACTGAGAAATTAAAGAATGGCAAGCCGGTTGTTAAAGCACGTCTGGTAGCCAGAGGATTCGAGGAGGACACTGTGGATTTACGAAAGGACTCACCTACGTGTTCGAAGGAAGCGGTACGTCTGGCTCTTGCGTTTGCCTCAGGTAACCAGTGGGTTTGTCACTCTATGGATATGAAGGCGGCCTATCTGCAAGGGAAGATGATTGAACGAGTGATTTATCTACGCCCTCCTCCAGAGTATGCTGATGGTAAGCTGTGGAGGTTAAAGAAAACAGTTTACGGTCTATGTGATGCTGCCAGGCACTGGTATCTGCAGGTTAAGGATCAGCTGTTGTGTTTTGGAGCTCAAATGTCATCCTGGGATTCAGCATTGTTCTTCTGGAGTAATAGGGGCAACGTTGATGGCATCATATGTATATACGTGGACGATTTTCTCTGGGCCGGCACACAGGAATTTGAGCGACACCTGATAGAACCAGTGAGTCAGGCGTTCCTGGTCGGCAGCTCGGAGTCAAGAGCCTTTAGATATGTGGGTTTGAACATCATATCTGAAAGCGATGGCAGCATAACTCTTGATCAGTTCCAGTATGCTTCATCCTTGTTGCCAATCACAATCAGCAGACAGCGAGCACTGGTAAAAACGGGAGAATTGTCTGAATCAGAGAAGTCTGAGTATAGAGGATTAATTGGACAGTTGAATTGGATAGCCACTCACACTAGGCCTGACATCGCCTTTGACGTGTGTGAGTTAAGTGTGGCCAGAAAACAAGCTACTGTTGCAGAATTGCTCAGGCTCAACAAGGTGATTGACAGGGTGAAGACAGATAACATGAAACTGTATATACCTAGATTGGGACCCATCCATGACTGCCATCTGGAATGTTTCTCGGATGCCTCGTTTGCCAACCTCGCAGGTAACGGTTCCCAGGGTGGCTTTGTGATCTTTCTGCGAGATGCCGATGATAAGAGATGCCCAATATTTTGGCAGACTAGGAAGATAAGAAGAGTCGTCAAGTCCACTTTATCTGCAGAGACGCTAGCATTACTTGAGTGTGCGGAAGCTGCTGTTTACCTCTCCAGCATTTTAAGTGAAATATCTGGGGTTGGAAGCTACAGAATAAAATGTTATGTGGATAATAAGAGCTTAGTAGACGCACTTCACTCATGCAAAAGTGTGGACGACAGGAGATTGAGGATCGACATTGCAGTGCTGCGGGACATGGTGGACAGGGGAGAAATTGAAGAGGTATCTTGGGTGGAGACGTCACAGCAACTGGCTGATTGCTTGACAAAAAAAGGCGCCTCACCCGGGCGGCTGCGGGCTGCAGTCAGCCGGGATTAAATGGGATAACTTCTTTGTGGTATCACATATCTGTATGTGGCTGTACTACATACCAAGAACGGCGAGTGTGATTTACATGTCACCCACATTAAAAGAAGAGGACGAGAGTGTTAACATAGGCAAATATGTTATGTGTGTGGGAGTGCAAACTGGTTATATATGTGAGCAGACGATCGACACAGGAGTTTGCCCAACTAGTTTCCCGCCAAATTGCGTGGTCTACTATATGCTGACTTGTAAGAGATGACGTCACAATCAGACCGATTAGGCGGGCTAGCTGTCGGGACGGAGCCAGTCGTTTACATACGGGTGAGTGGTGAACACGGCCATTGAGCTAATTAACAGAAAGGACAAGACAACATAAGCAACATACACCTCAGACACCTGGGACCACAAGGCATACAAGCACTCACTAACATATCAAACTACAGCTATTCACACAACACAATAGCAGACGTTTGGAAGCATGGTATCATCATCACATTCCCCAAACCCAACAAAGACCCCACGCTACCCTCCTCGCACCGCCTCATCACACTCCTTTGCTCCCCCTCCAAAGTCATGGAACGCCTAGTATTACAACTAATTACACCCGACCTACCCCTAGCTCCAACACATGGCTTTAGGCCACTGCACTCCACAAACACTCTTCTCACAGACCTTACACAAAGAGCTTTTGATGGCATCAACTCAGCTAGACCACCACACAGATCACTATTAGCCACACTCGACATTAGTAAAGCCTTCGATGCCATCCCCCACCACAACCTAACAAACAAAATCTACAACACAAACATGCACAACAACACAAAAAGGTGGCTGGCCAACTTCCTAGCAGGCAGATGTGCACACGTATCTTTTGCCGGTCAGTCATCTAAAATCAGAAACTTTCCAAACGGAGTCCCACAAGGATCCGTCCTATCGCCCGCACTCTTCAATCTGTACATGCACGATATAACTACACCCAATACGCCCCAAATAAACTTAGCCTCCTATGGAGATGACATAACACTCACATGCAGTGGTGATGGGCTGGTCTATCAGAGTGAGACCTGAGCGATCTCTGCCATACCCATAGCTTACTCTGACTGTTCCTTTTACTTATATATTTTCTAGATCTCAAGTGACGGCGTCTCTTCCGTGGATTGACCTCCCAATCTACCAAGATTGGAAGCTAAAGCGTCACATTATTTCTTTGCCCCTCAACTTTCTCTTCATAATTGCTGAGGGGCACAGGGCCCTGGGTGGGGCTTTGGTTTCCCGGGCGTTTACGCACCCTCTCAGCTTCCCGCCATGGAGTGGCTTCGGTCACCCAGGCTTTATTGTGGTCGGCAGGGAGGGTTCTGTGGGGGCGCTCGTTTATGGCCTTGGCCTTACTCGGGGCCTTGGGGCTGTTCGGCCAGGCAGCTTGGGGAACAACAACAACAACAACAACAACACTCACATGCACACACCATGACCCAAAAAGAGCAACAGATCTCCTTCAACCCTATCTCAACACACTACATGGCTGGTGCACTACAGACTTAATCTAGCCCCAGCCAAATCCACCGCAACCCTGCTCACAAGCTGGACAGGAGAACACGAATACATCCCTCAACTCACCATAAACAACACACCCCTAACACATACACACACACCCAAAATCCTAGGAGTAACATATGATACTCATATGACATTCAAACAGCACACCACAAACATTAAAAAGAAACTGACACCCAGACTTAACGCCCTCAGGTCACTTGCTCACACAAAATTTGGACACAAAGAAACTACCACCACTGTATATAAACAATACATAAGATCAGTGATGGAATACGCAAGCCCAGCCTGGGCTTCTAACTTAGCTGAAACACATCATAAGACCTTACAGACTATTCAAAACAAAGCCCTGAAGATCATTACAGGCTGCACAGCTACTGCACCCACAGATCACTTACATCAAGAAACCAAAATCCTCAAAGTCAAAGACCATCTGGACATGAGAGGCACTCAATTCCTGGCAGCAGCCTCCACGAACCAAGACCACCCACTAAACTACATGGCAACACACCCACAGACACCAAGAAATATCAAAACAACACCCAGCACACGGTATCACACACAATTATTGTCGTCCCTCCCTCCCTGCCCACCCCGAACCAACTTCCAGAAGCACATCCATACTCATATCTCTCGCCGATCCATCCACTCACTCACAGACAACACGCAGCTGCATGCGCGACCTCCCGAAATCCATCCTTCCGAATCCTCCCTCCCTCGCGAGGACAGAGTCCACCTGGCCAGGCTGAGATGCGGACACCATCCAGCTCTCCTGAGCTATCAGAAGAGACTGGATGACTCCGTTGTCGACGCCTGCCCGGGATGTAACACAGCACCCCATACCATTAAACACATCATAGAAGACTGCATTTCACACAACCACTTACGCCAACAACACAATCTACACTCAATGAGAGCTCTGTGGGAAAGCCCGATCATGGCCATGGCCTTCCTCAGGGACTCGGGGCTGTTCGGCCAGGCAGCTTAGGGAACAACAACAACAACAACAACAACAACAACAACAACAGAAAGGACAGAGAGGGAGAGATAAACCAAAAGAGAAGTGGAAGGATGGAGTGAAGAAGTTTATGAATGAAGGCGGTGCTGGTTGGGATGAGGGGCATCGACTGACTGGGGACAGAGGTGCATTGGGGCGTTTCGTTCGTGGCCACCCGTTTGGGGATCACGGCGTCAGGCAATAGATAGATAGAACTCCTGATAACTCCAGGTTCCTATTTACTGCTAGGTGCACAGAGGCATCGGATGTAAAGAGACTACCCAAACATCTCAACCTGCCCAGGTTCGAATGCGAGTCGTCTAGGTTGTGAGCCGAGCGTGCTACCAATTACACCACAGGCGTCCACATATATTTTATAAAATAAAACATGGTGGAAATATTGCTTGTGGTAAAGTGATTAGTCCAGTTAGTTAAATGCGGAAAGGCTCCATGGAGATTTTTTATCAAGCCGCACAAAAGATTACTGTACAGTACTGTAAATTGATCCTCGAGGGAGCTGTACCGAGGGGTAAACTTAGTAAGACATGGATTCATATCGTATAATCTGATCTATGTATAATTGGATCTTTATGAAGTTTTTTTAACCCTTTATTAGCGGCGCGCAACTTATGTCGTGTGAAAGAAATTTAGACTAAGTGGCGGTTCACAACTTATGTCATGTGCCATTTTCAGCACGTAATGTTGCTGAGAGAGAGAGATAAGTAGTGGCAGGAGAGTAGCAAGCGTATGACTGCTCCAGACCACCGCGGCGGACCTACTGACATGAATCCCACCCTCCCCCACCCTCACGCACTCGCTATACAGGGAATTATGTAGGGAAACTACCTAATTACATGGTTTTTGCACTCGTGTTGTGCGATCATTGCAAGAAAACTAGCGGTCGTACAAGGATGGTTGGGGTGTCATTGGAAAGCTCTGTTTATGCCCTTTCAGAGATATATACTTGTTTTACGCTCTGGGTCTTATTTAGGCATGAAAATGATCACGTAAACAACCCTATTTAGGGTAAAAACACCCCGCTGGGCGGTACATATAAATTACCGCCTAGGCCGCTCGTTAGGTGTTAATAGGGGTACCCTTCCCTCCCCACACACCATAGCTAATGTAGTATACAACTTCATGCAAATATGACCGTCTACTATTGTTTCTCCCTCCAGAGATGCAGCTCACCGGATGCACCCACTAGCTGGCCAGGGAGTCAACTTAGGGTTCGGAGATGTGGCTGCCCTGATAGAAGCGCTTGAGGGAGCTGTCCTACTTGGGGCTGACCTTGGTTAGTTTACAATGTTTCCTTAACCCTCCAGCCCCGGCTATGTATTCCATATATATTCCCCGAAACCCGGAGGTTTTGGCCGAAAAACATCTACGCCTAGGCTACCGTATCTTTGTTATTTTGACTGCTTCCGCATTCCCGCGCATCCCCAAAAGTAGATGTGTTTCGTACCTGTACAATGGCGTTGAGTAGAGCTCTCTAAGTCAACTGGTTTAGTTGTGATGACGATTTCCGTGGAGATAACTTTGTGGCAATATCAGCCACTTTACACTACTTTTCGCTACTTAACAATAACATACAGGCACACACGAACAAGGACGCCTCTCCTTCTTGTGGTCGGAGATGCGCGGCATCGGTCCAGCCGGCTGTTGTTTACATGCGTCGGACGGACGCCTCGCACACCAAGCTTACAGGCTTTCAAGCTGCCGGAGCCTCAGAGCCCTACCGGGTTGCGCGGGGGGTGTTTGTTATGGGTGCCTCAGAGCCCTACCGGGTCTGAGGGGTTAATATCCTTACAAAATTGTTTGATAATATTGGCACTCATCCCACAGTGGTTCTTGGCTTTTTATATGACATTTGTTTATAAGGAAGTGTATAAGGTACAGTTGTTGTTGTTCCCCAAGCTGCCTGGCCGAACAGTCCCAAGTCCCCGAGCAAGGCCAAGGCCATAACCGAGCGCCCCCACAGAACCCTTCCTGCCGACCACAATAAAGCCTGGGTGACCGAAGCCACTCCATGGCGGGGAGCTGAGGAGGGTGCGGAAACGCCCGGGAAACCAAAGCCCCGCCCAGGGCCGTGTGCCCCTCAGCAATTATGAAGAGAGAGTTGAGGGGCAAAGGAAAAATGTGATGCTTTGGCTTCCAATCTTGGTAGATTGGGAGGTCAATCCACGGAAGAGACGCCGTCACTTGAGATCTAGAAAATATATAAGTAAAAGGAACAGTCAGAGTAAGCTATGGGTATGGCAGAGATCGCTCAGTTCTCACTCTGATAGACCAGCCCATCACCACATGACTAGAACCCAATCCTCTGAGCATCAGCTAGGAAAGGCCCTAGAAAGCTGCCTTTGGCGGGGGGTACAGTACTGCAGACTACTGTGGTATATTTCTCAACTGATATGTGAAATGGGAGTAATTGTAGATAATCAAAATTGTATTTAACCCTCTCCGACATATGACGCAATTTTGAGCCGATTAGGGATACTTTAAAGCCTTTGTTACCATGAGGGGTATTTAGAAACCTTTAGTTTAGTTACTTCAACCTCTGCAGTTGTCTTTGAGTTAGCTGTGGGCAGAAAACTAATTTTGGAGAGGTAATTATAAGAGTGAGAGAACTCTATTTATTATTGCTAATCTGGCAACCTCTGCGTCATATGAGTCTGAAGGGGTTAAAAGAAAATGTTAGGTGAAATTTCTACTCAATTCCAATTATAGTTTGTTGTTTCACTTGCCATGCTCTTCCTCTTGGTTTTATGAATACATCACAAATGGCAAGTTAAGAATTTTGGTGAGTGGAACGTTAGATCATCAGTTCGATCCTTAATCATATATTTATATTACTGTATTTGTTATATAAAATCAAGGAATAATGATGCTGTTGAAGATAACTTAATTGATCAGGTGATAAATGTGTGTCTTATTTAAGCGTCATCATGACAAAATAGCGATTGTCTCAAATAATTGCTCTGTACTGCCACATACTTCCCAAACGGTCACATAACGACCAGTGCCGAGCGAGCTGTTTGATTAGGTATGGACTTGTGTTACTGCATTTTTTTTTTTTTTTTCTGGTTGAGGTAACATGGAATGCTCCTATGCTTCTGTTGCTTCATCTGCTTTTAGCCTTATATTTTTACAAGTACAGTCTGGCCTGCCAATACGCGAGAATATGGGCGACACGTGAGGGCGCGGAATGAAAATTCGCGTATTAGCAATAGAGTATTATATGGGAATAAATCGATATGGGCGGCACTGACTCCAAGTTGTCTACTTTAGGCCTATTTATCTCCGTCAATTGCCACAAAAGGTACATATATGTATACATAAACATCCAAATCATAAGAAAATATAACAATAATAATAAACTCACCTTAAAATTAACAGTAAATGTCCAACACGAGTCGGACAGCTGTTGCGCGAGCGTGGACTGAGGGTAGACTGGCGTATCCCACAATGCCCTGCGTGCCTACGTAACTGGCGCGGAATGGTGGGGGGCCTCGCGTATTAGCTGAACTCCCCAGAATTGCCCTTATATCGGGCCCAGATTCGCGTTTTAAAGGTACATCACCCGTTTTGAAAGTTTTGGGTATGATTCGACCCCCTCCTCGCGTATAAGGTGAATCGCGTATTAAAAGCTCGCGTATTGGCAGGTCAGACTGTACAGTGGTCCCTCGCGATTAGCGGATTTCAGCTTGGCGAAACACAGTATTGGCGATAGGTTGGATATGGTACCAGAATCCGAATTTGGCGCTTCAAATACACTTTTGGCTGACGTCACGGAATGGCGTCGGCCCAGAATGCGCCGCCCGCAAGCTAGTCTCACCAGGCCTAACTCTAAATAATTCATGGTAAATAAAATCTGTTATCTATTATCTATTGTCTTTTCTATTGCTGTTAATGTTTCATGTAGGCTACAGTAGAGCGCCGTATTGAGAGTTACTCTTAGGCCGAGGCTAGGCTATAGATAGGCTTAGGCCTACTCACAAAACCCTAACTGAGCTGCTTGGATAGCGAGAATATCCCAGGTATATTTCATAAACGTATATTAACAGAGTAATCTTGACCAAACTGATTTGTGAACCTCATATCTCTTGTGTTTTGCTTTGTTTATTGTGCCGAACAGTCTGCGACACACAAACACACACGCACGCATCAGCTGACTCAGGGGCCCAATCGATAAATATAATTAATCAAAGAAGTGACCACGGATCCAAAACCAATATCATTATTTTGCTCAATCGAAAAGCAGTTGGTATAGAAAATTCTAGTCAAAGGAGTACAAAGGAGTACAAAGAAAATCAAGCAACAGCAGGTCTAGTGACCCTTCTAGGCTGCTTGTCCTCCAAAACACTGAGGATCAAGTGTCCAAACAGTGGTTTAGAGTGAGTAAGGGAACATTAGAAAGGGAACTACTGCCCTGGAACTAATGTCTGTGGCAGGATTAGGAAGTTAGTATGGGACAGATGGGTTAGTAACTGAGGGGGGGATAAAATAAAGTTATTCATTTACAAACGCAGTCAGTCGCGGGTTTGATGCGAGATATTTGTCTAAGCGGAGTTTAAATGAATCAACGGTGCTGCAGTCTATAAAGTCTCGGGGAAGCCCATTCCACAAGTTGACAACTCGATTGAAGAAGAAATTCTTAGATTCGTGTGAGTTAAAAGATTTACCAATAATTTTTCAACCGTTTCCCCGCGTGTAATTAGATTGGTCGATGGTGAAGTACTTACTACAGTTCATATTGTCGATGCCTTTGATGATTTTGAACACTTGAATTAAGTCCCCTCTTAATCTGCGCTGGGTTAAAGGAAATAGATTTAATTCTCTAAGACGCTCTTCGTATGGTTTGTTCTTTAGGCTAGGTATCATTTTGGTAACTCTACGTTGAACTCGTTCTAGCTTGTTTATATCTTTTTGGTAATAAGGGCACCAGGATTGAACACAGTATTCCAGAAGAGGGCGGACTAAGGAATTGTAAAGGGTTAGGACAACTTCTTTGGATTTATGCTCAAATGACCTGCCTATAAAGCCAATTATTTTGTTTGCCTTCTTAACAACTTCTGAACATTGTTGACTCGGTTTTAGGTTACTCGATATTGTTACTCCCAGATCGGTTTCTCTGTTTACATTCTTAAGCTGAGTGCCATTCATCGAATAGTTTGCTTTCTCATTTAGGTATCCGATATGTAGTACAGTACTGTACTTTACATTTATCCGCATTGAAACTCATTTGCCAAATTTGGGCCCAACATGACAATTTATCTAGATTGTGTTGCATATCGTCAACTTGTTCTTTTGAGAGTATGCTATTTGCAATTTTTGTATCGTCAGCAAATTTTGAGATTGTACAGGTGAGACCCTCATCTATGTCGTTGATGTAAATTAGAAAGAGAATTGGTCCTAGTACCGATCCCTGGGGTACCCCGCTACTTACATTGGTCCATTTAGATGCCTTACCGTTTATGACTACTCTGCTTTCTGTCGCTGAGCCAATTTTCTATCCATTTCAACACACCGTCTTGTATTCCATGCGCTTTTAGTTTTAGCAGTAAACGTTTGTGGGGAACTTTGTCAAAGGCCTTTTGAAAATCAAGGTATATAATATCTACAGCTTTACTCTCATCGTAGAGGTTGAGGATATCGTGGAAGAAGTCTAAGAGGTTTGTTAAACAGGAACGTTTTTTACGAAAGCCGTGTTGACTATCTTTAAGTAAGTTATTTGCCTCTAAGTGATTTACGAGTCTGTCTCTTATGACCGTTTCTAGCATTTTACATACAATTGAGGTTTAGCTAATTGGACGATAGTTACTGGGTAGGGATTTGCTGCCTTTTTTTAATATCGGTGTTACGTTGGCTAGCTTCCACTGATCAGGCATAGTCCCAGACTGTAAGGATTCATTGAATAACAATGTCAGTGGTTTGGAGAGCTCATCCTTAGCTTCCTTTAGAACTCTAGGCGAGATTGTATCAGGTCCAGGCGTTTTATTTACCTTGAGTTTATCTAAACAATTCAATACTTCTCTCTCTGAAACAGTGATATTGCTTAGAACATCTGAATTATCAATCTGAATCGGCGATGGTGTAGGGATATCACTAAGGTCTTCGGTTGTAAAAACTGATGCAAAGAAGGTATTGAGGGCATTACTCATTTGCACTTCATCTTTGGTGTATTCTCCATTTTCATCGACTAACGGTCGAACAGTTGAAGTAACTACTTTTTTCTTTCTGATATAACTATAGAATTCTTTCGGGTTTGTTTTACTTTGATTCGCAACATGTAACTCCAGGGTCTTTTTACTTTGCTTAATTAACTTTTTGGCTTTGCGTCGTAGCTCTACAAATTTCACCCGTTCTTCGTTATTTTGTGAGGATTTTAATCTATCATTAGCAAATTTTTTAGCAAGCAGACAGTCTGAAATATCTTTATTCCACCATTTGGGCTTATCATTATGGCCTGGATGCCGTATTTTCGATGGTATGCAGTCTTGCACTGCCTTAAGGTAAATGGTTGTGAAACACTCCCAAGATGTATTTATGTCGTTATTGTTAGTCAGAAAGCTCCAGTCAGTTTCTTTAAGCTTTGATTTAAGTTTATGAAAATTTGCTTTCTTGAAATTAGGGACTTTCTCAATGCTGCTATTTGATTTGTTACTAGTAAACTTTAAAGTGAAAGTTATCGTACAATGGTCGCTGTTACTGAATTCATCACCAACATTCAAATTCTCTATTAATTCTTCTTTTTTTGCGAGTACAAGGTCAAGCACATTATTACCACGGGTCGGAGATTGTACAAATTGAAAAAGTGAACTCTCTTGCAAGTTAGCATAGAGGTCGTGTCCAGAGTGTGAAGTAAGAATATCGCCCCATTTAGTCACGGGTAAGTTGAAATCGCCAAGAATTACGGTATCTTGTATGTTAGTTATTTCTGCAATTTGTTCATAAATTTCACTGTCAGTTTGCACTGATTGAGCTGGGGGTCTGTATAATAAAGCTAGTGTTATTTTAGTTCCTCGTTTATTATTTAATAATACGTAAGATATGTCTATATTCGCAATTTGAGGTTTTGACATTAAGACGGGATTAAGACTTTCCTTTATAAAAAACAGAACTCCTCCATTTCTATTGATCCGACTTTTCTCAAACATTGTATAACCAGGAAGCGTATATTCGGCTAAAAAGGCTCTGTCTTCCGTATTTAACCAAGATTCTGTAATGCCGATTATATCATAATGTTCTGTAAACACGATTTCCTCTAGATCTGAAAATTTATTGCGTATGCTACGAGCATTTACATAAAACACCTTAAGAGTATTAGAGTTGGATGTTACTGATTGTGCATTGTCTGAATTTTCATTTCGTATTTGACTTACACTACCCCCGGATACCCCTGGTTGACCCCATTTTTTGAACGGAAATCCTTGACTGCATCGTTCAGCAGACGACCAAGATGTGCAGCTCCTACTTCATTGAGATGTACACCATCTCCTGAAAACAAAGATTTATCATAGTAAAACTGATCCCACGTGTCGACAAAGCCGATGTCCACCCTGCAGAGTTTGGCTAGTCGGCGATTTGTACTGGTAGCTATGTTGTAGAATCGGTTTTCTACATCAATCCGGGGAACAATTCCTGAAATTAAGATTCTATTAGATTTTTCCTTGAAGGACCTGATCAGCCGCCGGTACTTGCAAAGTAGTTCCTCTGACCGCGTCCGTTGGACATCCCAGAATTGCCAATGAAAAGAAAGCTTTGGATATTGATTAGAAGAAAGAAACGATTGTGGGAAAGATTAAAATTGTTAAAAAAGAACAGGGGGTCTAGTATAGAGGCTAAGGAAGTGGATCTGGAACGTAGACAAATAAACAATAAAATAAGGTGGGAAACAAGGAGGGGGGTGAAGGAGAGGGAGAGAGAGATAGCTAGAAATGTGAAGGATAATCCAAAAATATTCTGGAAGTACATTCAGGAAAAATTAACAAGAAGAGTAGGGATCCCAGAGCTGGTGGGGGGGTTGAATGATGGGAGTAGAGCGGAGACTGATAAGGAGAAAGCAGAGGTGCTGGGGAAATACTTTGGGGGGGTACTAACAGTGGAGTCGGAGGATGCAGTGCCTACTATTCCCATCAAACAGGCACCGGCACTAGAACTAGTAGAGTTTTCCCATGCTAGAATAAGAAGGGCTATAGAAAAAATGAACAGAAGTAAGTTACCGGGACCGGATGGGATACACCCAAGAATCATAAAGGAAGGAGGGGAGATGTTGGTAGAGCCATTGAAAATGTTATTTGAGGTATTGTTTAATACAGGACAAATCCCGATGGACTGGAGAGAGGCGAACATAACAGCTATATTTAAGAAGGGAAAGAGAAATGACCCAGGGAATTATAGACCAGTCAGTTTGACAAGTGTTGTGTGTAAACTAATGGAAACGGTAATTAGAGAAGGAATAATGGATCATATGAAGTCAAACCAACTTTTCAGTGGGAGACAGTTCGGATTCTTGCCGGGGAGGTCGACGGTACTACAGCTAATTAAGGTGGTAGATGATTGGATGCAAATTCTAGAAGATGGTGATGTAATAGACGTGGTATATTGCGATTTTATGAAGGCCTTCGATAAGGTCCCACATAAAAGGTTAATAGAGAAAGTTAGAAGCTATAATATAGGGGAGAAATGTGTGAAATGGATAGAAGCCTTCCTGAAAGATCGGAGACAGAGGGTATTGGTGAATGGAATAGGCTCGGGGTGGAGGGAAATTACAAGTGGGGTACCTCAGGGATCTGTGTTGGGACCACTGCTGTTCGTTATATTTATCAACGACTTGCCTGAAGTTATAACTAATGGAAGTGAGGTATACCTGTATGCGGATGACACTAAACTGTATAGAAGAGTGAGGAGTAAGGAAGATATGGGTTTGCTTCAAGGAGATGTGGAGGGCATGAAGGGATGGTCTGAGCATTGGTTAATGCCTTTTCATCCAAAAAAATGCAAGTACATGCGGATTGGGACCAGCAAGATAGACAAGGTAGGATACAGTATGTATGAAGCGATGGAGGAAGTGAGTGCAGAAAAGGATATAGGAGTAGTGATAGATAATAAGTTAAATTTCTCAGAACATTTAGCGGAAAAGATAAACAAAGCCAATAGAATTGTAGGGCTGATAAGGAGGACATTTGTGTCACTTGACGAAGAAATCTTCAGGAATCTATATACAGCGCTGGTTAGGCCACACCTGGAATATGCAAACCAGGTGTGGGCTCCATATATGGTAAAGGATATAGAAGCAGTGGAGAAAGTGCAGAGAAGAGCTAGCAAGCTGGTACCAACGTTGAAGAACGCGGGCTATGAGCAGAGGTTGAGGACACTGGGACTTCCGACACTGGCATATAGGAGAAAGAGAGGGGATATGATAGAGACTTTTAAGATAGTGTCAGGAAAGTACGATGAGGATGTGTGTGAAGGTATCTTCTTGATGCGGGAGGGAACAAGAACGAGAGGACACTCTAAGAAAATTTACAAAGAAAGAAATAGGCTTGAGAAGGTGAAGAACTCATTTTGTGATAGAGTGGTAAATGAGTGGAACGCACTGCCCCAGTATGTAGTCGATTCCGAATCAATAAGGGAGTTTGAAAGTAATCTTGATAAAGGATGGGGAAGACAAGATTTGAAGTTTGATTATAAAACAAAAATACAGAATAGTAAAAATGTTGCGTCTGCTACCGCCGCCGCCAACACCGTGAACGACCGCAGCAGTGCAAGTACTGGTACTGAGCTGGATACACAGGCATAGTTTGCCTTTTTCCAGAGGATCTACTGTAAGAAACTGTAAGAAAGTTAGATCCAACGTGGATGACGTACGTAGTCGTCACCATTCACAAGGTAAAAGTGATTTATGCCTCCTGATATATTTCTAAGCTAGGTTAGACCATTTCTTGGTCTGGCTAGCTAGTGACTTAGCAACTTGTTGCTAAGGTTATGTGGTTATTCCTTATCAATAAGACTATTCACAAGATAACAATGAATTCCGCTGCCTGATATACATCTAACCTAGGTTAGGTCAATTCTTTGTGGAGATATATAGGCTAGGCCTATGTCTTCTAGCAAAAACAGAGTAAGCAGACGGCGCTGAGTGTGTCGGCGATCGACGATGCGCATGGCGGGCGGTTTGAAAAGGCCCAAAAGTGTGAACTCGGGCCTCGTCAAAGACTAATGGATAATTTTCCCATTTAACCCTCTGTTCCCGGAAGGGCTCTTGAACGCCCATAAAAAAGCATACACGAGCTGCCCGGAAGGGCTCTTAAACACCCATGAGCTCAAAGCCTGTGAGCTTGGTGTGCGAGGCGTCGGTCCGACGCATGTAAACAACAGCCGGCTGGACCGACACCCCGCATCTCCGGCCACAAGAAGGAGAGCGTCGCTTGTTCGTGTGTGCCTGTATGTTGTTGTTAAGTATCGAAAAGTAGTGTAAAGTGGCTGTTTTTGCCATAAAGTTATCTCCAATGAAATCATCATCACAACTCAACCAGTTGACTTAGAGAGCTCTACTTAACGCCATTCTACAGGTAAATAACACAGCTACGCTTGGGGATGCGTGGGAATGCTGGAAGCAGTCAGAATAACAAATATATGGTAGCCTAGCCTAGACGTTTTTCGGCCAAAACACCCGGGTTTCGGGGAATATTTATGTAATGCGTAGCCGGGGCTGGAGGGTTAAAGTACTATTCGCGTTTGGCGAAATTCACTTTTGGCGATGGTTTGGCTAGACTAATGAATTCGCTAAATGAGAGGGACCACTGTATAGGATCCTTACATATGTTTGTTTTTCAGGTGAGGAAGGGACATTGTTTGATTACGAGAAGGTCCGTCAGCGTCACAACGTAGCAACAGTTGCCTCGGTGGATGCTCTGTACCGCCTCTACACGTCCTCCGCCCCACCCCTTGTCCTCCTACGGTCCCTTGGTCTCTCCGCTGTCAACCTCGTCACGCCATTGAAGGTAAGTGCGCCCTTGTATTGAGTATTGTTCACATGTGTGGGGAGGTTCCTCTCACACCGCTCTCCTAGACAAAGTTGAAAGGAAGGCCTTTCGTATCATTAACTCCCGTCCACTCACCAACTCTCTGCAATCTCTCTCTCTTCGCCGCAATGTTGCATCTCTCACTATTCTATCGCTACTACAATAATCAGTGTTCCTCGGAGCTTTCCCAGTGTATACCACCTCTACGTAGGGTACGTAGTACCCGCCTTGCAACAAAATCCCACCCCTACTCTGTGCAACTCTCCAACCCAAGAGTGAAATGTTACTCTCAAACTTTCTTCTACTCAACAGCTGAGCTCTGGAACTCTCTCCCAGAATCAGTCTTTCCCTCTTCCTATGACTTAAATTGCTTCAAACTCTGTGTGTTCAGGCATTTTGGCTCGAACGTCCCTTGATTTTGGCCCTGTCACTTTCAACTATGGGGGAGGCACTCGCTATAGGCAGTTATGCCTTTTGCCTCCCTCAATCACATAGAAAAAAAGAAAAAAAAAGAAAAGAAGCAACCCATGCACAGTTAAAAGTCAAGTCCCTTCCTAACTTTGCTCCGAGTGAAGCCAAAACTATGGTTACAGTATTGAATACTTAAACTGCAGACAAATAGTGGGGGCAACAAGAAGCATATGAAGGTTACAACACTGAGCCGTCTGTATCACCACCCAGTAGATCAATACCGGCAGTGATTCTCAGTGGTGGATTGTGTGCTTTTATTTTTTAAATTTTATTTTAGTAAGCGTTGTTTCCACATAGCGATTTTTATAAGTTAATTTGACTTTATATTGTCTTTGTCCCAGTTTTGGTTTGTTTAGTTTGCAAGTTTTACATTTTGATTTTAATTTGGGATGATTAGTGGAGCTGGGGTGTACCTGTCACGCTCTTTAAACATAGCGGTATGGAGCCCCTGGAGGACTCGCTCTAACTCGTAAGTGCATGTAAAAGACATTATACAGTACTATTCTTGTATAAGTGATTCTTTTCCGTAAATATACAGTACAGTATAGTGATATTCTGAATTATCCTTTCCTTTATCTTTTGCGATATAATAGAAGTAGATGCATTTATTGTGGGTGAAAATCGTTCATGAGTGAACATTTTGTGTTCGGCAGCCAAATTGTGAAAATAAGGTTTATGATTGTATGCATATTAATAACAACAAAAATATGTTAAACAAATTCTGATGACTCCGTTGGAAAGCCAATGAAAAATTCTTATTTCATGATAACAAATATTGCTCAGCATATAACACAATTGTGCTCAGATGAACACCTAAGAACGATTATTTTGTTGTACTGTATTATCAAACATATTTCAGTATGAAATACTAATTTCTTTCCAAGTAGAATGGATTCATACTGTAGTACAGTATAGGCTTTCCTCTTTCTTGTCATGTATAACTTTTTTTTCTTCTATACTTATTACAGTAGACGTAATTATTGTGAGTTTAAACAGCAATAATAAATTATTTGTTTGTGCACCATCCATTAGGAGCATGACAATTATAATGTAAAACTTGCAAAATAAACAAACCAAAACTGGGACGACACTAAGATAAATGCAAAAGAACTAATCAAAATCGCTATGTGGAAATAACGCTTAATGAAATAAAAGAACACAATCTACCACATAGGGTGTACATCACTACATGAACAAAGAGACCTGATAGCATTCAATTTAAGTTTCTTGTGAACCTCAAAGGGTTAATAACCTTTTCTTGCTTCTTGATTCACTTCATTATATACAGTGGGGCCGCACGGGTAGCGAATGTATTAGACTGGCGAAATAACCGCTATCCGCTGGGCAAACTTCTTACCTAAATAAATTAAATTAGTCCAAGAATTTTTCAAAAGTCCTCTTTTTTTTTAGTCTCTAAGCCACATTTATCAAGTAAAATTGCAACATCAATAAAATAATCTTGTATTAGGCATGCAAGGTGGATATTAAAACTTACTTTATATTATTATTATTTATTTTTATTTTTATTTAAGTTGGATGGGTATGTACCGGTACGCTGCTGGTCGAACTATCGCTTCTAGGCCTATCCCGCATATATTCTCTTGCCTGTTTCCCTCGTTTCACACCACCTACTTTTCCTGACCGTTTCTCTCCACCCCCACCACCATCTTCCCCACCGCTGGGACCTGTGCCAGAAGTCGAGGTCACAAAAAAGTAATAATGGAAGGTAGTGGCGTCCTGTGAGGCTGCCACAAGTGACGGTCCGAATCCTAGACGATTCGCCACCAGGACAATTTGCCCAAGGTTCAATTTGCCCTACTGGATGGATACAAGATTATTTGAGGCTTTTATATAAATATATGTTGTTCCAATGATACAACCTTTCACAACGACAACACAAGCTTAACTAATGTTATTCTCGTAAGGTTAGGCCTATTATTTTTCGTGATGCTAATGCAGGGCGTTCGTCTCCTAGCTCTCTCAATTCCATCCTGATTATTTTCCTACTTTCCCTGCCTTCCTTTTGTCTAGATGGCAAGCCATGTACTAAACTCACAGTCTTCGCCATTGGTAGACTAGGATAGGTCATACCATGCGTTAGGGTCAGTGTGGCAATGTAATTAATGAAGATTGGTCAGTGTCCATGCGTAAGTGTTAGGCCTATGAATATACTATACTGTATAATAGGATAAGTAAACAAAACCATTATTTCATTGACATTTACAATTATTAGGGGAAAAGTCTACACCAAGGGGGACGAAAAATCAAGCCTATACGGGGGCGAATCGTCCATATGCCGATGCGCACTCAAATCAGAGTTGCCAAGGTCCCGACGCTGGCAACTCTGCTCCGGCTAGCCGCTGCTGCCCGCTATTCTCGGCTAAGCGGCTTTTTGCTACCCGCGGTACCAGGTCGCTATGAGATCGTTACTATCCTGTCGCTATCCGCGAAATCGCTATGCTTAATTACGCTATCCGCGCGGCCCAACTGTAGTTGTTGATCTTGTACAAATGAGACACATTGCAGGATTGGAAGAATTGGGGGCAGGGGGCTAGGAATCCTCCTCCCCTTGTACAGTATAATTCTCCTACTCGACGAGACAGAAACAGGCGAGGGAAAACGAAAGTGGTGCCGGACCCTGAGAATAGGAACTTTAAATGTTGTTTTCTGTTCGAGCTGTCTCGTGTCGGCCACCCCCAGCTATGGGGTATGTGCCTGAGTACTGTATATAGTACTGTATACATACATACATCCCGAGACGCCCTTTTAACCTTTAGATTCTTCAGTAATTCTCCTTCTTCCACCAATGTCAAAACTTTCTTTTCTCGCTTTGCCTTCTGTGGGCTTTTGCCGCCCAGTGGGGGTTTGTTTGGCAAACGTTTTTCAGGCATAATGCACAGAAATCATGGTAATGTTGTGGTAAATAGATATGATGCCACCAAAAGATAGCTGCCGTACCGCCAACTGGTTAGCCTATGTAAACGAAAGTGACGAGAGGTTTTGGCCGGCGCGTAGATATTGCGCGCTTGAATCAAATTGCATTTTTATATTGTTTATCCACTGTTTTTATTTATTTCTATTATTTATCATGGCCACCACCTTGGGGATTAAGGCACCTGTCAATACTGTAGATACCAGTACAGTACAGTAGTTAGGTTTATTGATTTTATGCATGAATAGATAAATCTGCGAAACCTAAACCCACGGTTAATATGGGTCCACTGTCCTTTATGGAAAAATCTGAAAAGTACCCTTACTCTGTATCATATTATTGCCAAGTTTCATAATTAAAAACATATTTTGCCATAAACTATAATAGCCGAGTAATCAAGATGGGGACATGGCAAATTATTGTTAGCTGAAATAGAACAGACTATCATTAGCATACTTGACTGTCACAATGATCCATCTGTGTTTCTTCCATATCCTTTTTCATTAAGATTACTATACTGTACATTTCTGTAGAAATGTATATAATGTTAAAATACAAACATTCTTATAATATTTTATTTTTTCCTCAGAAACGTATCATGCGTCATGCAGAGGGTTGAACGTGTGGCATCGAGCATCTCTGTATAAAAAGTATGTTGTTGTACTAGTGTTATTTAATAGTATTCTTTTATAATTGTTATTGTAAATAAAAAAAATCAGTAAAATGATTTTTACCAACCACAGCATATGATAAGTTTTGCTTGACAGAATAGGAAAAGAACACCAAGGTCATATTATAAAGAATCAATTATAGATATGTATTTGATATACTGTAGTAATAAGAACATTACATGGGTAACATTCACAGACTTGCATCTTTTCACCCAACTTAGTTCATCCATCCTCTCCACATGTCCAAACCATCCAAGCCTGCTAGTACACATCTCATCACTGATACTCATGATACCTAACTGTCCCCTCAGCTCTTCACTGGATATAGTTTCTTCCAGTTTGGCACCACACATTCATCTCTCCATTCTCATCTCGTTATGTTGCATTCTATTGATATCGTCCACTTTGACAGGCCTCGTTTGTGAGGCATATGTCATTGTGTTTCTAACACAAAGTGTACACATTTCCCTTCTAGGGGAGAGAGATTCTTCTCATGGTAATTAGTGGCAACAATTCTCTAAACTTTCCCCAGCCACATATTATTCTGGCAATATTTGGCAAAAATATGTGTAATTTTATGTGATGTATCTCTGTAAACAATACACGCATAATACAGTAGTGCAGTAATTTAAATATAATCACGTACCTTATTTCACATTGAGAATGGTGAAAACCTCTGCTTTCTAAGTAGTCTGGTTCCTGTTTGCCCCATGAGAGCCTGCAAGCAACTATTCCAGGCCTAGGCACTGCTTGAGCGTGCGTCCATATACGTGTACGAGAGAAAGTTGATCAATACTCCTCTGTGTGTGTACGTATATGCGTGTCGATGATATAGTCAGGAGTATGGCGAGCTCAAGGTCAATCATACACACTCACTGTCAAAGGAGTGTGGCGCACTGATGTGTGTCACGTGATAGGGGAGATGGTAGTAGGAAGTAGGGAGATGCTTGAGGGGGTACAGGAGGGGTGGGGATAGACCTTAGTTCATCACTAGGCCAATAGGGCCCGCATAAAATTGTATTGCATGGCGTGAAACATGCGGACGCAATAGTGCGTCGACCAAGGAACTCATGGCTGAGGCAAGTTGACCAATCTTGCATAAAGATATTTTATATGGGCTGGGCATATTGCCCGGGAGGATCCAACGGAGTGGAGTCGGATGGTGAGTACGGCTACGAGCTATCACGGCGTATGCCCCTATTGATAGATTCATTGTTGAATTATGCATACATACACTTTATGAATTATTCAGTTTTTAAAATGTATGTTTCAGTCTGATGTCCTAATGGCAGCACACCAGGGCAGCCCTATTCTGGGCTGCATTACTCGTCAGGTTTTTAACATTTAAGATCAGATCGTACAACATGATCCCATATCTTTCTAGGTCTACCCCTCCGTGCAACTTTCAGACTTGCATCTCTCCACCCATTTTATATCATCCTTCATCTCCAATATTACAACAGTCAATAATGAAAGTGGATTTCACCAACTCCAGTTGTCCCAGAGATATCTGAAGCTACCAAATAGTGAACAAAAAAACTACAATAAAACTACCAAAAAAAAATACAGCTGATTATGGGTATACAATTAGCTTTCAGTTATTAGGTTAAAAAAAACTCCCAAGTAGTTTGGAAATAATTGTCTGTTACATGCTTAGTACAAATGTCATCATCCACATGTTGATGCAGTGATGGCAGAAATATACAACCGTGTAGACCTTTGGCTTTTCAAATATAAAGTGGGTGCTTCACAAGCATAAAAAAATTCATCTCTGACAGATCCAGAGTTACCTTTATCAAAACTCCCAAACACTATAATTGGAATGGAATGGGAGAAGTAGCTTTACAATGTCTTTTCTTGTATACTAAATATGGACAAATATATCTAACTACAGTATATACAAGATCACTATCGTCAACAACGCTAAAGTCGCCATTGCATTATTGTCGCCATTCCAGTAATATTAGGATGGTACAGTTGGTTATGGAGATTTGTTTATGGATTTTAGTGTGTTCAGTAATATTAGCATAATACAGTTGGATAAGAATACTTAGTGTGTTCAGTATAGTATCGTAGATTTTCATGTGGATTTTTAGATTTCCAGTAATATTATTACTATTATTTTTTTTTAATAAGTAGTTTAACCAGACCATCGAGTTACAAAATGAGACTCTAAACGGGCTGGCCTCCAGTAATATTAGAATGGTAAAGTTTGATTAGGGTGTTATTTATATGAATCTTTATGACAGGTGTGGGCTTGAATGCCACGGCGACTCTAGTATTATTGTCGTACAGGTGGCTACTATGCACAAAATAGTAACTTGGGACGCACTGCACTGATGCCGAGGACATTCAACTAGTCTAATCTTTGGTGTTGCGTATCATCTGTCCAAGACCTATATACTAGATGGGCTTTGATGTCTACTCTATTCAGGCTCCTACCTTGCCAAGTGAAGTCTTTTTATGGATACCAGCTTTCCATTCCTCTTTTATTTATTTATTTTTAACATCTGTAGGACTACAGTACTATGCAGTTCATCAACAACAGCATATGCAGATAAACATACACTACTGGTAGTGTAAATTTCAAATGCCAACATAAAGAGATACTGTACTATACAGTATTAAACAAAAATTAAAATAATAATAGTATATTGGTACTGTACTACCAAAGGTATACTGAAAATTATAATATAAAGTAGTCTATCATTAATCTACTTTACCCAACAAAACTGTTACTACAGTAACAACGTAGGAGACTGAGTATTCCTAATCAAAGCCCGACACTATTAAACATTGGTATAATCCCTAGAGCTGTACATATGACTGGACGATTGTGCTATACAAGAGGGAATGGGACATCATACGGCTTATTTACAGGGAGAGAAATTTAATGACATTTGGATGGGAGGAAATTTGGTGTACTTAATATCCAAATGTACAGGAAAAGTGAATAATACAGCTGGCTTCAAACCCCGGACTGTGGAAGTAGTGCAGAGGAACACCCTGCTACTCTCGACATTAAGTCCAAGGTGCAAATCCCACTAGTATTGGTCAGTAGTTTTCAAATAAGTTAGAAAAATTGGGCGGTCTTCATAATTTACCCTGAACTTGGTTTCCTTTCAAATAGAATACAATTTGGGAAAACCTTCAACTAAACATTTCATTACATGTAGCTGGCAAGAGGACAACATTACCGTATATTTCCCAAGTATAAGATTGGTTTAACAACTTCACAATGGCACAAAAACAGGCCTCTATAAAATATAAACTTAAATATATCTTTCTGGGTTACTTCGAGAACTGATATACTGCATTTTCTAAGAATAACCATCCTACAAATCTATATTAAATATTTCTTTGCAATACGAAAATGTATTCAACCTAGAAGACAAACACTAAAAATTACTTCTTTTGCAAATATGCTTGATTCAAATGTAAATAATCAACATATATAGTTAATAATGTGCCATGTAACTCCCTAACAAGTTGACTAACGATACCTACTTAAATACACTTGAGCTATATCAGTGATGCAAGACTAGCAATAGAAAGATAGGTACCAAGAGAGAGCAGTATAGTGTACAGGGTTACCACACTACAGTACAGTACAGTACAGTATTGTCAACTTTCAGTGGTCACCATTTTTCCAGCAACAGTTTGGGGAACTTTTGCACTGGTATTCAAAACTAGACTGAAGATAGATTAATTGGAGTGACAGTAATAACTAAAAAGTTTACCTCATACGCTGCTAGACCAGTGTTGACAATAAATGTTGAGGAGAAAAGCGCTCGTGTGATATCGGCTTAAAGAGACTTGGAGCATTTCTCTGTTTAGTATCGGTAATGGGGTGGTATTATAGATCCATACTTTAAGATGGTGTCACTAGTTCTGCAGGAAAGTTTCCATTGCCTGCCTTCATTATAAACAGTATAATATGGTAGTGCTCTGTGTTTTGTGTGTGTTTATATTTTTATATTTTTTCACTGCTGACTAAAGAAACAAATTCTTATAACTGTAAAATAAATAATGCATAGGTCTAATCGTAAATATTGGTTACACTCAATTTGACAAAAGCAAACAAAACTTAGTACCAATGATTTAGACCAGCCTAAATAAGTGGCTTGTGTTGTTTAATAAAAATAATTTTTCAGCAACTGAAATAGAATACTGTATGTAATCACCTGATCAAATGGAAATGTTCTTTAACAATGCATTTCCAAGCTCCACTATTTTACTACAAGAACTTACTTCATGGAGTTAATTTGAGAAAAATATAGTCAAGTAGGGTTTCATTGTCTTGAGTTTATTAAAATTAATCTTTATGGTGCTATGTAGTACTAGGCTGCCAATGCCATAACCTATTAAGTGAATTACTACTACAAATGAACATTATGTCTCTCAGTTTAATTCTTCTCTTCTTATGTACCGGGTATATAGTATTAGGATACCATAATGATTGAATATTTTAACAATGAAAACAATCCTATTTTCCTTACAAGACAGCTGCATGATTGATGAATTCTGAAAAGATTCATCATGGTTTGAATAGAACAATTATAATACAATGACTGATATAACTTTTGAACTTTCACTTGTTTGGTCCAATGCAGTATTGATAACAATGATTAGTTTTAATATAATAGGATAAAATGCCCAGAAATTGATATACAGTACAGGTACCATTACTTGAAAATGTACACTTTACTTTGTTAAACTTGTTGATTATATATGGTTTTCTTTTAAGTATATATATATACCGGTATACAAAAAAGTTATATACATAAGTTTATATATAGTTCTTCAATCAAATTTGTAAGTTATAATTGGTTCTGGTAAATTTTAACATTAGATTTCACTCGTATGAATTTTGTTATGAAATAGGTAGTACTGTAATATTATGCTTACGAATTAGGTGGTATATAGAAAATCAGTACACATTTTGTATCATTACACAAACTCACTTTCATTCAGCTGTTCAAACACTATTATTTTCTTAACCTAGTTCTATATACACGACTTTACTTTGTGAGGTGGAACGCCTGCTGGACATGGGGGGGGGGGGGTGTTAGTGTGAGAATTATCGCTGATGTTGAGGATAAGGTAAAGGATTATGAATTTATAGAAGAGTAGAGCACAGAAAATATGGTAAATGGGAATAGAGGAAAGTAAACAACAGCAAAAGATGAATGAAAAGAAGAGAAAACAAATTAAAACCAAGACTTATATCATCCTGCTCAAAAGAATAAAGAGATTGGCTAATAATATGAGAAATAATCTGCACAAGATAAAGAAATACAAATTTGCTGGGAGGGGTAATTTAGCAGATAGTGAAAATAACGTCAACAAACAATAATTAGGCGAGAGGATCAATAGGAGAGCGAGAATTAAGTTCGAGCAAGAAAATCACCAAATGAAGAATAAATCATCAGGAAAAGGAATGATTATGGTGAGGGGGGGGGATCAGCATAAGGAGGAGAGATCAGCAGGAGGAACTCTTGTAATCTGAAGTGTCTGAGGCGTTGCAGGAGTCCGTTTGTAACTCGGTGGTCGCATCTGTCTTCAGCTCACCGCCGGGTCTAAAATGGGAAATAAGAACACCGGTAAGTGTATATTGTATAGACTTTAGATGATAATAATAAAACCTGTTGATTTTTCTCTCTTTAGACTACAGTAAAACCCTTCTCTTTCTGACTAATCAGGGGAAACCTTGTCATTTCTGAAAGAGTGATCCCATATGCCCCAAACAAATTGATGATTTTCTGTCACTTTTACCTTTTTTTTTTTTTTTTTTTTTTCATATCAAGGAAGAGTACTGTATATGAAAACAAAATGATAAAGTTCCTTCTTTAAGCTGCTCTGTAGCTTTCTTTACATTGCTCTGTTGTTGAGGTGAAATTATGATATATTTAGCCCTTTGGATGCTTAACCCACCAGATCCGGCTATGTATTCCATACCAAAACCCGGGGGTTTTGGCCGAAAAACGTCTACGCCTAGGCTACCGTATCTTTGTTATTTTGACTGCTTCCGCATTCCCGCGCATCCCCAAGCGTAGATGTGTTTCGTACCTGTAGAATGGCGTTGAGTAGAGCTCTAAGTCAACTGGTTCAGTTGTGATGACAATTTCCGTGGAGATAACTTTGTGGCAATATCAGCCACTTTACACTACTTTTCACCACTTAACAATAACATACAGGCACACACGAACAAGGACGCCTCTCCTTCTTGTGGTCGGAGATGCGCGGCGTCGGTCCAACCGGCTGTTGTTTACATGCGTCGGACGGACGCCTCGCACACCAAGCTTACATGCTTTCAAACTGCCGGAGCCTCAGAGCCCTTCCGGGTTCCGCGGGGGTATTTTTTATGGATGCCTCAGAGCCTAACCGGGTCTGAGGGGTTAAGAGAAGCCTGTGTTTGGCATGTTTATCCTCTGTCGGAGCATACACACACACAACCACCCACGTTTGTATTCCTACTTTCATTCTTACCCACACAATCCTTGCACCCATAGAACCATAGTCTCTTACACGCTCCTTCCATTTGTTACTTATAAACAAACACGCACCTTCTTTCGCTCCCTCATTCTCATTCACTCCAGCATACACACCTATTCCACATTCCCATTCTCTCACACATGTACCCTAACATTTGGTCTCAGTCATTCCGCATACATCCAGCCTGGCATTCACTAACACTTCCAGGACCTCTCTCTCTTTTGTGTCCTCATTCATGCCTCTTACATTCCAAGTCGCAATCCTTACGCAGTCCATGGTTGGTCGAAGTTCGTCAACAGTAGGTCCGTCCGGTTCCGAGGACATTAGTTCGTTATTTGTTGCTGTATATATTTTTACGGGTGGAAGGTCGCAAGCCCACCGACCTAACCTCTTTAGTCATCTTTTACGACACGCAGGAAGCATGTGGGGCATATTCTAATCCCTTACCCCCAGGGGCTAAGTTACTCAGCAGAATATTGAACTGATTATTAGACATAGCAAAAACTTTAGGGTAGACTTTGTAACCTGGCAATAACTCCAGAGATGATGTTATAAGTAATGCCCTCAACATCTTGATGAAAGCCCACCTTGAGCTGAGAGAAGCGATGGTGCGGATAAGCTGTGTATTGGCAGAGTCAAGGGCAGCAATGTGGCGAGCCTGGGCGTTAATACGAGCGTCCTTGTCCTCCACGGCTCTCCTCAGTACTGCCTGCTCCACTCGGAACTCATGCTCCATGCTCACCAGTCTGGGGGGGGGGGAGGACAGTGTTCATGTGTTGGGGGGTGACGGACAGATGCGTAGTCAGGAGATATTGATTGTAGCACTCCCTTCTTGACTACATCACCATTGTGTTACATGTCTTAGTAGTGAAGTTCAAATTTAAAAAGATTAATTTATTATATTAACTACATAGGCTACTTGATGGAAATATTCACATATCATATAATACTATATCATGATAAGTATCCTTAAGATAAAATATATTATTATCACTGAAATGGTAAAATAAGATAACTGCAATACTAAGAAAAGTTCTTAGCCTATCTACATTGAGTTATATTCAATGAGAGGTATGCAGTACAGTATAAAGTTGTTTTTCTTCTTTCAATTTCACATTCTTCCAAAAATGTAAGACGAGCTGACACTACCGGTACATCAAAGTTACCACTAACCCTATAATTCATTAGTGCCAGTATACAGTACTGTATATTCATTAGTAATAATATTTAAGTAATTTTTATGGTGATTTTTTATGGCAGCTGGTGGTTTTAATTTATTAGGTACCATATTTTAATGTTTTTAACATTGTTGATCATGTTAGCCTATTACTAAGAAATATTTTGAGCTACCCACCTCTCGATAATAACCCGCATCTGGTCCTCCTGCTGGTCTAAGATTTGGGTGGGGGGTAGTCCAGGGGGAAGGATATGTGGGGGGAGGTGTTGTACTGTTCTCCCCCCACCACCACCACCATCCTGCCCCCCCACCCACACACCCCCTGGAGACCCCGGACACACACTCACGTCTTCCTCCGAGTCTCCGCCTCCTCCTCGCCCGAACTCTTCACCTTCGCACACTCTGATAGATGGAAAATACATGTTATTATTCTCTTATACCAGTCATATTTTTCCATACAGTGTGCAGACACCAGTAATATGTTGTTTTCGTATAGCCTACCAGTATACCAGTAATGATTACTTACATATTTTATCTACCTTCTGACAATTATATTAACCCTCGGAATCCGGGAGGCCTCATAAGAGGCAAAATGCGCTGCTAAAAATCGCCGCTATAATCATCAGAACTCAGCAACCACGTGTTGTAGCGACGTCATCTCTACGGCATTCTACAGACAACAAAAAGTTCTACAATTTGCAATAACATTGACTGCTCTAGGTGGTCTCAATCAGTAGCTACTGAATTAAGAAGTTTGAATATACCAAAATTAATTTGAGCCCCCCCGGATCCCAAGGGTTAAACTTTAGAAAATGTGAGAGATAGAGGGTTAGTTGAGATAGTATCTAACTTTCTGATAGCTAGAGCTCCTTCCTAACTTGAAATAAAATCATCTAGAGGTAGCTAGTGTAAATAAAAAAATTGGCATCACTTGATTGAAGTTAAAAACAGGCGTCATCCAAGCAATAAATAAATGCATAACTTGCAAAGTTAGCTACAGAAAGCTTGTATTATAACCTACCTTCTTCAGTAAATAATAAATGATGGCCTTTAGTATGCATTATGGCAAACTTCATCTTAGAAAATGCATGAAACTTGTTACATGTAAGACAAAGAACTAAAATATTATATCCTAATAATCTATCTATCTATCTATCTATTGCCAGACCCCATGATCCCCGAAGCGGTGGCCACAAATGAATCGCGCCAAACATCTCTAATAACCTGCATATAAATTTATCATTACATTAACCCGTAAAATATGATAGGCATATAAGAGGCTCACAGGTGAAATGCGATAGGTCTCACATGAACACGATTTTCAAACGCGTATCAAAACCGAGGTAAAGGCAATATATGTATGAACATTAGTTGACAAGTAGGTCTAAATGGCAACATTCGACTGCAAGATTCCCATAAAAGGGAATCTTGGAGCTACTACAACAACAACCAAACATCACAACACCCTTACACCTCACACACACACTCACACACCCTCCTCTACCAGGGGTCTGGGACCATCACTCAACCCAAGATATATCCTAAAGTACTGGTCTGATTTTAATTCTGTGTATGCCATTGGATTCAGCGGGTGAAATTGTACTTGTGGTAGAAATTTGAGCAAAATCCATTTATAAATAACCTGTCTTGGCCTACAAAATGGTCTAAATCCAAACATTTATATACCGTTGGAATCGCAACGACGAGACGAATCCATATATATCCTTGAAAACACAAAATTCGAACATGACCTGCCAAGGTACTCGGATTCGCCTGGACCCAGGTATTTTTAAAACATTGTTTGATTCAGGGCGAATGGCTCGTCGAAAATTGAATCTACGCCCATGTATGGAAGCTGTTGGGCGAGAGAAATCGATTGGCACCAAGTAGAATTAATTTGGACTCTTAGTTTGGGCTACAGAAGACTTTTAAAGTTGAAAAAGTGCTCATTTCGGGCATTTCTGGAAGTCAAATAAAAATCGAAATCCTAAAGTACAGGTCCAATTTGAATTTTGATTGTGCCATTGGATTCAGCGGGTGAAAGTGTACTAGTGGTAGAAATTTGAGCAAAATCCATACATAAATAAATTACAAATATACTATATAGTATACTAGAGATGGAACGAATATAAATTTTCCATATTTGCGAATGCTATTGCGAATGCGAATATTTAGTTGTAAAATTTTCGAATGAGAATTGCAAATATTTTAATCCTTATTCTATCCTTCAATAAAATAGTAAATATCTGGTACTAAATACAAAATCAGTGAGGAAATATGATGGAATATTCTATATTGACATGCTATTACATTGGATATGTATGAAATGGCAATATTGTGATGGTGAATTTCGGTGTGAGTATCCTAGGTTCGAGTCCTTGGAGTGCCACATGTATTTGTTGATTTCATTAATTGAGTTTAGAAGTAAAGTTGGTTGGTGAAAAAATATGGATTAATTCTGGTTTAGGAGCAATTTATAGTGAGGCCTTCCGTAGCGTTAAGTGCCCAATTAATCACTCCTTCCAGTCGTCTATACATTAGGCTACCATAGAACAGTTGGAATGTATGTACACTCGAGGAAAAAACAATCTTTAAACTAGTGAGTCATATATAATCTGGTGTGAACGGAATGAACCTGGTGAAACATACGTCTGTGAGGTACTATCACAAGATTTCGACCCACTTCCAGAATGTTTAGTGTTAGTGTAAAGATTGTTTCTTATTCGAGTGTACATGCTCTGATTAATATGCAGGATTCGAAACTGCATAATAAATCGTAGGCTTGTGCATAATTCGTTAATTGTCTCGATAGCGTAATGCATAAATGCGCGGAATTTCGGTGTGAGTATCCTAGGTTCGAGTCTTTGGAGTGCCACACGTATTTGTTGATTTCATTAATTGAGTTTAGAAGTAAAGTTATTTGGTGAAAAAATATGAATTAATTCTAGTTAAGGAGCAATTTATAGCGAGGCCTTCCCTATGGTTAAGTGCCCCATTAATTACTCTTTCCATTCGTCTATACATTAGACTACCATAGCACAGTTGGAATGCTCAGATTAATATGCAGGATTCAAAACTGCATAATGATTCGTAGGCTTGTACATAATTATTTAATTGTTTTGATAGCATAATGCATAAATGCGCGGAATTTGGGTGTGAGTACAGGTATCCTAGTTTCGAGTCCTTGGAGTGCTACATGTATTTGTTAATTTCATTAATTAAGTTTAGAAGTAAAGTTGGTTGGAGAAAAAATATGAACTATTAAATAAAGTTAAGTGGCAACACTGCTCAGTCTTCCTTCATTCCACGCTAGCGGACACAACGCACATCTACACTTTTATTTATTCGTTTGTGTTAACATTAAAATTTAATATTTTATATTTTTGTTTATTTTCCATTGGTTTTGTGAAAATATTCGCATATTCGCTGATAGCCATCTCTATTATATACATATTATAATGTAAAACTTGCAAAATAAACAAACCAAACTGGGACAACACAAGATGAACGCAAAGGAACTAATCAAAATCGCTATGTGGAAACAACGCTTAATAAAAATAAAATTTGAAATAAAAGAACACAATCCACCACATAGGGTGTACATTACTACATGAGCAAGTTAATCTGGTTCCCAAGCAAACTAATCGCACATATAACAATGCACTATCGTCATGTTCAAGGAATTAGCCAGTTTGGGAAGTACGGGACGTTCTGGCAAATATTACTAAATTCTGTATGAATAATGAAACTACAATTTGTATAAAATTTTATAATAAAGTAAGGTATAATAAGGTATACCAGGGAGTGAAAGCAGGGGTCCCGCAGCAAACACTCAATTCCTGGCTGCAGCCTACACAAACCAATACCACCCACTGCAGTACACCCACAGACACCAAAGAATATCAAAACAACACCCAGCACACGATATCACACAAATACTGTCATCTATCCATCCCTGCCCACCCCAAACCAGCTTCCAGAAGCACATCCATACTCATATCTCTCGTCGTTCCATCCAACCACTCGAAGACAACACGCAGCTGCAGGCAATGACCTCCCAAAATCCATCCTTCTCAATCCTCCCTTCCTCGCGAGGACAGTCCACCTGGCCAGGCTGAGATGTGGGCACCATCCAGCTCTTCTGAGCTATCAGAAGAGACTGGATAACTCTGTCGTTGATACCTACCCAGGATGCAACACAGCACCCCATACTATTAGGCACATCATAGAAGACTGCATTCCACACAATCACTTGTGCCAACAACATAATCTATGTGGTGATGGGCTGGTCTATCAGAGTGAGAACTGAGCGATCTCTGCCATACCCATAGCTTACTCTGACTGTTCCTTTTACTTATATATTTCCTAGATCTCAAGTGACGGCGTCTCTTCCGTGGATTGACCTCCCAATCTACCAAGATTGGAAGCCAAAGCGTCACATTTTTCTTTTGCCCCTCAACTTTCTCTTCATAATTGCTGAGGGGCACAGGGCCCTGGGTGGGGCTTTGGTTTCCCGGCCGTTTCTGCACCCTCCTCAGCTCCCCGCCATGGAGTGGCTTCGGTCACCCAGGCTTTATTGTGGTCGGCAGAGAGGGTTCTGTGGGGGCGCTCGGTTATGGCCTTGGCCTTGCTCGGGGCCTTGGGGCTGTTCGGCCAGGCAGCTTGGGGAACAACAACAACATAATCTATGCTCCTTGAGAGCCCTGTGGGAAAGCCCGATCGTGGCCATGGTCTTCCTTAGGGACTCTGGGATGTTCGGCTAGGCAGCCTAGGGAACGACAACAACAATAACAAGGGGAGGAAAGGAGGAGAAATTCCTCCCTCCTTTCCACCCACACTCACTCCCGACTTGTTTGTGGTACAGTACAGTATATTCTTTCTCGTACTCCTAATTCTTCAAATATGCCTTCACCTGCCTTGTGGTGCAATAATAATACAGTATTGCTTTATATGTGAGATAAGGGATATTACCTAATTCCTTCCTTCATCCACCTCTCTCCTCCTACCCACAAGACAGCTAACGTCGGTGCCATTCACGCAAACCATGCAAATCCCAACCAAAACCACAACACAGCCACATAATTTGTGTGCAAAAAACATTCGCAGTGGGATGAGGAGGGGGGTGATACTAACGCTCTGAAGTACATATCACTATGCTTTGCGAGCGCTTGTGGTTTTATGTAAGAAAGCAAGAGTGTGTATCTTAAGATTAAGCTAGAATTGCTCTTTATGTAACCGAGGCACAGCAAAAAAACTGCAAAGGAGACCAGGTGGTGAACCAGGATGTCTAGCAATTCTTATACTCCACCTAAGGCTCTCCCCGGGAGTACTTCCCTGAACATCTGGTGCCTACAGCCTCCTCCCTACAGTGCTCCCTTGAGTGTTCTTGCTAATTTGTGCAGGTTGTACTATTCTGTGAAGTTGTAAAGGAAATCCACGTACATTCAAAATAATTGAGAAGGGTAGAACTAGGCCTATTCTCTCGATATAATAAGTGTTCATAATTTTTAAAGGTATATTCTGAGAAGTAATGACGTAATATCTGTTCATAAAAGTATATATTCTGTAAAGTTGTAAGAGCGTGCCGTAGACGTCTATATAGTTAATACAGTAGGAAGAATAACTACATTCTCGTTTAGGTGTAAGCTACGTTAATGAAGGTTGGTGAGACACTGAGCGTGTTTCGAAGTTGCTAAAAATAGAATCGCCAAGCTGCTCATTCATTTAAATATAAGGAATGCTTGCTTCCCACGGTCCAACCCTTGATCCCCCCCCCCCCCCCATCCCTCGCTGTGCCTCCAACAGAGATAGTTTCCCAACACTGTCTCTGGCTATTGACTGGGCCAGAGGTTAATGAACTTTTTATCAGCACACCTAGAGTTAATGGATCGCACTGCCCTTCTCCCATCAATAGGTTCCTTAGTTAGTATTGCCAGATATTGTATATGTATGATGTTGTTGTTGTTGTTCCCCAGGCTGTCTGACCAAACAGCCACAGGATCCTGTGCAAAGCCAAGGCCATAACCGAGCGCCCCCACAAAACCCTCCCTGCTTTACCACTAAGAATGCCCAGGTGACCGAAGCCGCTCCCAGGCGAGGAGCTGAGGAGATTGCGGAAATGCCGCCCAGGATACCGAAGCCCCACCCAAGGCCCTGTTAGTTAGTTAGTTATGTAGAGCAGATTAACCAGACCACTGAGCTCCATACGGAACTCTCATAGGTCCAAGGCCCTGTGCCTCTTAACAATTATGAAGGGAAAGTTGAGGGGCAAAGGAAAACTGACGCTTTGGCTCCCAGTCTGCCAACCTAGAACTAGAAAATATGTATACAGTATGTATGTGATACACCATTGCTATTGCTAAGTCATTGTTTGTATTGTATTCTGATAATGTGATTCCTAATGGGATCTCATAACTTATTGATTGCTATTCTTGTGTATAAATAAAACCATTGAAAATGTGCATCCCTTTAAGTCCCTCAACCAGCTGACTACCCTTTGTATAACTGCCTTAAAAATACAGGCACGACACAAATAACCAAAAGTGCCCAGGGTTGGCGGTTAATGCTAATCTCCAATCAGTAGGATTACGTGCCTCATTAAGCCCATTCCAACATAGCAACACTATTCCACCCCCGTCTGAGCCGTTACAATGCATGTAATGGAAAAATGACGCTAAACCATTGTATGTATGTACAGTATGTATGTATTCCACCGGACTTCTCACCATACACACAGCCTTACTAAGGTGGAATAAGACATCCTGGTTCTGAGTGGACCAACACAGGCAGCTGATAATGATTATGACAATAATGATGAGGGTGGTGTTGGTGGTGACATACGAGAGAGCAGGATATGTTTTAAATTATAATGATAATAATGAAGATGATACAGTATATGGGAAGGTAGAAAAGATATAGACTAACCTCTGAGCTCTGCCTCGCCTGCCACTGCCATCTCTGCGTGGTCGCGGTGATTGCTGCTGCTGCTGCCTGAGTGCCGGGGAAGCAGAAAGGCGTGGGGAACAGTGCGGGTTAGTGCGGGGCGGCGGGGGGTGGCGGTGATAGGCAGAGTGTAGGGGGGAGGAGGTGTCAAGGCGGGGGTGGACCGAGGGGCGGGAGGAGTGTAAGCGGGTATCGGGTGAGGTGTCAGGGGAGTGGCGAGGGTAGAGGGAGGGGCGGGAGGCAGGGAGGCGGGTATCAGGGGAGGTATCAGAAGACGGGTCAGAGGAGTCCGAGGAGTGGGAGCGGCGGCGGTGGCGAGGGCGGCTGCGACGGAGACATCGCAGCTCCTCCGCACTCTGGCATGAACTCAGGCTGCCGTTGGGGCTACCTAGGAGGGGGAAGGAATGGGAATAGGGAGGAGGGAAATTTAAATTGATTTATGGATTCAAAATAGAACCTGAAGAGATTAAAAATGGTTTAACATCTCGCATATTTATGATTTCAAACTTACTACTTACTATTCTTCCATATACATATGTAAGGTACTTGTTAAGTACTGTAATTCAACCTTGAGGTGGTGTCCAAAACTGTATCCTATTCCAATAGGACTAATACTGTACAGTTTAATAAAGGGAGATGTGTATAAGAAACATAAACGGTGATATTTCTATATTCAGACACTTTATCCTTCTTAGGGTAAACCTTAAATGGGGTTAACTTATCCATAATATTTGCAAATTAGTTTTCAATATAACAAATTTCCTGACTTTATATGAAGGCCAAAATAGTGAAATAAGGTACTGCAGTATATTGTCTTCTATCTATTATATTAGTTCAATTATATCACCATTGCTACTACTATACAGTAAAACTTCTTTCTTTCTGAATAATCAGTGGGAGACCCTTTCTGTAAGTAAAAATTGCTCAGATATGTTAAACACTTCAGCATTTAACATTTTGTCTGAAGAAAGGTACAGTCCGGAGTGAATGCCGAGTACCATTTATCTGACATTCTTTTGTCTTTATACTGGCTAGTCCCTGTTTTGGTTTGTATATTTTGCAAGTTTTATATTATAATTTACAGTACAGCAAATTGATCTTTTGTACTTTAGCGAAAGACCAAGGTGAAATCCAGACTGGATAAATAGTCCAAATGTTGCTGGTTTCAAGGTCAAGGTTTGAAAGAGAGAAGTGTTACTGCACTATGAATGATAAAGACTCTCTTTGTTGGCGTACCTTTGCCTTGTGGTAGCCTGGGGGCATGCCTGGGGGTGTTGTGGAGGGAGGAGGGGTGGTGGTGGTGGTGGCCCAGGGGGGAGGGGTGGAGGGGGCGGTGGTGGTGCTTGCTCACCTGGTGAAGGGGGGAAGCTGCAAGCAACACAAGCACAAGCAACAACATTAGTATTGCCAACACAAAATTAAGAGAAAAAAAATCACACAAAAAGGATAAATGAGGAGCACAAGATCACACAAAGGAAATATATGTGAGGAAACCGAGCCCCTCTTTTTAATGAGAAGCAAAAGAGTACAGGAAATAGAGTCCTTGCTTTTAATCTTACTGCCTATTTTCCTGACTTTTAAGTTATTTAAAACTACTCACCTCTTCCATTAAGTACTTTCCTATCGCGTCTCTCCAACATAAAACTACTCACCTCTTCCATTAAGTACTTTCCTATCGCGTCTCTCCAACATAAAACTACTCTCCTCTTCCATTAAGTACTTTCCTATCGCGTCTCTCCAACATAAAACTACTCTCCTCTTCCATTAAGTACTTTCCTATCGCGTCTCTCCAACATAAAACTACTCACCTCTTCCATTAAGTACTTTCCTATCGCGTCTCTCCAACATAAAACTACTCACCTCTTCCATTAAGTACTTTCCTATCGCGTCTCGCCAACATAATTTCCCCTCTAATTTTTCTACTAAACCTTATCACCTTATATTAATCCACACTCTTAATACTGTATGTGGGCATAATAGCTCAATTAAAAAATTCACAAATCTGTAGGTATCGACACATAATAGAAGAAAACAAAGCAGTGAATAGATAAGCCAAGATTAAAGCAATGCTTGTATGTAGGCTACTGTAAATTTACTTCCTCCATAAGCTTGTAAAAATTAAGCATTGATTATGCCATACGTAATGCATGTCGAATAATGATATAAATAGCATAATGCAGGTACAGTAAAATAAAAGCATATTATAATACAGTACACCTATAAATAATGTCTGAATGGGAGACTTACTCAATAAACATATTAAATTAAAGCGTACAAATATGTGATTAATACCAGAACATTTGATTGCTCTATATATATCATTACTGTTTGGTAAATAGTATTCTGCCTTGTGAAAACTAATATTTCAATACTACAGCACTAACATTACAACATACAGTACAGCATTTCTTGTCACTTCCCATGCTTTTAACTTAAATTTCTGTCTTGCACCACATTAATGTTTACCACTGTTATGTGTACATGAACATTTCCTTTAGAGCTTAAATTAATATTTTTCTTAATATTTTGTTTTCTTTTACGAGGCTATAAGATATAACTGGTGCAGTATTGGAAGTTTTTAATGTTAATGAGTTTGTTATATTAATTTGAACAGTAACTTTTGAGTTTGTTTTCAAGTTTTATATTTTAATTACTGTATTTATTGAATGATATGAACAGTATGTAGAAATTATCATAACATTATAAGGCCACACTAGATACAAATTCATGAATCCATCTCAAGCTCAGTTTATTTTCCTCCAACAAGACTGGAAACAATAAAGACTCACCAAGCGGAGATCCCTGCAGCACGTGTCTGACCCCGCCGCCTCCGCCACTAATGTTCCCCACAGTATTTCCGTTGTCCCGGTGGGCGGAGATCAGGCTGCCGCTGTTCTCCGCATGCTGGAGAAGCAGGGAGTCCACGGGGGAGGAGGATGACTGGGAGTAAGCAAAACTATGGTACCCCGATGAGGAGGCCATGTTGGATAGCTGAGAGATGGACGTCTGCGACCCCTGTATGTTACCATCGTGTGGCCCCTGCAGGCTGTTGTCATGAGAGCTGTGTAAGTGGGGTGCTCTTAACATGTTGTCGTGAAAGCCCTGTAGGTTGGTTGTGAGTGTGTTGATGGCAGTGTTGTCGTGGGGGTCCATCAAACAGACATTATGGACTTTGTTGGTACAAGAGTCCATAAAGTGAACAAACTCAGAATACTCTTGCTGGTAGACTCCTCCGCTTCCACCACGCTTCTCTGTCAAAGAGTGGCTGCGACCAGCAACTCTAGACCTGGAAATTATTAAATAAATTATATCTAGATCAAGACAAATAGCTTACACGAAAGATGCTAAGCCATAATGTTTTAGATTCAAAAGAAATCATGATACCTCCCAGTTTAGTGAAGATAGACATTCCTGCTTGCTGATATTTAATTCATAAAGGTAAAAGTTTTCATTATGGAAAAGTTTAAGAATATGAGACTAGTTTGCTACAGGTGTAACATAATTTTGTACATTGGACATACATAATGAATTATAGTCAATTCCTTCCTGCTTTTCTAGACAACTTACTGAGGGTGTAGGCGAGAGGGGAGGTGAGACTGGGTGGATCGGAGATGGGGATGTGGGGGAGGGGTGGAAGGGTCCGGCACCTCCGCCAGATAGTAAGTGTTACCGTTGCTCAGCCTCGTCTCGGGGTTGTTGTTATTATTGTTGTTGATCAGGTTGTGGTGGAGGTTGTTGTTTGTTTCCCTAAGAACGGAATATACCTGTTAGTCAATCAAGTTAAAATAATACCATATACAGTTAATCAAAATATAAAACTTGAAAACTAACTAAAAGGTTACTGATCAAATCAATATAACGAACTCATCAAAATAAAAACTATCAAAACGACAACACACTAAACAAAATCTATGTGGAAAAATGCATTTAAATTTATCGGAAATTAAACTTTAAAAACAAACATATACCGGTAATATTATAATTATATAGGTTTAAAGGTCTTCATTGAGTGGCATCCACAAGGGAGAGTGTTAACAATGTACAATCGCACTAATAAGTGATGTCTCGGCACCAAGTATGTTTTGCTCAATAATTGGCATCAGCAACATCTAAGCTTCATTTCTTCATATCGAGTAAAATATACAAACATGTTCCTACACAAACCCACCCTATTCAACATCTGACAGACATTAATACAGCACAGAGGAAGCCAAACGTAATGACAGCTGGGACATGACTTATTAGCGCAACCGTACAAGTATGGTATCTTAGCCCTAAAGATCCTTAACCTGACAAGCGCGAAATAGACCTAGGGGCTAGGGTAGTTATTTGTGCATTTCTAGCCTTGGATTCTGACAGAATTCGTTATATTTACAATATAGAGCATTATTTGTTTTCGGTATGCTTTTATTTTACATATATGATGTATATATGAACCTTCAAGAGTGCTAAAATAAGTGGGAAAAGCATTTGGGTGGTGAAAAACGAAGATATTGGCCACCCGGTCATAATCTCAGGCGAGAGAGAGCCACAGGCAACCCTCCTCTCTCGCTGTCTGTGAGGTAACTGAGACGAGCGGGGCGGTGTGTGCCGGTGTCTGGGTGTTACATAACGATCTTTTCTGCAACCCACTTGTGCTACATTATCGCGGGAGAGAAAAATAACCGATAAATGATGATAATAAGAGGAAAAATAGGTGATAATTGAGGAGGGGAGGGAGGGGGGAATAAGGTGGGGAAGGAGGGGAGGGGGGTGGGTGAGTTTTACATGGATGAGTACTGGAGGGGAATTATCTCACCTAGAGACAAATTCCTTTGTTTTGATAGGCCTTTTTTTTTTTGGAAGGCTTTTTTTATGGTGTTGCTTCCGTGAGGCCTATCGCGTTCCCTATAGGAAGCCTTCCGTGAGGCATATCGCGCTTGCCGGGTTAAGGGAGGTCACCATCTTTTTTTATCTTTCTCTCCTTTTCTCTCTTTCCCTGGCTTGTATCCATTCGGCCCCATTCAGCCAACTGTTTTAAGACGTTTATCCCCATCCAGGTGTCAATTTTTTTCCTGGCGAGCAATAGCGAGCCAGCATTGTATGGAGAAATCCGGCTTCGCTCTAGACATTTTTCTATCGAAAAAATGTACAAATTTAGCTGGCTGTCAAAACAAAAATATATATATGCTGGCTCGCTACTGCTCGCCAGGAAAATATTGACACCTGGATGGAGGTAAACGTTTTAAAACAGTAGGCTGAATGGGGCCGAATGGATACAAGCCAAAGAGAGAGAGAGAGAGAAAGAGAGAGAAAGAGAGAAAAAGCAAGGTGGGCCCCCTTAAGTGGACAATCACCCAGGCCAAAGACTTGAGTTAGCCAGGCTATAGTTGCATCAGCAGGAAGACTTATAGGCCAACCCAACCACCCTAGCAAGTAACAACTTGGTGATGTGATAAACACATCCATGACCAGAGCTGGGTGTGATCCCAGACTACCAAGATGGTACTCCAAGATGCAAACCACTACCACTACGTATTGCCGCTTCACTTTCCAAAGAACTAGAATCGTGTAGTGATTGGCTAGTGGACAATAGACTATCTCTTCACCTGGGCAAGACGGAAGCCATCTTATGTGGAACAAAACGCAAACTGAAAGACATTGTGGGCTTCTCGGTCAACTGTAATGATATTCCTATAACAACAGTGTCACAAGTTAAATATCTCGGACTAAAACTGGACTCGACTTTGTCAGGTGAAACAATTTTGGAATCTATCCTGAGTAAGTGTAGAGCACGGATAAAATACCTGTATAGACAGGTGGGATGCTTGCCAGCGGCGACCAAAAAGACCCTTTGCCAAGCGCTTGTTCAATGTCATTTTGACTATTCTGTGTCATCCTGGTACTCTACATCATCTAAATCAGCACAGCACAAACTTCAGGTCACTCAAAATAAAATGGTTAGGTTAATGCTGAACCTAGGACCCAGATCACATGTTGGCCAGGAACAACTTCAGTCACTAGGTATGCTCAATGTCTCTGACAGGGCCAAACAAATCAGGCTCACTAATGCCTTCAAGATATTCTATGACAAAGCTCCAGAGTATCTAAAGAGTAATTTTGTTAAAGCAAATGAGAGGAGTGGACATAATACAAGAAACAGGATGTTTAATTTTACGGTCCCGAGAATCCAAGGACAGGGTAAGCTGCAAGCAAACATTCTTCTTCACTGCCATCAAAGACTGGAATGACCTACCCCAGTCAGTCTGTGAAAAGAGAACACTGTATTCCTTCAGACGTAGCCTGAAGGAACACCTGAACCGGACAGCTGCGAGAAGCTTATGTCTACTACTAAATACGACATAAGAGATAGGCAAAACAGACTGAAATTATTACTGATTACGGATTACTGATATTTACTATAGGATGTAAGGTATCTTAAAATAACCCCCTAGAAATACTTTCTCTAAAGTATCTAATTCTTTTATCCTCCCCTTTTTCCCCAGCTAACCTAATCCCACAAGGACCCCAATGGAAATACGCCTAACGGCCTTATTGGGCTATCCTTAGTTGGAATTATGCAAGGCTGGTACATGTCATTTTTGTAACATATTATGTGGTACCAACATTGTAAAATGGTAACTGAATAAATATTATTATTATTATTAATACCCCAGTAATATCTAGGCTGCATACAGAGAGAGAGAGAGAGAGAAAGAACTATTACTATACTGTAGTCTATTTTTTCCAGCTTAGGGTAAATTGCCATGTTATTATCTTGGTTACTAAGCTATTACAGTACGTATATTTTGTAGCAATATATGTTGTTAATTATGAAAACTTGGCATTAATATGACACAGAGACATAGTAGTTTCATATTTTTCCATTAAGTATCGATAAATCAGCTGTTAACGAATTCAACTTACTATCAGCTGGAAAAAATAGACTATAGGAGCCTACTGGACCAGGGCCCTCATAAGGCTGGTTACATAGATGTGTGTAAAGATTGACTAAAAAATTATGAAGCAAAACATCAGTGGACAGGACGACAACAAGAGAAGTGTGATGGTGGGGAGGTAAGTGAAAAGTCACTGAGGAACAGTGTGCTGCTCCCAACACTTGTATGGAAGTGAAACATGGACAGCAAGTGACATGAACCTCTCCAAACTGAGAGCTGTGGAGAGGAGTTATTTCAGAATGGCAGCCGATGGGAATAGACTTGATGGGCCAAGTAATAGAGAAGTGTATGAGTCTTTTGGAATGGAGGAGAAAGCTTTGGGCATTGAATGTGGTGTGGTTGAGTGGATAACAATAAGTACTTTGAGGTGGTACAGTCATGTTCAGGAAATGGATGAGGACAGAATACCAAGAAAGATGCATGGAAGTCAGGTGAGTGGAGCAACTGGTAGTGGAAGAAAACCTACGATATGGGAGAAAAAAATTGAAAAATATAATAAGGAAGAACTTCTATGTAGTGGAAGAGGCATTGTGGCACAGGCAAAGGAAGTATGTCTAGACAAGGTAGCTTGGGGGAATTTCTGCTATGGCCATCCTTTAGTGGGGCTTTCCCAGAGGAAGCGAAGTGTTGGAGATGATGCTGTTGAATGAAGGGTCTGTACGCTAGTCTGCATATTGCTATGATGCTCATCTTTGTGTCATTGTCTACTGGAGTCTGTGGTGAGAGCTACACATGCTGTATACTCCCTTTTGAACCTATGGTGAGTGAGTTGTCAACATGCACTCCCAATGATCCTGCTTGTTCCCAGATTCGCAAATTTTGCAAGGTAGTGGTAAGTCAAATATCGGAAAAGGCAAGATAAAAAGGTGTATACACGGCTTGGTATGCTTCCAGCCAGGGCCCCACTGGGGTAAATAAAATAGCAAAACAGTGGTGGAACTGCCATCTGGGTAAGGGACTGCTCTGGGTCTGCTCCTTCAGTGCTAATGGTCATAATTCACTTAGTGGAAATGGCACTGTGGAGTGGGTCAGTCGGGGCATGTCTGGGAGCCTGGAAGCAGTTTCTGTTATGGCCATACCTTTTGGGGTGCTTCCTCTGGAAGCGGGGCGTCAGATTAGATTTATTGATTGACACAGTACACTTCAAGAAAACATTGTTCCCAAGAGTTGGCTCTAGTATGATACCCAAGTATTGCTGACACCCAAACTGGTTGTTACTAACAAATGATGCGGCAACATGGAGATATGAGGCGGTTCTGTTCCCTGGTGGTCGAAGGTTGTGGTCAACACTAGATCCTCGACCACTCCCACCACATCCGGCCCTCCCGCTCTCTCCTGGTGGGCTAGTTGGTTAGGGCCCGGGCTTCCCATGCATTTCTGTAAGGTGTAATGGTTTAGATGCTTATGTTCTGGGTGTGGTGTCCCGAGTTCGAATCCCGGGAGGACCATATGCTTTCATTAGTTTATTCAAGTGCATTGGGGTTTGTTATTGATGATTAATGTTAAGAACAGGGTGTTACTTAATAATATATAACATTTTAGGAGCTATCATGTCTATATTTCTATTCTCAGAAGCATAATATTACAAATCCTTATCTCTACAACAAGTGCATTTTCTTTATACAGTACCGGTATGATATATTTCAATCTTGAATTATCAGTATTATTGCTGCCATCCCCAGAAGAAAAAAATAGAAAAAATGGAGAATGGGACTGAGCAAATAGATAGAAAAAATAGATTGCTGTTCAATTACTGCAACTTATTTGACAATATTGAGGTTGAATTACTTCATGAATCTACAATGCTCATAAAAGTTAAAATAAATACAGGTATGAAGTCAAGTAGAAATGAAAGCTTACTATTTGATTTGGACAGACTGGCCCTGAGGATCGTGGGAGTGATTGAGAGCGGTGGGCCGTTGTGTGGGCAGGTATAGGACTCAACCCACCCACCACACCACCACCACCATCAACACTCACATTACCACACTCTTCTTGCCTGGGAAGGGAAGGAAATAATCATAAGCTCACATTTTATTTTCTTACTTGTCAGTTCTATATGTTACATTTATATACTGTATATATTTTTAATACAGTAGTTTAACCAGACCACTGAGTTTCAGAACAAAGCTCTCATAGGGCTGGCAGATGTTATGTTTATAATGACCAATATCCATGCTAACATGTATAAATCTTTTACCTGTTAAAAGTTATCCAAGTATTACAATCGTGGGCTATCTCAGCGAAATTGGTATAAGAAAAATGTCTGATATAATATAAATCATAATAATGTAGCCTACCTCACTTTAGGATATCTGTATGTCGTGGAATAACTCTTAAATTTTCTAGAAAATCAACATGATAATCATGCAATACGTATTCTATTATGGCAAATGAACTAGAGGAAAGATGGCACCAACTTCTTAAATAAAATTGTACTCTGTTTTGTTAGTTATTGGTATATAAACATTTTGTATAGTATGAGTGGTGATGGGCTGGTCTATCAGAGTGAGAACTGAGCGATCTCTGCCATACCCATAGCTTACTCTGACTGTTCCTTTTACTTATATATTTTCTAGATCTCAAGTGACAGCGTCTCTTCCGTGGATTGACCTCCCAATCTACCAAGATTGGAAGCCAAAGCGTCACAATTTTCCTTTGCCCATCAACTTTCTCTTCATAATTGCTGAGGGGCACAGGGCCCTGGGTGGGGCTTTTGTTTCCCGGGCGTTTCCTCACCCTTCTCAGCTCCCCGCCATGGAGTGGCTTCGGTCACCCAGGCTTTATTGTGGTCTTCAGGGAGGGTTCTGTGGGGGCGCTCGGTTATGGCCTTGGCCTTGCTCGGGGCCTTGGGGCTGTTCGGCCAGGCAGCTTGGGGAACAATAACAACAACAACAACCAGTAGTTAAATTGGTTATACCGTAAAATATGGAATACATTATGGTTAAGTTTGTTAGGATATTAATATATTGGTATGATAATATGAGATATGAACTAGATTTTAATACCCACTGTAATACCCTTCCCCTACACGGGTTACTACAAGGGTAAATAATTTCCTGCCGATTATAACCCCTTCAGTACCACCGGGACACTATTTATAATTTAGTTTGCAAGTTTTACATTTTAATTAATCAGGCTAACATTAGACAATTTCATTTAACTAAGGAATGATCCCTAAAAAGTAAAGTAGCCTACAAACTGGTTCTAAAAAGTAAAGAAGTACAAACTGGTTCTAAAAAGTAAAGAAGTACAAACTGGTCCTAAAAAGTAAAGAAGTACAAACTGGTTCTAAAAAGTAAAGAAGTACAAACTGGTCCTAAAAAGTAAAGAAGTACAAACTGGTTCTAAAAAGTAAAGAAGTACAAACTGGTCCTAAAAAGTAAAGAAGTACAAACTGGCCCTAAAAAGTAAATAAGTACAAACTGGTCCTAAAAAGTAAAGAAGTACAAACTGGTTCTAAAAAGTAAAGAAGTACAAACTGGCCCTAAAAAGTAAAGAAGTACAAACTGGTCCTAAAAAGTAAAGAAGTACAAACTGGTCCTAAAATGTAAAGAAGTACAAACTGGTCCTAAAAAGTAAAGAAGTACAAACTGGTCCTAAAAATTAAAGAAGTACAAACTGGTCCTAAAAATTAAAGAAGTACAAACTGGTCGTATAAAGTAAAGTACAAACTGGTCCTAAAAAGTAAAGAAGTACAAACTGGTTCTAAAAAGGTAAAGAAGTACAAACTACTGTATCACAATCATCTCTTTGACTCCCTCAGAACTTCATAAACAGCATACAGTAATATCAAATCTAGCCAAAATATGAAAAAGACATCACCCATACTAAAAGGGTTAATCGCTTATTACAACATGAAATGGGAAGTATTCTTTGTCCTCAGTGATACTAAGAACCATTTTTTGTCCTCAGTGATACTAAGAACCATTTTTTGTCCTCAGTGATACTAAGAACCATTTCCTCGAAGGTCCTATCCATAGTGAGGTTTGGCATCCTCTACCCAACTTTAGCCGTTTCTGTCTGTCTCTATTACTGTCCTACTTTTCCTTCTGGGGGCAGGAGGCTAGGAATCCTCCTCCCCATGTAAAATTCTCCTACTCATCGAGACAAAGAAAGGGGCGAGGGAACGTGAAAGTGGTCCTGGACCCTGAGAATTAGAACCCTTGAATGTTGTTTCTGTTCGGGCTCTGTCTCGAGTCGGCCACCCCCAGCAATGGGGTACGTGCCCAAGTATGTTCATACAATACATACATGCGAAAAATCTGTCAAGCTCATCGTTGCTGTCATAGTTGCATAAAATAATTACAGTACGGTACCGTACATAAGAAAACCTGACTCACCTATAGTTGTTATTATTGTTGCTATGGTTGTTGTTGTTATTGTTGTTGTGTGTACTCGTAGGTGTAGCTGGGGAAGGGATGGAAGCACCACTACAGCCACCACCACTTTCAGCCCCCACCACACCACTGCTACCCAACTGAGCGCTGATATCCTCCACCAGCGCCAACACTTGACTTGCTTCACTCTCACAACCCTGCCAAAAGAGAAAGATAGTTATAACCAGTAACTCTAGCTACTGGAAACATAGCTATAACCCTGGAAAAAGGCAAAATAGTCATAGCACTCTACTTGCTTCACACTCACAATACTGGCAAGATAGTTCCCAGGGAAATATAAAATAGTTAGGGGTTATGGGTGACTCTACCCATGTGGTAGAGGAAATGAAAGAGTATGATTCTTGCCGGGAAGGTCGACGGTACTACAGCTAATTAAGGTGGTAGATGATTGGATGCAAATTCTAGAAGATGGTGATGTAATAGACGTGGTATATTGCGATTTTATGAAGGCTTTCGATAAGGTCCCACATAGAAGGTTAATAGAGAAAGTTAGAAGCTATAATATAGGGGAGAAATGTGTGAAATGGATAGAAGCCTTCCTGAAAGATCGGAGACAGAGGGTACTGGTGAATGGAATAGGCTCGGGGTGAAGGGAAATTACAAGTGGGGTACCTCAGGGATCTGTGTTGGGACCACTGCTGTTCGTTATATTTATCAACGACTTACCTGAAGTTATAACTAATGGAAGTGAGGTATACCTGTATGTGGATGACACTAAGCTGTATAGAAGAGTGAGGAGTAAGGAAGATGTGGGTTTGCTTCAAGGAGATGTGGAGGACATGAAGGGATGGTCTGAGCATTGGTTAATGCCTTTTCATCCAAAAAAATGCAAGTACATGCGGATTGGGACAAGCAAGATAGACAAGGTAGGATACAGTATGTATGAAGCGATGGAGGAAGTGAATGCAGAAAAGGATATAGGAGTAGTGATAGACAATAAGTTAAATTTCTCAGAACATTTAGCGGAAAAGATAAACAAAGCCAATAGAATTGTAGGGCTGATAAGGAGGACATTTGTGTCACTTGACGAAGAAATCTTCAGGAATCTCTATACAGCGCTGGTTAGGCTGCACCTGGAATATGCGAACCAGGTGTGGGCTCCATATATGGTAAAGGATATAGAAGCAGTGGAGAAAGTGCAGAGGAGAGCTAGCAAGCTGGTACCAACGTTGAAGAACGCGGGCTATGAGCAGAGGTTGAGGACACTGGGGCTTCCGACACTGGCATATAGGAGAAAGAGGGGATATGTTAGACTTTTAAGATAGTGTCAGGAAAGTACGATGAGGATGTGTGTGAAGGTATCTTCTTGATGCGGGAGGGAACAAGAACGAGAGGACACTAAGAAAATTTACAAAGAAAAGAATAGGCTTGAGAAGGCAAAGAACTCATTTTGTGATAGAGTGGTAAATGAGTGGAACGCACTGCCCCAGTATGTAGTCGATTCCAAATCAATAAGGGAGTTTGAAAGTAATCTTGATAAAGCATGGGGAAGACAAGATTTGAAGTTTGATTATAAAACAAAAATACAGAATAGTAAAAATGTTGCGTCTGCTACCGCCGCCGCCAACACCGTGAACGACCGCAGCAGTGCAAATACTGGTACTGAGCTGGATACACAGGCCTAGTTTGCCTTTTTCCAGAGGATCTACTGTAAGAAACTGTAAGAAATGTCAAACGGGTCTACTGTGTGTCGTAAGAAGTTACCAAAAGGGGGATGATGTAAGTCTGGGCCACCGTTCATCCTATTTGGTCCATTTCAGCCTCATGGTAGTTACGGGACAGTGGAATGGCTGCTCTTGCCCTGAAGGGATGCTTTAGGGCATTTGGGGTGGTTCCATGCTTGCTTGGAATTGGAAACTTATTCATAAGTAATTAAGTAATTTCACCTATCTATCTACAGTATCTACCTATCTATCTATCAAGTGGTATGGGCATATGGAGAGAATGAGTGAAAAAAAAGAATAACAATGGAAATCTACAAAGTAGAGATAGTGGGTATGAGAGGGAGAGTAATGACAAAGGATGAAATGATCAAGTGTAAAAGGCATTTTGATGATGGGCAGGGGGCTAGAAATCCTCCTCCCCTTGTATAATTCTCCTACTCGACGAGACAGAGAAACGGGCGAGAGAGCACGAAGTGGTCCCGGACCCTGAGAATAGGAACTTGAAACAAAATTCTATTCGATCTTTGTCTCGAGTCGGCCACCCCCAGCAATGGGGTATGTGCCTGAGTATATACATACATACATACATACAAGAATTCTGGAGGGTAAAAGGTGTATAAGAGATAAAGCAATTTGGAGCACAAAGTTATATGTACAGTATATGGGACAGGACAATGCACTGGGCAATGGCACAATCCAAGTACTAATGAAGTGGTTGGGGCAAACCATAAAAAGTGGTGCCTGATTGTTGGCCACAATCCCAGTTGGTACCATATGGCATCAAGTTTTTTCATGCCAAGCTATCAATTTTTTTGTGGGCCCTATTGACCTATTATGGTACTGTACAAGGCTGCTTCCTCCACCCTCCCAAGCAATCATGCAACCCCCCCACCCAAGCCCAGCACTGTCAGGCCAAACAAGGGACATAGACACAGAAGGGGACCTATCTCCGGAAACAGTCTGGGAAAATATTAGCAATGCACTGGCATGACAAGCAGCCCGTAAACATGTTGAGCACCATGCATGAAGGCAAACTATCAAACACAAGACCAATGCATACATCTTCAAACCAGACACAGTGGTTGATTACAATATCAACATGTGTCTGGTGGACAAGTCCAACATGCAAATTGGTGCCATAGAGTGTGTTCGCAAAAACACCAGGTGTTTCTATGTGTATAAAGGAGACAAAAGGCAAATATGTCTGTAACAAGTGTCTCCCTCAAAGTTGAAAGAGTGAGAGCCAATTTAATAAACAAAAATTTGGTGTACAGTATTGAAAAGAAGAGTGGTATGCTTGTTCAGTGTGGTGAACACGATAGGAGGTGTTTGTGAGAGGTAGCTGGATTAATCTCTGTGTAAGTCAGACACAAACAGAAACAGTGACAGAAGCCAGACAAATGAAACAGGAGTTCCAGCAATTCCTTATCACATGCCCATGAGGCATCCCCTGGGTATTGTCCTACTCGATTGGTGTCTACAATCTCCCCAATCTCCGGAAAGCCTTCTTGCAGCTTGTGGACGTTGCATGCTTGAATGACGAAAATCGGAGAGAAACTTGGCTTGCAAGTATTTCACAAGCGGATTAGCTCCGGTTGTTGCCCACGCACGGTGCTGTGACACCTATTGCTCCACGATGTCACGGTGTGACACCCTTGCCTAAGCAAGGTATTGACTGACTCGCCACACACTACTACCTCTCCCACCTACTAATGGTAGTAGCCCGATCCCGAAAGTGGTTGAAATAGGGGAGCTATCCCGCCGCCAAAGGCGGCTTTCTAGGGCCTTTCCTAGCTGATGCTGAGAGGATTGGGTTCTAGTCTTGTGGTGATGGGCTGGTCTATCAGAGTGAGAACTGAGCGATCTCTGCCATACCCATAGCTTACTCATGACTGTTCCTTTAACACCTTATTAGCGGGCTAGGCGGTCTATTTATATGTACCGCCCAGCGGGGTGTTTTTAGCCAAAATAGGGCTGTTTACGTGATCATTTTCATGCCTAAATAAGACCCAGAGCGTAAAACAAGTATATATCCCTGAAAGGGCATAAACAGAGCTTTCCAATGACACCACAACGATCCTTTTATGACGGCTAGTTTTCTTGCAACAACCGCGCAACACGAGTGCAAAAAGCATGTAATTCGGTACTTTCCCCATACAATTCAGTATGTAGCGAGTGAGAGAGGGAGGGAGGAGGTGGGATTCGTGTCAGTAAGTTCGCCGCGGTGGTCTGGAGCAGTCATACGCTCGCTACTCTCCTGCCACCACTTGTCTCTCTCTCTCTGCAACATTACGTGCTGAAATTGCCACACGACCTATGTCGCGCGCCGCCAGATAGTCCAAATTTATTATACTCGACTTATGTTGCGCGCCGCTAGTTAAGGGTTAACTTATATATATTTTCTAGATCTCAAGTGACGGCGTCTTTTCCGTGGATTGACCTCCCAATCTACCAAGATTGGAAGCCAAAGCGTCACATTTTTCCCTTGCCCCTCAACTTTCTCTTCATAATTGCTGAGGGGCACAGGGCCCTGGGTGGGGCTTTGGTTTCCCGGGCGTTTCTGCACCCTCCTCAGCTCCCCGCCATGGAGTGGCTTCAGTCACCCAGGCTTTATTGTGGTCGGCAAAGAGGGTTCTGTGGGGGCGCTCGGTTATGGCCTTGGAATTGCTCGGGGCCTTGGGGCTGTTCGGCCAGGCAGCTTGGGGAACAACAACAACAACAACTAATGGTCGAAGTACATCCAGGTGCTGTTGTCATGTCAGTGCAACCACACAAAGACGCCCACAAACCAAAAAAATTGCTAAGAGTGTTGAAAACTGTGTAACAAGGACGTTGTGGGTGAACAATAAACAGTATAAATAATGACAGTAGTATGACTGTTTACACATAAAAAAAAATTAAGAGAGGCATTAAAAGGGCATTGTGAAAGATTGCTAAATGTGGAGTTTGAATAGAATAGAGAACAGCTCAACACTGCAGTCCCAGTACAAGGTCCCCTGCCTTTGATAGGGTATTACACCGTGAAAAGTGCTATAGATAGAATGAAACCCTGGAAAGCTACTGGGAGCTCCGGCAGTCACTGACATGCTAAAGGCAGCTGGATATTTTGGCATAAAATTGGTTACAGAGCTGATGCTATCATGGAGGAAAAAATTTCTGATGCATGACAGAAAAGGGTTATAGTATATAAGGGCGATTCCTTACACGGGGGAAATTATAGGGTTCTGAAAATGCTCGATCAAGTCATGAAAGTCAGTGAAAGTGTCATTGAATGCATGATCAGGAAAAGTGTTACCATTAGCGACATGCAGTTTGGATTTATGTCGGCACGTGGAACAACCGATGCTATCTTCATTCTTAGGTAACTGCAAGAGAGGTTCTTAGAGATAAACGGGAGGTTATACCTAGTTTTAGTAGACCTAGAAAACGTCTTTGACCGGGTGTCAAGGGAAGTAATGCAGTGGACTATGAGAAAACTTGGAGTAGAGGTCTAGAGGAATGGTTGGTGCGTGTGATATTGAGAATCATTTATTTCAATAAACAATATGTATGTACATGTTTTTCATTTTATGTGAAAGAAAAGGACAAAAGTGCCTGTATAGGTATTCCCTTCTGGAGAAAAAGAACAAGTCAGCCAAATTTAAGATTCATTTGAATCAAAATACTTGGACACACAGTTTGAAGGAGTTCACGTCATAGAAAGAGGGAAAGATGTGCTGAGGAAGTGTGTTCCAGAGTTTAGCAGTTGTGTAAAAAAAAGATAGTGAAAACAGTTTACTCTTGGGTTAGAGAAATGGACAGAATGGGGATGAGATTGTGTTGAGAGGCGTGTGCCACCTACTGTAGGAATTGGTTTTTACACCATACCCGAAAGAGGATTTATGGAGCTCCGATCTTACTCTCAACCATCTGAACAATTTTACCAATACACCTAAACTTCGTTAGATGCGGGAATAGCCTCACGAAAATATGCCAGGGCCTGGGATTGAACCCGGGACCATTGGGCTATGAGGCGAACACCTAACCAGTGTCACCAAGAATGATATCTCACTTGGCAAGGTCGGCTCAAGTTATTTCCGCATCCGGTCTGTTTTAGGCTAACCTATTTTTACTGACTTTACACTACTTCACCTTCCGGGAAGCGAAGGCTCCAAACAAAGAGACGAACGAACAGAGAGGAACAAGCCTGAGCCGAAACGACCTGGAGTCCGTCAGAGAGGCGAACGGGAATGGTGAGTCAACTTCACTGAGCGGTGCACCCACGCACCGTGTGCTACACAGACACACTAACGAGTTCTCACTACACCCCCTGTACTCTCCTATCCCCTTCCTTGTCCTGTAGGAATTGGTTTTTACACCATACCCGAAAGAGGATTTATGGAGCTCCGATCTTACTCTCAACCATCTGAACAATTTTACCAATACACCTAAACTTCGTTAGATGCGGGAATAGCCTCACGAAAATATGCCAGGGCCTGGGATTGAACCCGGGACCATTGGGCTATGAGGCGAACACCTTACCAGTGTCACCAAGAAAGATATCTCACTTGGCAAGGTCGGCTCAAGTTATTTCCGCATCCGGTCTGTTTTAGGCTAACCTATTTTTACTGACTTTACACTACCCTTCATAAGGGGGGAGGTATGCACTGAGAAAGTTCTGAAGAGCATTGTTAATTGTAATAGCAATAGAAGAGAATGAGTGATGCAACATAATCCAACATTGCAGCGAGTGGCAATGTTTACCTAATGTTATCCACAACCATGGGGCATCAATTAATCTATACAGGCCATTATACATATTTTACAATGTCTTACCTGTGTATTAATTTGAACGAGAGCATCAGCCAGGTGTAGATGAAGCAGCGCCAGGTGTTTCCCGAGATCTATTTTGCCGTCAAACTCCAGGGTGCTATCTCCCTCACTTGGTGCTCTCTGGGGGAGGGGGGGATGGTTAATTACTCCTGCAATATCTTCCACTTTTTTATATCTCAAATTCTACCCCCAAAGCAGAGCAACATGCACTATCAACAATAGAATAATCATCTGTCCAACAGCTCACAAATATGCCTTCATACGCTACACTACTCAGGTTATCTCCATTAGGCTGCATATCTCCAGTACTATGTTGACCGTACATTTTGCTCGGGTGATTTGTATGGTGATATTTAAAACAGGTCGCAACTTAACCCTTTCACGCATTTATGACGCAGAGGTTGTCAGATTAGCAATAAGAAATAGAGTTCTCTCACTCTTATAATTACCTCTCCAAAATTAGTTTTCTGCCCACAGCTAACTCAAAGGCAACTGCAGAGGTTGAAGTAACTAAACTAAAGGTTTCTAAATACCCCTGATGGTAACAAATACTTTAAAGTATCCCCAATAGGCTCAAAATTTCATATGTCGGAGAAGGTTAAATGCAGTGGTGTCTATAGTGCTCTTAATGTTACTAACATAGATATAAGATTTTTAAGGTGATTTTTATGACTAGTAGCAACTTCAGCATTATGATGTTACTGTAGCCTAAATCAAACCACTAAACCAAAAAATCTACATACAGAGATATCGGCAAGGAAAGTGCGGCACCGCGGCTGTTCCTTGGTGATGAAGTCATTGAGGAACTCCATGAAGTTCTCCTTGCCCTGGAAGTGGGTGAAATTGGCCAGGGTCTGCAGAATCTTTGCCACCAGGGTCAGGTTGCGCCCAGAACGCTCGTCAGGGAATTCTGAGAGGAGAGGAGGAAATTTACATGAGGAAAAGTACTAGGCCAATGACAACGAAGTATAGGTAATAACTAATACTAATAATATCAAAACTATTTATGATAACTGCAAGAATATTAATTATCATGAAATATAGCAAAATTCACTAAATGTACATTACGAAAGACAAGTGCCAAGACTATCAAAGTAGCAAGCAAATGTGAACTAAACTCATGTAATGAATGAATACAATGATAAATTAAGAGAGATCCAAGTAACTGTAATGGGCTGACCTTTGGTAATGCTGAAGAGAGATGGAGAGAGGACAGCCGGACAGAGGAAGCGAAGGAAGACACAGGATGATATAAGGTTGTCAGTCAGCTCACACTTCTCATCCCTGGCTAGACGCACTCGCAGGGTCTGGAACATCTCACGAAGCTCTCTGGAGGGGAAACAGAACAGTGGCATAAAGAATAACAATGGTAGAAGGTAGGCTAGGTAGATGAGTTTCCCTGGTACTAGTGAAAGTTCCAAAATTCAAATATCAATTTGTAAACATTAAGAATATAAACAGTAATTACCACACTGAATATAACAAAGCTGGTAGTTAAGTATAAGAAATAATAATAATTGTATCAATATACAGACCTGTACTGTACTCCGCTTGAATTTATTTACTTTTTTAATAATTACTGTACAGTATTAGATATCAATTTAACCTTAGATACTGGCCATACAGGTTGAATAAAACGGCCAGACATTTTCCAAGAAAAAAAGTGAGTGACAAAAAGAATAATATGCGAACCATTTCCCCAACTGTTAATAATAATATGCTTAAGTACATGACGAACAAGGACATTAAACACATTGAATAAACTCATTATGCTCACACAGGGAAGTTGCGTCCGGAAGCCAGTATTCTCTCCCACGAGGCAGTAACTCGCTCCCTGAGGGCCAGACGTTGTGCCGGCAGCTGCTGAATGTTGGCCACTCTGAGGGGATCTACCTCCAGGTCCCCCCCACTGGTTAGCTCCCCCACCACCTCCCTCAGGGTGGTGTGGAGGTACTGTTCACCCACCACCTTCATGTAGCTTTCCACTGCCTTGGTCGCGATGCTGTTTCCTCGGAACAGCAGGTGCTCATTTTCCGCTGTAGGAGGTTCATAGTTTAGTGGGGTGGAATATGTCAAAAACATTTTTCCACATATATACTTTGTTTAGTGTGTTGTCGTTTCGATAGTTTTAAATTTTAATGAGTTTCTTATATTAATTTTGAACAGTAACTTTTGAATTTGTTTTAAAGTTTTATATTTTAATACCGGTACCAGCAATTGTTTTATAAGTACAGTATGGGGGAAAGTATAGGATGTCAATAACAAGTGGTTCAAGATAGTGCAACCACTTTGATCCTCCTTACATGATTATTACAACATTTGCAAGATTTTAACAATATATAAAACATAACCCCTAATGCAAATAAATTTGAAAACATATCAGTAAAAGCCATATCAATATGCTAAAAGATGTAATTGCTCCAGATATATTAACTCCTGTATTGGAGATTTTGTTTGTTTTATTTTATTTTTTTCTAGCTATAATTAGACAATTTTGTGCAGCTTAAGAAGGATCTGTGGTAGTAAAAGAGGTTAATTGATGAAGCTGGTACTGCACTGGTTACACTTAGCCCTTATATAATCATTTAGTGTTGTGTATTCAAAACAATAATAATTTGTATAGGTCTTAGGACATGCTTACATGTGAAAGTCCTGTTTACCTAATGGCAGCAAGCCTAAATATAATTATCTTGTGTTATAGTGTTATAATAATTGTCATGTGCAGTATGCAGAAAAGGGGTGGCCATGAACTCAATTCAGTGTAGCATCTGTCATTGCTGGGTAAACCATGGGAAGAAGCGCTGTCCTAGAATAAAAGTACCTCTGCCAAGGAAGAAGTCTGAAATTGAGAAATTTGTATGTACTGTATAGTATGCTAAGGTGAGCTGGTGTTGAATGACCGGCTTGAGAGTGTGAACTTTGGCAATGAGTCACTGGAGATCGTGGTCAAGTTTTGCTACTTGGGAGATACCATCTCTGCCGGTGGTGGGGCCAAGCCTGCCACTATCACCAGAATTAGATGTGGTTGGGGAAAGTTCAGAGAACTGCTGCCAATTCTAACCATGAGAAGACTCCCTCTCCACTTGAAGGGAAAGGTGTACGCTTCATGTATTAGAAGCACAATGACCTATACTTCAGAAACGTGGCCTGTCAAAGTGGATGATATCAACAGAATGGAACGTAATGCAATGAGAATGGCGAGATGGATGTGTGGGGTCAAACTGCAAGATAGGATATCTAGTGAAGAGCTAAGGAGACGGCTAGGTATGAAGAGTATCAGTGATGAGATGCATATAAGCAGGCTTGGATGGTTTGGGCATGTGCAGAGGATGGATGAACTAAGATGCAAGTCCATGAATGTGGAAGGAGCTGCACCAAGGGGTAGACCAAGAAAGATGTGGGATCAGACCATACGGTCTGATTTTTACTTTTAAAAACCTGACAAGTGCAGCAGCTTTGAACAGGGCTGCTTGGAGCGCTGCCATTAAGATGTGAGACTGGAATCGCATTTGGTGGGGAGCACTCGGTCCTTAAATTTATGTACAGTATGTATGTATTGTATGTATATATGTATATATATTATATCACCCCCAGGAAGAAAAACAGAAAAAAAAAAAAAAAAAAAAAAAAGGAAAAGTGGGGATTGGGCCTGGGTATATGGATGGATGGATATTATATCAGCCGCAAGACATGCAATTTTTTTTAACTTAATCTAATCCCTACACACATACGTCTCAACCTACTCAATGAAATGCATTCTTTCTCACCTATCCAATAAAATGCATAACTTTGTACCCTAATCTATTCCCAACTCAATAATAAAGGCCTCACCTATTCTATGGACATCAGCACACACAAGGTCAGCGAGGAATGGCACGGCCCTCCCTTCAGCCTGCATGATGTGGACCAGAGCCGTGGCCACCTCCTCCTTGGCCTTCACACACACTGCCGGCTCCAGCAGCTGACACAGGGACACACTCCGATCCTTCAGGTACGCTCGTAGGCGACTGTACTGGTTCAACGGCAGGATATCTAGGGACTGGAATCTAAGGGAAGTGGAGAAAAGCATTTGAGAGGCTAGATAGGGAGAGAATAAGTACTGGAATCTAAGGAGGAAAAGTATATATATATATATATATATACAGATATATATATATATATACTGTATACACATATTTCAATCATTAACAAGAGTATATACTGTACATACATACAATATACAATTTAAACTGAAAAGTGCAGTACATTACTGATGATATTATAGGATTCAAAGTACTGTACACTTTAGCACTCACAATATTATCAGTTCTAAAGCCTGTAAATGAGGGTAATAGGGATAAACAATCCATAGACAAAAGAAGATAAGAGAACAACAAAAATAGCAAAAACAATGCTTGGTATGATGCAAGCAAATCTTCACTCATTAAATACTAAATATATAATCTTGGTAACAGCAGGCTACACTTCATTCACTCGATACTGCGAGCAGGCCACTCTTCCTTCAGTCGATACTACTCTACAGTACATTTAAGTCGATATTTCAAGTAGGTCATACTGAATTAATTCATTTGATTCTACATGGCTACACTTAATTCAGTTGATGTTATAAGCAGCCAACTCTTCATTCAGTTGATATTACAAGCAGGCCACTCTTTAATCAGTCAATACTTCAAGCAGGCCACTCTTCATTCAGTTGATATTACAAGCAGGCCACTCTTCAATCCGTTAATAATACAAGCAAGTCTTACTGCACTCATTCAATACTACAAGCAGGCTATCACTCAGTCAGTACTACAAGCAGGTAACTCTTCATTTAGTTGATATTACAAGCAACCCACTCTACACTTAGTCAATACTACAAGCAGGCCATCACTCAGTTAATACAACAAGCAAGCCACTCATCATTCAGTCAACTTACTTGTGTTTGATCCGGAGTGACGGGGCATCCCTCTCTGGTTTATCAGGGTGGACCGGGTACCAGCGCTCCTCCAGGGTGGGTCTGGGGCGGGGACGGGAGGGTGGGGCGGGCTTCATAGGGATCTCCACCCACCCTATCCTCTTCCTGCTGCCCCGTTTCTCACCCTCACGCATCAGCTCCACTGTCATGGTCGTCACCTGTACCAACCAGCTTACAGGTAAGTTAAAGGTTCTCAGAGACCATCTGTGGGTCCCACTAAAGATTAAACTAAAGCAAGAATTCAGCACTCACTTTGGGTGGCACTGTATTTATTTAATAGTTACCGTATTGAATATGACCAACATATCAAGTAACAATACAACAACAAATAATATTAAATTATAATAATAATAATAGCAGTAGCCTACTAATCTGTTTATAAAAAATATCAGATGATTCTGATATTCATGAGCTTGGAAACAACTCATGAATGTCTGAGAATTAAGTATAATTGGTCTCTATTTGAAAAGACAAATTTCCACAAGCTGATTTCTAGGAATCTATGATGACGCAATTGAATTTCCTGATGAGGAGGACTGGCAGTTATAACAATAGAAAGCATCAGGTTTCATGATATATTTATGAGTACCACCATACCTGAGGAAGAAGGTTGAGCTCGAAGTATTCTCCCCAGAAGCAAAGGTCCGTCTTCTGTTTGGTGTATGTGCGGCCGTACAGTGTCTCATTCACAGTCAGCATACAGAAGTACCTAGCGGGTCAGACAAGATTCACTATTATAGTCCATTCATTAAAAGTAGGCCAAAGTTCGTAACCCCTATCCTCTGTAACTCAAAAAAGGGCCAGAGCAAATAGGCTGCAAATTTCTACATCTACTTCCTAGCTGACTCTTTCCAACTGGTATAAAAATGATCTCGATTACTCGAACAGGGGTTAAGAGTAAAGATGTCTGGCTACCTATAATGAACAGGGTATAGTAATAAGTACTGTAGTTATATTTTTCAGCCATATAGTTTATGTTTTAATGTCAACAACACTAAACTCAACACCTGCACTATCTAACACAGGTTAATTCTAGTAGTTTTTATGTTTCTGGTAATTGGAATATTTGATTATGATGGTTTTAATGGTGATTTTTTGGGTATTTGATCATTTTAATACAGTGGAGACTAGTGTTTTTTACACCACTTATGAACAGTCTATTCAGCCATTGCATGTTTATTTACTACCAGTACTACAGCTTGGAGGGTATGCGGATGGAGGAAACGTTGGCCTAACACTATGAGCCCATGGGCCGGCGTCCTTCTCCCCCTGTTCATTATACTCTAACTCTCCCTAGGGAGGTGTGGCACCAGGGAATACCTGGATGCCATGGTATTCCTATAAAGGGAATCATGGGTCTACAACAACAACAACAACAACAACAACAACAACTACAGCCAAACCTTGGGTACAATTTATAAGAGGGCTTAGCCAGACTTAAATCCAATATTCTGGCTTTACTTTGAAGTTTGTGCCCCGGCAAATTTATAAAACGTCTCAAGTCCTTAACCCTTTTACGCACATATGGATGCCAGGGTTGCCGATTAACAATCAGAAATAGAGTTCTCTCAATCTTATAATTACAGTATATACCTCTCCAAAATTAGTTTTCTGCCCATAGCTAGCTCAAAGACAACTGCAGAGGTTGAAGTAAATAAACTAAAGGTTTCTAACCACCCCTGATGGTAACAAAGGCTTTAAAGTATCCCAGAATAGGCTCAAATGGCATCCTGTGCGTGAAAGGGTTAAATTTGAACAAGTGGTGATCACCTCGAAGATTGGCTAGGGGGGAATCTTAACCCTTCTTAGTCAAGACTCAAGTAGACAAGATGGCCGAGAGTTCAATAGAAGTGATTCGTCACCTCAGAACTTTTTGTGAGTGTAAGCACATTGTAAATATGTACAGTAAAACCCCTCTCTTTCTTCGGACTCAATTCCCTCTCTTTCGAATTTAGTCCGAAAGAGGATTCAATCTGGAAAATCCAGATTGCATTCTCTCTCTTTCAGTCTACAATAGGAAAGAGAGGGAATACGCTCCGGATCTTCCAGATTGAATTATCTCTCTTTCAGACTACAATACAAAAGATAGGGAATACTCTCCGGATGTTCCGGATTGAATTCTCTCTCTTTCGTATTATAATCCGAAACACCGAGAACAGTCCGGATTCTCACGCTTCCGGAATTTTGCTCTTTCGGACTGGGAGTTCCCCCCAATTAGTCTGAAAGAGAGGGCTTTTACTGTGAACTGGTAAGGAGATATAGATTAGACGCTGCAGGGATACGGTAAGTAACCAAATTGTTGGAAAGCCGATATTTCTAGAACCAATGGCAAGTTTAATTGCGGTATAAAAATTAACCTACCGACATCCTCTGCATTTGATGACCTTGAACTTGAGCCAAAGAAAACTAAATTTTTGTTTTACAATGAATAGGGTTAACTATTATAAAAGTTTGTGAGCTTCCATGAACTGACAAATATATTTTACTGCTATGTAGAGTAATTTGTAAATAGTAGCAAACAAATTATTACCAAATAAACTTGTAAAGGAATGAAGTAGTGAAAGTAACTTACATAACAAAAGTCATTCCATTACTTCCTCTATGACTTACAAACAAGGAAGTCAAGATAAGATAAGCCAGCAGTACACAGTCTTGTAAACAGTTCTGACCTAGCAACAATTGGTAGTAAGGCTGCATGCAATGGTGATAATGATGACTGACGCTGATAAACGTCCAAAATAGATATCAATCACATGCTTATTACTTACAGACTTATTCGGCCAGGATTGTTAAATACAATTTTGCAAGTGGGGAAATTGGATCTTTGGTAAGCTGTATTACACAGCATGGTGGCTACTGTAAACATATATATGTGCAACCCTCTCTAGTAGTACAATGTAGCAAATATAATCAACTTTCTGGTTGAATATGACAAAAGTGTGATTACTAATGAACTGACTGTAAAAACAGGTTAAAATCAATCTTTGTCTGCCTTTGTACTGTATAGTCGGTTTATTTCCAGCTGATGGCAAATTGAATCCTTTAGCAGCGGATGTCTCGATAGTTAATGATAAAATATGAAACTACTATGTCTCTGCATCATCTTATTGCCAAGTTTTCACTATCACCAACATATTTCGCTACACAATCTTCATAATTTAGCCGAGTAATCAAGATGAATATGTGGCAATTTATCATCAGCTGGTAAAAATAGACTATCAGATCAGATGAAGGTATTGAGGGATAAGCCTTTGCAACGGCACCTTGTATCTACATTCTACTTTTTCCTATTTTTATGAAGAGTGTAGAGAGGCGAGAAGGGATGTTGGAGAGAGAGGAAGCTGTTGGAGTGGATTTGTTGTGTGTGTTTTAGTCTGTATACGTCGTCAGGATGTCTCCTGACTGGGTGCGAACATGTGAAACATGCTAGGACGTACTACCACACCCACTAAATGTCCGCCGTGGCAGGGATTCGATCCCGGGTCTTGCAGATTCACACGTGAGCGTGCTTACCACTCGACCACCACGGCTCTGAGATTTACTTCTCGTTCGTAACTCACTTCTTCTTGCTGGGGATCCCCTTGGCCTCCATCACCCAGATCTTGAGCGTGTTTTCCGTTCTCCGTGTATCATCCAAGTTCTCTCCTGCCCTCAACCTGGTGGACATTTTTTGGTTATTATTGCATTTCATAACAAGTTATTTAAGGAATGAACTAGGTCAGAATAGTTATGTGTGGATGTTTGTCAATGATAGCGCTCAATCCAAAGGAGTATGAGTCACACATGGCAATATATAAGTAGAACACATGGGGTGACCCGTGGGCCGTGGTGCTGTGATTAGTAGTAAGCTACATACAGTACCGGTACTATTATAGCCAAAACACCCTAGCTTGCAGTTTATTCTCGAAACCCTCCCCCCTCCCTCCACAAAAAATAAGAAATAAAAAAAAATATACCAGTACAGTATATATATACAGTATATATACAGTACCAGTATATACTTTCCAAAAAATAGGAATTGTGCAAGTTGCTATGCTTATCATAATATATGCAAGCTCTCATAATTTATGCAAGGACCTTTTGTTTAATGCCATGTTTTCTGCTTTGCAACACATTTCTAGCACCGTGAACTCTTGACACAACAGGCATGGTTTTCAATGTGTTGTTTTCCGGTTCATTCTTACAAACAGAAATCTGAGATAAGTTTTAATTTTATAATTAGCTACTATAATATCTAATACATAATAAAATAAAATAAAACATGTAGGCTACATTACCGGTACTTGTAACTTTGTGAATAAGATACATGATAAAAGTATTGTAAAAAAATATGAAGCATCCAGTTAAGTATACCCAGACCACTCAAAGTACTCAACATGGATAAATATTTAACATCAGAAAAATCTCACCAACCAAGGAAATTTCGTCACCAAGGAAATCTCGCACTCAAGGATATCTTGTCAAACAGAGAAATCTCATCAACCAAGGAAAACTATGTCAACCAGGGGAACTGGTCAACCAGGGAAATCTTGTCAACCAGGGGAACTGGTCAACCAGGGAAATCTTGTCAACCAGGGAAATCTTGTCAACCAGGGAAATCTTGTCAACCAGGGAAATCTTGTCAACCACGGAAATCTCGTCAACCAGGGAAATCTGGTCATCCAGGAAAATCTTGTCAACCAAGGAAATCTCATCAACCAAGGAAATCATGTCACACTAGGAAATCTCATCAACCAAGGAAATCTTGTCAACCAAGGAAATCTTGTCAACCAAGGAAATCTTGTCAACCAAGGAAATCTTGTCAACCAAGGAAATCTCATCAACCAAAGAAATCTTGTCAACCAAGGAAATCTTGTCAAACAAGGAAATCTCATCAACCAAGGAAATCTTGTCAACCAAGGAAATCTTGTCAACCAGGGAAATCTTGTCAACCAAGGAAATCTTGTCAACCAAGGAAATCTCATCAACCAAGGAAAGGCGGGTGCCCAACCCCGAAAGGGGTTGAAATAGGGGAGCTATTCCCCCGCCAAAGGCGGCTTTCTAGGGCCTTTCCTAGCTGATGCTGAGAGGATTGGGTTCTAGTCACGTGGTGATGGGCTGGTCAATCAGAGTGAGAACTGAGCGATCTCTGCCATACCCATAGCTTACTCTGACTGTTCCTATTACTTATATATTTTCTAGATCTCAAGTGACGGCGTCTCTTCCGTGGATTGACCTCCCAATCTACCAAGATTGGAAGCCAAAGCGTCACATTTTTCCTTTGCCCCTCAACTTTCTCTTCATAATTGCTGAGGGGCACAGGGCCCTGGGTGGGGCTTTGGTCCCAGGCATTTCCGCACCCCCCTCAGCTCCCCACCATGGGGTGGCTTCGGTCACCCAGGCTTTATTGTGGTCGGCAGGGAGGGTTCTGTGGGGGCGCTCGGTTATGGCCTTGGCCTTGCTCGGGACCCTGGGGCTGTTCGGCCAGGCAGCTTGGGGAACAACAACAACCAAGGAAATCTCGTCAACCAAGGAAATCTCGTCAACCAAGGAAATCTCATCAACCAAGGAAATCTCATCAACCAGGGAAATCTCATCAACCAAGGAAATCTTGTCAACCAGGGAAATCTTGTCAACCAGGGAAATCTTGTCAATCAGGGAAATCTTGTCAAACAAGGAAATCTCGTCAACCAAGGAAATCTCATCAACCAGGGAATTCTCATCAACCAAGGAAATCTTGTCAACCAGGGAAATCTTGTCAACCAAGGAAATCTCATCAACCAAGGAAATCTCATCAACCAGGGAAATCTCATCAACCAAGGAAATCTTGTCAACCAGGGAAATCTTGTCAACCAGGGAAATCTTGTCAACCAGGGAAATCTCGTCAACCAAGGAAATCTCGTCAACCAGGGAATTCTCGTCAACCAGGGAATTCTCATCAACCAAGGAAATCTTGTCAACCAGGGAAATCTTGTCAACCAAGGAAATCTCATCAACCAAGGAAATCTCATCAACCAGGGAAATCTCATCAACCAAGGAAATCTTGTCAACCAGGGAAATCTTGTCAACCAGGGAAATCTTGTCAACCAGGGAAATCTTGTCAAACAAGGAAATCTCGTCAACCAAGGAAATCTCGTCAACCAGGGAATTCTCATCAACCAAGGAAATCTTGTCAACCAGGGAAATCTTGTCAACCAGGGAAATCTTGTCAACCAGGGAAATCTTGTCAACCAGGGAAATCTTGTCAACCAAGGAAATCTCATCAACCAAGGAAATCTCATCAACCAGGGAAATCTTGTCAACCAAGGAAATCTTGTTAACCAAGGAAATCTTGTCAACCAAGGAAATCTCATCAACCAGGGAAATCTTGTCAACCAGGGAAATCTTGTCAACCAAGGAAATCTAGTCAACCAGGGAAATCTTGTCAGCCAGGAAAATCTCATCAACCAGGAATCTCGTTGTCCAAGAGAATCTTGCCAATCAGGAAACTATAGTCAATCTTAAAAATCCTGTTAAACCAGAAGTATACTGTCAATGATGAAAATATCAAGCAGGATAATTGTGTAATGCAGGACAATCTTATCTGACGGTCAAATTGTTTAAATCTTGCCAACCATATCGTGTCAAGTGGTCAAATTTTATCAACCACAAATATCTCCTCTGCCTGAATAACATAGTTAAGTGACCAAATCTTGTTAAGTGATAACTCGGTGTCAGCGACTCTTGAGAAAATTACGGCCCACTTGTAGGCCTATGGCATTAGTTCCAGCTGATCGACTTGTGCGATGGTGATTATTAAAACCTTTGTTAAGTATAAATAATTACTACAAGACGAGACATTGGACATGGTTGCAAGAGCTAATCAGCTCGAATTATTGACATACAGGTAGGCCGTTATTTCTCAGTCGCTGAAACCGAATATAATAACTAGGAATATACCAACTACAAAAATCTTGTGAATAAAATATGAATTCAGCAGGTATTAGTTTATGACCAACCAGTTACGGGCCCCATCGATGATTATCTGTGTTTTATCACTTTCATGAACGATACTTTGTTGGTGTTGTTATTGTCGTTGTTGTTCCCCAAGCTGCCTGGCCGAACAGCCCCAAGGCCCCGAGCAAGGCCAAGGCCATAACAGTGCGCCCCCACAGAACCCTCACTGCCGACCACAATAAGGCCTGGGTGACCGAAGCCACTCCATGGCGGGGAGCTGAGGAGGGTGCGGAAACGCCCAGGAAACCAAAGCCCCACCCAGGGCCCTGTGCCCCTCAGCAATTATGAAGAGAAAGTTGAGGGGCAAAGGAAAAATGTGACGCTTTGGCTTCCAATCTAGGTAGACTGGGAGGTCAATCCACGGAAGAGACGCCGTCACTTGAGATTTAGAAAATATAAAAGTAAAAGGAACAGTCAGAGTAAGCTATGGGTATGGCAGAGATCGCTCAGTTCTCACTCTGATAGACCAGCCCATCACCAGACTTTGTTGGTGTACATGTAATTACCGTCGCAAAATCACTATAGGCTAAGTGAAATACGAATAACTGTTGGATTGTTCACCCATAACACAGGGAACGTGAGCTGGGTTTAGACCGTCGCGAACCCATAAACAGGGAACGTGAGCTAGGTTTAGACCGTCGCGCACCCATAAACAGGGAACGTGAGGCCGTGAGCTGGGTTTAGACCGTCGACGAGACAGGTTAGTTTTCGGTTAGGTTAGGTTAAGTTAGGTTAGGCTAATGTTGAAAATACTAAAATGCGACGGTCCTCAGTATTAAACAACACTGTATATCAAATAAAAAAATAAAAACAACAACAAATTACCTGAAAAACTCGTAAATGGTTGGTGATAAACTTTTACCATTCAGCATATCAAAACATTCGAACATAGGCTATAGCCAAGTTTATTACCGGTAACCCTTTCTGCAGGCCCATCCCCAGAATTCAGACCATAGGAGAGCAATGAGTATATTGAGGGGGGCAGTCCACTGTCCATAAGAGGGGGGTGTGACGAGCGAAGCGATCCCTATCAGCTGGGTGGCGCTGTAAGCCCCCCCACCCCCCTCTTTTTTTAAATGACTTAGCCTAGGCTAATCAGGGGCATTTTGAGCATTATAAAGGGGGTGATTTTGGCTCTTTACATGATATTCAGATAAATCTACAGTTATACTACCCCTATTTTGTCGTTATTCTGTTGGAACTAATGGGTTAATATTATTAGTAGTAGACTTAGTATGGTTTGATAATGTGCGGAAATGTATATTTGACTTGAAATAGATACATTGAAGTATTACAAACCTTCGCAAACCCATAAACAGGGAACGTGAGCAGGGTTTAGACCGTCGCGCACCCATAAACAGGGAACGTGAGGGGGAGTTTAGACCGTCGCGGACTCGCGGAGACGGGTTACTTTTCGGTTAGGTTAGGTTAGGCTAATGTTAAAAATACTAAAATGCGACGGTCCTCGGTAATAAACAACACTGTATATCAATTAAAGACTAAAAAACAACAACAAATTACCTGAAAAACTCTTATCTGGTTGGTGATAATTTGTAATAAAAATATGTTTTTTCCACTTTCCGCGTCTGCTGAACCATCCAAAAACACGCTAAAAGGAGTGTTTTGAAGGGGGGAGGTGGTGGGGGGTAGTGGTAGTATAACTGTAGATTTACCGATATTCAATATAGCAAAATTGATATTGAAAATGGATATTTTGATGTTAGAATTGGTATTTTAAAATAACCAGGTAGAGTACTGTCAAAAACTCATAATGCGAGATGTAAACAAACGCCTACGTGTTCCACGAAAGCCACTGCTGTACCATCACAATCCAGACATAGTCCATGACTTCATTAACCATAAATTGGTCACTTGGTAAGACATGCCTAAAACAATACATAAATATAACCTTGTGAGTTGCAGCCACGCTCCCAGTTCGAACTCCCATCAGCTGATTAGTGATTACTCGCGTAACTGTCACGTTTTCTTTCAGTCTCAATTAATATTAATCCCATTTTCTCTTGCATAATAAGGGGAAACATATACATTTTTGACTATAGTATACTCGGATACCATAATCTCAAGCCCACTCATAAACAATTGTGGACTTCACCAATTTCTAGTTATGGAAGCATATCGTTAAACGAATTTATGAACAATTTTTTTTAATAAATCAACTACAAAACTATATATAATATTTATTGAAAAGCAAGTTCTATCCAAAAAATAATCCGGATAGTTATAATTGCATAGAGAAAAACATAGGGGGTCCACAAGTTCTCCTGAGTGGGCTAGAGACTATGGTATCCGAGTGTACCTTATCATATTAACCTATTGTTCTAACTGCCTGTTGACTATTAGTTAGTAATTATAATATGTGCGTAATGCTTTTCCAAATATAAATGTCTTAAATCATTGCATGAAGCTGAACATTCAGGAGTATATAATAATATTGGTTCATTGAAACAATGAAATCTGAATTCCCTCATAATTTCTTTGGACTTCGTCTTTTATTGTTATTTATTATTATTATTATTATTATTATTATTATTATTATGTACTCTCAGGTAGTGACTTCAAAAGGTATTCAGACTTTATTTTTTTCTTTTATTTTTGTTTTAAGGAGAATGGGTCGTTTCTCTGCTCCCTTTTCTCCCTCGTGTTAAGCCCCATTTGTTTTGAGATTATAAGACATTCGGCCAATTAGTTTGACGATTTTAAGATCTTTAGCCCAATCACGTTGTCAATTTTAAGACCTTCCGTGCCATTTAGCTGTCGATCTTCGCAAGCCTGAAATTTTAAGAGGAACCGGCCTTCGGCCGGGAAATTTTTCTACCGAAAAATGTACACATTTATCTTGAAGGGGGGTCTAGGGGGTGCTATTCTAAGTTTGATGGAGGTCTACCGAGGAAACTAAGAAATACAGGAATAAATGTATCAATAGACCAAATAAAACGGGCCATTTCCCCTTAACTTACCTTGGAGTGAATGGAGATGCTGGGGTGTTGTGGTGGAGTGGTGTTGTAGGGCAGGGAGAGGAGGGGTGGTGATGATCATGGGAGCTCAGACTAGGGGAGCCACCATCGCCACCACTGCCGCCCTCACTGGAATAATCAACCCTTTATTAGTATACATGTACTTATGTTTAGGTTATATACTATGCTAGACTCGATGATTTACAGTACTCTCTCTCTCTCTCTCTCTCTCTCTCTCTCTCTCTCTCTCTCTCTCTCTCTCTCTCTCTCTCTCTCTCTCATCTGAGGTATACTGTATACCCTGTTCCCAATAAGTAGGCCAACACTTTTGAACATTAAGGGGAGGCAGTTGGTGTTTCGAGTCCTCCTCCTCCTCCCTCATGTTTAGCCCTATTAGTAATGAGATGTCAAAACATTCGCCCCATTAGTTTGGCGATTTTCAGACCTTTTGCCCATTTCTTTGTAATTTTTAGACCTTTCGTGCCACTTAAGTGTCGATTTTTTCCTGACGAGCGATAGCGAGCCTGTATTTGAAGAGGAATCGGCCTTCGGCAGGGAAATTTTTCTACCAAAAAATGTACAAATTTATATCGAAGGGGGGTCTTATGGGTGTTTTATTAAGCTTGATAGAGGCTTAGAGAGCAAACTAAACCCCTTCCTTAAACCATTGAGCTGAACCAGTAAATTATGCTGCACAATACCGTCTGAGCTCCCTTAACCTCTACAACTCACAAACGACTCGAGTAACTGAGCTAATAATGTCTACCATTTGGGAAGGGTCAGCCAGGGGATTGGTGTGGAAAATTACAGCCCATTTGTCCCAGCCCTCTTTGAGTTATAGAGGCTAGGGTTCAGGATTTCTGGTCAACCTTTTTGGAACAGGGTATAGTGCTCATGGTGGGAGAGACTGATCAAGGTAGGGCATAACATCAGCTATAAGGGTTTTGGCAAATAGGGTTCGATGAGGAGTCTGTAGGTTCCTGAATTTGTGTGTATGCATTGGTGCAATAATTTACAAGAGAGAGTGTGTGTGTGTGTGTGTGTGTGTGTGTGTGTGTGTGTGTGTGTGTGTGTGTGTGTGTGTGTGTGTGTGTGTATCTCATTACGTATATTACGACTGGGACAATAAAACAGTACAAATGACTACTGCATAACACCGTAAAATTCATTAAGTAGCACTACGTAATAATGTAGAATAACAATAACACTGAGTAACAATAACACTGAGTAACAATAACACTGAATAACAATGAAAGAATAGCAATCAAACTTTGGAACAATGTCAGAATAACAATTACACTAAATAACAATGAAATAATAACAGTCACTGCCCAGCAACGTAAAAATAAGTCACAGTATCAAATAATTCTGTAATAATATTATTGTGCAGGTCATTGTGCATTAAGGGGGGAGTATTTTGCCCCGTGTCCCTCATACTTAGCCCCCATTATTTTTCATATTTTAAGACGTTCAGCACATTAGTTTGGCGATTTTAAGACCTTTCGCCCCATTTCTTTGTCAATAATTATATCGCTCACCTGTAATATAGTAGTAACCGGCGTTCGGCCGGGACATGTTTCAATCGAAAAATGTACAAATTTATCTAGATGGGGGTGTTAGGGGGAAATTTTATACTTGATGGAGGTCTAGGGAGCAAACTAATAATAAAATATACAGATAAATAAATAAACAAATCAATACGCCCCTCCTTCCCCCTTCAACAAAGGTATAACAGTAATCATGACTTACCTCTCCCCCGCCCCACTCTTGGACGACTTGCTCCCCTTGCCTCCCTTGCCTTTCCACTTCATAAAGATATTCTGGAAAGAAAGACAAATCACATTAATATCAATACTGTCATATATCTTGGTGGTGATATAGGCTACAGGTCTTTCTCATTATATTATTCTTCAATGCCACAATATACCGGTACTTTGGTCAAGAATTTAAGTTACTAAAATAAGAACTTACAAGAGATATATGAAAACAAAAATATATATATATAGATATATATATATATATATATATATATATATATATATATATCTATATATATATATATATATATATATATATATATATATATATATATATATATATATATATATTATATATATATATATATATATATATATATATATATATATGTATATACTGTATATATATATATATATATATATATATATATATATATATATATATATATATATATATATATATATATATGAAACCGTTATGTAAAATATGAGCCTCAGTCGAGACAAAAATATGTATATAAAAATCGTAGACAAATTTTAGACACTTCCCCCCTCGCTTCCCCCTCCATGTTCTGACCCCACGACACCTACATACATACAACAACAACAACACCCATAATTATCAAACACAAAACAAAAATAATAACAACAGGAACCTATAATATCCTTTCGCGCGGCGGGGAGATGTGACGCTGCGCTTTTTTTTTTTTTTTTTTATATAATCGCCATTCTTTTGTTTCCCGCGCGTGTTCCGGATTTTAGCGGGTTGGCATAAAAGTGAGAGGTTCGGAAATAATGGCAGTACTGTATACATTTCAATAGTCCTTGATCCGACGCCCGCCAGGGTTGAAAATGGAGCGTATAGCAGCAGAAAAAGAGAATAATAATAAGGTTTTGAAGATGACATAGGATTGGTGGAGTGAAGGTTGATAGGAACTGTAGGAGATAATATTTTGTAAGGAGTTTTGTATTTTATGTTACGAGGACGGTGGATGTGGTGGTGTAAATGGTCGTATTGGGAGGCAAAAGAAGGTTGCTAATTTTTTACTGACATAAGCAGAAACACAGAATAATCAATAATGTATATATTTATTTTTAAATAAGGTTTCGAAATAAAAAATTATGTATACATTTCTTTTTAAATAATGTTTAGATTTTAAATCTAATCTTGAAAAATATTGCATTATAACAAAATTGTAACTAAACAATATAGCAATATAACCAATCTGTGTTTGTAACAGGTAATTATGTACAGTAAATATAATTTAAATTGTAAAATATCTAAATACAAATGTATACGAGGTTTAGACTGCGGTAAAGGGGAGCACAGGAATGTGATAGTGACGAAGGTGACAGGTAAAGGTGATGGTGATTGGTATAATACTAGTGGTAATACCATTGGTGATAGTAGTGTTGCAGCTTGATAGCATTAGTGATAGTTACAATAGTGGTATTAGTTTAGTTTCGTTCACTTTATTTCTTATTGCTTTACATAGCTACAATTCTATTATTTACATCAATAGTATTAACAAAATATACATCACACAATAATTATTGAACTATAAGCTCTTCAGTAAGATGTTAGTAGACTCTTATTTGCTAGTAATTGGAGATTCCCAACTGATCAATATTTGTTTAGACATACATAACTATAACATAAACAATTCATAAAAGGGTAGTTATGTATAAATTTTTATATCATTAATTTAAAAAAAAATCGAAAAAAACAAAATCTTTGTGATAATAGTAATTTTGGTGGTAGTAGTGTTGATACTACTACTACTACTACTACTACTACTACTACTACTACTACTAATATTAATAATAATAATAATAATAATAATAACAATAGTAATAAGACGAATATAGATAATACCAATAATAACTCTAGTGGTGATATACTGTATAATTATTGGTGATAGTTGATAGTACTGTGTTTCTTGGCACTACTACTCCCTTTCCTTGACCTGAGTGTAACAGGATCACCACCCACCACCACCACCACAGTATAGGCTGGATGGGGCCGAATGGATACAAGCCAGAGAAAGAGAGAAAAGGAGAGAAAACAAAAACAGGTAACCCCCCTTAATAAAATGCCGCCACAATAACTATACCCAGTTTATTTTAACTGGAGGTAAAATGCAAAGTTCCCATCATTTTTTTCTCAGTTATTTTGAAGATTTTGTATTGAAATATCGTGCTAATTATATAAACTTGGTCTTAATATGATGCAGAAACATAGTGGTTTCATATTTTTCCATAAAGTATCGAGAAATTAGCTGCTAAGGGATTCAATTTACCGCCAGATGAAATGAAACAGAGTATAATTCACGTACAAGTCATGTGGACGAGATTTACAATGAGATAACCTAAAATATTGAACAGGAAATGGGTGATGTTTTAGCTGATCAGTGACCCATGACTTGACTCACGAATATCTGACTGGAACTGTACCATCCTCCCAGCCAACCAATAATAGAACCACCCTAACTTTCCTTGACCTCTCTAACCTCTTGTACCACCACCCACTATCCACCTGTACCTCCTCCACCACCACCACCACCACCACCCTCATCCTCCACCACCACCCATTACCATCACCCCCACTCACCACCATTACCATCACCACCCTCATCCACCATCACCACCATCATTACCATCACCACCACCTGTACCTCCACCACCCTCATCCACCACTATCACTATCATCACCACTACAATTACCATCATTACCATAATACCACCACCCTTATCCACCCACCACTATCACCACCAACCCACCACCACCACCACCACCACTACCACCCTTATCCATCACCCTCATCCACCATTATCACTATCACTACCACTATCATCACCACCACCAACTCTACTTCCACCATCACCACCACCACCACCATCATCACGACACAGTTTTAATATCATATTTTTCCCTTTGGTTATTTATCAGTCTTTTAGTCCATCGGCCATTTCCCTTCATTATCACATTGTTTAGTGTATTGTTAATTTATTATTAGTTTGCAAGTTTTACATTTTAATTAATACTCACTCCCTCGTCAACAGTTAAGGGGAGATCTCCACTTGAGGGATTTTTTTCTTGACCCCTTTCTCCCTCATGTTTAGCCCCATAGCTTTTGATATTATAAAACGTTTGCCCCATTAGTTTAGCGATTTTAAGAACTTTCACCTCATATTAAGACCTTTCGTGCAATTCAGGTGCCGATTTTATCCTGGCGAGCGGTAGCGAGCGAGCCTGTAATTTAAGAGGAACCGGCTTTCAGCCGGGAAATTTGTCTACCGAAAAATGTAAAAATTTATCTTGAAAGGGGCTCAAGGGGGTGTAATCTTAAGCTTGATGGATATCTAGAGACCAAACTAAAAACCTCCCCTTAACTCCTATCATATTGTTCACCATATCATAAGTTCATTCGTCATTTTTTTAGTATATACATTATTATTTATCACCCAATAATTATGTGGAGTAATTCAACCAGTACAATTACATTGTCTATATCCTACTGTGTCTTTCACTATATTCACTTCTCACTTTACTCTAATTTACTTGCCAAAGCTAACATATATAAACAAAGAATCAATGATGAGTTTATTTTTATTAGATGAAGAGGATTTAATTGAGCAAGGGCGAACTCATTCTTATAATACATTTAATAATACAAATATAAACACATCGGGGAAAGTGAAAAACAAGAAAAATGGGTACAGAGAGAGAGAGAGAGAGAGAGAGAGAGAGAGAGAGAGAGAGAGAGAGAGAGAGAGAGAGAGAGAGAGAGAGAGAGAGAGAGAGAGAGAGCGAGATAGAGAGAGAGAGAGAGAGAGAGAGAGAGAGAGAGAGAGAGAGAGAGAGAGAGAGAGAGAGAGAGAGAGAGAGAGAGAGAGAGAGAGAGAGAGAAAGGGACCAATTTCGACAGAGACAGTAAAAACTCAGGAGCGGCCACAATGAATAAACATGAATAAAAATACAAGAGCAAGCAAAAATGTGATTACAAAGGCAGACACTCTCACACACGTTCACAGACACACATGTCACAGGCACACATTAAAACACACACAGACACAGACACAGACACACACACGTTCACAGGCACTCATTAAAAATACTTGGGAACACACACACACACACACGTTCACAGGCGAACAATAAAACATACATAGGAACACACACATATATATACACACACACATTCACAGGCGCACATTAAAGCATACATTGGAACACACATACACACTCACACTTTCGAAAGCTTGTTCATTAGCATAACAATACAAATAAGGACGTTTTATAATTACAGTAAATAGGTGATGCATACAAGCCCTCCACACACATACATACTTACATACTTACATGTGTGCCCACTCTGTCAGTTTATGTAGGGAAGTTTAACTAGTTAAATGACCTATAAGAGTAATTTGCTAGAAAACCGTGTATTGGTCGTATAAATCACCTACTTAATAATAACAAACTATGATACACTCCTAATTCAATCATATTTTATTTCTTTTACATACATGATATCACTGAGTATATAAAATATCATGTGTTATACTGTACCTATCTATATACACGAATACGAACACACAAATGTAGATATTTTTTTTTTTTTGCAGACATAGGCCTACATGTTCAAGGTAAACACCTAGCTACACAAACTAGTACAACATACAACATTAATATAGTTCAATACACATACTCACACAACTACATACTGATATATATATACGTATATATTAAAATCAATAATTTATACACATGTACACGGGCACACCATGACCGTACCCCCCCCCCCCCCCCCCCACACACACACACACACACACACGCTGGTGCACACAACAAATCTACATTAGGTATATTTGTAAGTTAATTGGTGGGTTGGTGAATAAATATGAATTAACATACATGCAAACACACACTCTTTATATCTGTACATTTAACCCAAAATACCAACATAATCTCTTGCACACATGCATAGCCTACATTGCAGGAAAACTCTCTCTCTCTCTCTCTCTCTCTCTCTCTCTCTCTCTCTCTCTCTCTCTCTCTCTCACTATTCTTGATCCTGAAGTGATGGTTGAACTAGACAAATGTTTCTAACCCACGTATTTAAGAACAAAACAACAACAAGGGGAGGGAGGGTGCTACCAACCATATTTCGAATGAAGATAAAATAACCGAGCGCCAATTTGTGGTAAAATATTAAATCCCATTCAATTTCATTACGATCACTATTTGTTTCTGCTTATTTAATTTATGAAGTTTTAGGGTCTCATGTAAGAGAATTTTAATAATATGACCTGTAAGAGGTAAGGTTAGGGTAAGGGCATATAACGGTCTAGTGAAAAAGTGCATATGCAGTATTTAAAACGAATGGAATTTGAAGGCTGGTATTAAACTAATTCAGATATGTGGTTGAGTTGAGGGCTGACGGTGTGACTGAGTTGAGGTCTGAAGGTGATAAACAGTGAGGGCTGAAGGGCAGGTTGAGGTGAGGGCTGTGATAAGGGCTGGTGTTATAGTAAAGGAAGGCTGGGTTTGAATTTAGGGTTAGGCTGGAGGTAGATTTGAGGGCCGAAGGGCAGATTAAGGTAAAGACAAATTGTTTGTGTGACTCATTCAAAGTCACTTAAGGGGGGATGGGCTGGTTTTTCTGGCCCCCTTCTCCCTCGTGTTTAGCCCCATTAGTTTTCATTATTTTAAGATGTTTGACCAATTAGTTTGTCGATTTTAAGACCTTTCGCCTCATTTTTTTTTTCGAAATTTAGACCTTTCGTGCTATTTAAGTGTCGATTTTTTTTCCTGGCAAACGATAGTGAGCCTGTAATTTTGGACTAAACTGCAGCCATATAAATATGTCCCAAGACCTTCATGAACGAAATAAACAGTGATATTTCTTAAACTTAATAGTTTTTAGTACTGTATCAAAAATTAGCACTCCGTTGTTATATCTTTGTTCGATATAGGGTTAGGGAAACACTTAAGTGTGGATTTATAATACGGGGGTAAATTAGGGCTAAATAAGGGTTAAACTTAGGCTAAATTACGAGATACAGTGTTAAATTAAGGGATAAACTTATGGATAAATTAAGGGGTAAACTTATGGATAAATTAAGGAGTAAACTTATGGATAAATTAAGGGGTAAACTTATGGATAAATTAAGGGATAAACTTATGGATAAATTAAGGGATACACTTATGGATAAATTAAGGGATAAACTTATGGATAAATTAAGGGGTAAACTTATGGATAAATTAAGGGGTAAACTTATGGATAAATTAAGGGATAAACTTATGGATAAATTAAGGGATAAACTTATGGATAAATTAAGGGATAAACTTATGGATAATTAAGGATAAACTTATGGATAAATTAAGGGATAAACTTATGGATAAATTAAGGGATAAACTTATGGATAAATTAAGGGATAAACTTATGGATAAATTAAGGGGTAAACTTATGGATAAATTAAGGGATAAACTTATGGATAAATTAAGGGATAAAATTATGGATAAATTAAGGGATAAACTTATGGATAAATTAAGGGATAAACTTATGGATAAATTAAGGGATAAACTTATGGATAAATTAAGGGATAAACTTATGGATAAATTAAGGGATAAACTTATGGATAAATTACGGGATAAACTTATGGAAATTAAGGGATAAACTTATGGATAAATTAAGGGGTAAACTTATGGATAAATTAAGGGATAAACTTATGGATATAAGGGATAAACTTATGTATAAATTAAGTGGTAAAAGTATGGCCAAATTAAGGGGTGTAGGTGATGAATGGAGTGAGGGGTGAGGTAGGGGTGAAGAGCTACAGGCAAATCTGTGTGTCATGATCGTTCCCCACCCAAACACAAAGGTAATGCATACTGATGTTACCACCTACTCTCCTCTCTCTCCTCTCTATTCTCATCTTCCGCCGCCACCACCACCCCATCTCCCTCTCTCTCTCTTCCGCCGCCACTACCACCCCATCTCTCTCTCTCTCTCTCTCTCTCTCTCTCTCTCTCTCTCTCTCTCTCTCTCTTCCGCCACCACCACCCCATCCCTCTCTCTCTCTCTCTCTCTCTCTCTCTCTCTCTCTCTCTCTCCCTCTCTCTCTCTCTCTCGTGGCATCCTCCCTTTCTTCACTCATGTTTTGTTGTTTACTCACCCTTTTTATAGCTTTTCTTACTTTCAATTTAGAATGGTTATTTGTACCCCCCCTCCCCCCCTCCCCTTT
>CM064496.1:50952997-51022997 GCA_032716605.1 Paralithodes platypus | reverse complement strand
AGGTTTGTTTTTCTGGACCCCCTTCTTCCTCATGTTTAACCCCATACATTTTGAGATTTTAAGACGTCCGATCCATTAGTTTGGCGATTTTAAGACTTTGCGTGCCATTTAAATGTCTATTCTTTCCTGGCGAACGATAGAGAGCCTGTAATCCATTAGGAACCGGCCTTTGGTCGGAAAATATTTGTACCGAAAAATGTAGCCTACACAATTGGGGGGTATTATTTCAAGCTTGATAACAATCTTGGGAGGAAACTAAAGAACATAATAACTAAATAAATAAATGAACAAATAAATACAACTCTCCCCTTAACTAATGACAGTCAGCTGTTAATAAAGGTATGTGTCAATGAATCCTTACTAACGCTAACTGGAAGTTTTGATATCAACTGAATATATATTCTTCTGATCTATTGTTACTTGCCTCTGTACCTCACTTAATTGGGAAGGCGATTGTATTCATATTCAAGGGCTACAACACCAAGATATATATATATATATATATAATATATTATATATATATATATATATTATATATATATATATTATATATATATATATATATATATATATATATATATATATATATATTATGGAGAGAGAGAGAGATTTACATAGATACACTGGCCACACAGATCTTACGATCCCTACGGGTGACCAGGACTTAATCCTAAGAGAGAGAGAGAGAGAGAGAGAGAGAGAGAGAGAGAGAGAGAGAGAGAGAGAGAGAGAGAGAGAGAGAGAGAGAGAGAGAGAGAGAGAGAGAGAGAGAGAGAGAGAGAGAGAGAGAGAGAGAGAGAGAGAGAGAGAGAGAGAGACTATACGCACACAATACCATTACATATATATACTGTATATACACATCCATTACATATATATACTGTATATACACATCCATTCATACCAGTCAATACAATCCTTGGTTGTATGGACAGTATATCGAAGGTTAACTAATCTACAGTATTCCCGGGTTTCCGTGATCTGGGTATATATAGCCTACTATATAACACTGACCTCCCTATTGTTGGCCGGATTGACAAAGGATGGACCACACACATACTTTGCTTAACATACATACGGACTACACATTATTATTACTGTGTCAACAATGTACGAGCTAATATTATGTGGCTTTGCATTACCTTATATATATATATATATACAGATATATATATATATATATATATATATATATATATATATATATATATATATATATATAACACCTACTAAAAACGATACACACATACACACTAAAACAAATATACAGTAAGAACAAACTAATCTATTATTAATAATACACAAACAAACGTACACGCACCTACATACATCTACAAACCCCCCCCCCCCCCCCCCCCCAATACACAAGCACAATCAATCACACACACAAACAAACAAGCTACTAAGTCATCCTTGACATCAATACTCTCAACAACCATCATCATCAACCAGACCCCGTGCGTTTTCTTTTAATAGGCCACTTTTTTCTATCAGTAGACCATAGACAGTAAATAGGGCTTGAGGCTCAGGGAGAAAATATTAATAACGTCTAAACAACAACAACAACAACAACAACAACAACTCCAACAACAAAAACAACAACTAAACTGCAACTACAACAAAAACAACAACTACAAAAACAACAACAAAACAACTAAACTGCAGTATGTGTCTGACAGGCCTATACATTCATGCTGTGATATGTTCTATTAACACAAACATACCTCTACAGTTGATGGAATAATTTGCACTACTAATTTGATAACCATACATAAATGCACATATATCTATTACAAATGCCTCGCTATAGCTGAATGACACTCAATGACACTTAAGAGTCTGAGAAATATATTTAATTTAGTATACAATACTTATTTACTCCCCCCCCCCCCTCATACACATTCAAATACCCCTTGATGGCAATATATACGAGGTTGCTCAATTCTGTGCAGAAAACAAATAATACAATCTAAACATCTTTCCCCGTAGAACTAGGGCAGCTGAGAGCGCCCATGAATTTACACTTTCTCCTCCACAATGCAGAACTTCTGCTTATCAGAATTCATTTATCCCCAGAGCTACTACTCTTTGGAATTCACTTCCTTCTAATTGCTTTCCACAAACTTACAATCTACAAATGTTTAAATCCAGTTGTTACAAACATTTTATGAATGGAGGATGCCTTTAGGCACATGGACCTTTTTGTTTTATCTGTGTTTTTCCTTCCTCCGTTCATTGTCTCTTTAAAAAAAAAAAATAAAAAACAAAAAAATAAAAAAAAAATAAAATAAATAAATAATCCTTCAATGAAACTAAACTTTTCCTTTTGCAATCTCTTCCTTAATTGTCAACTCTTTTCCCATTTAGCAAAACACGCTCTTAGTGCAAAATTGTATATCATATTTGAAACGAGGTATTTCTGGAATGGAAACAAATACTCTAATATCACGAGCGGGTACTTATTTCACTACAAAACACAATGCATCTTTTATACACCATCACTCAAGTATTCAATAAATGGCTAAAGAGTAATTTCTCACACTAAATACTCACGAGGTTTACAGTAAATGTATATCTTCAACACACAGATAAACATAGCTTTATATGTGTTTACAATTCCCTTTTTACGCATTCAAACCTTTGTGTTCCAGATACAATATTGTGTAATGGAATACGTACCCACACGTGAAATTATCTTTTCCAATCTCGGCGTATACACCTAGTTCCAGTAATGGAATATAGTTTTATCTGTCCTACTGTAGGTGTAAACAACTTTATCTGCTGCTGTAAGGCTGGTAGGTAGATTAGTTTGGTAAGGTAGGCTACCATTTGTTATAAGGGAATAGTAAAAGAAAATATAAAAACACACGTGTATGCATATGTGGGATGGATTTATACTGTGTATATATATATATATATATATATATATATATATATATATATATATATATATATATATATATATATATTTAGTTAAGTATTGAATATTATATATTATTATACGGGTACTTACAAGTTTTGAAGGTGATTCCGTGGGTGGCCTGGAGGGTGGGAGCTGGGGGGAGGGGGTATCTGACCCCCTCCCTCCATGTTGTCCTCCCCCACCAACACCTGCAACAACAACAATAACAACATTAGTCATGCACATAATATTATATCATAACAATCAGTCACATAACAATACATATCACACAATTATGAAACTATGCTCCGTTCAACTTAGCTCTTTCTAGATCCGAGTACGCATTTCTTTTGTGTTTAATGGCAATTATTCGATGGTTTTATTCAGATTAGGAAGATTATATGGGTGCCAGAGGGTTAATTGGGATAGTCTTTACCATTATAATTCCCAGAAATCCTTCCTAACTGAATAAAATCGTCTAATGATAGCCAGAATAAACTATAAAATGCATCATAATTTTCAAAGGGTTAACCTGGCAGCATATCCTCATTTTATTATGGATATTGATTGAAATGACTTATTAGCTATGATGTGTAGAGTGACTTTTAAGGAGAGATGAGTCATTTATATAAATTCATCACTGACCCTCAACATTCTAACAACACGTTCATAATACTCTTGCATTTCTTTTTGTATTACAGATATATTATACTATAGTAACACACTTCATTATCCAATACAAAAAAATAATAAAATTTCACATCAATGCAATATTTCCAACGAACTTCAAGGTACAAATTAAAAGATTTTGCTTTACAAAGACAATGCATTAATTAAACAATTTACATTGGTAACCAATGTTCGAAAATTTTATTTTAAGAGCGAACAAAAACACAAGATTTTGTTTTCTTTTTCATTATATACCGGTAATAAGAATGCTTATAATTAAGATAATATATAATAAACAATCCAACCTCTCTCGCCCTCCCTCTCTCTCTCTCTCTCTCTCTCTCATACACCCACACACACTAACCATAAGTTTACCAGAATGTACACTTTTATTCCCCTCTCTCTAGATATCCCCGTCACAATAATATAGCAGGTTCATCTACGGTCTCCCCCCCACCCCCCTCCATATGTTACCCCCTTATCACCCCCCCCCCCCCCCCCCCTTTACTTCAAGGACCATTCCCTCTCATTTTCTGACAACTCGTTTCCTCCCCTGGTTAGTGTCAGCTCTCTCTCATTGGCTGGGTTCGGCATTATTATTTTCGGTATTATGTCTACTGTTTTGGTTTGGAGAATTCGTAATGTTTTTTTAAAGTGTCTCCTATTTGGTTTGGAGATTAGCGTCATCTTGTCCATGTTGTCTCCTATTTGATGAAGAGATTGTATTTGTCTTATTTTATATTTATTTATTTATTATGTTTGTATTTCTTTTGGCTAGTTTCTACTCTTTGAATTCGAAGGTTTCGTATTGTTATGGTTGGTGTCTTGACTTGAAATTGAATGTGTCGTAAATGTCTCCCAAGTGTCTCCTTTGGTATTAGGAAGTTTCGTCATTTTCTGTATGGTCTCTTGTTGGTTTGTAAGTCTCGTCAATTACCGGCTAATGTTTCTCCTGTGATATGGAGATTTCTCGTGTTTTATTCTGGTAATTTGTCTTGAATTTGAAGACTTATAGTAAATTTCAGATTACTATTTTTGAGGTTTCGATATTCTCTGGTTTGTGTCTCATTGGTTGTATTTTATGTGAGAACGTTTATAAAGGATGACCAAAGAGCTAAAAAAAAAAAAAATCCGTTGCCAAACAATCTCTCTATCTAATCATTACGTTCTCTACCCTCTGGCCATACTGTACTTCTATCTGTGGACCTAGCCATTACGTCCTCTATCCCCTATCCATCCAGTAGTTGTTAGCGGAGACAGTCCATCTACATGTGTATGGGGTATGATTGACAGCCAAGGTGAGAGGGTTTTAGGCCACTCTCTCCACCCAACCAGTATAGACCTATTGTAGTATATAGTGGTTTTTTCTTCTATATTCCAACTACTCCCCCTCGGGCATAGGCTGAGAGCCTGTACATTCAACCGTACATTCAACGGTGAAGCCTGTGAGGTCTTCTTCCAGTCCAGGTAGAGAAACATGTCAAGCACTTTGAGATGCAACCAGCCCCCGCTATCTTGCCTTCGCAAGATGGACAGGGCACGATTGCCCACCCACGGCTCGAAGCAGCCCCATCTCTGAAGCTGCCTCGCCCCAGTGCTTCACTGTCTCACCTCCTAGACTTGGACCCTCACTCTCAGAACCCCACCTATTGAGTAATTAACTCACTGACCCATGCTCGCTCTTACTCTATCACTTATAAATTTAACTAGGTAAATACACACTCACACACACAAATACAGCCGCTCTCTCTCTTGTATGTATCATAGTTCCCTTCTATACGTGTGGTTTGTATAATTATCCGCTGCCACAGTAAACTGCGGACACCACAACTTATCCTTCAACTCTCTGCTCCTTCTTCCTTTAAACTTACTTCCTCCATCTCTTACTTCTACAAAGGTTTCTTTTCCCTATGTGTATTAAGGAGACAAAAGGTAGGTTGCCTGTAACGAGTGTATCCCAAAGAGTGACAGAGAGCCAGATTCAAGGGACGTTGTGGTAAAAATGCCTGGACAGTTTAAGTCATAGGATAAAGGAAAGATTGATTGAGGGAGATATTTCCAGAGTTCACTAGTTGTGTAGAAGAAAGACTGAGAAAGTTTGCCAATTCTTGGATTGGAGAGTTGGACACTTGGAAACTTTAAGTGCGAATGGCGATTTTTTTCATTTCATTCTGGGTAACATGGGACAAATAATTTGAGATTAGGAAAGCCACCTCATAGGCAAGAGCTTCAAAAATTGACATGGCTGCATGCGTAAACACTCAAACAACTCCCCCACATACACACACACACACACACACACAGACACACACACACACACACACACACACACACACAACCCACCCACACCCACACACACACACACAGACACACACACACACACACTGACACACACACACACACACACCACAAAGCCCTGCACGAACCCCTTCCCTACACACACACTCACTCACAGACAGTCCTACACCAAGGGAGTGAACGTGAGTGAGGACTTAACATAATGGCTCCCATATGTTGAGGTCGGGAACAGTCAACCTGTGAAATCTCCGTGTGTCCATTGTGCAACCAGATGATTACATATTCTACTATTGCATTTTACAAAAATGAAATCAAACTAAGAAATACATTAATACATACATTAACATACACAACAAACACCTGGTAACACATTAATACATACATTAACATACACAACAAACACCTGGTAACACATTACGAACCTATCTACAAATTTATTACACATACTGTGCCTAACATATTTGATTGAACAAGATGCTTTATCATGAACGGAATATATGGTTAACACGTTCAGTTTTAAAGTGTAAACTATAAATTGTACAATAAGTACAAGGACAATATTCTGTCAGTAACTGACAAATATAATATAATGCTAGACAAATGTATACATTTATTTTATCTGTGTGAGAGAGAGAGAGAGAGAGAGAGAGAGAGAGAGAGAGAGAGAGAGAGAGAGTGTGAGAGTGAGTGAGAGAGATCGCGAAAGCCAGACAGTGAGTTTGTGTGTGTGTTCCCACAGTGTGTTCCTAAACCCATTGACTGCCACAGATCCATCGCAAATTCAATAAAACCATGTGTGGGGGGAAGGGGTGTAAACAAATACATAAAGGACCCCCCACCCATCGTCCCCTATAGAGCCCCCCGGCCCCCCCCCCCCCCATCAATTGTGGCCCCCCTGGTGTTTGAGTGTCCCTAGACCCCCCATAATTGCCACGAACTCAGGATTGACTGTCTATAATTGAAAGTGTAAGGTGAGAGTTGATTAGCGGCCAAGGTGATACGTACCTGGGCCCCCATATACCTGTCAAGTCCACAACCAGAATGGCCACCCTCTCATAACTTAAGGGGGTAGGCTTTGTTTATTAGCTTATTTATTTAGTTATTCATTATCGATTTAGTTTCCTCCCAAGACCTCCATCACTCATAAGGGGGAAGGGTTTATTTTTTGGTCGATTATTTGATATATTTAACAGTTTTTTTAAATTTCCTCCCTAGACCTCAATCAAGCTTAATAAATTACCCTCAAGATCCCCTTTCGAGATAAATGTGTACATTTTTCGATAGAAAATCCTCCAAAAGTACAGGCTCGCTTTCGCTCGCCAGGAAAAAATCAACACCTAAACGGGACAAAAAGTCTTAAAATTGACAAACTAATGGAGCTCTACATTAATTTCAATATATAATTCACAACATGGCAATGAAGTTGGTACCACCTCTATACACGACTCTTCACTTTCACCCTACTTTATCTTCTATCTCTTTCTCTCTTAGCTTACTTTACTCTGTTGACCATTGTTTTTTTTGCATTTAATTTTGTAGCTTAGGGAACAACAATAACAACAACTATGCTATATCAATAAAGAGTAAAATCAAATACAAAATCTCTCTCTCTCTCTCTCTACTAGAATTAAGTCCTGACCACCTCGTTTGGATAGTAAGGTATGTGTGGCCAGTTTATATATGTAAATCTATGTACATTTCTATCTCTCTCTCTCTCTCTGTGTGTGTAGCGTCAATCATCATCATCATCATCAGCAGCAGCAGTAGTAGTAGTAGGTAGCAGGGTAGTTAATGAAGGCCCTCTCCACCTGGCCTACCTTTCCCACGCCCGCCCTCACTTTCCCACGGCCCCGTACACGAGAGAGAGTGAGAGTGAGAGAGAGAGAGAGAGAGAGAGAGAGAGAGAGAGAGAGAGAGAGAGAGAGAGAGAGAGAGAGAGAGAGAGAGAGAGAGAGAGAGAGAGAGAGAGAGAGAGAGAGAGAGAGAGAGAGAGAGAGAGAGAGCGAGAGCGAGAGCGAGAGTGTGTTAGTTACAAGGAGTTACAATGAATAATTATTATCTCAGAGACCTTGCAGTCTATTCCGGGGAGATACTCGAAGTAAAAGGAGAGATACTGTTTAGTGCACTACATTCTTTACAGAGTGTGCAAAATACTATCTACTCTCTTCTTGAACTGCTCTACTGAAGAACTGTTTACACCTTCTGAGGGAAATTTGTTCTAGGTAGAACAGATCTTATATGTGAAAAGTTTCCACAAATACTAGTATATACTGAACCTTTTCAATTTTAATTTCCAGCCGTTGTTGCGTGTTGTATTCATAATGAGGCTAAACATTTTGCTAAAATCCACATTGTCATACCCATTAAGTATAGCCTATAAAAAAATGCAATGGGCTGACCTCGTAGTCTGCGTGTGACTGAGCAGCGTGTCTCCAACGGAAAGAGATCAAGAGCTCACAACCGGTCCTCATAGCTCATTCTTTTAATCGATGAAATTTTGGAATTTCGCTTAAAATAATCGATACTCACGAGTGAGCAGTAATTGTGTCATTACTGTAAAATACTGTGGCTAAGACATAATTTAAAACAACGTGAAAATAATTACAAAATTAAATTAAAATCAAATTAACTTCTGGTTTATGTACTGTATATTGGCTGTAGTTGTTGTTGTTGTTGTTGTTGTTGTTAGGCTTCTTATTGTTTGTTGTACTGAAAATTGCGCACATGAAAATAAATAACGAAATAGAATAGTTACATTAAATGAACAACACGATCAATAGTATACTTAACGATAATAGGGATTACCCATGGACGGGAAACAACAGGAAAAAAGTATATTATAAAAAGAAAGACACATTTCAACAAAAGGATAATACATGATGTGAATGAACCGAGTTTCAATCGAACATGCATTTAAAACTAAATACATATACAAATATAATAGAAAATAAGCTCTGAAGAAATGTAAGAAGGGAAGCTGTATAATTATATGACCACACACACGTACTCTCTCTCTCTCTCTCTCTCTCTGTCCCTCTTGTCATAATATATATAGTGAGACTAACTTTATTCCCAAGTCTTGTGTCACGCCTGGCTTGCTCTCTCTCTCTCTCTCTCTCTCTCTCTCTCTCTCTCTCTCTCTCTCTCTCTCTCTCTCTCTCTCTCTCTCTCTCTCTCTCCCAACTTACTTTTCTCCTTTATCTCTATTTTTCTCCTCCTCTTCCCCAACTTTATTCCAGCGTCACTAACTTCCCCATGTTTTACCCCCATTTCTCCGACTCGTAGTAAGGCAAGAAAAAACTATCTATTACTCCCTCCATCTTTTTCTGTCTCACTCGCCCTCCTAGGAAGATGGATTTCTTTTCTTGATTTCCGTTTCCCCCCCCCCCCCCCCTTTTTTTTTCTTCTTTTGGGGGTTTCTGCTGTGGTCGCTTCTGTTATTATGTTTCTTCAAGTACATTGGGGTTTGTTATTGATGATTAATGTTAAGAACGGGGTGTTACTTATTATTTAATGTTTTTCCTTCGCTTTTTCTATTTTATATACTGGTAGTTAGATTGAGTTTGTTTTTTTGTTTTTTGCTTTTTTTCTAATGCGTGATTTCATTTGTCTCAAGTATATTTGATCTTTATATATTTTTTCAAGTTAGTTTTATTCCAATGCTACTTTAATTTTATCGTTATCTTCTTTATATACGTTATAAGGTATCTCCATTATGATTAAGATATATAAATATAAAAATAATAAATACACAATACGCTACATAAATAAATGCAGCGACCACAGATTTAATTGTGTGTGTGTGTGTGTGTGTGTGTGTGTGTGTGTGTGTGTGTGTGTGTGTGTGTGTGTGTGTGTGTGTGTGTGTGTGAGTGAGTGAGTGAGTGAGTGAGTGAGAGTGTATGTGTGTGTGTGTGTGTGTGTGTGTGTGTGTGTGTGTGTGTGTGTGTGTGTGTGTGTGTGAGTGAGTGAGTGAGTGAGTGAGTGAGTGAGTGAGTGAGTGAGAGTGTATGTGTATGTGTGTGTGTGTGTGTGTGAGTGAGAGTGTATGTGTGTGTGTACTATCTCCCCTCTTATCCATCTCCCCCTCTTCTCCCTCTGTTCCTTATCTCCCCTTCCTGTCCACCTACTTTGTCTTGGCCATCTTCCCCATTATATTTATCTAACACTTGTCATTTCATATATTCCTTATCTTCTTTACGTACTGAGTTATATATATATTAATCATATATCTGTTCTCTGTTCATGTGTTATCTTAGATCTTACTCTTCACTGTTCCAATATCGACTATATCTTTATAATAAACTGTATTACTCTTTTCTCTCTTTAGGTTGTATTATCTTCTCTATGGCCTCACAATGCTTTCATCTCTCTTGTCTTTCTTTTCGTCTTGCCATGTCTTATAAACGTGTATGTTTCTTGTTATATATGTATATTTCCAAAGTCATCCGTATACTGTATGTGCTACCAACTATTTTCAAATCGTACCATTTTCTCTTTTCGTGTTTTTGTTAAAATTCTTTATCTATTCATTCATTTTAATTTCATTCTATTTATATATCCTTACTACGATATATTATTCTAATAGTGTCTTCTTTACTTCTTACCAATCCTTTACTATCTTTTAGTACGTTCTCTTATATTTTCCTGTTTCACTAGACACTTTAAAAAATCTAGGGTATGACAAAGACATACAAGATCATTGGGTATATTGAGAGCGATATACCTTTTTAATTGGTATAACATGGGTTTATCCCTACAAATATGCCATTAATAGGGTATACTAATGTGGATATAATTTTTGATAGTGCACCTTTCCAGCTCTTCAATTTATCACTGTTCACCTTTCCTTATACCAGGGTACATTTCACGGCTTTACCACTTTTTTCCAATATAATGTCTTCACTTTATATTAACCCTTCAGTTTTTCCTTGCTTCTCTATATCCTTCCAACTCTGATATCTTACTGTTCTTATCTTATCTTGTTCCGGCTTTATGTCAAGGCCTTACAATTGTTTTCCACTATATTGCCTGTAATCCTAACACACACACAAACACACACACACACACACACACACACACACACACACACACACACACACACACACACACCTACCTCCCTCTCTCTCTCTCTCTCTCCAATTTGCTCTCGCCCTGTTTTCTTCCTCCATTCTGTATTCAAGTACATTTTCCCTATAGTATCCCCTCTGTTCTTTATGCCCCCGAAAATTATTCCCTCCACTCGTATCTCCTTGTCCTTCCCCTCTTCGTAAATTCCTTCCACTCCTATATTCTTCCAACCCCTCTTTCGCTATTGTTTCTGTCTGTGTTCCCTTCTTCCATGCCCCCTTACATTCTCTCCTGTCCTCCCCCCCCCCCCCTTTCCCTCATGTTCCCTCCCCTCCTCCATGGTGCCCGCAGCAGACGTCAGCGTGGCGCCAGGGGGGGAGCCAGGGACATTGTTTACGTACTCAGGCTCCAGGGGATCTTGCGCCCGTCACACTCAGACCTAGGGCATAATTCACCTTTACGACCTTCCATATGCTTCGCTTTGGTTTTTTACCTAGTTAATTGAATGTTGTTGGGGTGTCAGAACAGCTTTTACCATAGATTTATGTTATTCTATTTATTGTTTGCTCTTGTGAAATAGCAGATTCATATTCAATGTACATTTTTGACGTGTTCAGGCTCCAGATCTTGCGCTTGTCACACTCAGAACTAGTTACTTAAATGAACGGAATAAAATATTATTATTATTATTATTATTATTATTATTATTATTATTATTATTATGATTAGTATTATTATGTGTATATATATATATATTTATTTATTTATTTATGTATTTTTTTTTTGGGGGGGGGGGGGGGGGGGGGGGGGGGGGGGGGGGGTAGCGGTGGCTCGAAAAATACGCATTTTATCTGATTGGTTGATTTTATTCCCCCCAGAGAAATAACAGATTTGTATTCAATGGATGTTACATACGAACTCAGCCTCGTGAGATTTTTGGTCTCATTACAGTCGTACCTTGCGTATGTATAATATATCAACCCCCTTCTTCCTTATGTCTGTATTGCCTCTACTTTCCTTCAACACTTTATAATATATATAAACCGGTATATATGCACGATAATTAACTACACAAATAATAAGTCATAGTTATATACGACGATCCAGACTATGCGGCATAGAGCCAACTAATATATATAGCCCGTCCTCTCCTACCATAGCTCTTATTTCCCTGTATTACTGCCAGCCCCTCTCCTACACCACTACTCAGCAAGGGGGCGGCCGGTACCAATAAACATAACAATAATAATATGTCGTCTAAAAGAGTCAGTACCCAACCCTAAACCCCCAGGATGACAAAGGGGGATCACGAGCCTTCTAGGACACACACACAAAGAGAGAGACACAGACAAACATTACATAAAAAAAAAAAAAAAAAATCATTTGGCGTTACTAGCTTAATTACGGTTGTAGTGCATCTATAAATACTTACAATCAAATTCACTATACTTTCTAACCATAGGATTGCTACATCATTATTGTATTTCAGTTTAACCCTCTGAGGATCGATGACGCACTTCTTTCTTTGTTTTTTGGCTATTATTAGACGATTTTGATCAGATTAGGAAGGGTATATGGAAGTCAGAGGGTTGATTGAGATAGTATTTACCCTTTTAACACCCAAAGATCCTTCCTAAGCTGCATAAAATCGTCTAATGATAGCCAAAATAACACTGCTAAAACGCGTCAGAGCTTCAAGGGGTTAATATCGATGTCTATAGCTCCAACTACCTTATAGACCAAAACTCGTAAGTGGCCAATTGGGTTGTTTGTATGTATATCCTAGTCTGCCTCACATATATAACGCAGCGTAATAAAAACACGGATATATCCCAGAGATTTATATACCCTCATTATATATTCTACCCCTCCCGTATATATATCTCACTCTCACTCACTCTCTGTCTCTCTCACACACACTCTCTCTCTCTCTGTCTCACTCACTCTCTCACTCACTGACTCCGTCCTTTCACTCCACTTACCTCACTATTCTCACTGACTCACTCACTTTCACTCTATCTTACTCACTCACTCTCACTCTCTCTCTCACTCACTCACTCACTCTCTTTCTCTCGTGTTCTCCATTCTCCAATTTCAAGCTTCCATCCAATTTTGATCTCTGTCATTCATATCTCCCACACTCACTCACACTCTCACTCACTCAGTCTCTCATAACAACTTTCCCATAACTCGATTTCTCACCATTCTTTACTTCTCTAATTGTATTTCACCTTTCCTTGTTCCCCTCCTTTCCCTTTCCAAATTTGATAAGGGTAAAAGGTAAATAAATATGGAGGGCAGACTAGTAAGAGAGAGAGAGAGAGAGAGAGAGAGAGAGAGAGAGAGAGAGAGAGAGAGAGAGAGAGAGAGAGAGAGAGAGAGAGAGAAAAAGAGAAAGAGAAAGAGAGAGAGAGAGAGAGAGAGAGAGAGAAAACAATAACAAAGTGGATGAAAGAAGGAGGAAAAGAAGGAGAAGGAGGAGGAGGAAAAGAAAAAGGTCACGTATATGCAAACAAAAACTTAAAGGTGGGAAACGAAAGAGAAGAACAGAAACAGAAACAGAAAACAAAAGGAGGAAGAGAGAGAGAGAGAGAGAGAGATGGCGAGAGAGAGAGAGGAGAGAGAGAGAGAGAGAGAGAGAGAGAGAGAGAGAGAGAGAGAGAGAGAGAGAGAGAGAGATAGAGATAGAGAGAGAGAGAGGACGAGAATAAGATAAGAGAGGGGAAGACGAAAGACAGTGAGAGAATAAAATAACATGGACAAAAGGTTACGTCAAAGAAGGGGAAATGAGGGGAAGGGGGATGGGGAGGGGAAGGATGGAGGGGGAAAGGAGAGGAAGGGAGATAAGACACAAGGTAAGGGGGGTGGGGGAGAGACGAAGGGTTAGAGAGCTAGGAGAAGAAGGAATAAGGGGATGGGTGAGAGGGAGGCTGGGGGGAAGCAGGTGATCTAATTAGGGAAGAAAGACAGGAGACACTGCTTGCTGACCCCCCCCCCCTCTCTCTCTCTCATATATATACTGTATATATATATATTATTTTACTTTTTCTTCTTCTATGGCTACCTTTCTGACATACATAATATTCCAATGTTTAAGAAAATGATCATCAAACAATTATTATTATGATCTGTAAAGTAATACGTGATTGAATGTATAGAATTGCCATAGAGGTGGAATAGCTCAAATACGAACATTACCAATTCAAATGGTTACATTTGGATAGTTTAAATGAAATTTTAGTGTTTATTAACAAATGTTGCAACTCCCAATATATACCCGGTACATAATTCATATTATCTTTAATAGCTAATATATATATATATATATATCTATATATATATATATATATATATATAGAGAGAGAGAGAGAGAGAGAGAGAGAGAGAGAGAGGGAGAGAGGAGAGAGAGAGGAGAGAGAGGAGAGAGAGAGAGAGAGAGAGAGAGAGAGAGAGAGAGAGAGAGAGAGAGAGAGAGAGAGAGAGAGAGAGAAAGGTGTGTGGAGGTAAGAGGTAGACGTAGTAGTCATACAGGTATATAAACTAAGTTAGCATCGATCATCTACTTCTTACCCCACCCTCCTCAGACCTGGACCACTACCTCCACCTTCTTATCTATCTAGCCTTCTATCTATTATAACTATCAATGTATTTATCCATTTGTTTTATCCATCTATGCATCTAGTAATTTGATCTCCATATATAGTTAGTCAGTAGCCAGCCCTTACTCCCATAAGAGGTTAGGGAGGATCAGCAAGAGCCTTGAAAAAGGAAAAAAAGGGTGATAGCAGAACACTATATACAGTATATACTATACCGTATCCAACACCACCATCACCATCACACCCCCACACCATCACCATATAGCCACACCAAGTCCATCACCATCACATTCCCATACCATCACCACTACCTCCACCACATCACAAGCACACCACGACCACATCACCAGCACACCGCGACCACATCTCCAATGATAACGCCAGCACATCTTCACCAACACCACCACCACATGCCCTACACACCACCACCACATGCCCTACACACCACCACCACCACCACCACCACATCTTTACCACAGCATCCTCACCACCACCACAAAAAACAATCTCCCACACCCAACCTGGCGGGGGCAGATGTTGGCAGCAAAACTATTAACTCTTTTAGTTTACTTCACGTTTATTTCTCCCTGCTTTAATTAATTTCTTCTAGGTTTTTATGGGCATTTCTTTAATTATGGTTTTATTTCATCATAAAAAGGACAGGGCTCACACAGTCATAAACACACAAAGACACAGACGCACACAGACTGACACACACTCATAAACGCACACTCACCCAGAAAGACGGATGCAAATAGATAAAAACACATACATATGCTGTATATGAGAGAGAGAGAGAGAGAGAGAGAGAGAGAGAGAGAGAGAGAGAGAGAGAGAGAGAGAGAGAGAGAGAGAGAGAGAGAGAGAGAGAGAGAGAGAGAGAGAGAGATGGGGGAAAGCAAAACCAAAATAAAGCAAAGCAAGGAAGGGGCAACGACAAAAAAGAAGAAACAGGACAAGCAAAACAAAAAGGAGAAAGGCATAAAGCAACAACAACTAAACTAAGTTACAAAACCAGTATTGTGCATTTCTTCCAAACTTATTTCAATTAGAGTTTCTTGTTGTGAGCCTGTCTGCTGTCTTTAAGAGATTATTTGTTTGTTGTTGGTTATGTCTTCTGTGTGTGTGTGTATTTACCTAATTGTATTTACCTAATTGTAGTTTACAGGAGTTGAGCTAAGCTCGTGTTGTCCCGTCTCTCAGTCTACTTTTTATCCGATTTTTTCTTGAAAATATGGATGTTCCTTGTGTGTGTGTGTGTGTGTGTGTGTGTGTGTGTGTGTGTGTGTGTGTGTGATGTGTGTGTGTGTGTGTGTGTGTGGATGGTTGTCAGTGTGTGTGTGTGTGTGGATGGTTGTCAGTGTGTGTGTGTGGATGGTTGTCAGTGTGTGTGTGTGTGTGTGTGTGGATGGTTGTCAGTGTGTGTGTGTGTGTGTGTGTGTATGGTTGTCAGTGTGTGTGTGTGTGTGTGTGAATGGTTGTCAGTGTGTGTGTGTGTGGATGGTTGTCTGTGGGTGGGTGTGTGTGGATGGTTGTCAGTGTGTGTGTGTGTGTGTATGTGTGTGTGTGTGTGTGTGTGTGTGTGTGTGTGTGTGGATGGTTGTCAGTGTGTGGGTGTGGATGGTTGTCAGTGTGTGTGTGTGTGTGTGTGGATGGTTGTCAGTGTGTGTGTGTGTTTGTGCAAAAGTATGTTATGTGTGATTGTCCAGTCGTTGGTGTGCATGTATCATTGCTCGTGACTGCGTGTGTGTGTGTTTGTACGTTCATGGGTGTGCGTGCTTGTACGTGTTCGTGCGTGCGTTTATTGAAGCCATTACTTGCGGCGGTAAGTGCAAGTTAAGTGTCGTGTTGTGGCCGAGATGGTGGTGGTTGTGGTAGTTGCGGTTGGCGAAGGGGGGCCACATTGAGATAGAGGCGAGATTGCTTGCTCGGACAGATGGTGGTAGTTGTGGTAGTGATGGTGGTAGTTGTGGTGGTGATGGTGGTAGTTGTGGTGGTGATGGTGGTAGTTGTGGTAGCGATGGTATGTGTGTACTGTAAAAGAGTTGTTTGTAGTACTGATGATGGTGGTAGTTGTGGTGGTGACTTTGGTAGTTGTGGTGATGATGGTGGTAGTTGTGGTGGTGACTTTGGTAGTTGTGGTAGTGATGGTGGTAGTTGTGGTAGTGATGGTGGTAGTTGTGGTAGTGATGGTGGTAGTTGTGGTAGTGATGGTGGTAGTTGTGGTAGTGATGGTGGTAGTTGTGGTAGTGATGGTGGTAATTGTGATGGTGATGGTGGTAGTTGTGGTAGTGATGGTGGTAGTTGTGGTAGTGATGGTGGTAGTTGTGGTAGTGATGGTGGTAGTTGTGGTAGTGATGGTGGTAGTTGTGGTAGTGATGGTGGTAGTTGTGGTAGTGATGGTGGTAATTGTGATGGTGATGGTGGTAGTTGTGGTAGTGATGGTGGTAGTTGTGGTAGTGATGGTGGTAGTGTGGTAGTGATGGTGGTAGTTGTGGTAGTGATGGTGGTAGTTGTGGTAGTGATGGTGGTAATTGTGGTAGTGATGGTGGTAATTGTGATGGTGATGGTGGTAGTTGTGGTAGTGATGGTGGTAGTTGTGGTAGTGATGGTGGTAGTTGTGGTAGTGATGGTGGTAGTTGTGGTAGTGATGGTGGTAGTTGTGGTAGTGATGGTGGTAATTGTGATGGTGATGGTGGTAGTTGTGGTAGTGATGGTGGTAGTTGTGGTAGTGATGGTGGTAGTTGTGGTAGTGATGGTGGTAGTTGTGGTAGTGATGGTGGTAATTGTGATGGTGATGGTGATAGTTGTGGTGGCGATGGTATGTTTGTGTTAATTTTTCTTTTCCAATTGGATGAGGGAGACAAAAGGAAAAACTGCCTGTGACGAGTGCCTCCCCTCGAGCTGAAAGAATGACAGGGCCAAAATGCCTCGTGGTTGTAGTAATGATGGTGTTGGTAGTTGTGGTGGTGATGGTAATTGTAGTACTGGTATGGTGGTAGTTGCGGTGGCGATGGTGGTAGTTGTGGTAGGGATGGTATGTATGTGCTGTAAAATAATTGGGGTAACATTGGTAGTTGTGGGGGTGATGGTGGTTGTTGTGGTAATTTTGGTGGTTGTTGTGGTGGTGATGGTGGTAGTTGTGGTAGTGATAGCATGTATTGTACGAGAGTTGGGGTAATGTTGGTATTAATAATACTTGTGGTATATATTGATTGTGGCTCTTGCAGTATAAGTTGTAGTTGTGGATATATTTATTGATGTATAAGTGGTGGTAGTTATGGTAGTGATTGTGGCTTGAGTATAAGTTGTAGTTGTGGATATATTTATTGATGTATAAGTGGTGGTATGGTAGTGATTGCGGCTCTTGCAGTATAAGTTATAGTTGTGGATATTTATTGATGTATAAGTGGTGGTAGTTATGGTAGTGATTGTGGCTCTTGCAGTATAAGTTGTAGTTGTGGATATATTTATTGATGTATAAGTGGTGGTAGTTATGGTAGTGATTGTGGCTCTTGCAGTATAAGTTGTAGTTGTGGATATATTTATTGATGTATAAGTGGTGGTAGTTATGGTAGTGATTGTGGCTCTTGCAGTATAAGTTGTAGTTGTGGATATATTTATGATGTATAAGTGGTGGTAGTTATGGTAGTGATTGTGGCTCTTGCAGTATAAGTTGTAGTTGTGGATATATTTATTGATGTATAAGTGGTGGTAGTTATGGTAGTGATTGTGGCTCTTGCAGTATAAGTTGTAGTTGTGGATATATTTATTGATGTATAAGTGGTGGTAGTTATGGTAGTGATTGTGGCTCTTGCAGTTGTAGTTGTGGATATGATAATATATGTAAAGTGGAGGTTGTTGTTCTATGTAGTTATAGTTGTTTCAATAGTTGCAGTGGTAACTGATATACAGTACAGTTACAGTAATAATATTGGTATAGTCCGTTTTTTTAAGGGGGTCCACCTCGCTTTTTTTTTTCTTTCTCTCCCTCTCTCTTTGGCTTGTATCCATTCGGCCCCATTCAGCCTACTGTTTTAAGACGTTTACCCCCATCCAGGTGTCAATATTTTCCTGGCGAGCGGTAGCGAGCCAGCATATATATATTTTTATTTTTGACAGCAAGCTAAATTTGTACATTTTTCGATAGAAAAAGGTCTCCGGCGAAGCCGGATTACTCCATACAATACTGGCTCGCTTTCGCTCGCCAGCAAGAAATCAACACCTGGATGGGGATAAACGTCTTAAAACAGTTGGCTGAATGGGGCCGAATGGATACAAGCCAGGGAAAGAGCGAATAGGAGAGAAAGAGAAAACAAGCAGGTGACCTCCCTTAAGGTGACTATAAATTGACTTATCCCCATCTTATATATTATTTCTATGTGAGTGAAGGAGACAAAAGACAAAGTTGCCTGTAACAAGTGTCTCCTACAAAGTTGAAAGAGTGACAGAGCCAAATTTAAGGGACGTTGTGGTCAAAATGCCTGGACACACGAAGTTTAAATCAGTTTAAGTCATAGGATGAAAGAAAGATTGATTGAAGGAGATAATTCCAGAGTTGAGTAGAAGAAAGACAAAGAACATTTGGCAATTCTTTGGTTGTGGTATTAATTGTGACAGCATGGTATTAATTGTGACAGCATGGTATTAATTGTGACAGCATGGTATTAATTGTGACAGCATGGTATTAATTGTGACAGCATGGTATTAATTGTGACAGCATGGTGTTGTTGTTGTTGTTGTTGTTCCCCAAGCTGCCTGGCCGAACAGCCCCAAGGCCCCGAGCAAGGCCAAGGCCATAACCGTGCACCCCCACAGAACCCTCACTGCCGACCACAATAAAGCCTGGGTGACCGAAGCCACTCCATGGCGGTGTTAATTGTGACAGCATGGTATTAATTGTGACAGCATGGTATTAATATGATGCAAAGATATAGCAGTTCTGTATTAGTCCATTAACCCCTTCCTTACCGGCGATGTATTTTAAATGTTATTCTAGCTATATTTAGACGATATTATTCAGTTTTAGAAGGGCCTCCAGCAATTACAGGCTTCAAACTATCTCACATAACCCTTTTAACTACCACAGATCCTTCTCAAACGGCTTAAAATCGTCTAAATATAGCTAGGATTAAATTAAAAAGACGTCGCCGGTACATAAGGGGTTAAATATCGAGAAATCAACTGCAAATGGAGTAAAAAAAATAACCAGGTTAAGGGGAGATTTTCACTTAACCCATTGGCTGCGGCTATGTTTGGGCTATTTAGGGCATATTCAGGCAATCCTGAATGATAAATCAAGCATCTCCATTAAATGAACTATATTCTGCAGAAAACTAGGCGAAAATAGCTTCAAAATGAGACCAGAACGGGCCCTGTACGTGGTTTGGTTCACCCGCAGCGGTGCCAGTGAAACGCGGGAAACCCGCTATCTGGTAGCACTCGCTCGCTTGGCTACACTGTTGTGTGAGAGAGAGAGAGAGACCCGCACGAGAGACAGTCTACCTCAGTGAGCCGCTCGCTGCTCTGAGGGATGGAGGTGGGCCCCTCATGCTCCCGCCCACTGACACTTGATTTTTACGTTTTTTACAGGCTTTAAAGCCTGGAAATTGCTGTAACTTGCCAGGACGTTCCAGAACGTCACCCGCAGCGAAAGGGTTAAGGGATTATATTTTTCGAACTTTCTTCTCCCTCATGTTTAGCCCAATTAGTTTTGAGATTTTAAGACGTTCACCCCATTATTTTGGCGAATTTAGGACAAAGAGATTCAATTTACCGTCAGTTGAAAAGAAACGGACTATAGTTCCGTCATCCCAAGAAAACTTTAGAAGAGAAAGAAAACAAGATGGTTATACAGTATTCTAAGTATATACAAATTTATAATCTAGATGAGTGTGAATTTGTGCGTTTGTGTGTTCATTGTTTGTTTTTTGTTTTGTTGTGTTGTCATTCGGGCTCTGTCTTGAGTCGGCTACCCCAGTTAAAAAAAAAATAAATAAAAAAATAAAAAAAAAATAAAAAAATGGGGAATGGGCCTGAGCAAATAGATATAGATAATCTAAAAAAAAAAAAAATCTCCAAACAGGCGTATGAAATAAATGAAAAACACAATCAACCTCGGCCTCCGCTTGTCCTCGGCAGTACACCGTGATAAAAAGATGCGCTCTAGCTCACGTCCTTCCTCCCCTGTTCCCGAGAGAAGCTTGAGGGAGGGGGAAAAAATCTCAACTTCCTCTGATTCTTCTTCTCACGGCACGGTAATTGTGGGGGTGTGGGAAGGTTGGGGAGGAGGAAGGAGAGGAAGAGGGGAGGGGGGAGGGAGGAGGAGAAGGGAAGGTTGGGAGTAGGAGGGGGTGAGGAAGGAGGAGGAGGGTGGGGGTGAGGAAGGAGGAGGAGGGTGGGGGTGAGGAAGGAAGAGGATAGGTGAAGAGAGGAAGGTTGAGGAGGAGGGGAGGGGTGAGGACGGAAGAGGATAGGTGAAGAGAGGAAGGAAGAGGATAGGTTAAGGAGGAGGGAAGGGGTGAGGGAGGAGGAAGGAAGAGGATAGGTGTAGGGAGGAAGTTTGGGGAGGAGGAGGGGAAAGAGGGGGTGAGGAAGGAAGAGGATAGGTGTAGGGAGGAAGGATGGGGAGGAGGAGGAGGGGGTGAGGAAGGAGGAAAAAAGAGGATAGGTAAAGAGAGGAAGGATGGGGAGGAGGGGAGGGGTGAGCAAGGAAGAGGATAGGTGAAGAAAGGAAGGTTAGGATGAGAATGGGGGAGGGGGGAGGAAGGTGGAAAGAATAGGATAGGTGTACGGAGGAAGGAAGTGGAGAGAGAAAAGGAGAAATTAAGGGAGAGAGAGAGAGATATGAGGGAAATTAAGTTATGAGTAGGGAGGTAGAAGGGAAGAGAAGAAATGTAGGGAGGGGGGATGAAAAGAAAAGAGATAGTTTATATTTAGGGAAGAAGAAACAAGAAGAGGATAGATGCAAGGAGGAAGAAGGGGGACACAGAAGAGGGAAGAGGCTACAGTATACTTCTAGAAGAAGAAGGGAAGAGGAGATATGTAGGAAAGAAAACATAAGACTCTGTGAGAAGGATGGGGAGGAAGAAGAGGAAGTTACGGAGGAATAGGATTGATAAATAGAAGGAGGAGGCAAGGGAAGAAGAACGAGCATAGAAGTAAGCAGGGATAAAGGGAAAATAGCAAGAAAACACGAGCAAGAAGTAAATATGTGAACGTCAGCGAAATACAGATGTTGAGGAGTAAGGAAGAGGATGGATGTAAGAGAGAGAGAGAAAAAGAAGAAGATAGAAAGAAGAAGGACAAGGGTAGTGAAGAAGAAAGAGTACTATGCAAGGAGAGGGACAAGCAATGATGAAGGTTGGTGACTTGAGGAGGACAGGGGAAGGAAGTAGATGGATGGAAGTTAAGGGGATAGTCGCTGTTTTTTCTTTTCTTTTCTATTTATTCAGTTATTCATATAATTTATAGTTTCCTCCCTAGACCTCCATCAAGCTTAAACAAAACACCCCCTAGATCCTCCTTCAAGATAAGACAGAATGCATAGAGAGAAGAGTGAAGCAGCAATATACTCAGCAAAGTTGATGCAAAACAAGGAAGACAGTTGTGAGGAAGAAGAAAAGGTATTTAGAGGGAAAACAAACAAGATGACCGAAGAAGTATATGGGAGAACAATTGAGAAGGAAGAGGGGGGAAGGAAAGCGTTGGATGTAAGGATAGGAAGGTTAAACGAAATAAGAAAAGAGTTAAGATCGCAGGACAATCTGAGAATAATGAAATGGAGGAGGAAGGAAGGAAGGAAGGAAGGAAGGAAGGAAGGAAGGAAGGATGGGAGGGAGGGAGGGAGGGAGGGAGGGAGGGAGGGAGGGAGGGAGGGAGGAAGGAAGGAAGGAAGGAAGGAAGGAAGGAAGGAAGGAAGGAAGGAAGGAAGGAAGGAAGAAAGGAAGAGAAGAGGTGTAAAGAAAGAGACACAAGGAAATAAGAGAAGGGTGAATAATGGAAGAAGGAAACAGAAGGATGGAGGAAGAGGGAAAGGAAGATCCAGCATTTGTAGAAAGAGAATTAGGAAGGAGGGTGGATAAAAACGTGGAAGGATGAGAACAGGAAGAAGCGAAATTAGGAGTGAAGACCATTACTGCACTAACAATGGAAGCAGTTATAATGTAAATGATATACAGGCAGTTATAATGTAAATGATATACAGGCAGTTATAATGTAAATGATATACAGGCAGTTATAATGTAAATGATATACAGGCAGTTATAATGTAAATGATATACAGGCAGTTATAATGTAAATGATATACAGGCAGTTATAATGTAAATGATATACAGACAGTTATAATGTAAATGATATACAGGCAGTTATAATGTAAATGATATACAGGCAGTTATAATGTAAATGATATACAGGCAGTTATAATGTAAATGATATATTGGCAGTTATAATGTAAATGATATACAGGCAGTTATAATGTAAATGATATACAGGCAGTTATAATGTAAATGATATACAGGCAGTTATAATGTAAATGATATACAGGCAGTTATAATGTAAATGATATACAGGCAGTTATAATGTAAATGATATACAGGCAGTTATAATGTAAATGATATACAGGCAGTTATAATGTAAATGATATACAGGCAGTTATAATGTAAATGATATACAGGCAGTTATAGTTTGAGGATGGGGGAGAGCGAGGATGGTGTGGGAAACGAAAGCCGTGACAAAAGCGAGATAGGAAAATACATAAGAGGAGAGGCATGGTCGTAAGATACATAAGAGGAGAGGCATGGTCGTAAGATACATAAGAGGAGAGGCATGGTCGTAAGATACATAAGAGGAGAGGCATGGTCGTAAGATACATAAGAGGAGAGGCATGGTCGTAAGATACATAAGAGGAGAGGCATGGTCGTAAGATACATAAGAGGAGAGGCATGGTCGTAAGATAGAACAAATAGTAAAATATAAATTGGTTGAAAGGAAATGAGTGCAAAAGAAAGTGAGTATGTATGTATGTATAAATTAATTATTGTATATACTCCATTGGTGGGTGTGGCCGACACGAGAAAGAGCCCGAACAGAAACAACATTTAAAGATCTTATTCTCAAGGTCCGGGACCACTTTCGCGTTCTCTGGCCCGTTTCACTGGCTCGTCAAGTAGGATAATTATACAAGGGGAGGAGGATTCCTACGTGTGAGAAAACGAGAGAGAGAGAGAGAGAGAGTGAGTGAGTGAGTGAGTGAGTGAGTGAGAGTGAGTGAGTGAGAGAGAGTAAGAGTGAGAGTAAATAGTTAGAGTTAAAGTTAGAGAGAATTGCATAAAGAAGCACATCCGTGGGTCCGTGTCTTCGGTGTTCCCCCCGTGGGACAACTTCCGCTTGTTATCCTCGACGGATCACGAACCCAAACTTTTAAACGTGACTCACTGCCAAACGGAATTAATGACACCTAGCAGGGTTTTCGATACCAGTGCAAAACGTATCACCAATGTTGCAGAATTGTGTTAGTATGTATGGATAGTATATGTATGTATGTATATACTCTGGCACATATTTTGTTTATATATATATATATATATATATATATATATTTTTTTTTGGGCCGGGGGGGGGGGGGGCGACTCCAGACAGAACACATTTTGCCATTGAAAGTAGAGAATAAAAGCTCTCATGTGATGCCCCACTTTACTCTCGCCTTCTTTATATCATTATCCGTAAGGAAAGAGGAGAGTGACCCCTTATGACATATTGTGGCTAACGATAGACGACTTTATTCAGGTAAAACATCACAAGCGGCAGACTATCTCGAGTAACTCAATAACTCAATATCATCTAATGGCAGACATATTATTAAGATATCCTTCATAGTAATGAATGAGTTGAAATTTGAACTTCCATCTTGTTTAATCAATAAACAGTAGTTGTTGATTTTCGAGTCACTAAATTTGCATTCTCATCCACCAAATAGCTATACCGTAGAAACGAAATACAAATACTTGGATGATGATGATGATGATGATGGCTGGAGTAAAGTGCGGTAGGAGAGTAGAGTAATTGGATAGAGGAAGAATAAGTTGAGAAGTGAGAAGTAAAGTAGAAGATAAAATACCTGGATACAATCAATAGTTCAATAATATGTACACTACTGCTGTATGTAACTTATAATATGTACACTACTGCTGTATGTAACTTATAATATGTACACTACTGCTGTATGTAACTTATAATATGTACACTACTGCTGTATGTAACTTATAATATGTACACTACTGCTGTATGTAACTTATAATATGTACACTACTGCTGTATGTAACTTATAATATGTACACTACTGCTGTATGTAACTTATAATATGTACACTACTGCTGTATGTAACTTATAATTATACACTAAAGTAATCGGTTATCACTGTGAATCCGCTTCAGTCGGATATCGTTGTTTTTATTGTATTCATCAGACGTTATTGCTCAACTTATGAAAGGCATGCCAAATTCAACGCCTTTTCCCACCAACTCTCTCTCTCTCTGCCTGTTTGTGTCTGCTTATCTAGAACCAACTTCCCACTTAAGTCGTATGTAAAAACTTATTCAGTAGAGCAGTTCAGGAAGAGAGTAGATAGTATTTTGCACACTCTTTAATGAGTGTAATGCATTAAACAATATCTCTCCTTCCACTTCTCCCCGGAATGGACCACAAGGGCTTTGAAATACTAACCATTCCTTGTAACTCCTTGTAACTCACTCTCACTCTCTCTCTGCTTCGCCTGTGATGTCAATAAATTCTTCCAGAGGTAAATACAATCGTTTACAGACACTTAAAATAAATAAACGCATAACTTTATTGAAAAAATCAATGAATAGCTATTAACAAAACGCATATACAGTAGACTTTAGCGGAAACAGATCAGTGAGTGAAATTACCTGTATATTTTATTAAATAACTTTGTTGGCATATATACAGTATATTCTCAAGTATATATACCGGTATACAAAATATCTAAGTTTAGTAGTGCGAATATAGTTTCTGCAAAATCAGTGTGAACGTCTAAAATATAATTGCAAGAAATCATGTTATGTGCTTAGTTAAATATATATACATGGTATGCATGAATTCATACGCATCGAATAAACATACATGTTCATAAGTGAAATCATGTTATGTGCTTAGTTTAATATATATACATGGTATGCATGAATGCATACGCATCGAATAAACATACATGTGCATAAGTGAAATCAATAGCTACCATGCTTTCAGATAGTTGTGCAGTCGAGAACACTTGTAAGCTATTCTATTCAACTGCTGAGCTCTGGAACTCTCTCCCAGAATCAGTCTTTCCCTCTTACTATGACTTAAATTGCTTCAAAGTTCAAACTCCGTGTGTCCAGGCATTTTGGCTCGAACGTCCCTTGATTTTGGCCCTGTCACTCTTTCAACTCTGGGGGAGGCACTTCATACAGGCACTTCTGCCTTTTGTTTCCCTCACTCACATAGCAAAAAAACAAAATCTAAATAAACCTACAAAAATATCAGTGAAGTTCCTAATCTAAACATTACTATTATCTATTCGCTGTAAGTAGGCGATAAATCATGACCTATAACCTCTGTAACTCAAAAACGACTAGAGTAATGGAACTAATATTTCTACCATTTGGGAAGGGTCAGCCAGAGAATAGGTGTGGAAATTTACAGCCCATTTCCTCTAGCCCTTTTTGAGTTACAGAGGATAGAGGTCATGATTTCTCGCCTACTTACAGCGAATAGACTAGCTAAACAAACTAAGTCCAGAATGAAGCCATCAGTGACATCGCCAAATCTTTGTTTTTCTCTGATGTATTTATTTGTTGGTCTCGTATATCATGTTACTCAAGTGGAACGCTGCCGTGAGAATTGTAATTTGTTAAATCCGAATTATAGTAGGGTAGGAATAGCAGAGTCACTTAAGCCGGAGTCACACGAACCCATTTTCGAGCATTTTTTACGGGCAATTATGGTCTGGAAGCTTTTAAAATTACACTTTATCAGGATTCAAGCGCCGAACATAATCTACCTTCAGTCTAGTTACCGATACCAGTGCAAAAATGTCCCGAAATAATACTAGAAAAAACTTGCTCATGAAAAATTGACGGAAAAAGCGCTCGTGTGACAGCGGCTTTAGTCTCTAGTAGCAATGGCTCGGAAGTGTGTCAGGAAAGCAATATTTCATAGACATAAAGTTTTCTTCCAAGTTACAGAACAGATAAATATTAAATATTAAGCAGGTAACTGTGTATCGTTGAACAAGAAAGGAATATGTGGAACACAACCAAATGGGTCTTTAAGGGGAATTGGTTCACTTTTTGGGCGATTTTTGCATGTATTCATTATTTTTCTAGTTTTCTCCCTAGACCTCCATCAAATGAAAAAAAAAAAACATCCATTAGATCCCCCTTCTAGATTAATTTGTGAATTTGTCGATAGAAAAACATTCTTCCAACATTACAGGCTCACTATCGTTCGCCAGGGAAAAAATCGACACCTAAATAGCACGAAAGGTCTAAATATTGACGAAGAAATGGGGCGCAAGGTCTTAAAATCGAGTAACTAATGGGGCAAACATCTTAACATCTGAAAACTAATGGGGCTAAATATGAGGGAGAAAGTGGTCCAGAAAACCGGCCCATTCCCCCTTAAGCGCTTTAATGCCAGTCTCACTTCTTATAAACAGTATATATAAGAGGAATTAATTCACTTAGTCTATGCTTGTACAGTTCACTGGATTTATAGAGTCGTTTGCAGTCGGTATAAATAAATATTATGACAGGCTAATGTGCCTAGTTAGTTAGTGTGTGTGTGTGTGTGTGTGTGTGTGTGTGTGTGTGTGTGTGTGTGTGTGTGTGTGTGTGTGTGTGTGTGTGTGTGTGTGTGTGTGTGTGTGTGTGTGTGTGTGTGTGTGTGTGTGTGTGTGTGAATTATATAGTGTGAGTAAAAGTGTATGCAAGTATGTGTGTGTGAATGAAATAGTAGGTATCTGTGTGTGTGTGCGTACGTGGGTGTATGTGTGTGTGAGAGTGAGAGTGCGTATGTGGATGGGTGGTTGCTTGGGTGTGTGCAATAATAATTGTTGGTTTATTTTCACTTGCAATCGTGAGACTGAAAATCTACATTTTTTTTCTTAACCTAGGTACAGGACAGTGTTCATTCTACCTTAACTACCAAGGCCTATGCGACCTTTGAAGACCGTGAGATTTCTGAGTTCCCACCATAGCAGGCATACGCAGATGCACTGGTGAGAGTTCGTGTAGGATAACGCAAGCTGATAGTTGAACTTGGCTAGGGAGGGACCACGATACAATACTCTCCATCGGGATAGCCGAAAAAAAACTTAAGGATTCTGGTGTGTGTGTGTGTGTTTCTGTGTGTGTGTGTTTCTGTGTGTGTGTGTGTGTGTGTGTGTGTGTGTGTGTGTGTGTGTGTGTGTGTGTGTGTGTGTGTGTGGATGTGTGTGTGTGTGTGTGTGTGTGTGTGTGTGTGTAAAGTTCCCATACAAAGGGTCAGCATGTAATTAACGCACAATACCTTTCCCACCAACTCTCTCTCTCTCTCCTTCATTCACTCACTCTCTCTCTCTCTCTCTAACCCCCCTAGAAAACGACTCGTGGTGCCTTTTATAACTTTCCTTCTTTTTTTCCCCCTTTTATAACTTTTATATTCTTTCCTCAAGTTTCCTCTCTGGTCCAGCAAGTTTTTATCTCTCTCTCTCTCTCTCTCTCTCTCTCTCTCTCTCTCTCTCTCTCTCTCTCTCTCTCTCAGCGACACGTTTTTAGCATCTCATTCTCACCATCAAAGATACCACTTATAACACCAACGATAAATGACACCACCAACAGAGACATTACCTTTATATAACACCACCGATAAATGACACCACCAACAGAGACATTACCTTTATATAACACCACCGATAAATGACACCACCAACAGAGACATTACCTTTATATAACACCACCGATAAATGACACCACCAACAGAGACATTACCTTTATATAACACCACCGATAAATGACACCTCCAACAGACAATAAACAAAATGACACCTTCACTAAATATGACCAACAGAGATACACCGTTAAATGACACCCCCGTTAAATGACACCCCCGTTATATGACACCCCCATTAAATAACACCCCACCCCTGAGCTATCGTCACGTGAACCCACATAAATAAAATTCTACCAACCAGTACTGCCATTGCAAGGATGTCAAATTGCCATCTCCGTCACCGCCACATAAAACGCATCACTGCATTACCACCACAAGTATAAAAATGAACTATAAAATTATCAATACATTATGTATCCCCAACACCATTAAAACTACTGATATAAAACGGTACTACTGACAATTGATTCAACCACCCCCAGTAAAAATAAAATAAAAATAAAATAAACATAAAATAAAATGGGGAATGATGGGCCTGAGCAAATAGAAAATAGAATACTTTTAACAGCAACCTCAAACATTTAGTCACTATCACCACCACCACTCTTATCATCAACTCTTGTTTCTCTAATACCATATCCCCTTTCTTATTCGTCAGGCCAACACCATAGTTACAGTATACCTTCATTTTACCAACAATGCCATTGTATCACCAATTGCATTAATCGTCACCTTTCCAATGACTACAGGTGCTATATCACTCAGTCATATAGTATTCTGATTATCATCATCACTTTATTCACTATTACCTACTACTATTCCTACCTTACTGTACTACTATTACAACCCACAGCTTATGTACCACAAAACCACTACTGCCACGAACACATCATTCTCTCCACCACCACCATCGACACAGGCCTGTTGGGACCATGTTTCTTCTTGCTCTCCACCATCACCACATTCTCTCCACCACCACCAGCGACACAGGCCTGTTGGGACCATACCTCTTCTTGCTCTCCACCACCTACACCACCACTACCATCGGCACAGGCTTGGTAGGACCATACCTCTTCTTGCTCTCCACCACCACCATCACTACACCACCACCACCACCACCACCACCTCATTCCCTCCACCATCGACACAGGCCTGTTGGAACCATACCTCTTCTACCTCACCAGTTCACTCTCTCCCTTTAACTTTCATTTGATATTCCTTTCTATGTTCAAACTAGGTTGTTGCTTTTGACAAGACTCCTTTTTAATGGCCTTCCTTAAGGGGACCGACCTGCTTTTTCTCTCTGGGTTTTATCCATTCGACCCCATGCAGCCAGCTGTTTTAAGACGTGTCTCCCCATTCAGGTATCAATTTGTTCCTGACGAGCGACAGCGGGCCATCATTGTATGGAGAAATCCGGCTCCGTCGGAGACATTTTTCTACCGAAAAATGTACAAATTAAGTCAGCTGTCTAAACCATAATCCAAAATATGCTTGCTCGCTATCGCTCGCCAGGTATAAATCGACACCTGGATGAGAATAAACGTCTTAACACAGTAGGCTGAATGGGGTCGAATGGCTACTACCCAGAAACAAAATATAGCGGGTCAATCCTGTTAGCTGTCGAACTCTTTCCTTTCACTATTTTTTATATTCGTCTTGCTGCTCCAGACTTGAGTTTCTCCTACTTTGACATTCCCTTCTTTTAACTTTTCTCGTTTGGCCTAATTCTTTTCCATTTTCTTGGTCTAACTTTTCTCTTCTGCAGCCTATTATGCGTTTCCCTTTCCTTCCATTCCTTTTACATTATTTGTATATATACAGTATATCATTTGTCTACGTCCTCTATCCTTTCAATTCCCAATTCTTTACATTCAACTTTTTTAGTTTACTTATTTCGGTGTCTAGGCTATATTCTTTAACAGTTTCTTATTAGCATCATATATTGTTTTCATAATCTTTGCAATTTCCTGCATTGGCATTGGCATTTGTTTTGTTTGCAACTTCCTGCACTGGCATTTGTTTTGTTTGCAACTTCCTGCATTGGCATTTGTTTTGTCTTATTTTACTTCCCTTGTTATAAATTATATCCCTACTCTCTTACTCTTTCTCTCTACATTCCCTCGGTCCAAATTATATTTGTCCTCTCATTTCCTTTCCTTTCTCTCACGTCAACTTTCCTCCTTTTATTAATTTGTCTGTGTCTCGCAATACTGGTCTTCTTCCCTGGTTCCAAAAAGTGTTCTCATTCACTGTTATATTTGTTGTCCTTCTCGTGTCCAAACTTCTCTCTTTCATTCATAATTATTGGCCATTCTCTTTGTTTATGTCCTATATTTCGTGGTTCCCCGCTGAGGAAGGGGTGGATGAGGTATGCATTAAACTCCAACACCTTACTAATGTGTTATGTTGAGCATTACGGATGTTTTGACGAGGCACTGGATATAATTATATGGTCAACTTTTGTTATCACACTGCTACTTGAGTGCTTACAAAAAAATAAATTTATGTTTATCTTTCAATGTTTACGACGTCCTCCTCCTCCTCCTCCTCCTCCCCCTCCTCCTCCTCCTCCTCCTCCTCCTCCTCCTCCTCCCCCTCCCCCTCCTCCTCCTCCTCCTCCCTCTCCCTCTCTCTCTCTCAAACATAATGAACCTGAGAGTCAAGTTCGTCCAATGCATGACCTTGACGGAAGCAATATATGAATACCAAGGGTGGAAGAGAGAGAGAGAGAGAGAGTGATGGGGGGGGGGGGAGTGAAGGGGGACGGAATGAAGGATAGATAACCAGATAGACTAGTAGGTATGCTTAGGATGGTGATGGTGGTGGTGGTGGACGGTAGGGTGTAGAGGAGGGGATGGAATGAAGGATAGATGGACAGATTAGTAAGTATGTTAGGACCGTGGTGGACGATAGTAGGGTGGAGGGGGATGGAATGTGGGATAGATAGCTAGATAGATTATAGTAGGCATATTAGGACGGTGGGGGTGCGGGATGGAGGATAGATAGATAGATGGATAGGTACACAACCACACAGACTAAGACTATAGTAGATGGCTAGATAACACAGACTATAGTAGATGGCTAGATAACACAGACTATAGTAGATGGCTAGATAACACAGACTATAGTAGATGGCTAGAGGCTAGATAACACGACTATAGTAGATGGCTAGATAACACAGACTATAGTAGATGGCTAGATAACACAGACTATAGTAGATGGCTAGATAACACAGACTATAGTAGATGGCTAGATAACACAGACTATAGTAGATGGCTAGATAACACAGACTATAGTAGATGGCTAGATAACACAGACTATAGTAGATGGCTAGATAACACAGACTATAGTAGATGGCTAGATAACACAGACTATAGTAGATGGCTAGATAACACAGACTATAATAGTGGCTAGATAACACAGACTATAGTAGATGGCTAGATAACACAGACTATAGTAGATGGCTAGATAACACAGACTATAGTAGATGGCTAGATAACACAGACTATAGTAGATGGCTAGATAACACAGACTATAGTAGATGGCTAGATAACACAGACTATAGTAGATGGCTAGATAACACAGACATACAAGGCTAACAAAGTGAGCCTCAGACAGGGAGCAGTTAATACACTAAAATTTAATAGTTTATATATACAGTATATACAGTATATATATATATATATATATATATATATATATATATATATATATATATATATATATATATATATATATAGAGAGAGAGAGAGAGGAGAGAGAGAGAGAGAGAGAGAGAGAGAGAGAGAGAGAGAGAGAGAGAGAGAGAGAGAGAGAGAGAGAGAGAGAGAGAGAGAGAGAGAGAGAGAGAGAGAGAGAGAGAGAATAGAAACAAGACATGGTATACCACATAAATAAAAGATGATAGTAAGGCAGAAGAGAGAGAGAGAGGGAAGGAGGGAGGGACTGAAGGAGTGTCATTACCTTCCACAAATTGACTTGGCCACTAACCCATGAAAATTGTGGTTCGATCCTCCCTTCCTTCTTTTAGTGCTCGCTCGCTCTCTCTCTCTCTCTCTCTCTCTCTCTCTCTCTCTCTCTCTCTCTCTCTTTTAGTGTTTGGCGCCTTTATTTATTTTTATGTTCTTTACTCTCTCTCTCTCTCTCTCTCTCTCTCTCTCTCTCTCTCTTTTAGTGTTTGGCGCCTTTATTTCTTGTTATGTTCTTTACTCTCTCTCTCTCTCTCTCTCTCTCTCTCTCTCTCTCTCTCTCTCTCTCTCTCTCTCTCTCTCTCTTTCTGTGATTCCTTTCTTTGCCTACTACCAACCCTTCCTTTCTGCACATCCTGTATTTAGCTTCCTTATAAGGATGTCCTGCACGGCACTTATATCCTTTCTTTATATAATTCTTGTTTCCCTTAATCTCATATCCAAACCATCACAATCATTTACATCTTCACATTATTTGTCTCCCTTTTAGAATTGGATCCAGATTTTCGACAGAGCTTAAATTTACGGCTTCTCAAATTAATCCTGTATTAATCCTGTCTTTCGTTCAATATTTATGTTCCTCTCGCTCCTAAATTTAATCGGGGGTAGAGAGAGGGGGGGGGGGGGGTTCTTATTTCACACATCCACACCCACACAAACACACAAACACACAAACACACTTGAAGGTAACAGCTTTATATCCTTACATTCTTAATGACTTTCCTCCTTCACACATATCGGTGACGGTCTTGTCTTTTGTGTCTTCTTCCTAATAGTTTTAACAAGTTCGGTCATTTATACTTAATATGCAAACCAACCACGGAACGATCTATCTATATACTGTACCTCTATCTATCTATCTATAAATCTATCTATCTATCTATCTATCTATCTATCTATCTATCTATCTATAAATCTATCTATCTATCTATGAATCAATGAAGTCGACCCATTAGTCAATTTATCTACTCAATCAATACATCTTCGGGTTGTATTTGTATGTGGGAAGGGTTTTGTGTGGTCTACTGTAACAAAGCCAAAGGAAGTGAGAGTTAAGCTATGACAGATAAATTGATAACACCCAGTTTCATAATCACTGACATTTTTACTATAACTATTTCGCTCATCAATACTTGCGGTTGGGCCATGGCAAGGCTTAAGGGGGGTGACCTGTTTTTGTTCTGTTCTTTTCTATCTTTCTCTGGCTTGTATCCATTCGGCCCCATTCAGCCTACTGTTTTAAGACGTTTATCCCCATCTAGGTGTCGATTTCTTCCTGGCGAGCGATAGCGAGCCAGCATTATATGAAGAAATCCGGCTTCGCCGGAGAAATTTTTCTATCGAAAAATGTACAAATTTAGCCTGCTGTCAAACAAAAATGTACAAATTTAGCCTGCTGTCAAACAAAACTAAAAAATATGCTGGCTCGCTACCGCTCACCAGTAAAAAAAATGACACCTGGATGGGGATAAACGTCTTAAAACAGTAGGCTGAACGGGGCCAAATGGATACAAGCCAGAGAAAGAGAGAAAAGGAGAGAAATAACAAAAAGCAGGTCACCCCCCTTAAGCCGGAGTCACACGAGCCCTTTTTCGAGCAATTTTTACGGGCAATAATGATCTGGAAGCTTCACAAATGACACTTTATCAGAATTCAACCACCTAACATAATCTACCTTCAGTCTAGTTACCGATACCAGTGCGAAAATGTCCCGATATAATACGAGAAAAATCTTGCTCATGGAAAATTGACGGAAAAAGCGCTCGTGTGACAGCGGCTTTACGAACAGGGCATCAATCCGGAGCAATTTGATTTGGTTTGAAGACTTGGAATGAATATGAGAAGGAATACAGAAAATTAACATGAAATAACCATTGTTTTGATCATCTTACCATTTCCAAAGACTCAATTAACATGAAATAACCATTGTTTTGATCATCTTACCATTTCCAAAGACTCAATTAATATGAAATAACCATTGTTTTGATCATCTTACCATTTCCAAAAGACTCAATTTAAACTATAAACTGTAATTTGAGCTACTATACATATAACACAATTAATACTAAAAAGAATGGACTCGGTTTTCGTTTGACAGACTGCTTGAGTATAATTATATATGATATGTGGTGTTAAGGGAAGGCAGACCGTTTTTCTGGACCCCCTTCTCCCTAATGTTTAGCCCCACTAGTTTTGAGATTATAAGACGTTCGGCCCATTAGTTTGGCGATTTTAACACCTTTCGCCCCATTTCGTTGTCAATGTTAAGACCTTTCGTGCCATTTAGGTGTCAATTTTTTCCTGGCGAGCAATAGCGAGCCTGCAATTTTAAGAGGATCCGGCCTTTGGCCGGGAAATTTTTCTACCGTAAAATTTACACATTTATCTTGAAGGGGGGTCTAGGGGGTGTTTTTCTAAGCTTGATGGAGGTCTAGGGAGGAAACTATAAACAAATATATGAATAAAGTAGACGTGCCGTTTTGCCCAAAATCAAAACGGCATACCCAACTCTGCGATGGGTTACCATCATCACTACTAATACCATCATCAATCACAATCACCATCATCACTACTACTGTCATTATCACTACAACTGCCACAATCATTACGACTACTGTCATCATCACCATTACTATGATCATAATCACTACTACAATTACAATTATCACTACTACTGTCACCATCATCACTACTACTGTCACCATTGTCACTACCATCTTTATCACTACTATCATCATTGATACTACAACTATCAACCATCATTACTACTATCATCACCACCATCTTACAATCATCATTACTACTGTTAACATCATCACTACTACTATAACCATCATCATTACTACTGTCACAAGTATTACCATCATGTATCCTACCTACTATGAATTAAGGGGAGATCTCCACTTGAGGGATTTTTTCTTGACCCCTTTCTCCCTCATGTTTAGCCCCATTGCTTTTGATATAAAACGCTTGCCCCATTAGTTTAGCAATTTTAAGAACTTTCACCCCATATTAAGACCTTTCGTGCCATTCAGGTGTCGATTTTATCCTGGCGAGCGATAGAGAGCCTGTAATTTAAGAGTAACCGGCCTTTGGCCGGGAAATTTTTCTACCGAAAAATGTACAAATTTATCTTGAAAGGGGGTCAAGGGGGTGACATTTTTAGATTGCTGGAGGAGTAGGAAACAAACTAAAACCCTCCCCTTAATAGACCCAACAAACGGTCAGTCTCCCCTTAATAGACCCAACAAACGGTCAGTCTCCCCTTAATAGGACTAGAATGATTGGTTGTGGAGAGATGGGGGTGTGTGTGATATCGTGCCTGGGGTGTCCTTGTATTGTTAATCACCTACACTCACTCTATCTTACTCACTTCCTTCGGTGGCAGTATCCGTCAGCAACCAATGTACACACACACACCATGTACACACTGACCATGTACGCAGACCACCAATTTACACACTGACCACCAATTTACACACAGAACACCAATGTACACACAGACCACCAATGTACACACAGACCACCAATGTACACACAGACCATATGTACACACAGACCATATGTACACACAGACCACCAATGTACACACAGACCATATGTACACACAGACCATGTACTTCATCCACAACTTTGATGAAAAATGTCAATATGAAAAGGTAAATGGTAAGCTATTATAGGATAAGCAACATCAAATAAAATGTAATACACCAATATATATTACAGTATTACCAATATATATTACAGTATTACCAATATATATTACAGTATTACCAATATATATTACAGTATTACCAATATATATTACAGTATTACCAATATATATTACAGTATTACCAATATATTACAGTATTACCAATATATATTACAGTATTACCAATATGATACTGAGAGAGTTAAGGGGAGGCTGACCGTTTGTTTGGTCTATTAATTAATATATTCATATATTTTTTTTGTTTCCTCTTTAGACCTCCATCAAGCTTAAAAAAACACCCCCTAGACCCCCCTTCAAGAAAAATTTGTAAATTTTTCGGTAGAAAATTTTTGCAGCCAAAGGCCGATTCCTCTTAAAATTTCAGGCTCGCTATCGCTCGCCAGGAAATAATCGACACCTAAATGGCACGAAAGGTCTTAAAATTGACAACGAAATGGGGCGAACGTCTTATAATCTCAAAACTAGTGAGGCTAAACATTAGGGAGAAGGGGGTCCAGAAAAACGGTCTGCCTCCCCTTAAACATAATTTCTTCAGAATGATGATGTATTAAAAAAATAATAATAATAACAATAACAATAGACTATTTTATGCAACAAAACCAATTGATTACATTTAAGAACATAATAATCTGAATTTACTTGTGCACAATTACAGGATTTGTTTTATCATTTGTATTATCATGACTTAATTAATGCAAGCATGTGATCCGCCAGTATTCGAACCTGGGTTAACCACACACACACTAACCATTACACCATCTGATCCGGGATAGCCTATATAAAATATAACATTTCATTGAGCTTAAGGGGGGTGACTTGTTTTTGTTCTGTCCTGTTCTATCTTTCTCTGGCTTGTATCCATTTGGCCCCATTCAGCCTACTGTTTTAAGACGTTTATCCCCATCCAAGTGTCAATTTCTTACTGGTGAGCGGTAGCGAGCCAGCATATTTTTTATTTTTGTTAGACAGCAGGCTAAATTTGTACATTTTTCGATAGAAAAATCTCTCCGGCGAAGCCGGATTTTTTCATATAATGCTGGCTCGCTATCGCGAGATTAAACTGCAGAACTCCTAGGGATTTTAAGGGACTTTAGTACTTTAGGTCCTGTCCAGAGTGAGGTTTGCCATCCTCTACCCAACCTCAGCCATTTCTGTCTGTCTCTTTTCCTGTACTACTTTTCCTACTTAGGGGGCGGGAGGTTTAGAATCCTCCTCCCCTTGTAATGTTCACCTACTAGACGAGACAGAGAGAGGGATGAAGGAACGCAAAAGTTGTCTCGGACCCTGAGAATTGGAACTTTTTAAATGTTGTTTCTATTCGAGCTCTGTCTCGAGTCGGCCACCCCTGGCGATGGGGTATGTGCCTGATAGTCAAGGAAATGGGTGCAAGAATTGCTCACAAGGTGATACAAGCATGAAACTTCCAGGAAATGTTCACAAGGACCTACTTTACAATTTCAGAGCAGGAGCCACCGAGATTTCTGTATTGCATAGCAACGGTTGCTGGGCAAAGCATTTTCCTTAGCAACCGGCAGCAACGATGCAGTTTCTGAACTACTATGAAGTGTTATGACTTTGTACTTTTATTTATTTTCCTATATTCACTCCTAAAATGGTTCAAAAGATGTATAAAAGCATATATATCTATATAATAGAGTGAATGTCAGCACACAACCAGGGCACACTGGTGACATCACTGCTGTGTAACTGAGTGTATACATACATACTCCTGGGGTCGAAGTCATCTGACTGATCATGTAAACACACCACACATGGCAAGCCTCCAACATAGCTAATTACATTATGTTATTATACCTATTTAGGAATATAATAAATATGACAAGTAAATTATACAACCATAATGTATAATTTTGATAATTAAATCCTGTGCTAAAGCTTGTAAATAGCTTGCAGATATAAAGCTACAGTTCCATAATTAGTATAAGCTCTGTAACAATGATCTCGGGTCAGCGGGTGTAAGGTATTAACGTTGGCAACTGAGCCTGACCTTCCACATAACCACAAACTGGAAGGAAATACACAAATACTACTTTTCAGAGTTTTCAAGGTCTCTGGGCAATGATGTAGAGACCAGGCCTAGAATAATACTGTCAGTTACCTATTCACTATTTGACAGCTTTGGAGGGATTTTCAGTTGTACCCAGAATCGTGCTGAAGGGGAGATGGTTCACTTTTTGGTCGATTTTGTCATACACAGTATATATATATATACATATATATATATATATATATATATATATATATATATATATATATGTATATATACTTATATATATATATATGTATATATATTATTTTTTCTAGTTTCCTCCCTAGACCTCCATCAAGCTTAGAACCCCCCCCCCCTTCAAGATAAATTTGCACATTTTTCGGTAGACAAATTTCCTGGCCGAAGGTCGGTTTCTCTTAAAATTACAGGCTCGCTTTCGCTCGCCAGGAAAGAATCGACACCTAAATGGCACGAAAGGTCTTAAAATTAACAACGAAATGGGGCAAAAGGTATTAATATCGCCAAACTAATGGGCCGAACGTCTTAAAATCACAAAACTAATGGGGCTAAAGACGCGGGAGAAGGGAGGCCATAAAACCAGCCCATTCTCCCTTAAGTGATGATCAATGTACAGAAGTGGAACTTAAAATAAGATACATACACTGTCAAATAATATCTTCCAGCTTCCTTACAAGTTTCAATCATCTCTCTCTCTCTCTCTCTCTCTCTCTCTCTCTCTCTCTCTCTCTCTCTCTCTTGCCATTCTTCTTCTTGTAGTTTCCTTAGTCGTTGGTGCCGTTTTTGTTAGTTGTAGTAATAGTAGTACTAGTAGTAGTAGTAGTAGTGGTGTAGAATAGTAATATCTGATGCTTGTAAAATAAAATGTATGAACAATATTAAATGAAAATCAATGTAGTAGAAAAAAGTAGTAGTACAAAGGAGTACAAAGGAAATCAAGCAACAACAGATCTAGTGACCCTTCTAGGTTGCTTGTCCTCCAAAACACTGAGGATCAAGTGTCCAAACAGTGGTTTAGAGTGGGTAAGGGAACATTGGAAAGGGAACTACTGCCCTGCCACTAACGTGGCAGGACTAGGAAGTTAGTAGCGGACATATGGGTTAGTAACTGAGGGGAGGATAAAGTTATTCATTTACAAACGCAGTCAGTCGCGGGTTTGATGCGAGATATTTGTCTAGGCGGAATTTAAATGAATCAACGGTGCTGCAGTCTATAACATCTCGGGGAAGCCCATTCCACAAGTTGACAACTCGATTGAAGAAGAAATTCTTAGATTCGTGCGAGTTAAAAGATTTACCAATAATTTTGCAACCGTTTCCCCGCGTGTAATTAGATTGGTCGATAGTGAAGTACTTACTACAGTTCATATTGTCGATGCCTTTGATGATTTTGAACACTTGAATTAAGTCGCCTCTTAATCTGCGCTGGGTTAAAGGAAATAGATTTAATTCTCTAAGACGCTCTTCGTATGGTTTGTTCTTTAGGCTAGGTATCATTTTGGTAACTCTACGTTGAACTCGTTCTAGCTTGTTTATATCTTTTTGGTAATAAGGGCACCAGGATTGAACGCAGTATTCCAGAAGAGGGCGGACTAAGGAATTGTAAAGGGTTAGGATAACTTCTTTGGATTTATGCTCAAATGACCTGCCTATAAAGCCAATTATTTTGTTTGCCTTCTTAACAACTTCTGAACATTGTTGACTCGGTTTTAGGTTACTCGATATTGTTACTCCCAGATCAGTTTCTCTGTTTACATTCTTAAGCTGAGTGCCATTCATCGAATAGTTTGCTTTCTCATTTAGGTATCCGACATGTAGTACTTTACATTTATCCGCATTGAAACTCATTTGCCAAATTTGGGCCCAACATGACAATTTATCTAGATTGTGTTGCATATCGTCAACTTGTTCTTTTGAGAGTACGCTATTTGCAATTTTTGTATCGTCAGCAAATTTTGAGATTGTGCAGGTGAGACCCTCATCTATGTCGTTGATGTAAATTAGAAAGAGAATTGGTCCTAGTACCGATCCCTGGGGTACCCCGCTACTTACATTGGTCCATTTAGATGCCTTACCGTTTATGACTACCCTTTGCTTTCTGTTGCTGAGCCAATTTTCTATCCATTTCAACACACCGTCTTGTATTCCATGCGCTTTTAGTTTTAGCAGTAAACGTTTGTGGGGAACTTTGTCAAAGGCCTTTTGAAAATCAAGGTATATAATATCTACAGCTTTACTCTCATCGTAGAGGTTGAGGATATCGTGGAAGAAGTCTAAGAGGTTTTGTTAAACAGGAACGTTTTTTACGAAAGCCGTGTTGAGTATCTTTAAGTATGTTATTTTCCTCCAAGTGATTTACGAGTCTGTCTCGTATGACCGTTTCTAGCATTTTACATACAACTGAGGTTAAGCTAATTGGACGATAGTTACTGGGTAGGGATTTGCTGCCTTTTTTGAATATCGGTGTTACGTTGGCTAGCTTCCACTGATCAGGCATAGTTCCAGACTGCAAGGATTTATTGAATAGTAATGTCAGTGGTTTGGAGAGCTCATTCTTAGCTTCCTTTAGAACTCTAGGCGAGATTGTATCAGGTCCTGGCGTTTTATTTACCTTGAGTTTATCTAAACAATTCAATACTTCTCTCTCTGTAACGGTGATATTGCTTAGAACATCTGAATTATCAATCTGAATCGGCGATGGTGTAGGGATATCACTGAGGTCTTCTGTTGTAAAAACTGATGCAAAGAAGGTATTGAGGGCATTACTCATTTGTACTTCGTCTTTGGTGTATTCTCCTTTTTCATCGACTAACGGTCCAACAGTTGAAGTAACTACTTTTTTCTTTCTGATATAACTATAGAATTCTTTCGGGTTTGTTTTACTTTGATTCGCAATATGTAACTCTAAGGTCTTTTTACTTTGCTTAATTAACTTTTTGGCTTTGCGTCGTAGCTCTACAAATTTCACCCGTTCTTCGTCATTTTGTGAGGATTTTAATCTATCATTAGCACATTTTTTAGCAAGCAGGCAGTTTGAAATATCTTTATTCCACCATTTGGGCTTATTATTATGGCCTGGACGCCGTATTTTCGATGGTATGCAGTCTTGCACTGCTTTTAGGTAAGTGGTTTCGAATAACTTCCAAGATGTATTTATGTCGTTATTGTTAATTAAAAAGCTCCAGTCAGTTTCTTTAAACATAGCTCTAAGTTTATGGAAGTTTGCTTTCTTGAAATTAGGGACTTTTTCGATGCTACTATTTGGTTCGTTACTAGTAAACTTTAAAGTGAAAGTTATCGTACGATGGTCGCTGTTACTGAATTCATCACCAACATTCAAATTCTCTATCAATTCTTCTTTTGTTGCAAGTACAATGTCAAGAACGTTATTACCACGGGTCGGCATTCGAACAAATTGATAAAGCGAACTCTCTTGCAAGTTCGTATACAAGTCATGTCCGGAGTGTGAAGTAAGTAGTAGTAGTAGTAGTAGTAGTAGTAGTAGTAGTAGAAGTAGTAGTAGTAGTAGTACAAAAGTAGTAATAGTAGTAGTAGTAGTAAAAAAGTATTATTATTATTTGTATTATTATTATTATTATTATTAGTAGTAGTAGTAGTAGTAGTTGTTGTTGTTGTTATTGTTGTGTTTGTATTTATTTGTTTGCATTCTATTTTAACCCATCCATCTGTACATTCCACCCAGCTATCCATCCATCCATCCATCCATCCATCCATCTATCCATCCAATCCAACCGATTGATCTTCAACTTGTAATTTCTCGCCAAGATAAGTCGAGCGTAAAATATAAATCGCAACAACTCACTTGTAAAACTTATCCTGAGATGATAAAGTTCACTGCACCACACACACACACATCGATACGTACACCACACATCCACACACGGAAATACACATACAGTACATGATAACTTTAAGTGAATGCATATTAGAGGGACGCAAAAAAAACTTCATGTGCGTATGTAATGGTGAACGTGCGTATGTATGTATGTATGTACGTGCATAATGGTGGGTGTGCGTAAGTATGCCTGTACGTACATAATGGTGGGTGTGCGTATGTATGTATGTACGTAAATAATGGTGGATGTGCGTTAGTATGCTTGTACGTGCATAATGATGGGTGTGCGTATGAGTGTGGTTGCGTGTGTATGTCCTTGGCAGGTAAATTATGGGAGCCTCTTCTGTGGACAGGAAGAATCCACAGTTTTTAAGCTCGAGCTTCCCAAGATGTCTGTGTGTGTGTGTGAGAGAGAGTTACAAGGAATAGTTAGTATCTCAGAGACATTGCGGTCCAATCCTGGGACATAAGTGGAGAGAGAGAGAGACTGTTTAGTGCACTACACTCATTACAGAGAGAGTTACACAGAGTTACACAGATACTCAGTGCACACAGACCTTGCGGTCCCTACTAGGTGGTCCGTTCTTAATACTACAAGACAGGGACAGTTTATAGGAGAGAGAGAGCGTGTGTGTATTAATATGCACGTATATATTTAGGCGTATCGTGTGTGTGTGTGTGTGTGTGTGTGTGTGTGTGTGTGTGTGTGTGTGTGTGTGTGTGTGTGTGTGTGTGTGTGTTTGTGTGTGTGTGTATGTGTATGTGTGTGTGTATGTGTGTGTGTGTGTGTGTGTGTGTGTGTGTGTGTGTGAACCATAATAACATCCCCTACCGTCCACCCACACAATCATCTCCACACACCCACACACATACAATAACACATAATAATACATGATAGGGTCCAGTTTTTCAGTAGCCTTCTCCATTACAAGTACCGTTAGCCTCTCTATGTAATGATAACTATTACAGTACAGTATATTCAGCAGTACAGGAAGGGAGATAGATAACTACAAAAAGATAGGTAGATAGTTATACACTCTCACTCTCATCTCTCTCTCTCTCTCTCTCTCTCACTATATCTATATATATATATATATATATATATATATATATATATATATATATTGTATATATATAAACAGTATACCGGTATATATATATATATATATATATATATATATATATATATATATATATATATATATATATTACAGTATATTCTTATGGCCTTGCTTGGGGCCTTGGGGCTGTTCGGCCAGGCAGCTTGGGGAACAACAACAACAACAACAACAGTATATTCTACAAATCGATTGAGAGTGAGAGTGAGTAAACAAAAAAAAGTTCCCTCCCAGACATTACATGCTCTGATAAAACTCCCCGTGAATTAAAACCATCTTCATAATTAAAACACATTTTCTCTCAAAGATTCAGTTCAGAAAACAAGGAAATGTATTGCTTATTTACCAGAACTCTCTCTCTCTCTCTCTTTAACACACACACACACACACACATTTAAGAGATACCCAAAAAGCCCCAACAGACACTGTACAAATATTAATGGCCAACACACGTAAACAGACAAGTAAATCAAAGATATATAAGCCAAAACATGTTTTTTCTCGTTTTGTAGAATGTTCTCCTGGTCTCCCCCCCCCCCCCCCCCCAGTTGAGAGCGACCGATAGTTGGATGCCTGGATGGAATGGTTGGAATTATGGGGGGAGGGGGGGGGGGGTTTAGAGGGCATAGGGGGGTAAAGGAGGTAGGGGTTTATAAGAGGGGGGGGGGGGGTCAGTAGGGTTGAGGGTAGGGGCTCGGAGTTAGGAGGGTAGGGGTTGGAATTAAGGGATAGGGGTTGGAATTAAGGGGTAGGGGGTAGAGGAGGTGAAATTAAGGGGGAAGGGTTTATTTTTTGGTCGATTATTTCATATAGTTATTATTGTTTTTAGGTTCCTCCCTAGACTTCCATCAAACTTGAAAAACATCCATTAGGTCCCCCTTCTAGATCAATTTGAGCATTTTTCGGTAGAAAACTGTCCCGGCCGAAGGCCGATTCTTCAAAACATATTACAGGCTCACTATCGTTCGCCGACACCTAAATAGCACGAAAGGTCTTAATATTGACAACAAATGGGACGAAAGGTCTTAAAATCGCCAAACTAATGAGCCGAACGCTATAAAATCTGAAAACTAATGGGGCTAAACATGAGGAAGAAGGGGGACCCAGAAGAAGGGTTCATCTCCCCTTAAAGGATAGGGGGTAGTGGAGGTGGAATGTAAATGTTTGTTGAGGGGGTGGGTGATGGGTGAATGATTATGGGTTACGGTTCATTGCTGTGTGTGTGTGTGTGTGTGTGTGTGTGTGTGTGTGTGTGTGTGTGTGTGTTAGTAAATGTATATGTGTATTTGTGTATCTAACTACCGGTATCTATATGTGTGTAAGTGTGTGTGTGTCGTACAGATTCGTGTGTGTTTGTATGTGTCTATGAGAGAGAGAGAGAGAGAGAGAGAGAGAGAGAGAGAGAGAGAGAGAGAGAGAGAGAGAGAGAGAGAGAGAGAGAGAGAGAGAGAGAGAGAGAGAGAGTATGCGAGAGAGAGAGAGGCAATGTCCTAAGCTAAACAGCAGGTTGCGTATAATTATAACGTATTTCACGCCAGGGTTAACTTTTATCATCACCACCTCTTTCACTCTCATTTTGACATTTTCCGTTCTCACACACCATTTTCACTCGCTTTAAGGGGGCCCACTTCGTTTTTCTCTCTCTCTAGGTTGTATCCATTAGGCCCCATTCAGCCTACTGTTTTAAGACGTTTATACCCATCCAGGTGTTTTTTCCAGGTGTCGTTTTTCATCCTTCGGATGTCGACACTAAATTTCGAGGAAGATTATATTATTTGGTGGAATACTATGGTGGTAGAAATAGCATGTAACAATAATACAGACAATTAATGATATAATATTAAGGTTGTAATTAAAATGATAATACATAAGATAATTCTGCAATACCGGCATTAGGGGTCTATCTATCTGTCTATTGCCAGACGCCTTACTCACCTTAATGAGGGTGGCCATACACAAGCAGACCCGACAACCCGAGCCAATTTACTAAAGGACTTACAGGATTGACCACTCAATTTAGGATCCGTCCGACTCCAAGGCCCTCTATGTATCTTGTTAGCACTATTTTTCTACAGTGGTGTTCGGCTAGTCTATCCACTAACCTGCCTTACACTTAGATAAACAGTACGGATTTGTATCAGGTTGTCTCCCCTAGATGGGTTGCCGACCAAGGCTAACGAGTCCCATCCACCCGGATTCAGGTGGTGAAATTTCTCAGTACTTCTCGTTTCCCTACAACACTCAAGTTTTAAACATATTCTAACAACTTCCAACAATGTAGCATTATACATTCTTCTATTAAGTTTGAAAGCGGTATATCATTAGTTAGGTAGTTGTGGTACTGTTTGGAATATAGTTATGATAATACTATATGAGAAACTTGTGGTAGTCAAGGTGTGTGTGTGTGTGTGTGTGTGTGTGTGTGTGTGTGTGTGTGTGTGTGTTTGGGTGTGTGGTGTGTGTGTGTGTTTGGGTGTGTGGTGTGTGTGTGTGTGTGTGTGTGTGTGTGTGTGTGTGTGTGTGTGTGTGTGTGTGTTATTACGACCACATAATCAAGTCCTTGTGTCAATTACTCTTCTCTCAATAATCCTGGACAATTCTCCAAGACATCATTTTATTGTACAATTTGATCGACACCATAGTAATGATAAGATGTAGGAGTTTATTTGAACTGTGCCAGGCAACTACAAGGAAGAACTAATATAAACTGTATAATTGACCCTCTCACAGCTACCGAGTATATACCATCTGCCTTTGAGTCATCATTAAGCTCGCATAATATAGGCATTAAGAGTAATTGTCTTCTAACCTGCACATTACAACTGAAGTATTCTCTTACATAATTGTACTGATCATAATAAAAAGGACAGGGATTGCTGTTGGACACGTTACGATAACAAAAGGATAGGTGCGAATGGAAGATGAGAAAAGCAAACGATGTGTGAGTTGTGTACTAGCCCTGGTACGAGCAGTAATGTAATGTAGGAATGGAAGAAATTGACACGAGTAGGAATGATGATGTAACATACAGCCCCGAGTGTAACATAGTAGAATAACAGGTGAATAACAGAGTCAGTGTATACAACACATATTATCAACAGTGTCCAGGTATTCAATTGAAAAGTTTTACAATATTCCAAGAAAGTTTTCAGAAAGTTTTTTTACTGAGATAAATTTGTTAAGGTCGAAACAAAAAATGTGTTATACTAAAATATATATACATAAATTATATTAAAATGGTTAACATAAACCAATAACATATCCAAGGTGCATATTACTAAATATAACGTATAGGTTTAAGACGTGAAAATGTGAAAATAAATAATGTAAATATTAAAGAGAGAAGCGGCTCCGTCCGGTGTTTGGGTATGATAAATGTGAGAACACAGTCACTGATTTAAGAAAGCTATGGTTATATATGATCTGTGAGGGAATAAATGTGAGAAAATTAGAGTCCATTTTAGGAAATGGTGACAAATGGTGTGTGAGGCGGTACGGGAGGTGCGAGAAACACACTCAATACTTTTATATAAGGTGATAAATGAGGCGTAAGAATATAGCTAACGAAAATGACTGCTTTTAGGAATAATAACAAATAATGGGATAGGGAAACGTTTGAAATTGATATACACCATTGATATAAGGGGTGCCAATGACTAATAATAAATAATGGGCTAGGGAAACGTTTGGAATTTATATAAGGGGTGCCAATGAATAATAACACAATGGGCTAGAGAAACGTTTGGAATTTATATACACCATTGATATAAGGGGTGCTAATGAATAATACAAAAATAATGGGCTAGATAAACGTTTGAAATTGATATACACTATTGATATAAGGGGTGCCAATGACTAATAACAAATAATAGGCTAGGGAAACGTTTGAAAATGATATACACCATTGCTATAAAAATAACTGTTTTTAGGAAATAACAAATAATGGGCTAGATAAACGTTTGGAATGTATATACACCAATGATATATGGGTGCAAATAATGCATACCCATTTTCGAAAACAGAGAAGCAATAATGCAAAGATTATGTTATATTATGATCTGTGAAAGAATATGAGTTGATAAAAATGACATTGTTTTAAGCTACCGAAGCACTGAAGTGCCGGTACTATATAAGTGTGTGGAAATGAAGGATGTGGGAGGAAATGGGTAATGATTTAAGATGGTGACAAATGACTGGTGAGCGAGGTGTGTGGGAAGGATTAAGGTACATTGGGAGGTGTGGACGACAGGTGTGGCAGGCTAGTTCGGATTACAGGTGTAGACGACAGGTGTGGAAGGATATATGTGGGGGGTACAGCGGGAGGTGTGGACGACAGGTGTGGAAGGCTAGTGCGGATTACAGGTGTAGACGACAGGTGTGGAAGGATATATGTGGGGGGTACAGCGGGAAGTGTGGACGACAGGTGTGGAAGGCTAGTGCGGATTACAGGTGTAGACGACTGGTGTGGAAGGATATGTGTGGGGGGTACAGCGGGAGGTGTGGAAGGCTAGTGTGGATAACAGGTGTGGAAGGTAAGTGTGGATAACAGGTAAGGAAGGTAAGTGTGGATAACAGGTAAGGAAGGTAAGTGTGGATAACAGGTAAGGAAGGTAAGTGTGGATAACAGGTAAGGAAGGTAAGTGTGGATAACAGGTAAGGAAGGTAAGTGTGGATAACAGGGAAGGAAGGTAACTGTGGATAACAGGTAAGGAAGGTAAGTGTTGACAACAGGTAAGAAAGGTAAGTGTGGATTACAGGTGTGGAAGGTAAGTGAGGATAACATGTGAGAAAAGAATAATATAGACGTGACAAACATTCTCGGGGGGAGCAGCTCTCGCCGAGGCCACTGAAGGGTGGCCGAAACAACTCCAGGTAGACTCCAGGTAGTAGACGACAGAGGAAGATATAGACGTAACAGGTGTGTAAGAGAGGGAGATATAGACGAAACAGAGCGAGATATAGACGTGACAGGTGTGTAAGAGATATAGCCGAAACAGAGGGAGATATAGACGTGACAGGTGTGTAAGAGATATAGACGAAACAGAGGGAGATATAGACGTGACAGGTGTGTAAGAGATATAGCCGAAACAGAGGGAGATATAGACGTGACAGGTGTGTAAGAGATATAGACGAAACAGAGGGAGATATAGACGTGACAGGTGTGTAAGAGATATAGACGAAACAGAGGGAGATATAGACGTGACAGGTGTGTAAGAGATATAGACGAAACAGAGGGAGATATAGACGTGACTGGTGTGTAAAACAGGTGTACGAATAAAACAGGGTTGGAAAACAGGACCAACTAAGCATGAACTATTAATTCACTTTTCCGGAGTCACACTTGAAGGAACACCAAGATGGGGAGGAAGACAAGGGAGAGGGAGTGAGGCGTGGAGCTACAAGGGACTACAAGGTAAAGTTAATATCGCACAGAGCTTGCGGTTCATTCCAGGAGGATGAAGAGATAGATAGATAGATAGATAGATAGATAGTTAGATAGATAGAGATAATAGATAGATAGAGAGAAAGAGAAAAAAAAACAATATTTATAAATGATAAATAACAACAAACAGATTATTCAGTATTGTATATTGCACGAAAAAGCTGACAAAATACACATACACACATGAAATATGCATAGCTCGATGATAACCTGTTAATGCACATTGTTACATAGTTCATTTAAACATGTCACCAACATATGGAAATTACTAGTTACAAAGGCTTAATTTGGTTGGAAGCTGATGCAAAATGTGTGAATATGAGTCGAAAGTAATGCATAGCTTTTGACATAGTTCACTAGAAAAATATTAATGGTTTGACTATGTGTGTGTGCGAGAGAGAGAGAGAGAGAGAGAGAGAGAGAGAGAGAGAGAGAGAGAGAGAGAGAGAGAGAGAGAGAGAGAGAAAGGAGGAACGACTGTGAGAAAGGAAGGAAGGAAAGGGCAGGAAGGAAAGGACAATAGGCAGGAGGAATAATGTTAGTGTCATTGCCCTCTTAGTTAATGTGTCTCTTCCTACGACATTCCTACCACAGGGACGGATCACAGGCAAGGGACAGGGGCCACTAGATAATATCATACACAAAACAGACATTATGAAACCAACAGAAAGCAAATAATAGAGACAGGAGGAAATAGGCATCGTAGATAATACAATAAGAACAGGTAAATCAAAATGAACAAGAGACAAACAAACAAAGCACATACACAACGGTAGGAAGAAGAAAACATAATACAGTAACAAAAATGGAAAATGTTAATGAATAAAATACATATAAAGAAATGAGAATTAAATGATGGAAGCTAAAATCCAGGGGCTAGATAATATCATCCACAAAACAGACATTATGAAACCAACAGAGGAACAGACACGAAGAATGAGCTAGTGATTGCATGGGTATGGACAATATGTAACCTAGCATGGGAGAAGGGAGAAACACATATAATTGAGAATAAATGAGAATAGAAACAAAAATATGGTTTGGGATTATCCTAACATAAGTATAATCGTCTGGTTGTTATTGAAAGTGAAATCGTAATCTGGTTTATAAGGTGACTTCAGAAGAGAGTATGGCCAATTAAATATAAAGGTAAGAATGTAAACACAAAACTAATGGACGAGAAATCAATGTATGCAGAACAAAGAAACGTTGATAATACAAACTAGAAAGCGCAATGTTACACGGAGAAACTTGAAGATTAAGGAAAACATAAATAATGACAATAGGAAATAGTAAACACAGAGGAAGAGGAAATCGTAGAGAGAAAGAATGAGTAATGAGGAGGGGAAGAGAAGACTTATAAGATGAGAGATGATGAGAGGGAGAAAAGAAAAGTCATTAAAACAGTGGAGAAAAAAGTGTACGTGTGTGTGTGTGTGTGTGTGTGTGTGTGTGTGTGTGTGTGTGTGTGTGTGTGTGTGTGTGTGTGTGTGGTGTGTGTGTGTGTGTGTGTGTGTGTGTGTGTGTGTGTGTGTGAGTGTGTGTGAGAGAGAGAGTGAGTGCGTGAGAGATAGGAAAGAGGGGTGATATGTATACATTTACCGGTATCTACTTCGCTTAACACATTTTAGTTATAATACAATTCTGAAGAGAGTGTGTGAGTGAGAGTTTGTATGTGTCTGAGAGAGTATGTGTGTGTGTGTGTGTGTGTGTGTGTGTGTGTGTGTGTGTGTGTGTGTGTGTGTGTGTGTGTGAGAGAGACTGAGTGTGTGTGTGTGTGTGCGGGGGGGGTGGGGGGGGGGGGTTTCCAACTTCCTCCCACACTACACTACAGTAAGCATTAACCCAGTGTAATGAAGAGGTGGGGAGAAAGGGGAGAGGGGAGGGAGGAAGAGAGGAGGGAAAGAAGAAAGGAAGGCAGGTAAGACAGGAGGAAGGCAGAAAGGAAGGAATGCAAGAAAGTAGGAAGTACAAAAGGAAAGACGGAGGAAGGAAGGAAGGAAGGAAGGAAGGAAGGAACAAAGGGAGGCAGAGAGTTAGGAAGGAAGGAGGGAAGGAAGAACATGTGGGAAAAGGAAATACCTTATCACTGGTACACTCGGATACCATAGTGTCTAGCCCACTCATAAATATTCCTGAGCTTTACCTATTTCTAATTATGGAAGTATATCTAAATATGAATATATAAATTCATCTATATTTTATTAATTTCACCCAAACACCTATAATTTTCTATACAGCAACTACAAAACTATAATATATAAAATATTTATTGAAAAGAGGGTTCTATCTAAAATTCAATGCAGATAGTTAAAATCGCCTAAAGAAAAACAGCGGGTACACGAATTCTTATGAAAAATGAGTAGGCTAGACGCAATGGCAACCCAGTGTACAACATTAAAGAAATAAAAAGTAATACAGAAAGTGGTGATAAAGAATATATGGTTAGCATTTAATACAGGGACATTAAAGGAATAACTTATGCATGAAGAACACTTGTATAGATGGAAATAACGAATCAGTTTAATGCGTCTAGTCCTAATATAAAGCCTACACAACTCATAACAGGTAATGCCGTCAAAGTAAAAACGTATACAAAATGACAGTACAGAAAATAGAGCAGAAAGCAATCCCAATTAACCCCTTTTGTACCGGTGACGTCCATTGCTTTATATTCTGGCAACTATTCGACGATTTCATTCAGTTTAAACAGGGTCTTGAGCAATAAACAGATTTCAAACTATCTCCGTCAACCCTTTTAACTACCACAGATCCTTCCTAAGCTGCATACATCGTTCTTAACACCAATAACGCACGATAACAGACGACACGGGGAATACCGAGGAAGGTTAAGGGGAGGTATTTAGTTTGTTCCCTACGTTTTCATCCAGCTTAAAATTACACCCCCTAGTCCCCCTTTCAAGATAAATTTGTACATTTTTCGGTAGAAAAAATTCCCGGCCGGAGGCCGGTTGCTCCTAAATTAGAGGCTCGCTATCGCTCGCCAGGAAAAAATCGACACCTTAATGGCACGAAAGGTCTTAAAATTGACAGAAATGGGGCAAAATGTCTTAAAATGTCAAAACTACTAGGGCGAACGTCTTAAAATCTCAAAAGCAATGGGGGCTAAGCATGAGGGAGAAAGGGGTCCGGAAAAAAAACACTCAAGTGGAAATCTCCCCTTAAACAGGTGTGGTGTCTACATTGAGTAAAGAAAGCGGGAGAGAACAGAATTACTCCAAAGAAACGGATGCTTATATAAATGAGAAGACACGATAAATAAATGAAGAATATATGAAGACAAGGAAAATGTTTTAAAAGTGTGGTCTACATTGAGTACAGGAAGCGGGGAAGGCCAACATGTAAGACACAAATTATATAAATGTTGTGAATGAGTGTCCTTCAGCCTCCTCCTTAAGGGGAGATCTCCACTTGAGGGATATTTTTCTTGACCCCTTTCTCCCTCATGTTTAGCCCCATTGTTTTTGATATTATAAAACGTTTGCCCCATTAGTTTGGCGATTTTAAGAACTTTCACCCCATTTATATCACTTTTAAGACCTTTCGTCCCATTTAGGTGTCGATTTTATCCTGGCGAGCGATAGCGAGCCTGTAATTTAAGAGGAACCGGCCTTCGGCCGGGAAATTTTTCTACCGAAAAATGTACAAATTTATCTTGAAAGGGCCTCAAGGGGGTGTAATTTTAAGCTTGATGGAGGTCTAGGGAACAAACTAAATACCTTCCCTTAACAGTCCTTCACCTTCACCTCTTTCCTTACCACAACATATTATACATCCTCCTCCTCCTCCTCTCCTTTGTTTATCATTATATTTGGCTTCTTCCCTCCTCCATCCTCTCTCTGTTGTGTTTCTTTCATTCTATTTCATCCTCACAACATCTATTTATCTATATGCTCAGGCCCAATCCCCATTTTGGGGGTAGCCGACTCAAGACAGAGCAAGAACAGGGAAAACACAAAAACAACATAAAACAACAAATAAACACAGATAAAAAACACAAACTCTCACACATCCAGGTCACCCAGGAGAAGACCCAGAGACCAGGGTTACCAAAGTCGCTCCAGCACTCCCCCGGCCCCTGACCACCCGGAGAGGTTCCGATCTCGGCAGGCAGACATGCAGCGGAGCCAAAGCCACAAGCCCTCCCACCACACTTCCAGGCACACCCTTCATATTAATCGTCTCCCCGGGCCAGGCGCCTGATGGACTATTATCTAGTCCAACTTGCGCCCGACCCCTTACTCCAAATGACCACGTGTTCACTCAACTATTCACAAGCATTCTCCATTCACTCCTGTCCACCACCACTTCCCCTGCCTGATCTATAGTCATTCCTCTATCATCGAAAGCCTTTCTTACACAGTCTCTCCATCTCAATGGGGGTCTTCCTGCCCTTCTATCTCCCCTTGTACCTGACTCACATATTCTCTTTGTAAGCCTTTCATCTCTCATTCGTTCAACATGACCATACCAGCTCAGCACCCTTCTGTCCACTCTGGCTGACAAATGTTCCTGCTGCCCCACTCTCCTACGTATCTCTTCATTCCTCAATCTGTCTCTACGAGTAACTCCACACATACTCCTCAAGCAGCTCATCTCCATCACATCCAGCCCTCTTTTCTCCTTTTTCTTCAGAGCCCATGTCTCAGCCCCATACATCACTGTTGGCACAACAATTCCTTGATACAGTGCACTTTTTACTTTCACTCCGAGATTTCTCGTCTTCCACATACTTCCCATTGCTCCGAAAACCTTCCTTCCTTCACACACTCTCTATTTTACCTCCACTTCCATACCTCCACTCCTGCTTATCGTTCCTCCTAGATATTTAAAACACTCTACTTGTTCCAATATTTCCCCATCCAGCCTCACATCTAGATTCACCCTATGCTCTCCCCTATTACACACCATTACTTTACTTTTATTGACGTTCACCTTCAGTTTCCTCCTTCCACAAACCACACCAAACTCTTTGACTACCCGCTGCAGTTTCTCATCAGAATCCGCCACCAATGCTGTGTCATCAGCGAACAGCAACTGATTCAACTCCCAATCTCTACCATTCTTTCCTACTAAACCCAATCCTCTTCCCATAGTTCTCCTTTTCACCTCCCTCACCACACCATCCATAAACATATTAAACAGCCATGGTGACATTACACAACCCTGTCGCAAACCTACCTTTACCTCAAACCATTCACTCAACTCACCATTATACAAACATACATCCTCCTTTTATTTTATTATCTTTATTTGGCTTCTTCTTCCTTCCTCCATCCTCTCTTCGTTGTTCATTCTTGTTCCTTCCCACAACATACATCCTGCCTTCTTGTATTATCTTTATTTGGCTTCTTCTTTCCTCCTCCATTCTCTCGTTGTTGTCCTATATTTGATCTCACCTCCACAACTTCCTCCAGCCTTCTGTCCTTTATCTCAATTTGTTCCTTTTCTCATTGCTTTATCATCCCTTCTTTCATTTGTTTTTCCTTCTGTGTTCTCTCCGTTATCTCATTTCGTTCCTTTTTTCATTGCTTTATCATTCCTTCTTCCCTCCTATCATTTGTCCTTCCTTCTGTGTTCTCTCCGTTATCTCATTTCGTTCCTTTTCTCATTCCTTTATCATCCTTTCTTCCCTCCTATTATTTGCCCTTCCTTCTGTGTTCTCTCCTTTATTTCATGTCGTTACTTTTCTCATTGCTTTATCATGCATTCTTCCCTCCTACCATTTGTCTTTCATTCTGTTTGCTCTCCTTTATCTCATTGTGTTCCTTTTCTCTTTACTCTTATCATCCCTATTTCCCTCCGAATATTTGTCCTTCATTCTGTTTCCTTCCCAAAATATCCATCGTTCCTCTCTTAATCCCTTCCTTCGTTGCTTTTTCAATTTTTCCACATTTCAACAATTGCTTTATTTCGTTTCTATAACCACTTCACTTGCATCTTTTATGTTTATCTTATTTGTCTATCCCCCCATTCCTTCTTCACTCCTCTTCGACCATTCTTTGTGTATTTTATTCCTTCCCTCACTCTCTCCTTGCCCTCCTCCTTCCCACACTCCATTATTTCATTATTCTCATGTGTTTTTCTTCTGTTTCGTCTTGCCCATGGCTCCTTTCTTCCTTTCAGTCTTTTCTTTGTTTCCTTTCTTGTATTCCTTCCTCCTATCTCCCTCTCTCCTCCTTCATTATTCCCATCTTCTTCTTCTTCATCATCATCAGAATTATAATCATCATCATCATCATGATGTTATATTTCCTTCTTCTTCTCCTCCTCCTCATCCTCCTTTTTATTTTTCTTCTTCATCTTCTTCTTGTTCTACTTCTTCTTGTCATCCTCCTCCTTATTATTCCAATGCTTCGTCTTCCTCCGCTTGCACCCTTCCTCCCCTCCCTCCCTCCCCCTCCTTCATGAACATCTTCCTCCTCTTCATTATTTCTCTCTTCCTCTCCTTAGCCCTCTTCCCCTCTTTATCTCCCTTCCCCTCGCACGATTATCTCCCCCTCTTTCATATTTCCAGGCATTTCCCTTCCTTCACCTTTAACTCTTACTGTTTTTCCTTTTTAGTTTCAATATCTCTCCATTTCACATTTGTCACTTATTCCTATTTATTATAGATTCTCCTGCCACCCATTTATTATAGATTCTCCTGCCACCCATTTCCTTTTCCTCTCATATTATCCGTTTCCCTTCCTTCTATCAAAGTTCTTTATATACATGTTATTTATCCTACCCTTTTTTATTACTTATTATTTAATTATTATATTTAGTTATTTATGTTTTTTGGGGCTCAGTTTTCAGTCTTCTTTGTTGTCTGCCATTCTCCTATTATCTCTTCCTCTACATTATGAAGGTCTCTCTTAACCCTTTCACTTCAATGTTCGTTTGTTTTGAACTGCCTACAGACAGACGATATGCTCAACTTAGGAAGCACCTGTCAGCATTAAAGGTTTCAGTGACGATTATCTTAGTTTTCGATGCTTAAGGGGAGGTTTCCACTGGAGGGACTTTTTTCTTGACCCCCTTCTCCCTCATGTCTAGCCCCATTGTTTTTGAGATTTTAAGACGTTTGCCCCATTAGTTTGGTGATTTTTAAGAATTTCCGACCCATTCTGTCAATTTTAAGACCTTTCGTGCCATTTAGGTGTCGATTTTATCCTGGCGAGCGATAGCGAGCCTGTAATTTGAGTAATCGGCCTTCGGCCGGGACATTTTTCTACCGAAAAATTTACAAATTTATCTTGAAAGGGGGTCAAGGGGGTGAAATTTTAAGATTGCTGGAGGAGTAGGAAACAAACTAGAAACCTCCCCCTCCTCTCATCAGAAGAGAAAACAATATTCATCAGACAAAAGAATATAAAATGTGTTCCGTTGTTGCTATCTCATTTTCTCTCACTTACTTCTCCTTTACTCTCTTATCCCCCGGTTTCTCTGACTAGCTTTATTTCTTTGTGTCTCCTTCTTCTTCCATTCCTGCAGTTTAGTCTCCTTTTCCTTCATTCATAGTCCTCTTTCCATATTTTCTGTGCCCAGCTCGTTTCCCTCCGCCACTCTAATTCCACTTTAAGCATCCACACCTCTTCTCTGCATCTTCAACTCTCTTTCCTTTCCCCTAACCCTTCTTTTACTTGTTCTTTACCCAGCTACCCTCCTTCCCCAATCCTCCTCTTTCCCTCCTTCCCCAGTCCTCCTTCCTGTCCCCAGTCCTCCCTCCCCAGTTCTCCTTATTCAGTCAATCCTTCCCTCCCCACTCCTTCTCCTTCCCTCCCCAGACATCCTTTCCTCCCCAGTCCTCCTCCTTCTCAAGTCCCCCAGTTCTCTTCCCTCCTTCCCCAGTCCTCCTTCTCAAGTCCCCCAGTCCCTCTTCCCTCCTTCCTGTCAGCGTCACTCACCACGCCCGTTTCCTGTCACTACTATTGCCTATATTTATTTGTTTACGGTCTTTTGCTATCTCTACTTCTGACCCGCTCTCGCTCCCACTCTCTCTCTCTCTCTCTCTCCCCACCTCCCTCCTCCTCCTCCTCTCCCCCCCCCCTCTCTCTCTCTCTCTCCCCCCCCTCTCTCTCTCTCTCTCTCTCTCTCTCTCCCCGGCTCCCTTCTCTTCCTCTTCTCTCTCTCTCTCTCTCTCTCTCTCTCTCTCTCTCTCTCTCTCTCTCTCTCTCTCTCTCTCTCTCTCTCTTTTACTGCCCTTGTCTCCAACTTATTAGCAACAAGTATTTCAGATTAAGGGCCGGACTCCCTAGTAAATGACCGCAAACTCTGTGTGATCTGTGTATCCATTTAACTGTATGCATTAAGGGGAGATCTCCACTTGAGGGATTTTTTTCTTGACCCCTTTCTCCCTCATGTTTAGCCCCATTGCTTTTGATATTATAAAAAGTTTGCCCCATTAGTTTAGCGATTTTAAGAACTTTCACCCCATATTAAGACCTTTCGTGCCATTCAGGTGTCGATTTTATCCTGGCGAGCGATAGCGAGCCTGTAATTTACGAGGAACCGGCCTTCGGCCGGGACATTTTTCTGCCGAAAAATGTACAAATTTATCTTGAAAGGGACTCAAGGGGATGTAATTTTAAGCTTGATGGAGGTCTAGGGAACAAACTAAATACCTGCCCTTAACTAACCTCCTCAGTGCACAGTGTCCTTCAGTATTCCCCGGTCACATGCTTAAAACGGCGTCAAATAAGAACAACAGAGAGAGAGAGAGAGCTGGTATTATGACGTATTTATTCCCTTCAGTCTGGATAACACTACACAACTGGACTGGTATTTAGGGAAGGAGGATGTGTAAGCGTTAAGGGGAGATATTGACTTATGAGGGTTGTGTTCTAGATTCCCCCTTCTGCCTCATGTTTAGCCCAGTTGTTTTTGAGATTTTGAGACGTTTTCCCCTTTAGTTCCGTTTCTCTCTATTATCATGGCCCCTCTTGTCTCTTAAGGGAAGACAGACCGTTTTTTTTTTTTTTTTTCTATTAATTCATATATTCCTTAGTTTTCTCGCTAGACCTCTATCAAGCTTAGAAAAACACCCCCTAGACAAGATAAATTTGTACATTTTTCGGTAGAAAAATTTCCCGGCCAAAGGCCGTTTCTTCTTAAAATTTCAGACTCGCTATCGCTCGCCAGGAAATAATCGACACCTAAATGTACGAAAAGTCTTAACATTGACAACGAAATGGGGCGAAAGGTGTTAAAATCGCCAAGTTAATGGGCCGAACGACTTATAATCTAAAACAAATGGGGCTAAACATGAGGGAGCAGGAGGTCCAGAAAAACTGTCTGCCTCCCCTTAAGAGTTCATCATCTATTCTCTCCCTCCCCTCCCCGAGCCTGGAAATATCTTAGTGTATCGTCTCTGCTTTCTGTGTAACACGCACACACACAGACACATTCACTCACTCTCACTCTCTCTCTCTCTCTCTCTCTCTATATATATATATATATATATATATTATACAGTATATATAAAACAGACATAATCACACACATACAGTTTATACATACACACTGACATATGATTACACACCCACCCATATTCACTCGTACACACATACACATCCACAAACAAACCCATCCATCCACATGCGGGAACCCCCCACCCACAGCCTAATTAACCTTGACTCTGTGACTCTAACTACCTCAACTCCCTCAGTCTGGGTTTCACGTTATAATTATAGGGCTAATTACAGGCACGTCACAAGCAGAGTTACAGCTTCAGTCTTTGTAGTCCTGTCACACACACACATACACACACATTCACTAGTACACACACTCACACACACACCAACACACTCACACAAACATTACCTCGTACACACAACAGACTGACACACTTCCATACTAACACACCCATACAGCACCCTCACACCCACACACTAACACAGCCATAAAGCACCCCCACACATACACCCACACCCACACTAATCAACCTTGACACTGTGCCTCTCCCTTCCTCAACTCCCTCAGTCTGAGCTTCACTTGTAATTAGGGATATAAGCACAACCACGTCATTCAGAAATTGTACACCTTTAATACGGTTGCATCATATGTATTTTATTCCGCCTCACAGTAAAAGATTTTATTAAGTTTCGAAATGACCTCTAGGAATCAAAGGGTACACGCTATCCCAATTGCCCCTTTGAATTTAATAGGTAATTTAATAGGTAATTTAATAGGTAATTTAATAGATAATTTCTAAACTGAATTAAATCATCCACTAATAGTGATAATTGAAGAAAGAAGGGCGTCGTCGTGCTGGGCAGTTGTTTGGTCTATTAATCTATTTATTTAATAATTTTCATTTTAGTAAACGTTTCCACATAGCGATTTTGATAATTTAATTTGACTTTATATTGTCCTTGTCCCAATTTTGGTTTGTTTAGTTTGCAAGTTTTACATTTTAATTCATTTATTCCTTTATTTCTTAGTTTCCTCGCTAGACCTCCATCAAGCTTAAAAAAACACCCCCTAGACCCCCCTTCAAGATAAATTTGTACATTTTTCGGTAGAAAAATTTCCCAGCCGAAGGCCGGTTCCTCTTAAAATTTTAGGCTCACTCTCGCTCGCCAGGAAATAATCGATAGCAACATGGCACGAAAGGTGTTAATAATGACAACAAATGGGGCGAAAGGTCTAAAATCCGCCAAAGTAATGGAACTAACGTCTTAAAACATCAAAACTAATACGCTAAACAAAAGGGAGAAGGGGGTCCAGAAAAACCGACTACCTCCCCCTTCAACACTGGTTTTGGGTGGCCGGCGTGAAATTAGGTCGTCGGAAATGGCCGTCCTCAAAGTTCTTAAAGTTAAATTACTCGAATGGTACATAATTGCTATCATTGTATACTGTAATATCATCAGAGGGTAGAGTACTTATTAGGTTATCTACGTATTATATAGACTACATAATGGTACATAATTGCTATCATTGTATACTGTAATATCATCAGAGGGTAGAGTACTTATTAGGTTATCTACGTATTATATAGACTACATAATTACAAATGTATGCATTGTGTATAGTATATTCATTGTTTAAAATACACGATGGCTTACCAAAGAAAGAGTAGAAGTACTCATACAAATTTGAAGACCACTTATTTGTTCTCAGTATATAACTATAGCCATTGTTTCACTCTTATACGAAATACTATATTAAAAGAGAAGAAAATGTAGTCAGCTCTGCCTTATACATCATCCATGCACCCTTCTTCACCACTCCAACTTTTAAAGGTCCAATGAAGAGTTTTCGTTAGTATGAGCCTGCCACCCTCTCCTGTTCCTGCCTCCCTCGCTGTCCCTGTCATGCCTTGTTTGTCTCAACTTTGTTCTACCATCTAACAGGACGGCCCTGCCAACATAACTTAAAACTTTGTGAAATATAAGACCTCGGAGCTCCCTACACCACAACGACTTACTTGTGTCTTCGATTAATTTTCCACATCCCAGGACAAACAAAAATATCTTAAGCCCTGATACAATACCTCCCTTTACCTATGCATGTCCCAAATTTTCCCCTCGTTCCTTGCCCTTTTTTCTATTTTGGAAGCAGGCCAAATCGGTCACCCTATTAAACGGTTACAACACAACCGGTCACAATCCTAAACAACCTAGGTGAGGTTAGGTTAGGTTAGGTTAGGTTAGGTTAGGTGAGGTGAGGTTAGGTTAGGTTTGGTTTGATTAGGCTAGATTAGGTTAGATAAGGCCGACCATAGTTAGATTAAATTACTTTAGGTTAGCTTAAGTTTACTTAGAAAATTGCGACTGTTCTGTTCGTGGCCGTTATGGGGTATGCCCGTTTTAACTTGAAACCCATATTTCTCCAATCTGTTCCTGATGCTACCATTTTATAGGCAAACTTGTTTAATATTGACTTTATAATCAACCCACTTTAGTCATACCCTAGTTATTCTTGTTGTCTTACTAGGATTATGGGGGTATTTGGGATTGGACGGGTTGAATAGATAAAAGTAAAGTAGTACAGAGGCGTTTTGTGTTCAATTACGATACCGGTACCTCACTTCAGTCTGTCAATCTGTCCTCCAGCTCTCCCTACCTCTTGAACTAACTTTACTACCCCCCCCCCCCCCACCTCCCCCCTCCTGTTGTCCTGACCTGGTGCCATGTTCCCTTGATGTGTTTACCCCCCCCCCCCCCTCTCTCTGCTTTCCTTTGGGGCCCATTTTCACCCCTTTTGTCCGTCGTCTACCAACCTCTCCCACTTGCCCCTATATTAATCCCTCTATACAACCCCCCCCCCCCCTCTCTCTCTCTCTCTCTCTCTCTCTCTCTCTCTCTCTCTCTCTCTCTCTCTCTCTCTCTCTCTCTGCTATTACTATTATTGTTCTATTTCTATTCCAATACCCCCCCCCTCATTTAACCCTTTGTTTACTTCATCATCTACCGCATCTTCCCCTGACTTTCTCTGGCGCCCCCTTCCCCCCTGCTTACGCCCCCCCCCCCAGGATATGCGCCCCCGAGTGGGTTGCCTGGCACGCCTGGAGCCATTACACGTTAATAGTGGTCGTTCATACAGTCGTACTCAAGGCTTACCTCGCTCCTTCCTTCATTCACTCCTGCCTTCATTCACTCATACCTTCCTTTTTTTAACTCAACCTTTCCTTCAGTCACTCACTCACTTGTTTCCTTCCTATATTCTTTGATTCGAACCTTCCTTCCTTCTTTCTTTCTTTGACTCAACCTGTCCTTCATTTATCCATTAACTCCTTCCTTTCTTCCTGGCTTCTTTTGACTGACTCCTTTCCTCTTTGACTCTACCTTTCCTTCATTTAGTCATTCACTCCTTCTTTCCTTCCTTACTTTTTTTGACTCGATCCTTCCTTCCTTCCTTTCTTCTTTGACTCAACCCTTCCTTCATTTACTAATTCACTCCCTTCCTTCCTTACTGACTTCTTTGACTGACTCTTTTCTTCTTTGACTCAACTTTTCCTTCATTTACCCATTCACTCCTTCCTCTCTTCTTTCCTGTCTTCTTTGACTCAACCTTTCCTTCATTTACTAGTTCACTCTTTCCTTCCTTCCTGCCTTCTTTGACTCGATCCTTCCTTCCTTCCTTTCTTCTTTGACTCAACTAATCCTCCAGTCACTCATCTACTCCTAATTTCCTTCTAATATTCTTTGATTCGAACCGTCCTTCCTTCCTTTTCTTTTAACTCAACCTTTCCTTCATTCACTAAATTACTCCCTTCCTTCCTTCCTTCCTGCCTTCCTTGACTGACTCCTTACTTCTTTGACTCAACCCTTCCTTCATTTACCTATTCACTCCTTCCTTCCTTCCTTGACTGATTCCTGTCTTCTTTTACTCAACCCTTCCTTCATTTACCCATTAACTCCTTTCTTTCTTCCTTACTTTTTGTACTCGATCCTTCCTTCCTTCATTTCTGCTTTGACTCAACACTGCCTTCATTTACTCCTTCACTCCTTCCTTCCTTAGTTCCTGCCTTCTTTCACCAACTCCTTTTCCCCCTCCGCTCTTCTCTTCCTTCACTGCCTGTGTTATTGTTATTCTATTTCTTTTGGTTGTTCTTCTTCTTTCACTTTGCCTTCCATCCCATCTTCCTAATTCATCAACCCTCTTCTTTAATAACTTAAGGGGAGATTACCACTTGAGGGATTTTTTTCTTGACCCCTTTCTCCCTTATGTTTAGACCAATTGCGTTTGATATTATAAAACGTTCGCCCCGTTAGTTTGGCGATTTTAAGAACTTTCACCCCATTGTAAGACCTTTCGTGCCATTCAGGTGTCGATTTTATCCTGGCGAGCGATAGCGCGCCTGTAATTTAAGAGTAACAGGCCTTCGGCAGAGACATTTTTCTACCGAAAAATGTACAAATTTATCTTGAAAGGGGGTCAAGGGGGTGACATTTTAAGATTGCTGGAGGAGTAGGAAACAAACTAGAAACCTCCCCTTAAGCGTGTCTTTCACTTCTTCTTCTTCCGCTTATATTCTTCTTCAGTCTGCCTTGTTTTGAGACCATTATTATCTCATGATGCCACATTTATCTCATTCCTCTCCCTATTGCTTGTATAATTTGCTTTATTCACTTGTTGTATGCTGTTTGTACTTGCTTGTTTATGTAATCACAGTCACCTTTATTTCTCCCCCGGCATGCTTTCCTCTCGCATCTTTCCTCTCGCTTGTCCTCTCTCATCTTGCCTCTCGCTTGTCCTCTCTCATCTTTCCTCTCGCTTGTCCTCTCTCATCTTTCCTCTCGCTTGTCCTCTCTCATCTTTCCTCTCGCTTGTCCTATCTCATCTTTCCTCTCGCTTGTCCTCTCTCATCTTTCCTCTCGCTTGTCCTCTCTCATCTTTCCTCTCGCTTGTCCTCTCTCATCTTTCCTCTCGCTTGTCCTCTCTCATCTTGCCTCTCGCTTGTCCTCTCTCATCTTGCCTCTCGCTTGTCCTCTCTCATCTTTCCTCTCGCTTGTCCTCTCTCATCTTTCCTCTCGCTTGTCCTCTCTCATCTTTCCTCTCGCTTGTCCTCTCTCATCTTTCCTCTCGCTTGTCCTCTCTCATCTTTCCTCTCGCTTGTCCTCTCTCATCTTGCCTCTCGCTTGTCCTCTCTCATCTTGCCTCTCCTCTCTCATCTTTCCTCTCGCTTGTCCTCTCTCATCTTTCCTCTCGCTTGTCCTCTCTCATCTTTCCTCTCGCTTGTCCTCTCTCATCTTGCCTCTCGCTTGTCCTCTCTCATCTTGCCTCTCGCTTGTCCTCTCTCATCTTTCCTCTCGCTTGTCCTCTCTCATCTTTCCTCTCGCTTGTCCTCTCTCATCTTTCCTCTCGCTTGTCCTCTCTCATCTTTCCTCTCGCTTGTCCTCTCTCATCTTTCCTCTCGCTTGTCCTCTCTCATCTTGCATTGTTTGTTTGTCCTACTGTACTACTTTGTCCTACTTATATTATTACTTTTTCCTACATTATTCTATTCTCTGTTATCTTCCTACTTTACTACTCTCTTACTTTAATACTTTTTCCTACACTATTCTCTTCTCTTCTATCTGCCCTAATTGCTATCCACGTTTCCTTCCTTAATCATCCTTCATTGCTGTCATTTCCCCTCCTCATCTCGTCCTCAGCAGGCCGACTTCCTTTGTGTCTCCTGCCTCCTTGTTGTTGCATTGGTGTTAAGAGATCAGAAACAAAAATGAAAGGACGAAATATTAATTAATTCAGGGGGAAGGACATAAGAGGAGAAAACAGCGAAAGAAGAATAACAAACATGAGAAAGTGAGACAAGAGAGAAGCTTGGAAAGAAGGAAGTTTACAAAAAGAGGATAGCATGCAAAGGGAGAGAGAGAGAGGGGGGTGGGGATGGGCAAATAAAGTTAACAATATAATATACAACCAGAGGAAAAGGTGAAGTTAGAAAAGAAAGGAAGTAAGAAAGAATGACGTTAAAGAATATATAAAGACAAATCAATCAGAGAAAAAAGGCAGATGGGTGAAGCAAATTTAAGTAAAATAATACAAAAAACAGGTATAGAGATGAAAAAAGAAAGAAATAAAGAAAGAAGAGGTTGAAATGAGAACAAACAGAATGGGAAGGATAGGGGAAGAAAGTAGAAGATGAATAACAAGCAGAGAGTAAGAGGTGAACATTGAAAAGACAAAACAATAATGAAAGAAGGAAGTGAAAGAAAAATAAGTAGCAGTGGAAGGGTGTAACAAATAAGAATGAACGAAGAAAGTTAAGAAGCAGGAAGGGGTGTAGAAACAAAAGTAGAACACGTGAAGACAGTGAAATAAGCAGAGGAAAAAGATGAACAGAGAAAACAAAATAAGAAATATGGAAGATACAGACAGAGATAAAGCAGGTGGTTGGGAGAAAAGGCGAAGACAGGAAGCAGAGGAAAATGATGAACAGAGAAAAATAAATACGAAAGAAGAGAATTAAAGAGGAAGAGAAAGCAGGTGGTTGAGGGGGAGGTGAAGGAGGCGGATGGGTGGTGGGGGTAGATGCAACTTAAGGGGAGATAGGCCGGGTTTTTTGGCCTAATAATTAATGTATTCCTTTATTTCTTTGTTTCCTCGCTAGACCTCAATCAAGCTTAGAAAAACACCCCCAAGACCCCCCTTCAAGATAAATTTGTAATTTTTCGGTAGAAAATGTCCCGGCCGAAGGTCGGTTCCTCTTAAAACTTTCAGGCTAGCTATCGCTCGCTAGGAAAGAATCGACATCGAAAGGTCTTAAAATTGACAACGAAATGGGGCAAAAGGTGTTAAAATCGCCAAACTAATGGACCGAACGTCTTATAATCTCAAAATAAATGGGATTTAACACGAGGGAGAAAAGGGACCAGAAAAACGACCCATCTCCCCTTAAGAGGAACTACACTCATGTCAACATCCTAATGACAAGATGTAAACTACTCCATTACCTCACTTAACCACAGCTTCCCTCCCCTCCTCCCTACCATTACTCTTACTGTACCACTCTTACTCTCGCTCACACACACACACACACGGTCTCTCTCACTCGCATACATAACACTCACTCACACTCACTCACTCACTTACTATCGCTCTGTTTTACTATTTTCTACCTCCTCTTTACCCATTATTCTATTTGTGTCTAAACCTCGTAGGTCATTTACTCTCCCTCACTGTATTATTCACTCTCACTCTCACTCTCACCACCTATCAATACATGTATAATAGTAAGTATTTCTCTCTATGTTAGCTTAGTTACTTATCTACTCACCGCAGCATCATGTATATACTGTAGATACGGCCACAACATACCTGAGGAGAGGAGAGGAAATATTAGTGCCAATATTTTAAACCTACACAAACGTAATACCAAGAAACTGGTGTAACCTTAAACATGCCGAGAACTGTACACTAGGATACCATAGTCTCTCTCTCTCTCTTTCTCTCTCTCTCTCTCTCTCTCTCTCTCTCTCTCTCTCTCACTTTTACAGTCTTCCTTCTATCACCACTTCTCCCTTGTCCTCACCTTTTCTACTACACTCTCCTCCCCTCTCTCTCTCTCTCTCTTCCACTCACTCACTCTCTCTCTCTCTCTCCACCCGCCCGTTCTGTTTTTCTCGAATTTTAACAACAGAAAATGTCATGTCATGCGTCCCGTTAGTTTATATATGCCTCTTATCCTTTTTACCCCCCCCCCCTCTCTCTCTCTCTCTCTCTCTCTCTCTCTCTCTCTCTCTCTCTCTCTCTCTCTCTCTCTCTCTCTCTCTCTCTCTCTCTCTCTCTCTCTCTCTCTCTCTCTCTCTGTATATATATTTATCTATCTATCTATCAATCATCTTCAACGAGGAACCTACAACAAGCTGCTTTCGGGCAGGATGATGTGCGGGTGGTACTTGGGGAGAAGACTGGGATATATTCCAACCTACTTCCCTACCAACCCAGTTACTGACCTGCCAGCCAACCAATCAATCAACCTACCAACCAATCTACTTTAATACCAGCCTATTTACCAACAGCCAACCAACCTACACAATCAACTTGCCAACCTATCTATCTATACAACCAACCAACTTACCTACACAACCAACCAACCTACCTACACAACCAGCCAACCAACCAACCTACCTACACAACCAACCAACCAACCAACCAACCTAACAACCTACCTACACAATCAACCAACCACCTACCTACAAAGCCAACCTACCAACCAAGCTACCCACCTGCCTGCCTGTTTACTAACCTGTCTTGTTGTCACCCTGCCCCTCCATCACATTTTTACGGCACTTCTCTCGCTCCCCCATTTACCGTCTTTTATATACAGTATTCTCTCTAGCACATACACTCACTCTCACTCTCACACACTCCTACTCTCTCTCTCTCTCTCTCAGCTACGGCATATTTACTATTTTTTAAACCTATTTGGTTATACGATTAACTGTAATTATATACTGTAAATCGATTCTATTCTTTCAACCTGCCTTTTATCATGTGCCTGCTTACTCCCTCTGCCTGCTGAACTAACCTCCGTCAACCTGCCTGCCTTCTTCCTACCTGTATTAACTTTACCTGCTATATCTGTACTTGTTTTACCTGTACCTGCTGAACTAACCTCTCTCTTCCTGCCTGCCTGCTTTCTACCTGTATTATCTGTACCTATTATATCTGTACCTGCTGAACTAACCTCTCTCTTCCTGCCTGCCTGCTTTATACCTGTATTATCTGTACCTATTATATCTGTACCTGCTGAACTAATCTCTCTCTTCCTGCCTGCCTGCTTTCTACCTGTATTATCTGTACCTATTATATCTGTACCTGCTGAACTAATCTCTCTCTTCCTGCCTGCCTGCTTTCTACCTGTATTATCTGTACCTATTATACCTGTACCTGCTGAACTAACTTCTCTTTCTGTCTGCCTGCTTTCTACCTGTATTACCTGTACCTGCTGAACTAACCTCTCTCTTCCTGCCTGCCTGCTCTCTACCTGTACCTGCTGAACTAACCTCTTCCTGCCTGCCTGCCTGCTTTCTACCTGTATTACCTGTACCTATTATATATGTACCTGCTGAACTAATCTCTCTCTTCCTGCCTGCCTGCTTTCTACCTGTAACTATTATACCTGTACCTGCTGAACTAACCTCTCTCTTCCTGCCTGCCTGCTTTCTCTCGAGTGTTTAGCGGCAGGTGTTCTGAGTGGTGGTGACCAGTCAAGCGGGGCACCACACCACCACTGCAGGCACAGGTGTTCAGTCATGCCCGCTTACCTCAACCCCTTCTCGCTCACTACATGTCTAACTCTTTCATTATATTTCTTTTTTAATCTCCTTCTTTATTCCTTCTTTCATATTCTCTCTCTCTCTCTCTCTCTCTCTCATCCTCCCCCATCCTCCTTCTCTCTCGCCGTCTCTCTCTCTCCCCCCCTCTTCTCTCGAAGGAAAAACCCCCCTGTCCTTCTCGATCTCCTCATCTCTCTCTCCTCTCTCTCTCTCTCTCTCCTCCTCTCATCTTCTCCTCTGTTTAATGCATGCGTGATTGTGAGGGGGGGGGGGGGGGCCTGGACTGGGCTACTAATATTGTTATTTTCACTCTTACGTACTCTTCTTCTTAGCACCCCTGTTGGTATCCTTTCAGGGTTATATTTTCCTCCAATCAACAGAGTGGAAGTCAAAATGCTGATTGTAATAGTGCCCACACCTTTCATTTATAACTAGTCATTCCAAAGTTAAATAAAATCGCCTAATGTTAGCCAGAATACAAGAGAAATGGCGTCCACGTACTGAAAGGGTTGCATAAAACGAAGCCTGTCCCACACACCTGCACACACAACATAACCCCCCCCCCCCCCACACACACGCACACACAGAGTATATATAGACTGTATACCCTCTAGTGTTTATGGACTTTGATCACAGCCTCTTCAACTTCATTCCCCCTCTTTATTGTTTCTCCCTGTTCCCTTATTAGTTCTTCCACCATTCTCGTGTTAGCTTCTATTCTGTTCCCCTTTATATATTCCTGACCCTGTATTTGGATCTATCGATCTATCCTATCTATCGATCTTATCCTATCTATCTATCTATCTATTCTATCATAAAATTCAAACACGACTAATGTTCTCGTGTGACTGGATTTTACAAAGATTGCACTACACCCAGGCGTCAACTCCACCCTAGTCATTGCTTTAATAAAAATCCCACCCAACACAAAACACACCTACACAGTAATGGCGTATTGACGAACACGTAACAAAAATTATCCGATGGTAAAAAGAAGAAAAAAAGTATGTTGTGTGCTATAATTGAGTGTGTAGGGGGAATGGGGGGGGGGTGGGGTCTGAGATTTAATTACTAATTGGGGGAGGTACTAAATCAGGGTATGGTGTTTGTTCGGTTTTGTTACTACATATAGATAGATTGAATTAGATAGATAGATTGAATTAGATAGATAGATTGAATTAGATAGATAGATTGAATTAGATAGATAGATAGATAGATAGATAGATAGATAGATAGATAGATAGATAGATAGATAGATAGATAGATAGATAGATAGATAGAGAGAGAGAGAGAGAGAGCGAGAGAGAGATAGCAGAGCGAGAGAGAGATGAGAGATGGAGACGAAAAAAAAAGGGGACTATGATGGTGATAAGCGACTGCAATAAACGAGACGAAGGTGAGAGAGATCTTGAGATGAGAGAAATGTAGCTATTTGAATATATATTGCAGAGGGGATCATCTCGTATCCCCGGTAGCCACAAAAACACGGCTAAAAAGGGGTAGTGCTTAGGGTGTTTTTTAGTTATAATTTGTCTAATAATCTATTTTTGAGTTTCCCTCGCTAATAATTCATCAAGCTTAGAAGAACACCCCTAACCCCCCTTTTCCGATAAATTTGTTATAGTGTTTCGGTAGAAACATTTCCCGCCCTAAGGCCAGTTCCTTCTAAAATTAGAATCTCTCTATCGCAATCGCCAGGGAAACCAATCGACACCTAAAGGGGCAACGAAAATTCTTAATATTGATAACAAAATGAGGCGGAAAGTGGGGAGTCTCTCAAAATCACCAAACTACTAACCGGAAGCGAACGCCTTAAAACCCTCCAATATAATGACTAAACATGAGGGAGAAGGTGGTGCCATAAAAAGCTAGTACTCACCCACCCTTAAGGGACCAAGACAGATGAAAAGAAAATGACAAGTACTGACCTTTTAGACGAGTGGGGTCGTAACCGACACAAAATACCATAGCTAAAAGGCCATAAGGCAACCAGTAAATAAAATCATAGTGATGATTATTAATCAAAGTAGTTACCCTTAATTAAGATTTAAGAAAAATGGCACAGCAAACAAAAATAATAACAATACAACATGTTATAACTAGTACAAATGGATTAAAACATCAAATAATACATCAATAAATATCTACGTTAACTACTACTACTACTACTACTACTATAACTACTACTACTATTAATAACTAATAACATCATCATCTACTATTTCCAACACCACCAACAACAAAACAAATAATAATACAATACAAGCTTACTAAAGAGAGCGCCGGTACAATCATATATAATTCATTATATTAGAGAATGGAGGGGTCTTGAGGGGTCAACTAAAATAAAGAACGAATCTAAAGAGCTAATAAAGAAGAGGAAAATGTCTGATGCTCACTTAAAAGGGGTACGTGGCTTAAGTGGACCATAGATTTTGATGGGTGATGATGCTGATGCATGTTGATGATGATGTACGTCATGATCCTGGTGGTGTTGGTGGTGGTGGTGATGGAGGATGTATGATGGTACTCTCTGTTCTGCTAGGTCAAATCGATCGGTGATGACAATAATGGCGGTGGTGATGATAAGAATTGTGGTGATGACTGATGAAATGTACTTTAGCTGGATATGGCATTGATGGTGTCGACAATGTTGATAATCAT
>CM064496.1:50891996-50952897 GCA_032716605.1 Paralithodes platypus | reverse complement strand
CCTTTCATTTATAACTAGTCATTCCAAAGTTAAATAAAATCGCCTAATGTTAGCCAGAATACAAGAGAAATGGCGTCCACGTACTGAAAGGGTTGCATAAAACGAAGCCTGTCCCACACACCTGCACACACAACATAACCCCCCCCCCCACACACACGCACACACAGAGTATATATAGACTGTATACCCTCTAGTGTTTATGGACTTTGATCACAGCCTCTTCAACTTCATTCCCCCTCTTTATTGTTTCTCCCTGTTCCCTTATTAGTTCTTCCACCATTCTCGTGTTAGCTTCTATTCTGTTCCCCTTTATATATTCCTGACCCTGTATTGGATCTATCTATCTATCTATCTATCTATCTATCTATCTATCTATCTATCTATCATAAAATTCACCGACTAATGTTCTCGTGTGACTGGATTTAAAAGAGATTGCACTACACACGTCACCCCCAGTAATGGCGGTATAATCCCACCCAACACAAAACACCCTACACAGTAATGGCGTATGGACGAACACTTAACAAAAATTATCGATGGTAAAAGAAGAAAACAAGTATGGTGTGGCTATATTGAGTGTGTAGGGGGAATGGGGGGGGGGGGGGGCTGAGATTTAATGACTAATTGGGGGACGAAATAAGTGTGTGTGTGTGTTCGTGTGTGTGTACATATAGATAGATAAGATAGATAGATAGATAGATAGATAGATAGATAGATAGATAGATAGATAGATAGATAGATAGATAGATAGATAGATAGATAGATAGATAGATAGATAGATAGATAGATAGATAGATAGATAGAGAGATAGAGAGAGAGAGAGAGAGAGAGAGAGAGAGAGAGAGAGAGAGAGAGAGAGAGAAAAAAAAAGGGGACTATGATTGATAGCGAAGGCAATAAAAGAGAGAGAAGAGAGAGAGCTGGAGATGAGAGAAATGTAGCAGATTTGAATATATATTGCAGAGGGGAGCATCTCGGATCCCCGGTAGCAACAAAAACACGCTAAGGGGGTAGTGCTTGGGTTTTGTTAGTTATATTTGTCTAATAATATATTTTTGGAGTTTCCTCGCTAGACCTTCATCAAGCTTAGAAGAACACCCCCTAGACCCCTTTTCAAGATAAATTTGTATATTTTTCGGTAGAAACATTTCCCGCCCGAAGGCCAGTTCCTTCTAAAATTAGAAGCTCGCTATCGCTCGCCAGGAAAAAAATCGACACCTAAAGGGCACGAAAAGTCTTAATATTGATAACAAAATGAGGCGAAAGGTCTCAAAATCACCAAACTAACGGAACGAACGTCTTAAAACCTCCAAACTAATATACTAAACATGAGGGAGAAGGGGGTCCAGAAAAAGCGAGTACTACCCCCTTAAGGACCCAAGACAGATGAAAAGGAAATGAAAAGTACTGACTTAGACGAGTGGGGTCGTAACGGAAACAAAATACAATAGCTAAAGGCAATAAGGCAACAGTAAATAAATCATAGTGATATTATTAATCAAAGTAGTTACCCTTAATTAATATGGAAAAAATGGCACACAAACAAAAATACTAACAATAAAACATTTAATAGTAAAAATGGATTAAAACATCAATAATAAAATCAATAAATATACTACTACTACTACTACTACTACTACTACTATTAATAACAATAATAATCATCATCATCTACTATTTCCAACAACAACAACAACAAAACAAATAATAATACAATACAAGCTACTAAAGAGAGCGCCGGACAATAATATATAATTCATTATATTAGAGAAGGGAGGGGTCTTGAGGGGTCACTAAAATGAACGATATAAAGAGCTAATAAAGAAGAGGAAATGTATGATGCTCACTTAAAGGGGACGGGGCTTAAGTGGACCAGAGATGATGATGGTGATGATGATGATGCAGGTGATGATGATGGACGTCATGATCATGGTGGTGGTGGTGGTGATGGAGATGATGATGGTACTGTGTTGCTAGGCAAATCGGTGATGACAATAATGGCGGTGGTGATGATAATAATGGTGGTGATGACTGATGAAATGTACTTTAGCTGGATATGGCATTGATGGTGTCGACAATGTTGATAATCAATGTAATCGTGGTGAAGTTTACTGAATATATTGATGATGCATATTGTAATAGTGATCATTTCAATGTTGACAAGAAAACCTAAGACGATTATGGTTACGACTCTCTCTCTCTCTCTCTCTCTCTCTCTCTCTCTCTCTCTCTCTCTCTCTCTCTCTCTCTCTCTCTCTCTCTCTCTCTCTCTCTCTCTCTCTCTCTCTCTCTCTCTCTCTCGTCTCTCTCTCTCTCTCTCTCTCTCTCTCTCTCTCTCTCTCTCTCTCTCTCTCTCTCTCTCTCTCTCTCTCTCTCTCTCACTGGGTATTTCATCACTCGTCACCACCACCACCACACAGTAGCCGTGAACTTTATACTGTACTATCATTCTCCACTCTCTCATCACTATTTATCATCATTACTCTGTCATCACTGTCACACCAGGCAGCGCTCCCTGTCTCTCATATTAGGTATCACTCACTCTTTTATCATAGCTGCAGAGAGAGTTGATAGCGTAATGCATAAGTGCGCGGAATTTTGATGTGAGTATCCTAGGTTCGAGTCCTTGGAGTGCCACATAATTATATTTGTTGATTTAATTAATTAAGTTTAGAGGTGAAGTTGGTTGGTGAAAGAAAACCATAATAATAGTTACATAGATACACAGACTACACAGACCTTGTGGTCCCTACTAGGTAGTCCGGACTTAATGCTAAAATATAATTTTTTACAAAGTGGAAGGCAAGGATAGCAAAGCAGAAGGCTCTCTCCCCAACCACCTCTCCCTCCGACCGTTGGTGGGCATGAAATTAAGTTGGGAAGGAAGTCCCCCCAACAGATTGAGAAAAACTTCTACTGGCAAATGTATAGTAAAGAAGAGAGAGAGAGAGAGAGATATTGAGATTGTGTGTGTTTGTGTTTGTGTTTGCGTGTTTGCGTGTGTGTGTGTATGTGTGTGTTAGTGAGTCTTTATAACTAAGGTAAACAAGAACATCAACACCGCTCTCGTACACTCAGCAGATAAATAACCAAAGTACTCAACCTTATTAATACACCTTTCATTGCCCTTATAGTCCACTTCTACTCTCTACCCAATACCCAACTCCTCATTAATTCATAGTCCACTTTTCCCACCTATCTCTCTCTCTCTCTCTCTCTCTCTCTCTCTCTCTTACTCACACACACACTCACACACACTGTCACTCACTCACTCACTCCCTCTCTCTCGTCAACAGTAATAACAGAGCGAGTGCTGGGACCCGTTATAATGAAAGATCGTGTGTGAAATATTGATGAACAAAGGATGAACAATGATGAAAAGTGAATGCCGAAAGCAAGCCGACATCAACTATGAAATGGGCGAGTGATAATGTTAGATATTAATGTTGATGTTATGATCAAGTGATGCCGAATGAAGGATTGGTGAACGAGTGTAAATGTCAGAGTTAACGGGAGGTTATTAGTCTGAAACCTAGATCTCCATCAAGCTTAAAAAATACCCCCAAGACCCCCCTTCGAGATAAATGTGTACATTTTTCGGTAGAAAAATTCCGCCGAAATTACAGGCTCACTATCGGTCGCCAGGAAGAAATCGACACCTAAATGACATGAAAGGTCTTAAAATTGACAGAAAAGGAGCAAAACTTCTTAAAATCGCCAAACTAATGGGGCGAACATATTGTAATCTCAAACCTAATGGGGATAAACATGAGGGTGAAGGGGGTCCAGAACAAAAATCCCTGAATAGACAATCTGCCCTAATGGAGTGTGATACATGGGTGATTCCTAATGATGTGAGAGCGCACACCTGTCAAAGTTGAATAGCTATCCATCTATCTATCTATAATTATGCTCAGGCCCAATCCCCACTTTTCCTATTTTGTATTTTATTTTCCTATTTTATATACCTATAATGAATGGACTATATATGAAGGTGCATTTTATATACCTATAATGAATGGACTATATATGAAGGTGCATTTTTTGGTCCAAAGTTTTCAAAGTTTTTTCTAAACCTCAGTTACCGAAAAAAAGAAAAAAAAGAGCCGGGAAAAAAAAAAACGTTCGTGTGAATCAGCCTTAAAGTTAAGGGGAGATCTCCACTTGAGGGATTTTTTTCTTGACTCCTTTCTCCCTCATGTTTAGCCCCATTGCTTTTGATATTATAAAACGTTTGCCCCATTAGTTTAGCGATTTTAAGAACTTTCACCCCATATTACGACCTTTCGTGCCATTCAGGTGTCAATTTTATCCTGGCGAGCGATAGCGAGCCTGTAATTTAAGAGGAACCGGCCTTCGGCCGAGACATTTTTCTACCGAAAAATTTACAAATTTATCTTGAAAGGGACTCCAGGGGGTGTAATTTTAAGCTTGATGGAGGTCTAGGGAACAAACTAAATACCTCCCCTTAACCCATTCCGTATACGAGATAAATTTCTTCCTTTTTTTGCTGTCCATCAGTTGACGATTTTATTAAGCTTCGAAGGGGTCTGTGGGAGTTTGAGGGTTAACTCCTTCTGTACCGGCGACGTTTTTTTTCTCGTTTTATTCTAGCTATATTTAGAGGATTTTGTGTGGTTTAAGAAGGATCTGTGGTACTAAAAGGGTTAAGTGAGCTAATTCGAAGCCTATTAACTGCTGATGGCCCTTTTGAAACTGAATAAAATCGTCTAATAGTAGCCAGATTAAAGCTAAAAAGACTATGCCGGTACAGAAGGGGTTAATCGAGATGGTTTTTACACCTTTGGTTCCTAGAGACCCTTTCTAAACTGTATAAATCGTCTACTGACAGCCACAATATACGGAATGACTGCATCCTGGCTTACTGAAAGGGTTAACCCCTTCTTTACCGGCGACGTTTTTTTTTTATTTGATTCAACTACATTTAGACGATTTTATGAAGTTTAAGAAAGATATGTGGTAGCTATAAGGATTGATTGAGATAGTCTGTAGCTTTTTAATTGCTACACGTCTGTCCCAAACTGAAAAGAATCGTCTCATAATTGCCAGAAAATAATGAAAAGGACGTCACCGGTACAGAAAGGGTTAATACCTTGGATAAGAGCCGTGAGCGTAGCCGGATGACGAAAGTGTGAGTGAGAGAGTGTATTTGTGAGAAGTTGAGTGTGCGAGTGAGTGTATTTGTTTTCAGCAGAGGTAAACAGAGGGGGCGAGGGGCCAGACAATGAACACTGTGCTCTGATCTACACCCGGGCACACATTTGCACCGGGCACACATTTACACCCGGAGAAACATTTACACCCGGGCACACATTTGCACCCGGGGACACATTTACACCCGGGCACACATTTGCAACCGGGCACACATTTACACCCGGGGTACACATTTACACCCGGGGCACACATTTACACCCAGGGCTCACATTTACACCCGGGCACACATTTGCACCCGGGTACACATTTGCACCGGGCACACATTTACACCCGGGGCACACATTTACACCTGGGCACACATTTACACCCGGGCACACATTTACACCCGTTTTAATTTATACTTCATATTATTGAATCCCCTTTTCATTAACACCCCTTTTTATTTACCGGTACTCCCCAAAGAAACGTACACCTATATTTACACCCCTTTTCATGTACACCCCATTTTATTTACACCCCTTTTCATGTACACCCCATTTTATTTACACCCCTTTTCATGTACACCCCATTTTATTTACACCCCTTTTCATTTACACCCCATTTTATTTACACCCTTTTCATTTACACCCCATTTTATTTACACCCCATTTTATTTACACCCCTTTTCATTTCACTCACATTAAATACCCCTTTAATTGGTTTTCGTTTATCCCTCTTTCTACATTTCCCCTTTATTTATTCATCATATATGCTTTGTCCCCTCTCATTTCTCACTGCTCTACCCCATTCTCTATATGCACCTCTCATTTCCAGTCTTCTCTTTCATTCCCCTTTCCTCCCTCCCTCTCCCTTCCCTCTATTCGTCGCTTACTAACCAAACTCGTCCTTCCCCCATCACCCCCTCTCTTTGCACCACCCCTCCTGCACCACCAGTTGATCTTTACCTATGTACACCTGGCCACATGAATTTGTATATACTCCGTGATTTTATGTGTGGAAGGAAATATAGTTGAAATAGAAGTGTACAGTATTTTCTTATGCAGTAATTTGATCATATGTCCAATTAACGATTTTACAACAACTTATTTTTATCAGTCAATTATACTAAGCTTCCTTCCATATATATACACGGAATGGATACAATTAATGTGGCCAACTGCACATCCTTTGCAACCTGTTTCCACCATCACCTCTTCACCCCACCTCGTCCCTTTAACACCTCTTATTGTCAACCTTTATTATTTATCAGGGTTGTGTGATTGATAAGTTGTGTGTGTGTGTGTGTGAGAGAGAGAGAGAGAGAGTGAGTGTGTGGGGGGGGGGGGGGGTTAGAGGGGTAGAGTAGTTACAGGGTTCAGCTTCAGTTTACCAGGTTCCCCTCAGCCTCTCTCTTAACCTACCCCTCCACATCCTTCCCCTATCCACAACATTCCCCTCAAACCTCCCTCACTTCACCCTCGGATCACATATCCTCACTTCACATATCGGATACCTAAATGAGAAAGCAAACTATTCGATGAATGGCACTCAGCGTAAGAATGTAAACAGAGAAACCGATCTGGGAGTAACAATATCGAGTAACCTAAAACCGAGTCAACAATGTTCAGAAGTTGTTAAGAAGGCAAACAAAATAATTAGCTTTATAGGCAGGTCATTTGAGCATAAATCCAAAGAAGTTATCCTAACCCTTTACAATTCCTTAGTCCGCCCTCTTCTGGAATACTGCGTTCAATCCTGGTGCCCTTATTACCAAAAAGATATAAACAAGCTAGAACGAGTTCAACGTAGAGTTACCAAAATACCTAGCCTAAAGAACAAACCATACGAAGAGCGTCTTAGAGAATTAAATCTATTTCCTTTAACCCAGCGCAGATTAAGAGGTGACTTAATTCAAGTGTTCAAAATCATCAAAGGCATCGACAATATGAACTGTAGTAAGTACTTCACTATCGACCAATCTAATTACACGCGGGGGAAACGGTTGCAAAATTATTGGTAAATCTTTTAACTCACACGAATCTAAGAATTTCTTCTTCAATAGAGTTGTCAACTTGTGGAATGGGCTTCCCCGAAACGTTATAGACTGCATCACCGTTGATTCATTTAAACTCCGCCTAGACAAATATCTCGCATCAAACCCGCGACTGACTGCGTTTGTAAATGAATAACTTTATTTTATCCCCCCCTCAGTTACTAACCCATCTGTCCCCTACTAACTTCCTAATCCTGCCACGGACATTAGTTCCAGGGCAGTAATTCCCTTTCCAATGTTCCCTTGCCCACTCTAAACCAGTTTGGACACTTGATCCTCAGTGTTTTGGAGGACAAGCAACCTAGAAGGGTCACTAGATCTGTTGTTGCTTGATTTCCTTTGTACTCCTTTGTACTCCTTTGTACTCTACCTGAACCCCCCCCCCCCTCCCCCCTGTGTTTCCCCCATTTTATTACCCTATAGGTATTGGGCAGTGGCTGCAGGACGGGTGACACATTCTCTGGTTCCAATCAATACAATATATGAAAGTACAATTTACAAAAGGTAGACTCTATCCTCCACTAACCAAATAAGATTATATGCCCAGGTCTATAACGATTCGGCTACTGATTGGACACAAGTAGCCACAACTAAAATAACACCATAATAACAATACAAGTAGCCACAACCAAAATAATACCATAATAACAATACAAGTAGCCACAACCAAAATAACAACATAATAACAATACAAGTAGCCACAACCAAAATAATACCATAATAACAATACAAGTAGCCACAACCAAAATAACACCATAATAACAATACAAGTAGCCACAACCAAAATAACAACATAATAACAATACAAGTAGCCACAACCAAAATAACACCATAATAACAATACAAGTAGCCACAACCAAAATAACAACATAATAACATTAAACTTACTTCATGGCTTACAAGGGGGTCCAAAAAACTGTCTGTCGCTGTGAGGTCCCTCTCGTGTGTAAACAAAAGGTTCATTTTCCCGCCACCCGCATGACGTTCATTAGTTAGTGCCTGGCTGACCCTTCCCCTCCCTTCCCCATGGTCCCGTATGTCTGGTGGCACTACTCCAGGACCAGGCACTACCTACACTCTATGCCGGCCCCTCTCACTTACTTTCACTCTCCCTTCCCTCTGTCACTCACTTTCATACCCCCCCCCCCTCTTCTCTCCTTCTCTCTCTCTCTCTCTCTCTCTCTCTCTCATACATGTTGCCCTTTTTCGCGCTCTCTTTCCTAATATCAGACAGTCCTCTCATTTACACGAAGCTAGCGAAGCATTTTTTTTTAACAGAGTGGTTGAATAATAATGTTGTCGAATATTACATAGTACAGGCATTTACACATCTAAATATTTCGCGTTGAATCCACCATTGTCAGAGTAACCCTTTTTCCACAAGTCTCTGCAGTTGAAACCCTCCAGTTGTTTTTTAAATCAGTCCCTCCTTTCCCAATCACTATCTTACAACAAACAGCCATGTAGGGACCATTAGACCTGTGTTTACTTATTTTCTTTGGTAATCCTATATTATGCTTCCCGAAATTTCTTAAAAATAAAGGAACGTCAAAGAGGTGTAATATATAATATATACAGTATATACAATATATATATATATATATATATATATATATATATATATATATATATATATATATACAGTATATATAATTATATATATATATATATATATATATTTTTTTTTAATTCACTATCACCTATGTGGAGTTCGCCACTCTGCTAGTGGCATCTCTCTCTCTCTCTCTCTTCCACTATTTTCTCTTCAGTAGTGTTTAAGGCCGGATCACCTCGTGAGATCCGCTGGCCTGAGTGGTCTCTCTCTCAATCTATCTATCTATCTATCTATCTATCTATCTATCATCTCTCTCTCTCTCTCTCTCTCTCTCTCTCATGTAGACTTTTCACTTACGCCAATTTAAAAAATCTTCTGTCTATAGATATACAGTACGGTACCGTACATATATTTTTCTATCTATTTCAGTTTATCTATCTACAGTATCTATCTATATATAATTATACAGTATTTATCTATCTATCAATCTATCTATCTATCTATCTATTCCTCTATCCAGCTCTCCACTTTCTCCTAACCCAACAGCACCGTTTGTTCACCTCTCCTCTCTTTACCATACACCTATTTTTCTCTCTCTCTCTACTCTTTACTTTCTCCTGCTGTTCTGTTCTCCTTGTTTGTTCAACCCTTTTACTCCACAATTTTTGCTTGCCGTCAGTAATTTCGCCACCACTTTGTTTAGTCTGTTCTTTTTCGTCAACTGGACATTCATAAAGGCATAACACCACACTCATTAAAGTACACCTTATGACTTCACATTATGACAAACAGTATTTTATATTGTACTGTACTTAGTGAAGTTTTAATGGAAAGTTGTTGTGGACACTTCCCTAGAGTTTTTGATAAAAAGATAAAAATCGAACTTGTCCTAAGGTGTTTCAGTAGTGAAGCTATGTTATAAGTATTATCAAAATCAGTGAAGAAAATGAGGCCCCTTTGAGTGATGACAAGGAAAGCTAACGCATAGGATGGAAGAAAATCAGTGAAAGGTGGGTGGCTGCTTCCCTAGACTTTCTGTAAAAAAATAAGAAAAACCATAAACGTCATTACACATAAAACAGTTTAATATTGTAGTGTACTTACTGAAGTCTTAGTGGAAAGTTGGTGGTTGCTTACCTAGATTATATTAGTATAAAGTTGAAAATCGAACTTGTCCAATGTCTTTCAGTAGTGATGCTATTTTATAAGTCTTATCATAATCAGTGACGAAATTCAGCCGCTAGAGTGACGAAAAGGAAAGTTAACGCACCTGTAGGCGGACAGAGGGTATGCCATAATACTACCGTTGTACGACTGTCCTATTAACACCGAAGAATCTTTTAGTATATACTGATTAATTTCATATGTGGAATATAATCAAGTAATTATCATCACAGTCCTCGATTAGGCCAATAGCCTTTTCCCCTTTCAAAAATACATTAGGACGAAAATATTTGTCATATTTACCCCTTCATGCACAGTACGCGATTTGCGCCCTTTCTGGGATATTTAAAAACCTTTGTGACCAACAGGGTTGTTCAACCTTTAGTACAATATAAGAAAGATCTATGGGAAGTATAAGGGTAAAGACTATCTCAATTAACCCTTCGAATTCCATATACCCTTCCTGAATAAAATGGTCAAATAATACCCAGACAACAGAAAGGAAATGCGTAATCGAATGTTTAAGGGGGGTCACCTGCTTTTTTTATCTTTATCTCCTTTTCTCTCTTTCCCTGGCTTGTATCCATTCAGCCCCATTCAGCCAACTGTTTTAAGATGTTTATCCCCATCCAGGTGTCGATTTCTTCCTGGCGAGCGATAGCGAGCCAGCATTGTATGGAGAAATCCGGCTTCGCCGGAGAAATTTTTCTATCGAAAAATTTACAAATTTATCTTGCTGTCAAAATAAAAATATATATATGCTGGCTCGCTACCGCTCGCCAGGAAAATATTAACACCTGTATGGGGGTAAACGTCTTAAAACAATAGACTGAATGGGGCCGAATGGATACAAGTCAAAGAGAGAGGGAGAAAAAAAAGACAAAAAGCGAGGTGGGCTCCCTTAACCATCCGAATTCCACATATCTTTCCTAATCAGAATAAAATACTCACATAATACCCAGACAACAGAAACGAAATGCGTACCGTAATCGAATGTTGAAAGTTAGCCAGACTATAATTGTAATTGGAGTGATGGTAGTGAAGGGGTTAATATACCAGTGTGGTAAGTGGGTATGAGCGTACTATGACACCCAGTACCCCACCGCCACTGTTCTACATTACCTTTATCATTACCTAACCTAATTGCTTGACCTCGATACGCCCCGCCGACTCTTTAGCGTATGCAATTAAATACAATTATTATGCTATGTTAGGTTATATTATTCTAACTTCGTTGTATCATATTGCTATAATAGGTTATATTATTCTAACATATTGCTATAATAGGTTATATTATTCTAACATATTGCTATAATAGGTTATATTATTCTAACATATTGCTATAATAGGTTATATTATTCTAACATATTGCTAAATAGGTTATATTATTCTAACATATTGCTATAATAGGTTATATTATTCTAACATATTGCTATAATAGGTTATATTATTCTAACATATTGCTATAATAGGTTATATTATTCTAACATATTGCTATAATAGGTTATATTATTCTAACATATTGCTATAATAGGTTATATTATTCTAACATATTGCTATAATAGGTTATATTATTCTAACATATTGCTATAATAGGTTATATTATTCTAACATATTGCTATAATAGGTTATTATTCTAACATATTGCTATAATAGGTTATATTATTCTAACATATTGCTATAATAGGTTATATTATTCTAACATATTGCTATAATAGGTTATATTATTCTAACATATTGCTATAATAGGTTATATTTTTCTAACTTTATTGTATTTTTTTTTATTTTTTTTTTCTATGTGATTGAGGGAGGCAAAAGGCATAACTGCCTATAGCGAGTGCCTCCCCCATAGTTGAAAGAGTGACAGGGCCAAAATCAAGGGACGTTCGAGCCAAAATGCCTGGACACACAGAGTTTGAAGCAATTTAAGTCATAGGAAGAGGGAAAGACTGATTCTGGGAGAGAGTTCCAGAGCTCAGATATTGAGTAGAAGAAAGTTTGAGAGTAACGTTTCACTCTTGGGTTGGAGAGTTGCACAGAGTAGGGGTGGGATTGAGTTGCAAGACGGGTACCACGTGCCCTACGTAAAGGAGGTGGTATGCACTGGGATAGCTCTGAGGAACACTGATTATTATAGTAGCGATAGAATAGCGAGAGAGATGCAACATTGCGGCGGAGAGAGAGAGATTGCAGAGAGTTGGTGAGTGGACGGGAGTTAATGATACGAAAGGCCTTCCTTTCAACTTTATCTAGGAGAGCGGTGTGAGAGGAACCTCCCCACACATGTGAACAATACTCAATACAAGGGCGCACTATGCCCCTGTACAGAGCAAGAAGCTGTGCAGGGGAAAAGAACCCCCTAAGGCGGTGGAGCACACCCAGCTTCTGGGAGGCTGCCTTAGCAAGACTGGTAATATGGTCCTTCCAAATGAGAGCAGAAGAAAAAGAGACACCAAGAATATTGAGAGAAGATGAAGGGTTGATTTTTGTATTGTTGAAGAACAAGGGATAGTCCGCTGGGAGATCCTGACGGGTAGATAGATGGAGAAATTGGGTTTTGGAAGCATTAAAGTTAACAAGGTTTTCTCTGCCCCAATTGGAAATAGTATTTAGATCAGAATTTAAGAGTTCTATGGCTTCATTACGTTTGTCGTTGAGGGATTGCTGGCTGGGGCGTTCTGAAAAACTAATGGAGTAGTGTAAGGTTGAGTCGTCTGCGTATGAATGGATGGGAATTAAGGTACAGTTAAGGAGATCATTTATAAAAATTAGAAAGAGAATAGGAGATAGGACAGAGCCCTGAGGAACACCGGAGTTTATAAGGTGAGGAAGTGAACAATGGCCGTCCACAACCGCAGCTATGGAACGGCCGGAAAGGAAATTAGAGACAAAGGCACAGATGGAGGGATAGAAACCGAAGGAGGGTAGTTAGAAATTAACGATTTATGCCAGACTCTATCGAAGGCTTTCGATATGTCTAGTGCAATAGAAAAAGTCTCACCGAAGTCCCGAAAGGAGTATAGTATGCTATATTAGGTTATATTATTGTAACTTAATTTTATGCTATGTTATATTACATTTAACCCGTACAGTACCAGTGACGTCTATTTCATCGTATTCTAGCAACTATTAGACGATTTTATTCAGCTTAGAAAGGACTTCTAGCTATCAAAAGGCTATAGACTATCTCAAACAACCATTTTAACTACCACAGATCCTTCCCAAGCTGCATTATATCGTTTATATTTACCTAGAATAAATATAACACACGTCGCTGGTACTCAAAGGGTTAATGCTCCAGTAATTGTAGTCGTCTTTTTTTTCTATGCGAGTGATTGAAGGCGTCTGTAATTATTATGCTACGTAACACGATAGAAAAGACCTTTTACTTTGATATGTAAGGCGAAATTACCGGTAGTTTATATCTTAATTTAATTATATGATTCATTATTGATTATGTCAGACCCCAGTGTTTTGATTATGTCAGACCCCAGTGTTTTGATTATGTCAGACCCCAGTGTTTTGATTATGTCAGACCCCAGTGTTTTGATTATGTCAGACCCCAGTGTTTTGATTATGTCAGACCCCAGTGTTTTGATTATGTCAGACCCCAGTGTTTTGATTATGTCAGACCCCAGTGTTTTGATTATGTCAGACCCCAGTGTTTTGATTATGTCAGACCCCAGTGTTTTGATTATGTCAGACCCCAGTGTTTTGATTATGTCAGACCCCAGTGTTTTTGATTATGTCAGACCCCAGTGTTTTGATTATGTCAGACCCCAGTGTTTTGATTATGTCAGACCCCAGTGTTTTGATTATGTCAGTCCCAGTGTTTTGATTATGTCAGACCCCAGTGTTTTGATTATGTCAGACCCCAGTGTTTTGATTATGTCAGACCCCAGTGTTTTGATTATGTCAGACCCCAGTGTTTTGATTATGTCAGACCCCAGTGTTTTGATTATGTCAGACCCCAGTGTTTTGATTATGTCAGACCCCAGTGTTTTGATTATGTCAGACCCCAGTGTTTTGATTATGTCAGACCCCAGTGTTTTGATTATGTCAGACCCCAGTGTTTTGATTATGTCAGACCCCAGTGTTTTGATTATGTCAGACCCCAGTGTTTTGATTATGTCAGACCCCAGTGTTTTGATTATGTCAGACCCAGTGTTTTGATTATGTCAGACCCCAGTGTTTTGATTATGTCAGACCCCAGTGTTTTGATTATGTCAGACCCCAGTGTTTTGATTATGTCAGACCCCAGTGTTTTGATTATGTCAGACCCCAGTGTTTTGATTATGTCAGACCCCAGTGTTTTGATTATGTCAGACCCCAGTGTTTTGATTATGTCAGACCCCAGTGTTTTGATTATGTCAGACCCCAGTGTTTTGATTATGTCAGACCCCAGTGTTTTGATTATGTCAGACCCCAGTGTTTTGATTATGTCAGACCCCAGTGTTTTTGATTATGTCAGACCCCAGTGTTTTGATTATGTCAGACCCCAGTGTTTTGATTATGTCAGACCCCAGTGTTTTGATTATGTCAGACCCCAGTGTTTTGATTATGTCAGACCCCAGTGTTTTGATTATGTCAGACCCCAGTGTTTTGATTATGTCAGACCCCAGTGTTTTGATTAGACTACATAAATAAACGTTTTCTAGATTATTGCTGTATTAGGTTCAGTTATATTATTTTAGGATATACTATGTAATTCGTTTGTATACCTTTAGGTTAATGATGTGAAATTTAGAACTGTTATTTCTTATTATTACGTTTCAGTTTTCAAACCTCTCTATTTTATGGTACGTTAACCCTTTGAAGATTATGACGCATTATTACAGTTTATTCTGCCTATTATTAGACGATTATGTAAAGCTTAGAAAGGATCTGTGGGCAATGAAAGGGCAAAGACTATCTCACTTAACCCTCTGACTTCCATATACCATTCTTAATCTGAATAAAATCGTCTAATAATTGCCAGACAACAGAACAGAAATGCGTAATCGGATCTTGAAATGGTTAAGTTACAGTACCGGACGAAAACTATCTCTACCACAAGTATCCTACCACAGCCACCCCTTAACCCCTTATTGACAGCACGCGACATATGTCGAGTGAAATAAATTTGGACTATGTGGCAGTGCACGACATCTGTCGAGCACCATTGTCAGCACGTAATGTTGTTGAGAGAGAGAGCTGAGCGGTGGGACGAGCGTAGTTACCTTATGACCAGTCCCCACCACCGCGGTGGACCTACTGAACTGTATCCCACCCTTCTCCCCCCTTTCTCACTCACTACACAGGGAATTATGTAAGGAAATTACCTTATTTTAGGTTTTTTGCACTCGTGTTGCACGATCGATCGTTGCAAGAGAACCAGTGGTCGTACAAGGATGGTTCGGGTGTCATTGGAAAGCTCTGTTTACGCCCTTTGATGGATAGATACTTGTTGTATGCTCTGGGTCTTATGTAGGCATGAAAATGAGCACGGAAACAACCCTATTTAGGGTAAAAAAAAAACTGGTGGGCGCTACGGTCAAATAGACCACCTAGCCCGCTAAATAAGGGTTAAGGGAGCCCACCTCGCTTTTTGTTTTTATCTTTCTCTCCCTCTCTCTCTTTGGCTTGTATCCATTCGGCCCCATTCAGCCTACTGTTTTAAGACGTTTACCCCCATCCAGGTGTCAATATTTTCCTGGCGAGCGGTAGCGAACCAGCATATATATATTTTTGTTTTGACAGCAAGCTAAATTTGTACATTTTTCGATAGGAAAATGTCTCCGGCGAAGCTGGATTTTTCCATACAATGCTGGTTCGCTATCGCTCGCCAGGAAGAAATCGACACCTGGATGGGGATAAACGTCTTAAAACAGTTGGCTGAATGGGGCATAATGGATACAAGCCAGGGGAAGAAAGAAAAGGAGAGAAAGACAAAAAAGCCGGTGACCCCCCCTTAACACAAGTAAGGTACCACACAACCACCCCCATCACAATACAACAATAAAAACGATAACAACGTGAAGAAGAATGGAATGTAGCAACAATGTAATAGCTCTGGACACACCCACTATTTATAACTGCTATTATTGTCACCGCTACTAACACTATCATTGTCACCACCACCATCATCACTACTACCATTGTCACCACTACTAACACCATCATTACCACTATCATTGTCACAGCTACCATCACCATCATAATCACTACGAACAATATCATCACCACTCTCTCTGTCACCACCATTATCACCACTCTCATTGTTACAGCTACCACATTCATCACCACTATCATCGCTACCAACATCATCACCCCAACTAACACGACCATCATCACCACAACTAACACCATCATCACCAATGCTGTCATGATACTCCTTTCTCCCAAAACCACTACCACCACCACCAAAACAATTACATCACCACCATTGCAATCACCCTCAACGCTACTGCTATCATCACCATCACCAATATTTACACCATCATCACCACCATTGCAATCACCCTCAACGCTACTGCTACCATCACCATCACCACTACTTCTAACACTAGCATCACCAATATTTACACCATCATCACCCCCACTGTTATCATCATCATTGCTCATATCACAATCACATTCTTTATTAACCCTTTCAGTACCGGGGCCGTCCTACTATTATATTCAGTTTAAAAAGGGCCTTCAGCAAAAAACAGGCTTCGAACTATCTCCCTTAAGGGGAGATCTCCACTCGAGGGATTTTTTTCTTGACCCCTTTCTCCCTCATGTTTAGCCCCATTGCTTTTGATATTATAAAACGTTTGCCCCATTAGTTTAGCGATTTTAAGAACTTTCACCCCATATTAAGACCTTTCGTGCCATTCAGGTGTCGATTTTATCCTGGCGAGCGATAGCGAGCCTGTAATTTAAGAGGAACCGGCCTTTGGCCGGGACATTTTTCTACCGAGAAATGTACAAATTTATCTTGAAAGGGGGTCAAGGGGGTGACATTTTTAGATTGCTGGAGGAGTAGGAAACAAACTAGAAACCTCCCCTTAACCCTCTCTACTACCACATATCCTTCTAAAGCTGCACAACATCGTCTAAATTAGCCAGAATAAAATACAAAATTACAAATAACATCGTGGGTACAGAAGGGGTTAATACATCACCACCACTGCTGTCAACACCACCACTGCTGTCAACATACCAACATGATGACGAATCTACGGTCATCACCACCAGAACTATCATTACTATCACCACCATTATTATAGGTTACAATCACCACTTATTACCACCATCATCACTACCATTGTACCAGACATGTATTATCATTACCATCATCATCACCACTTATTACCACCATCATCACTACCATTGTACCAGACATGTATTATCATTACCATCATCACCACTTATTACCACCATCATCACTACCATTGTACCAGACATGTATATCATTACCATCATCATCACCACTTATTACCACCATCATCACTACCATTGTACCAGACATGTATAATCATTATCATCATCACCACTTATTACCACCATCATCACTACCATTGTACCAGACATGTATTATCATTACCATCATCACCACTTATTACCACCATCATCACTACCATTGTACCAGACATGTATATCATTACCATCATCATCACCACTTATTACCACCATCATCACTACCATTGTACCAGACATGTATAATCATTATCATCATCACCACTTATTACCACCATCATCACTACCATTGTACCAGACATGTATTATCATTACCATCATCACCACTTATTACCACCATCATCACTACCATTGTACCAGACATGTATATCATTACCATCATCATCACCACTTATTACCACCATCATCACTACCATTGTACCAGACATGTATAATCATTATCATCATCACCACTTATTACCACCATCATCACTACCATTGTACCAGACATGTATTATCATTACCATCATCACCACTTATTACCACCATCATCACTACCATTGTACCAGACATGTATTATCATTACCATCATCACCACTTATTACCACCATCATCACTACCATTGTACCAGACATGTATTATCATTACCATCATCACCACTTATTACCACCATCATCACTACCATTGTACCAGACATGTACGGTATATCATTACCATCATCATCACCACTACCACCATCATTTATATCAACACTATACCCTGTTTCAAATAGATAGGCCAGAAATCGTGAACCCTAACCTCTGTAACTCAAAAAGGGCTAGAGCATATGGGCTGTAAATCTCCACACCTATTCCCTGGCTGACCCTTCCCAAATGGTAGAAATATTAGGTCGATTACTCTAGTCATAAGTGAGTTATATAGTTACTGTTCAAGAGTGTTGGCCTACTTACTTCAAACAGGGTATAGTATAGTAAAGCCGCTGTCACACGAGCGCTTTTTCCGTCAATTTTCCATGACCAAGTTTCTTCTCGTTATATTTCGGGACTTTTTTGCACTGGTATCGGTAACTAGACTGAAGGTAGATTATGTTAGGCGGCTGAATTATGATAAAGTGTCATTTTTTAAGCTTCCAGACCATAATTGCCCGTAAAAATTGCTCGTGTGACTCCGGCTTAAGACTCGTATATACCTCATATATACCGTACTTGTCTGGATATGTGTGTGTTGAGGATTATTATTATCCAGCATATCATTATACACACACGAATCCTAACAACTTACTATCAGGTTGTGTGGATTGCATAATTATACACCATTAGGATATTTGCAGCTATACCTTACCTTTTGATACCTTTTGATGTGTTCGCCACTCTTCTAGCGGCACCAAGGAGCGCGACGCCCCTCGTTATGGGTGGTCATTTGGTGCAGTAGACTGTTTGAAGCGACAGCTCGCTCCCTTGCGAGGATGGGCTCGTCTGGCACTTTTTGCAGTTCGACATCTAGGGCTCTCTTGAAGTTGTCTAACGAGATGTCCCTCATGTCTCTTACTCGCCGTGGGAGTTTGTTGAAGAGACGTGGGCCTCTGTGTGATAACCAGCCCTCTCGCAGAGAGCCCATAGCACCCCTGTTATTCATCCGGAGGATTTCGCATTCCCAGCCTCTCCTATCACTGAATTTCATGACTATCGGAGTATGTAGGTTTGGTACTAAACCCTCTGCGATTTGCCACGTGTATATTATTAGGTAACGTTCTCTTCTACGTTCCAGTGAGTACAGATTCAGTGTGTCAACAAAGAAAAACAAAAACACACATATTGATAAAAGTGAACGAAATGAAACGATACAACTATTAAGAAAAAACTCCAGCAGTTAATGTCATGCAACTTATATTAACTGATGAACTGCTTATGTATGCTCAGGGGTAGAAGAAAACCCTGAACCGACCGTATCACGATTTCACTCAGCTTAAGAAGGACCTCTCGGAACGGCAAAGGGTGAACAACCGCCCACCATACCCTCTCCCCTCGACCATCCCAACTTAAGGGGGGATAGCTAACTTTTTGGTCAATTTTTTCGTATATTTATAATTTTTTTAGTTTCCTCCCTAGACCTCCATCAAACTTAAAAAATCATCCATTAGATCCCCCTTCTAGATTAATTTGTAAATTTTTCGGTAGAAAAATTTCCCGGCCAAAGGCCGGTCCTTCCAAAATTACAGGCTCACTATCCTTCGCCAGGGAACAAATTAACACCTAAATAGCACGAAAGGTTTTAAAATCGCCAAATAAATGGGGTGAAAGGTCTTAAAATCGCCAATCTAATGGGCCAAACGTCTTATGATCTAAAAACTAATGGGGCAAAAGACGAAGGAAAAGGTGGGCCCGAAAAAACCCGGCCCATCTCCCACCTTACCACACCTAGGAAAAGATTATAGCGCCTTTGTACCAGAGCAGAGGATAGAGAAAAGAGCAAGTCACTATCTACACCACTATCATCATCATCATCATCCCCCTTCCCTCTCTCACTATCTACACCACATCGTCACTATCTACACCACCACCATCATCATCATCATCATCATCCCCACCCACCCCTCTCTCCCTCCCTCGTCTACCGCTAGCTTTATTATTCACAAACATCTTAACAGAAGTGACTACAATGACGTCATGGACAAGGATAATCCCTGTAATATGCTGACATCATTCTCAGTTATTTCTGGTCTTCATTATACAAACTAAGTATATACCTGTAGTGTGGGAGTCAGAGGGATAATGGAGATAGATATAAACCACTTATGTTGCTAGTATGAATAACATTAACCACCACTATGGTATCCAGCATATTAACATAATAACATTAACCACCACTATGGTATCCAGCATATTAACATAATAACATTAACCACCACTATGGTATCCAGCATATTAACATAATAACATTAACCACCACTATGGTATCCAGCATATTAACATAATAACATTAACCACCACTATGGTATCCAGCATATTAACATAATAACATTAACCACCACTATGGTATCCAGCATATTAACATAATAACATTAACCACCACTATGGTATCCAGCATATTAACATAATAACATTAACCACCACTATGGTATCCAGCATATTAACATAATAACATTAACCACCACTATGGTATCCAGCATATTAACATAATAACATTAACCACCACTATGGTATCCAGCATATTAACATAATAACATTAACCACCACTATGGTATCCAGCATATTAACATAATAACATTAACCACCACTATGGTATCCAGCATATTAACATAATAACATTAACCACCACTATGGTATCCAGCATATTAACATAATAACATTAACCACCACTATGGTATCCAGCATATTAACATAATAACATTAACCACCACTATGGTATCCAGCATATTAACATAATAACATTAACCACCACTATGGTATCCAGCATATTAACATAATAACATTAACCACCACTATGGTATCCAGCATATTAACATAACATTAACCACCACTATGGTATCCAGCATATTAACATAACAACATTAACCACCACTATGGTATCCAGCATATTAACATAACAACATTAACCACCACTATGGTATCCAGCATATTAACATAACAACATTAACCACCACTATGGTATCCAACATATTAACATAATAACATTAACCACCACTATGGTATCCAACATATTAACATAATAACATTAACCACCACTATGGTATCCAGCATATTAACATAATAACATTAACCACCACTATGGTATCCAGCATATTAACATAATAACATTAACCACCACTATGGTATCCAGCATATTAACATAATAACATTAACCACCACTATGGTATCCAGCATATTAACATAATAACATTAACCACCACTATGGTATCCAGCATATTAACATAATAACATTAACCACCACTATGGTATCCAGCATATTAACATAATAACATTAACCACCACTATGGTATCCAGCATATTAACATAATAACATTAACCACCACTATGGTATCCAGCATATTAACATAATAACATTAACCACCACTATGGTATCCAGCATATTAACATAATAACATTAACCACCACTATGGTATCCAGCATATTAACATAATAACATTAACCACCACTATGGTATCCAGCATATTAACATAATAACATTAACCACCACTATGGTATCCAGCATATTAACATAATAACATTAACCACCACTATGGTATCCAGCATATTAACATAATAACATTAACCACCACTATGGTATCCAGCATATTAACATAATAACATTAACCACCACTATGGTATCCAGCATATTAACATAATAACATTAACCACCACTATGGTATCCAGCATATTACATAATAACATTAACCACCACTATGGTATCCAGCATATTAACATAATAACATTAACCACCACTATGGTATCCAGCATATTAACATAATAAATTACCCACCACTATGGTATCCAGCATATTAACATAATAACATTAACCACCACTATGGTATCCAGCATATTAACATAATAACATTAACCACCACTATGGTATCCAGCATATTAACATAATAACATTAACCACCACTATGGTATCCAGCATATTAACATAATAACATTAACCACCACTATGGTATCCAGCATATTAACATAATAACATTAACCACCACTATGGTATCCAGCATATTAACATAATAACATTAACCACCACTATGGTATCCAGCATATTAACATAATAACATTAACCACCACTATGGTATCCAGCATATTAACATAATAACATTAACCACCACTATGGTATCCAGCATATTAACATAATAACATTAACCACCACTATGGTATCCAGCATATTAACATAATAACATTAACCACCACTATGGTATCCAGCATATTAACATAATAACATTAACCACCACTATGGTATCCAGCATATTAACATAATAACATTAACCACCACTATGGTATCCAGCATATTAACATAATAACATTAACCACCACTATGGTATCCAGCATATTAACATAACATTAACCACCACTATGGTATCCAGCATATTAACATAATAACATTAACCACCACTATGGTATCCAGCATATTAACATAATAACATTAACCACCACTATGGTATCCAGCATATTAACATAATAACATTAACCACCACTATGGTATCCAGCATATTAACATAATAACATTAACCACCACTATGGTATCCAGCATATTAACATAATAACATTAACCACCACTATGGTATCCAGCATATTAACATAATAACATTAACCACCACTATGGTATCCAGCATATTAACATAATAACATTAACCACCACTATGGTATCCAGCATATTAACATAATAACATTAACCACCACTATGGTATCCAGCATATTAACATAATAACATTAACCACCACTATGGTATCCAGCATATTAACATAATAACATTAACCACCACTATGGTATCCAGCATATTAACATAATAACATTAACCACCACTATGGTATCCAGCATATTAACATAATAACATTAACCACCACTATGGTATCCAGCATATTAACATAATAACATTAACCACCACTATGGTATCCAGCATATTAACATAATAACATTAACCACCACTATGGTATCCAGCATATTAACATAATAACATTAACCACCACTATGGTATCCAGCATATTAACATAATAACATTAACCACCACTATGGTATCCAGCATATTAACATAATAACATTAACCACCACTATGGTATCCAGCATATTAACATAATAACATTAACCACCACTATGGTATCCAGCATATTAACATAATAACATTAACCACCACTATGGTATCCAGCATATTAACATAATAACATTAACCACCACTATGGTATCCAGCATATTAACATAATAACATTAACCACCACTATGGTATCCAGCATATTAACATAATAACATTAACCACCACTATGGTATCCAGCATATTAACATAATAACATTAACCACCACTATGGTATCCAGCATATTAACATAATAACATTAACCACCACTATGGTATCCAGCATATTAACATAATAACATTAACCACCACTATGGTATCCAGCATATTAACATAATAACATTAACCACCACTATGGTATCCAGCATATTAACATAATAACATTAACCACCACTATGGTATCCAGCATATTAACATAATAACATTAACCACCACTATGGTATCCAGCATATTAACATAATAACATTAACCACCACTATGGTATCCAGCATATTAACATAATAACATTAACCACCACTATGGTATCCAGCATATTAACATAATAACATTAACCACCACTATGGTATCCAGCATATTAACATAATAACATTAACCACCACTATGGTATCCAGCATATTAACATAATAACATTAACCACCACTATGGTATCCAGCATATTAACATAATAACATTAACCACCACTATGGTATCCAGCATATTAACATAATAACATTAACCACCACTATGGTATCCAGCATATTAACATAATAACATTAACCACCACTATGGTATCCAGCATATTAACATAATAACATTAACCACCACTATGGTATCCAGCATATTAACATAATAACATTAACCACCACTATGGTATCCAGCATATTAACATAATAACATTAACCACCACTATGGTATCCAGCATATTAACATAATAACATTAACCACCACTATGGTATCCAGCATATTAACATAATAACATTAACCACCACTATGGTATCCAGCATATTAACATAATAACATTAACCACCACTATGGTATCCAGCATATTAACATAATAACATTAACCACCACTATGGTATCCAGCATATTAACATAATAACATTAACCACCACTATGGTATCCAGCATATTAACATAATAACATTAACCACCACTATGGTATCCAGCATATTAACATAATAACATTAACCACCACTATGGTATCCAGCATATTAACATAATAACATTAACCACCACTATGGTATCCAGCATATTAACATAATAACATTAACCACCACTATGGTATCCAGCATATTAACATAATAACATTAACCACCACTATGGTATCCAGCATATTAACATAATAACATTAACCACCACTATGGTATCCAGCATATTAACATAATAACATTAACCACCACTATGGTATCCAGCATATTAACATAATAACATTAACCACCACTATGGTATCCAGCATATTAACATAATAACATTAACCACCACTATGGTATCCAGCATATTAACATAATAACATTAACCACCACTATGGTATCCAGCATATTAACATAATAACATTAACCACCACTATGGTATCCAGCATATTAACATAATAACATTAACCACCACTATGGTATCCAGCATATTAACATAATAACATTAACCACCACTATGGTATCCAGCATATTAACATAATAACATTAACCACCACTATGGTATCCAGCATATTAACATAATAACATTAACCACCACTATGGTATCCAGCATATTAACATAATAACATTAACCACCACTATGGTATCCAGCATATTAACATAATAACATTAACCACCACTATGGTATCCAGCATATTAACATAATAACATTAACCACCACTATGGTATCCAGCATATTAACATAATAACATTAACCACCACTATGGTATCCAGCATATTAACATAATAACATTAACCACCACTATGGTATCCAGCATATTAACATAATAACATTAACCACCACTATGGTATCCAGCATATTAACATAATAACATTACGAGGTATCCAGCATATTACATAATAAAAAACCACCACTATGGTATCCAGCATATAACATTAACCACCACTATGGTATCCAGCATATTAACATAATAACATTAACCACCACTATGGTATCCAGCATATTAACATAATAACATTAACCACCACTATGGTACCACTATGTATCCAGCATATTAACATAATAACATTAACCACCACTATGGTATCCAGCATATTAACATAATAACATTAACCACCACTATGGTATCCTGCATATAACATAATAACATTAACCACCACTATGGTATCCAGCATATTAACATAATAACATTAACCACCACTATGGTATCCAGCATATTAACATAATAACATTAACCACCACTATGGTATCCAGCATATTAACATAATAACATTAACCACCACTATGGTATCCAGCATATTAACATAATAACATTAACCACCACTATGGTATCCAGCATATTAACATAATAACATTAACCACCACTATGGTATCCAGCATATTTTCCAAGTTGAATCATTCTAATGTTTACCTGATTAAAATTAAGTGATGCCATGGGTTAATAAGAGTGTGCGTAGATAAATGGTGATCATAACAACAGAAGCAACGACGAAGGGCGGTGCGCTCCTCGGTGCCACTAGCAGAGTGGCGAACTCCACATAGGTCACATAGGTTACTATTTAATGCCCTAGCTGTTGGTTTATAGTACAACTTATTACATTCACATGGCCTGTAGCTAGAACTATAATTGACTGAATCATAGTTCTAGCTACAGGCCATGTGAATGTAATAAGCTGTACCGTACAGTAATACGCCAACCGGTACTATGTATCATGAAGTGATGAACAGGTTTATCATTGATTTACCTGCCATAATATATATATAGTCCTACCATAACCCAAATACCAGAATGAATTCGTCCAAAATATCCTCTTAATCTTTAAGCAAAATGAACCACCATAATTAAATACTCTCTCCCTCTCTCTCTACTAGAATTAAGTACTGACCACCTCGCTTGGATCGTAATATGTGTGGTCAGTGTATCTATTTAAATAACACACACACACACACCACCCTCTCTCTCTCTCTCTCTCTCTCTCTCTCTATAACACACACACACACACACACACACACACACACACACATGATTCCTACCACCAGCGGTAAAAAGCACCATTACCACACTCGGCTCACAGATGGCAACACAAATATGTTTCTTATAAAGCAATTACCACACAGTGTTCAACCAGCATCTGTCACCACCACCATCATATCTCAGTGTAAGTCCATCTCACTATAGTCCCTTTCTTTTCAACTGACGGTAAATTTATAATTTCCCATCAAGATTTCTCAGTTATTTTAAAGTCTGTAGTGAAATATGATGCTAATGATGTAAACTTGGTCTTAACATGGTACAGAGACAAAATCTTCTAATAGTTGCCAGCATATAATGAAAAGTACATCACCGGTACAGAAGGGGTTAAGTATCGATAAGTTAGCTGTTAAGGGATTCAATTTATCGTCAGGTGAAAAGAAAAAGAGTATCAACATTTCAATACAGCCACACCACTACTCCCGTCATCACATGATATACAAAATATCCTATTTGTATTGCCATTATTACATTATTATCAATTCGCTAGTCACACCTCTATCTATCTATCTATCTATAATAAACCCATCCCCATTTTGGGGTAGCCAACTCAAGACAGAGCAAGATATTGTAATGAATGATACAAACTATAACTAGAACCTCATCACTTAATGGGAGGTATTTAGTTTGTTCCATAGACCTCCATCAAGCTTAAAATTACACCCCCTTGAGTCCCTTTCAAGATAAATTTGTACATTTTTCGGCAGAGAAACATGCAGCGGAGCCAAAGCCCGGTTCCTCTTAAATTACAGGCTCGCTATCGCTCGCCAGGATAAAATCGACACCTGAATTGCACGAAAGGTCTTAATATGGGGTGAAAGTTCTTAAAATCGCTATACTAATCGGGCACACTTTTTATAATATCAACACATCTACACTAAACATGAGGGAGAAAGGGGTCAAGAAAAAAATCTCTCAAGTGGTTATCTCCCCTTAAGTATCGGTGAAGTGAAGATAAATTACCTGGACTGACTACCGGTACCCATACCAGCATTCATTATAGTACAGCTGTTTCGCCAGAGGCATTTAACCTTTACTTAACGTATACGAAAAATTATTTATTTGTTTAGTGTTTCCGTCTCATGACCTATTACTATTATGATAGCCATCACAATACGATTGCTTGTTTTATCACCTTGTCTTCTAAACCATTTATATACTGTTACCTAATACTATATTATCCAAACTGTGCTATCAACTTAATTATTTGATGTCCTAACATTCCACAGACTACCAAACTATTACTAACAACATTCGACAAATAAACATTAATTTCACTACCTTTTTCATCTATATATAGCTTCTATTGAGATGCTATCCGTCTCTTTCACAACAACAAGAAACCTTGTAAGGATCTAAGTGGTCATATTTATCTCTGCTTTGTTTCTTTGCAAAACCATAGTTTACCACATTAATACATTGGGGATTGTAATGAATGATTAATATTAAGAACGGGGTGTTACTTATTACAACATGATTCCCTCCAATCACACAACCTCTGTACATCCAACCTTTACACCTGACTATCCTCTCCACCGTTAACCATTACAGCTAGTACATCCACCATTACCTATCTTACAATTAACTATCCTTTTATCTGCACCCAATTCTCTACGCCTCCACCTATATCACTCTACCACCTGACTATCCCTGTACCTATACTACTCTACCACCTAAATATTCCTGTATCTAGCTACCAAGACAATACCACAGCACTATTCCTGTATCATTATCCATCTATCAAACCACTATCCCTCCACCTGTACTTCAGTTACCATACAGTCACTACACTACCACTATCCCTCTACCAGTACCAAGCTACCAACACAATACCATAACACTATCCATCTACCACCCCACCACTACCCCTCCACCTGTACTTCAGTTACCATACAGTCACTACACTACCCCTATCCCTCTACCAATACCAAGCTACCAACACAATACCATAACACTATCCATCTACCACCCCACCCCCTCCACCTGTACTTCAGTTACCATACAGTCACTACACTACCCCTATCCCTCTACCAATACCAAGCTACCAACACAATACCATAACACTATCCATCTACCACCCCACCTGTACTTCAGTTACCATACAGTCACTACACTATCACTATCCCTCTACCAATACCAAGCTACCAACACAATACCATAACACTATCCATCTACCACTCCACCTGTACTTCAGTTACCATACAGTCACTATACCACTATCCCTCTACCGATACCAAGCTACCAACACAATACCATTACACTATCCCTCTACCACCCCACCCACCACCTGCCCTATCCCTGGCCACCACCACACACCTGGCGTCTCTACCTGGGCACTGACCCATCCCTGGACAGTTAGTATACCGCCACTGTCACTCCACCGTCAACCTAACTGTCTAACAACACTCTCTAACAATTTACGTAAAGCTAGAATCATTCACTTTTCCCTCAAGTCTTGATCGGCAACCCTAATATAGCAAATTCTGAACTAAGGGGAGATGGGTGTATTTATTTGCTCAGTTATGTATTTTTTCATTAGTTTATTAGTTTCCTCTCTAGACCTCCAACAAACTTAAAAACAAAAAAACATCCATTGGACCCCCCTTCTAGATTAATTTGTATATTTTTTCGGTAGAAATATGTCCGGGCCGAAGGCCGATTCTTCCAAAATTACAGGGTCCAAAGGTCTTAAAAGACAAACTAATGAGGCAAAAATCTTAAAATCTAAAAAGTAATGGGGCTAAACGTGAGGGAGAAGGGGGACCAGAAAACCGGTCCTTCTCCCCTTAAAGTATGCCAGTAATCATGTCACTAAAAAATAATGTACAGTATTATCAGGTGCCGACATCATCCAATATAATATTATATAGTCCTTAACTGTTGCTGATTATAGAGTTGTCGAAGTCCTGAACTGTTGCTGATTATAGAGTTGTCGATTGAAATATTCCGTAAAAAAATGGTGTGGTGTCCATCCCCCTTAACTGTCCACCACTGTCTAAATAACCTAACTGTGTGTCCACCTCTAAACACTCCCACCCCAAGCTCAAACAGAGGGCAGGTTAACGTATGGTAAGGGCGGGTGGTGGTGATGGGGGGGTAGTGGGGTGGTGGTGGTGGTGATAAGAGGGTGTGGTGTGGGGGTGATTGTAGGTGTGGTGGTGGAGATAGTGGGTGTGGTGATGGTGGGTGGTAACAGGCAATAGATAGATGGTCAGACTATAGTTATCGTGTATCCGTTGGAATTCTCACGGTTTGCATACTCCAGCAATGTAAATTTTGGACCTACACATAAAGAGAAATACTGTGATTTATTTATACACAGTATGTTACATTACCGCTGTGTGTGTGTGTGTGAGTATGTGTGCGTGTGTGTATGTGTGTGCGTGTGTGCGTGTGCGTGTGTGTGTGTGTGTTTTGAACTACCGACAGTCTTAACGAGAGTCCATGATTTTATTAGCTCTACCATGGCCTGATATAGAATAGTTACCCTTTTCCTAGTTATATATATATATATATATATATATATATATATATATATTTTTTTTTTTTTTTTTTTTTTTTTTTTTTTTCTATATTCCAACTTACTTCCTCTCGGGCATAGGCTGGGAGCCTTAACATTCACCGCTTTACAATGAACAGTGAAGCCCGTGAGGTCTTGTTCCAGTCTAGGGAGTGAGACATGTGAAGCACGTAGAGTACAACGAGCACCTGCCATCTTGCCTTCACATGAGGCACGGTGCTCACTCATGGCCCGAAACGACCCCATCTCTGAAGCCACCTCGTTCCCGTGCTTCACTGTCTCACCCCTACACTCGGACTCTCACACTTACACACACACAACGCCGCCACCTGTTGAGCATATATATATATATATACCGGTATATATATACTGTATATATATGTATATATATACCGGTATATATATATATATATACTGTATATACAGTATATGTATATATATACCGGTATATATATATATATATAAATAACGAGAGAGAGAGAGAGAGTGCGCATTTAACAACACATTTCGGGGAATTACAATAGTGCAAACCTGTAATCCTTCCTGTTGGGAACGTATACACAACAGGTAGTACGTGATTACCTGGTGTGTGGGGTGGTTATACCTGGTGTGTGGGACATGTAGTGTGTTGATGTAATGTAGGGTGAGGCGGTGGCAGGGTGAAGCAGGAGTAGGGGTAGGGTGAGGTAGGGGTTGAATAAGGTAGGGGCAGGGTGAATCAGGGGCAGGGTAAGGCTGGGGTAGGCTGAGGCAGGGGCAGAATAATGCATGGACATGGTGAGGAAGGGGAAGAATAAAGCATTGGCATGGTGAGGCGTGGGCAGAATTAGGCATGGGTAGGGTGAGGCAGGAGTAGGGGTAGGGTGAGGCAGGGGCAGGGTGAATCAGGGGCAGGGTAAGGCTGGGGTAGGCTGAGGCAGGGGCAGAATAATGCATGGACATGGTGAGGCAGGGGCAGAATAAAGCATTGGCATGGTGAGGCAGGGGCAGAATTAGGCATGGGTAGGGTGAGGCAGGGGTAGGGTGAGGAAGGGGCAGGGTGAAGCAGGGGCAGGGGTGGATATGCGAGCTAAAGTTGGGTAGGACAAAATAGGCAGAACAGGTAACATAGGATTATGAATGGTAGATATGGTAGGATAGAGAGGGTAACATAGGGTAAGATATGGTACGGTTGCAAGGGTAGGGACGGTATTATAAGTAGGGAAGGATATGGATGGAAAGGTACGGTAGGGAGGGTATACTATGGTGGAGTAGGGTAGGATAGGGTTAGCCACAGTATGAGAAGGTACCGGTATATGCACGATAAAACAGAAGACAGACAAGCTATACAATATGACATGGACAGTGCAAGATATAGTAGTAAACAATAAAATCTTCCATAAAGACTTTAAAGTATAACAGTGCATGGCTTAACAGTCACAGATTATAATTTAGCTATAACAGTACACTAAACAAATATGGGTATGATAAAGGTATAGGCCTATACGATCATTGGGTATATTGATGGTGATTTACCTCTCTTCCCGTGTATGGAAAAGACTTATTACCATCGATATATCTTCAAAGTAGATTGTTCTTGACACAGTGTATAACCTTTTTATGTCCACAAATATTAAGAGGGTACTGTAGGTAAGGTATAGTAACTCTCTCAATCTTAATTCCAAAACAAATGTACAGTACTACAAATGTACCATGGCCGGCCGCAACGAACTGGAACAATACGACAGGGACGGGTTGAAGTAAGGAGTGGCAGCCCAAACCAACACAAGGTAAGACAAGCTATGGCAGGAGAGTATAATAACGGTGCAGTTCAAAGGATACAACATAACAGGCTAGGACACGGTAGGATACGACAGAACAGAATATAATGACAAATCCAATAGATGAGGGCAGCACCACAGCACCGATACGCGAGCGGAACGAGAGGACAGGGGACCGTAAGGCAAGGACAGAGAGTGACAGGGGAGGGGAAGAACAGGACATAGAAGCAAGGAGTAACAGGGCAGGTCTGAGGACAGTCGCGGGTAGGGCTGAGCAAGGAAAGGTAGGGCAGGGTAGAAACAAACAAGGAGGGGTGGAGCAGAGAGAGGAAGGCAGGGGTATCATAGGGTAGAACTGAAGATGGATTAAATAAACTGGGAAAGGAAGGGAAGGGAGAGAAAGAACATATCAAGAAAGGACAGGGAGAAGCATGATATAGCAATGTAAAACTGGGTAGCGCATGCCGGAGCAAGGCAGACAAGGTAAGGCATGAAAAGGGAGGGGTGGGGGGGCTGGAGAGGCAGGGTGAGGGAGTGGTAGGGCAGAAGAGGCAGGGAGAGGGAGTGCAAGGAGAGGCAGTGGTAGGGCAGGGAGAAGGGAGTAGTAGGGCTGGAGAGGCAGGGAGAGGGAGTGATAGGAAAGGAGGGGCAGGGAGAGGGAGTGGTAGGGCTGGAGAGGCAGGGAGAGGGAGTGATAGGACAGGAGAGGCAGGGAGAGGGAGTGATAGGAAAGGAGGGGCAGGGAGAGGGAGTGGTACAAAGGAGTACAAAGGAAATCAAGCAACAACAGATCTAGTGACCCTTCTAGGTTGTTTGTCCTCCAAAACACTGAGGATCAAGTGTCCAAACAGTGGTTTAGAGTGGGTAAGGGAACATTGGAAAGGGAATTACTGCCCTGGAACTAATGTCCGTGGCAGGATTAGGAAGTTAGTAGGGGACAGATGGGTTAGTAACTGAGGGGGGGATAAAATAAAGTTATTCATTTACAAACGCAGTCAGTCGCGGGTTTGATGCGAGATATTTGTCTAGGCGGAGTTTAAATGAATCAACGGTGATGCCAGTCTATAACGTTTCGGGGAAGCCCATTCCACAAGTTGACAACTCGATTGAAGAAGAAATTCTTAGATTCGTGTGAGTTAAAAGATTTACCAATAATTTTGCAACCGTTTCCCCGCGTGTAATTAGATTGGTTGATAGTGAAGTACTTACTACAGTTCATATTGTCGAGGCTGGAGAGGGCTGGAGAGGCAGGGAGAGGGAGTGATAGGAAAGGAGAGGCAGGGAGAGGGAGTGGTAGGGCAAGAGAGGGAGTGGTAGGGCAGGGAGAGGGAGTGGTAGGGCAGGGAGAGGGAGTGGTAGGGCAGGGAGAGGGAATGGTAAGGCAGGGAGAGGGAGTGGTAGGGCAGGGAGAGGGAATGGTAGGGCAGGAGAGGGAGTGGTAGGGCAGGAGTGGTAGGGCAGGAGAGGGAGTGCAAAGAGAGGGAGTGGTAGGGTAGAATAGGGAGTGGTAGGGCTGGAGAGGGAGTGGTAGGGCAGGAAGAGGGCACCACGACCAATACCACCAACACAACCAACAACAAGAAGATACAGGGTGGTCAGATAATAAGGGTTGGACTGCCTGTAGTGTATTAGTGACGTCACATACACATATACACACACACACACACACACACACACACACACACACACACACACACACACACACACACACACACACTTCCTCCACCCCTGGCCACTGCTGCATTCCTCTACTCTCTGCTACTACTCTTTTACCCAACCTTATCCATTCCTCTCTCTCTCTCTCTCTCTCTCTCTCTCACTCTCACTCTCTCTCTCTCTCTCTCTCTCTTCGTTTTCTTTGTATCCATGCACTGTACACTATGTATGTACTATATATTATGTATTGTACAGTACGGTATGTATCCGGACATCTCCAAACACAATAGTAATTTACCTTTCCTTTATTATAGTGTCTATTCTTTCTTTTCATCCCTGAATTTATCTAGGAATGTATTTAGTTGTCATTATGTATTATTGAGTGTTTTTAAGGGGAGGTATTTAGTTTGTTCCCTACTTTTTCATCAAGCTTAAAATTACACCCCCTAGACCCCCTTTCAAGATAAATTTATACATTTTTCGGTAGAAAAATTTCCCGGCCGGAGGCCGGTTGCTCTTAAATTACAGGCTCGCTATCGCTCGCCAGGAAAGAATTGACACCTTAACGGCACGAAAGGTCTTAAAATTGACAGAAATGGGGCAAAATGTCTTAAAATATCCAAACTACTAGGGCAAAGGTCTTAAAATCTCAAAAGCAATGGGGCTAAACATGTGGGAGAGAGGGGTCCAGAAAAAAATCCTTCAAGTGGAAATCTCCCCTTAAATCAATCGAATGAAAGCGTTAGTATGATTTCCTAACTTTTTCACATATAATTTGTCTTCTATTCGTTATCATCCTTTAAAATTATATATTAAAATTCTGGTTTTCCCAGATTCACTTACACGATACATTCGCTCAAAGATTACATTTCCTTAATCCTCTCAGGCATTCCTAATACCCAGTAAGTGCTATATTTTATGCACTCCAGTATTTCCTCTCTCTCACTCTCTCAATCTCTCTCTCTCCCTCTCTCCTAGAGCTGATGCCGGGGAGAAAAGGAGAGAGGGAGCAAAGGAGGAAGAGTGAGAAAGGGGATGAGGGATAGATAGAGAGAGGAAGGAAAAGGGAGAACAGAAAGGAGGGAGCAGGAGAGATGGAGAAGAAGGAAGATGGATAAAGGGAGGTAGGGGATGAGGGAGTGAGGTACGTAGGGGAGGGTAAGGAAGGAGGGAGCAGGAGAGATGGAGAAGAAGGAAGATGGATAAAGGGAGGTAGGGGATGAGGGAGTGAGGTACGTAGGGGAGGGTAAGGAAGGAGGGAGCAGGAGAGATGGATAAGAAGGAAAATGGAGAGATGAAGGTAGGGAAGAGGGAGTGAGGTAGATAGGGAGGGGAAGGAAATATGGGAAGGGAGGAAGGGAATGATAGACAAAAGAAAAGTGATGGAAAGATAGATAAATAAATGGATTGATAGATGGGTTAAGAGAGGGAGGGGGAATAAGAGACAGGGCGAAGGGAGGAAAGGAGAGGGAGGGGAGTGAGGAAGAAAGAATCATGTGAGGGAGGGAAGGGGAGGAGGGACGAAAGAGATCATGTGAGGGAGGGAGGGAGGGAGCGCTAACAAGAAACTGAGAGGGAGGGAGGGAGAGGGGGTTGGGTAAATAGAAGGAGGCAAACACAGGATAATAATGGGGGAGAGAGAGAGAGAGAGAGAGAGAGAGAGAGAGAGGTGAGAGCGAGGAGAGGAGAGAGAGAGAGCGAGAGAGAGCGATGAGAGAGAGAGAGAGAGAGAGAGAGAGAGAGAGAGAGAGAGAGAGAGAGAGAGCGAGAGGGAGGGAGGATAGAGAGAGAGAGAGAGATAAAGAGAGAGAGAGAGATAGAGAGAGAGAGAGAGAGAGAGAGAGAGAGAGAGAGAGAGAGAGAGAGAGAGAGAGAGAGAGAGAGAGAGAGAGATTTATAACCACATTAGTTACACATCCACATCCAATACATTAATGCAACTAATCGTACCAAACAACAACACAAAGGCACTTTCTCCAACAAATTGTTTTCTCGTTTGGAGTAACAAAAACGAATAACAATCCGATTATCAGCTCATTGTTTGGATGTTCATAGATATTGTTCGTATTTTATTATAAAAATATTAATAATAATAATTAATATTAGTAGTAGTAGTATAATTATTGTTATAAAATAATAATTATTATTGTTGCTGTTGTTGGTATTTACAAATTTCAAATTATATTTAAATCAATCCCGTTGGCTGTATTTGCATAAGGGTGAACGAGATGTCCACGAACTTTTGTGAGTGGGGAAAAAAAAAAAAAAAACAAAAAAAAAGACCGCTGAAATGGAAGGACCATATCATAAACACGTTATCCATATTTTAAAAATTACAATAACCAATTTCAAACCAAGTATTTCTTTGTGGTGCTGATTATGGAACACTGGAATTACTCTTGTTCGTAAAATAAGTTAGTAGAGGTATTTGCAAGTGAGTAACTTTATAAATTATGCACGATACCAGGAAAAACTGTTGTGTAAAAGGAAACCTGAGTATACCATATTAAAAAGAAGTAACTATGACCCTCCACCCATTGTCTTGCATCCTGACATAGTGAAGTCGAAATGCGCTTCAATTTTGTTTAAACTGTGAAGGTGGTGTAATGGTTTAGATGCTTATGTTTTGGGTGAGGTGTCCAGAGTTCAAATCTCTGGAGGACCATACTGTATATTTTCATTAGTTTATTCAAGTTCATTGGTTTGTAATGGATGATTAATGTTAAGAACGGGGTGTTCCTTAATAACCTGGGTGATATAAAGTTGTATTTCTTAGTACATTTAGTTGAACCTGGTATAACATTCGGCCCTCCAACCTGTTTGTGAATATGACCCTGTGTCCGGTGCCTGTAAGCCAACAATTGAACCCTGACCAGCACATCCCGTACTTACAGCAACGGTACGGGTGTCAAGGGGTGATCAGGGGGATGGGGGGGGGGAGTACAGTCATTTACTACACACTCGACGAATACATTATATTCGTCGAGTGTGTGAGGGAGGGGGGAGGAGTACAGTCATTTACTACACACTCGACGAATACATTATATTCGTCGTGTGTGAGGGAGGGGGGGGGGGGGGAGTACAGTCATTTACTAACACTCGACGAATACATTATATTCGTCGAGTGTGTGAGGGAGGGGGGGGGGGGGGGGGGTAGTACAGTCATTTACTACACACTCGACGAATACATTATATTCGTCGAGTGTGTGAGGGAGGGGGAGGGGGGGGGGAGTACAGTCATTTACTACACACTCGACGAATACATTATATTCGTCGAGTGTGTGAGGGGGGGGGGGGGGTGGGGGGGGGGGGGGGGGGGGGGAGTACAGTCATTTACTACACACTCGACGAATACATTATATTCGTCGAGTGTGTGAGGGAGGGGGGGGGGGGGGTAGTACAGGCACTGCTATACCGTATATTTGTGGACATCTCACATTATTTCAATATGCAAATACATGGATTGCGCAAAATTACTTATGAATGTACCTTTACAGTCATTAATACTAATACTAATACTAATAACAATAATAATATATATACAATTAAATATAGCAGAGTACATTATATCCACGATGTTTTTAATTGAGTGTACATGGGTAAGGGGGTGAGTGTCGTACGATGAGGAGACTGTTTCGCTTAACTGTATTATTAATAAATTTACAGTCATTCTAAATTTCATCATCATATCCTAATCTAAACCCTTATAATTATATCATTTGGCCCATAATAGTATTGTTAACCCTTTCATGCACAGGGGGTTGTCGTTTAGTATTCAGAAATAGAATTATCTTAATCTCATAGTTACCTCCAAAATTAGTTATCATCCCATACGGTAGCTCGCTCAAAAACAACTGCAAAGGTTCAAGTAACTAAAGTAAAGGTTTAATAAACAATATTGATGGTGACAAAGGCATTTAAGTATCCCAGAAAAGGCACAATTTGCGTACTGGTGCGCGAAAGGGTTAAGATGGTGTAGTGTTCTCCTGTTCTCCGGGAAGTGGTGAAGTGCAAGTGTCCTAAGGCGAGTGGGCACAAATAGGCTACTAGGGTGAAGAATATGAACACCTTAGCATGTAAAGTTAACTGTCTATGTTTAAATAGCATGTACACTTGATTATCAATGGTAAATACGTTTTTATGGGAAGCAAGTTCTAGTGTGAGGATGTGGGTGCACTGTGATCGAGGTAAGGGGTAACAAGCAAGGGTTGGTTATAAGGTTGATAGATAAAAATAAGGTGAAAAGGTGAGAATATCCCGCTGTGATGTATGGCAGATCATTGTCCTAGGGTGAGGGGTGAGTGCCCTACAATGATGGGTGATGGGGTGAGTGTCCTAGGGTGATGGGTGAGTGTCCTAGGGTGAGGGGTGAGTGTCCTAGGGTGAGGGGTGAGTGTCCTAGGGTGAGGGGTGAGTGTCCTACAATGATGGGTGATGGGGTGAGTGTCCTAGGGTGATGGGTGAGTGTCCTAGGGTGAGGGGTGAGTGTCCTAGGGTGAGGGGTGAGTGTCCTAGGGTGAGGGGTGAGTGTCCTAGGGTGAGGGGTGAGTGCCCTACAATGATGGGTGATGGGGTGAGTGTCCTAGGGGTGAGGCAGCTGTGTAATCGTAGGCAGCAGCGTGACTGGGTGGGGTGAGGATGGATGGATGGGAGGGTGGGGTGGGGTGGCAGGGGGATGGGTGGGTGGCAGGGGGATGGGTGGGTGGGTGGAGGTGGAGTGAGGATGGATGGGGGTGAGAGGATAGGCTCGGGGGGGGGGGGGGGATAGGGGAAGAACTGGACAGCAGGCACCCGCGAACAACAACCACTAGTTTTTCTCCTACCTCAAAATACATGACCCTTGGGAAATTATATTGTAAAACTTTAAATGTGAAAATATGTTTAAATAAAACTTGATTCATTTCAGAACACTATCAAATTACTATATAGCTTTAAAACTATCTATGATAAGTAGTTTACATTATATTAACACATGAAGCTAACTAAACAGTGATTTGTTGTTTTCCACTTAATAAAATAATTATGCAATCACATACATTTTCAATATTAATACAAACTTTAATATTACTACTAAGCCATGCTATTATGATAGACACTTGAATAATGTGTTACTCAGTAGCTACATTCAGACAAATTCAATACAGCTGAAAACCCAAAGCTCTGTTGTTGATAAAGTTGGTTTGTCCTTTCAATCCCCTCATGCTCAAATTATTTCAATACATTAATGGGACAGTGAATATTTGTTTTGGGTCTATTCTTTGCTCTCATTCAACCTGTCCCAGAGAAGAGTGACCGCTCTCAACCCTCCAACTATCGTCCAATTGCTCTGATTTCTTGCATCTCTAAAGTTTTTAAAACTATTCTTACTTCAAAGTGTCTTAAGCATTTCTCTTAATCTTTAATTTTAATAATCAACTCTCAGATCACCAGTATGGCTTCCTTAGGGGTCGCTCTACTGGTGATCTTCTTTCATATCTTACTAACTCTTGGTCATCCTCCTTTCAGGACTTCGGTGAGACCTTTTCTATTGCACTAGACATATCGAAGGCCTTTGATAGAGTCTGGCACAAATCTCTAATTTGTAAACTACCCTCCTTCGGTTTCTATCCCTCCATCTGTGTCTTTATCTCTAATTTCCTTTCCGGCAGTTCCATAGCTGCGGTTGTGGACGGCCATCATTCACTTCCTCATCCTATCAACTCCGGTGTTCCTCAGGGTTCTGTCCTATTTCCAATTATCTTTCTAATATTTATAAATGATCTTCTCAACTGTACCTCCAGTCCTATCCACTCATATGCTGACGACTCGACCTTACACTATTCAACTAGTTTTCCAGAACGCCCCAGAAAGCAATCCCTCAAAAACAAACGTGATGAAGCCATAGAACAATAATTATATTCTGATCTATCTACCATTTCCAATTGGGGCAGAGAAAACCTTGTTGCTTTCAATGCTTCCACAACCCAATTTCTCCATTTATCTACCCGTAAAGAACTCCCAGAGGACTATCCCTTATACTTGGGCGTATTTTTTCAAGCTTGATGGAAGTCTAGAGAGCAAACTAAAAAATCTCCCCTTAAAACCACCCCCCATGCCTACCCTTGACCAGAGCAGCCTTGAACCTTGAACTCTGACCTTGGCCTTGAGTATGACCTCCGAAGGGTTATACGATCCAGATGCAAATGTTGTTTACTGGAGAATCATGCCACCCCCCCCCCCCTTTCTTTACCTCGTCTCACGCTTTTATTCGCTCAGGTATTTCTATTTTTGGCTATTTCTTATTTTCTACTATGCTATTATGTGAACTATTATTCTTCATACTACAGGTACTTAGCTTGGGCTACTGTTGCTTTTGTTGTTTTGTTTTAGGCTATTTTGTCACTATTTTTCGTTTAGGCTCTTATTGCACCTATTATATATCATTTACGCTATATAATTCTAGTTATTTTTTGTTCTACTATATTTTCTTACATGCTATCTTATGTTAGGCTATTTTAACCTTATTTCTTTGTGCTATATATTTTAGGTAATACTTTGAAAACTGGTTTATTCTTCTTTTATAAAAACCCATCTCAATCTTTGCCTTTACACAGCTTGTCATTCCTTATGTTATCATCCCTTTTAATTTATAGTTTTGTAATCATAGATATTTGTATTGGTTCCTACTACTATCATAAAACTACGACTATTTTTGTATTACAGGTAAAAATATTGCTCACGTTCACGAATTTTATAAAACTAGATATTCTATTTAATGTTTTCCTTTGCTATTCTTATTCCAGTTGTTTGTAACATTTATGTTATAGGTGCGGATGGTTAGTTATTCAATTATTATTCATGTTCACAAAATTCATCACCTTTTCCATATTCGTATTTAGTCAAAAAAAAAAAAAAAAAAGGTCCCACCCCTCTCCCATTCTTAAGTAAGCCATTTTAGATTTACACACACTATTTAACTATATTTATTCCTTATTTGTTATCATCCACGATCCTGTATTGTTAGTATCCTTGGCTTCCCCAGTTACCGACACTTTCTTCAGCCCTGGTTTCCTTCGAATTCCTCGTTCTTAAATTCGGATTTGTCTTTGTCTTGGTGTGGTGTCCCGAGTTCGAATCCCGGGAGGACCATATGCTTTCATTAGTATATTCAAGTACATTGGGGTTTGTAATTGATGATTAATGTTACTTATTCCCTGTACAGTCACCCAAACATGTTCTTGGACTTCACTTATAATACCTTAATGCAAGTACGAGTATACAGTATGTGTTATGTGTGTATTGTGAACCATGCAATATTGAGTGTGTACATTACATATATACAACTATATAATGTACACTAAGCATTATCAATCGCATTGCATGTATAAATTATAACCATATGTATTATTCATTATCAATCGAATGCCATGTATAAATAAATATCGATGAGCCTGTCTAATCCGAGGGGGGGGGGGGGTCTTGTGGACGCCCCCCCCCCCCCCACACACACACTTATTATCTCGTTACTTTACTTTGATTGTTTATCCTGTTTCCATAACGTGATCAGTACTTTTGTTCTACATACCGCAATGTTATATTGACTTCCAAATGTCTTCATGACTTGCATTTTCTCCCCTACCTTTGTACATTACTTGCACATGTTCTAGTAATTTTCCTCTTATCTGCATTTCCTCTCCACTTAAGGGGAGGTTTTTAGTTTGTTTCCTACTCCTCCAGCAATCTTAAAATTTCACCCCCTTGACCCCCTTTCAAGATAATTTTGTAAATTTTTCGGTAGAAAAATTTCCCGGCCGAAGGCCGGTTACTCTTAAATTACAGGCTCGCTATCGCTCGCCAGGATAAAATCGACACCTAAATGGCACGAAAGGTCTTAAAATTGACAGAATGGGGCGGAAATTCTTAAAATCACCAAACTAATGGGGCAAGCGTCTTAAAATCTCAAAAGCAATGGGGCTAGACATGAGGGAGAAGGGGGTCAAGAAAAAAGTCCCTCTAGTGGAAATCTCCCCTTCAAATGTCCCTGAATATGTGTTTTATTAATCCACTTATTTTGCCTTGTCCAATGTCCTCTACATCATCATGCAACTGCTTATGGTTTTATAACGTTCATTTTCCTTAGTAAAATAAACAATACATTTATTACTTCCTCCGCTCACTGTCCTCGATATGCATGCCAAAAAAAGGTTCTCTAATGAATTAACTCTTTCTCTTAAAATTTTACGTTAATTTCGCTTCATCCAATTCTTTTGTTTCCTCCTCTTGACTGTAAGTGTTCAGTAAACCCCTTGATCCCTCCCTCCCTCCCCCCTCCATACCTCCAGCACCCCTCCCCCCCCCCCTTCCATACCTCCAGCACCCCTCCCCCCCCCTCCATACCTCCAGAACTCCTTCCCCCCTCCTTACCTCCAGAACTCCTCAGTCTTCAATTGAGTTCACTATCTTACCTGAAAAGAGAAAAGAACAGGTTAATGAAATACTCAGATATGCATGTGCAAGTCAGTGTGTGTGTGTGTGTGTGTGTGTGTGTGTGTGTGTGTGTGTGTGTGTGTGTGTGTGTGTGTGTGTGTGTGTGTGTGTGTGTGTGTGTGTGTGTGTGTGTGTGTGTGTGTGTGTGTACAACAATATGGGTCTGTATGTCTGGGGATTAAGTCAATGTACCGGCAGTGTTTGTACAGTGAACGTGTATGAACAGAACGCGCACATGAACGCACCTGCATGTATGTACGTATGAGAGTGTATAGTCTCATATAATAATAAGGTCTAGATATTGCATAGTAATTCTAATTCAAGTGTACTGCCTTGATATAATATGATTTCAGGAAGGGGGAATGGTTCACTTTTTGGTCGATGTTTTAATTTATTTATCATGTTTGTCTAATTTCCTCCATAGACCTCCATCAAACTTTAAAAAAAAAACAGGATCTCCCTTCAAGATATATTTGTACATTTTTCGGTATGAAAAATGTAACGGCCGAAGGCCGCTTCCTCTTAAATTATAGGCTCGCTTTCGCTCGCCAAAAAAAAAATCGACACCTAAATGACACGAAAAATCTTGATATTGACAAAGATATGGGGCGAAAGGTCTTAAAATCGCCAAAATAATGAGCCAAACGTCCTAAATTCTGAAAACAAATGAGACTAAACATGAAGAAGTGGGGGACCATAAACACGACCCATCTCCCCTTAAAGTTCAATAGATATAACTTCAGACAACATTGACGACTGAGCCGGAGTTCCTTACCAGATAAGGAATAGTTTTATTATTTACTGATAAGGTTTTCTGCACATTCCCATGTTCTTATGTTATTCTGTTCTATGTTATTATAATGTACAACAAATTAGCGGAGTCAGTGCTATGTTCCTCTTTGTTATAAACCATCACTTTAATCTCAAGTGTATAATGTATACCGGTATTACAATATTCCATAGCCTGTGCGTGTTTCAGAATCCTGTGTACGTTTGAAGCGTAGGTAATCATATGCATGAATGCGTATTTCCTTTGTGTGTGTGTGTGTGTGTGTGTGTGTGTGTGTGTGTGTGTGTGTGTGTGTGTGTGTGTGTGTGTGTGTGTGTGTGTGTGTGTGTGTGTGTGTAGGTGTGTGTGTGTGTGTGCCTACCCTCCACGCCTGACTACCCTACTGACATGCTGAAGAGAGAGGGAGAGAGAGAGTGTATGTGAGTGTGTGTGTGTATATATATATGTGTGTGTGTGTGTGTGTGTGTGTATATGTGTGTGTGTGTGTGTGTATATGTGTGTGTGTGTTGTGAGAGTTAGCTAGGACAACAAAGAAAAGGGAGATTAATGTTGAAATCTTTACATGTGACTCGTAAAGATAATATAACACCAACTCTTACAGTAGTACCGGTATAGAAAATATATACACAATATAGAGCCAGCATAGTTAACCACCTATTAACCCTATTTGGCCCGAGGGAACGTCTTTTGGGATCTCCCCTGTTTTTTGTATCCATTAGTTTGGAGATTTTAAGAAATTTCATGTCATTAGTTTGGCGATAATGAGACCCTTCACTCCATTCAGGTGTATATTTATTTTTCTGGGCGGGCGATAGAGAGCCAATAACTTAGAACAATCGACCACTGTAGAAACAGGGGAAGGCGTTTTAATTAGCCTAGGGGACAAACTAAAATACATTGCTCGAGAATGTCAATATCAAGCAAAATCCTCAATAATAATTAAACACGATATCAAACTAACCCACCAAACTTATATTCAGATAGTGCTAAGCAGAGTGAACCCATTACACCAAATACGCTAACTCAAAACCCCACCAAAAACGAACTGGAAACCATTTACGGGGACAGGGTTATATTTTGGGGGGTCTATTTATACATATATTCATATATTTTGGTGGGTCTATTTATACATATATTCATTAATTTTGGGGGGTCTATTTATATACATATTCATCTATTTTGGGGGGTCTATTTATATACATATTCATTTATTTTTGGGGGTCTATTCATTCATATATTAATTTATTTTTGGGGGTCTATTCATTCATATATTAATTTATTTTTGGGGGTCTATTCATTCATATATTCATTTATTTTGGGGGGTCTATTTATACATATATTCATTTATTTTTGGGGGTCTATTTATACATATATTCATTTATTTTGGGGGGGTTTTATTTATACATATCTCCATATATTTTTGGGGGGTCTATTTATACATATATTTATTTTGGGGGGTCTATTTATACATATATTTATTTTGGGGGGTCTATTTATACATATATTTATTTTGGGGGGTCTATTTATATACATATTCATTAATTTTGGGGGGTCTATTTATATACATATTCATCTATTTTGGGGGTCTATTTATATACATATATTCATTAATTTTGGGGGTCTATTTATACATATATTTATTCTATTTATACATATATTTATTCTATTTATACATATATTTATTCTATTTATACATATATTCGTTTATTTTGGGGGTCTATTTATACATATATTTATATATTTTGGGGGGTCTATTTATACATATATTATTTTGGGGGTCTATTTATACATATATTCGTTTATTTTGGTGGGTCTATTTATACATATATTCATTTATTTTTTAGTTTCCTTCGTAGACCTCTATCAAACTTTAAAAAAACAGCCATTTGATCCCCCTACGAGATTAATTTGTACATTTTTCTACCGCCGAAGACCGGTTCCTCCATAATTACAGGCTCGCTTTCGCTCGCCAAGAAGAAAATCGACACTTAAAGGGCACAAAAGGTCTTAATATTAACAAATAGGGCGAAAGGTCTTAAAATCAACAAACTAATGGGGCGAACGTCTTAAAATCTAAACACTAATGGGGTTAAACACGAGGGAGAAGGAAGCCACAAAAACCAGCTCACTCCCCCCTTAAATAACCGACAACAAAACAAGGCGACCAACCCCAAACGTTATGAAATGATGTAAAGGGTCGATGTTGATTAGCGATGTGGGTGAAAGGCGGGGCGGGGGGGGGGGGGGGGGGGAGGGAACAAAGGCATGGAGGCTGAGGGATTTGTAAGACAGAAGATGGAGCAGTTTGATAGTTGGGATTTCTCAGCTGGCGGTAAATTGCCATATCCCCTTCTTGATTATTTACCTATTATGAAGGTTTCGTATAACTAATTGCTTCGCTACTTATGAACGCGCGTTATTAATATGATGCAGAGACATAGTAGTTCCATATGTTTTCCATTGTGTTTAAATCATCTGGTAAAGGCTCGAATTGTATGCCGTGTGAACTACTAACAATTGTATGCCGTGTGAACTACTAACAATACCAGACATATTAGTTAATGCCAAGACAAACTTAAGATTTGGTATTTTCATTATTTTGGTCACTTTAAAAAAAACGTCTGTATTTGTTTTAAGACTCACAATGGTAACGCAATGGTAACCTATTTGTTTTAAGACTCACAATGGTAACGCAATGGTAACCTATTTGTTTTAAGACTCACCATGGTAACGCAATGGTAACCTATAAGACTCACCATGGTAACGCAATTAACCTATTTGTTAAGACTCATGGGTAACGCAATGTAACCTATTTGTTTTAGACTCACAATGGAACGCAATGGGAACCTAGTGTTTTAAGACTCACATGTACGCAATGGTAACCTATTTGTTTTAAGACTCACAATGGTAACGCAATGGTAACCTATTTGTTTTAAGACTCACCATGGTAACGCAATGGTAACCTATTTGTTTTAAGACTCACCATGGTAACGCAATGGTAACCTATTTGTTTTAAGACTCACAATGGTCACCAGGGTAAAACGCCATGGTAACCTTTTGTCACCATGGTAACGCAATGGTAACCTATTTGTTTTAAGACTCACAATGGTAACGCAATGGTAACCTATTTGTATCTGCAATGGTTTTCAAACAACTCGACCACCAGACCATCATTTATCACCCAGTATATCTCAACCAGTGCCAACTCAACCAGGGACAACTAACCAAAGATACCAAACCCAACTTAAGGGGGGACAGTGGTTATTTATTGGGTCTATTTAATTATATATTAATTGATCTTTTTAGTTTCCTCGCTAGACCTTCATCAAGCTTAACAAAACACTCCCTAGACCCCTCTTCAAGATTTTGTTTTTTACATTTTTCGATAGATAAATGTCCCGGCCGTCCTCTCAAATTACAGGCTCGCTATCGCTCGCCAGGAAAAAAATCGACATATGACACGGAAAGTCTTAATATTGACAAAGAAATGGGGCGAAAGGTCTTAAAATCGCCAAACTAATGGAACGAACGTCTTAAAATGTCAACACTAATGGGGCTAAATATAAGGGAGAAGGGGGATCATAAAAGCGACCCAACTCCCCTTAGCTCAACCTAACCTAACAGTATCGATTGATCCACTGGTTGAGAGCTACTGGCTGATGGTTGAGTTGCCTCCATTATGTAAACGGTAGGTCATGCAAGACTTTAAGGGGAGATATCGACTTGAGGGATTTTTTTCTGGACCCCTTTCTCCCTCATGTTTAGCCCCATTGCTTTTGAGATTTTAAGACAGTCGCCCCATTAGTTTGGCGATTTTAAGAACTTTCGCTCCATTTCCGTCAATTTTAAGACCTTTCGTGCAATTTAGGTGTCGATTTTATCCTGGCGAGCGATAGCGAGCCTGTAATTTAAGAGGAACCGGCTTTCAGCCGGGACATTTTTCTACCGAAAAATGTACAAATTTATCTTGAAAGGGGCTCAAGGGGGTGTAATCTTAAGCTTGATGGATATCTAGAGACCAAACTAAAAACCTCCCCTTAACCCTATCTGGTCCAATGTCCTGTGGGTTGGTATGATACTTTGTTCAAGCTTTTATTAAGAATTCTGCTTGTTTTAGCCATTTTAGAGAAATATATGTTAGTCCCCTCCCCTCTAGAATTAAAGAACGACTTCCCATACGTCCTTCAAACTATAAAAACAAAGATATACTGTATATAACAATATAACGTCGACCCAGACCTCCGTCAAGGCAAATTTGCTCGCTATTGCTCGTCCAGATAAAAAAAATAAAATAAAAAAAATACAAAAAATACAAAAATATAAATAAGAAAAAGAAAAAAGAAACACGACAATTGAATGGGGTGAAACCTTTGAAATTACAGAACAAATGGAGCGAAAAAAGGGGAGGTGATGGTGGAGGAAAGGGAAGGTACTGGTATAGGGTGGTACTAGTGGTATTGGCGGTGGGTGAAGTAATACAATGTTGGTTATACTTAGGGTTAACCACACTGTAATAGCTGACCAAAGAGAGAGAGAGAGTGTGAGTGAGTGAGAGGGTTGGTTCATCTTAGTGTGTGTGTCCATCCACCTTATGTCCACTACACACACACACACACACACACACATATATATACACTAGAAACATACACATACACATTTACATCACATCAAATATCGCCACATCATACGACACTATAACTCACTCTTTTTTTTCTCTCTCTCTCCGGTTATCTTGTAGTGACGTCATAAAGCGCCATTCAGATTAATTGATTAGATGATAGACTTGCCAAGATTGATGACACTCTTGCATCATAGGTAATAAATATAAATAGCTCCAACTACTTTCAACATCATGGCTATCACTCAACTATTTTAATGTGGGGATGTAGTGGTGGTGCTTATTACACACGCACACACATACATGCACACACACACACACACATACGCAATATATATATATATATCTCTCTCTCTCTCCCATACACACACACCCACACAAACAAACAAACGCACATATACATAATATACCCACAGTCGGACATACATAGTCAAACAGTCACAAACACACACAAATACACCCCCCCCCCCCCACAGAGTCACACACACACACACACACACACACACACACCCACACCAACCCACACACACACACACACACACACACACACACACACACACACACACACACACACACACACATTCGGACAGCCACAGTCACATAAACACATGAATTATGTATATTGTTTGGTATGACAGGAAGCATCGTGATGATCACTCACTTACACTCAGTATTCAAATACAATGAAAGGAATGCAGAATGTCATTGTCAAATATATGGCTTAATTTGATTACAGCCAGAAAACTACTCGCTATCCTATAGGTCACAAGACATATGATATCGTGTAATAAACATTAAAGTTTATCAATGTTATTACCAGTAGCACTCTGACTCCGAGAGGTAGCACGTACGTTGATGTGTTATTATTGTATTAAGGGGAGGTATTTAGTTTGTTCCCTAGACCTCCATTAAGCTTAAAATTACACCCCCTTGAGTCCCTTTCAAGATAAATTTGTACATTTTTCGGTAGAAAAATGTCCTGGCCGAAGGCCGGTTCCTCTTAAATTACAGGCTCGCTATCGCTCGCCAGGATAACATCGACACCTGAATTGCACGAAAGGTCTTAATATGGGGTGAAAGTTCTTAAAATCGCTAAACTAATGGGGCAAACGTTTTATAATATCAAAAGCAATGGGGCTAAACATGAGGGAGAAAGGGGTCAAGAAAAAAATCCCTCAAGTTGGAGATCTCCCCTCAAACATTCTTACAAGCACGTGCCACACAGGGTTTGTTGTATTGGTTTATTCCACTTTCTCCTTGACAAATATAATGTTCGGGTTATTTTGTCATTCAGCCAAATGTGCTTAAGGGGAGATTTCCACTTGAGGGACTTTTTTCTTGACCCCTTTCTCCCTCATGTCTAGCCTCATTGCTTTTGAGATTGTAAGACGTTTGCCCCATTAGTTTGGTGGTTTTTAAGAATTTCCGCCCCATTCTGTCAATTTTAAGACCTTTCGTGCCATTTAGGTGTCGATTTTATCCTGGCGAGCGATAGCGAACCTGTAATTTAAGAGTAATCGGCCTTCGGCCGGGACATTTTTCTACCGAAAAATGTACAAATTTAGCTTGAAAGGGGATCAAGGGGGTGAAATTTTAAGATTGCTGGAAGAGTAAGAAACAAACTAGAAACCTCCCCTTAACCCTTTGAGTACCAGCGACGTGTGTTAAATTATATTCTCGCTATATTCTGATGCAGCTTAGGAAGAATCGGTGGTAGTTGAAAGGGTTGGTTGATATAGTCTCAAGCCTTAATTATCGCTAGAGGTCCTTCCTAAGCTGAAGAAAATAATCGTTTAATAATAGTCATAATATGATAAAAAGGACGTCCCTGGTAGTGAATGGGTTAATAAAGTTAATTTAGGTTATGCTGTGTAAGGTTAAATTAGGGTTGAAATGAGCTTACGGCAGAGTAGGTTAGCTTAAGTTAGGTGAGGTTGGCTTGTATTTAATTTAGATAAGGTTAGGAAAGGTGAAGGCTTGGTTGAGAGATGAAGAAGAGTACACAGAGGAAAGAGGAAAAAGGAGAAGACAAAACAAAAGACCACAATAATTCCTGTTCAACCGCTCCCCTCACCCACCAGCCAGTAGAGGTCAGTATTACAGAGAGAGAGAGAGAGAGAGAGAGAGAGAGAGAGAGAGAGAGAGAGAGAGTGTGAGAGAGAGAGAGAGTGTGAGAGAGAGAGAGAGTGTGTGAGAGAGAGTGTGTGAGAGAGAGAGAGAGTGTGTGAGAGAGAGTGTGAGAGAGAGAGAGAGCGAGAGAAGATAGATAGATAGATAGATATAGATCAGACAGACAGATATATAGATAAATAGATAGATAGATATAGATATAAACAGATAGATAGAGAGAGAGAGAGAGAGAGAGAGAGAGAGAGAGAGAGAGAGAGAGAGAGAGAGAGCGAGAGCGAGAGCGAGAGAGAGAGCGAGAGCGAGAGCGAGAGAGAGCAAAGGGGGCTCAGGTTTATTGCTTACACACCTGCCCCTAACATGAGTACCCCCTCTCTCTCTCTCTCTCTCTCTCTCTCTCTCTCTCTCTCTCTCTCTCTCTCTCTCTCTCTCTCTCGTCTCCTCCTCTCTCTCGGTACGACTAATAGACAAGCAACACAAATATGCACAAACTAGAACTATCACAAGACCCAACTCTAGAGAAACTGTCGGATATTATGGCAACAACCCAAATTTAAGATTCAACAACTGGTTTAAAAGCAGTCTAAATAAAATAAACACAGAAGATGAACCACAGCCAATTTATTAAAGGAAAAAAAGAGGAAAAAGGAACAGGGAAGAAAAAAAGAAAATAAACAACAAACACACAGTTTATGTTCAGCATATTAAGTGTTGGTTGACGACCGTTTGACTTCAATGTTCTTGCCGAGTGGTAGTCCCTGAAAACTAGTGCATTATTTGAAGCTTCATTCGGTGTTTAAATCAATTTTTGACAATAATTGTATTCAGCTAACTATGATCTCAATAACCATTGATGTAATGAAAATATGAAGTCTCCTCATACGATTGCACTAGTTCTGTAGTGATATTATTTACAACCTGTCAATTAATAATTCAGTCACTACAAGCTTGCTTGCTTGCTTGCTTGCTTTTTTTTTTTTTTTTTTTTTTTTTTTTTTTTTTTTATGAGATACGTATATACAGACCATGTGACAATTAAATGAGGAAACTATTATAAACAGCTGAATAATGCCAACCTGATTTATAAACACAAATATGAATGTAACCAGACGACGATGCTGTTGTTTCAGTGGAATAATGGCTCTTTGAGCAGTATGTATCGCCTTACTAGTGGTTGTCCCCTCACAGGATGGGGGGCGCTGCTCAATAAACTCGCCCCTCGGGGCAAAATAAAAAAAAATCAAATCTCTCTCTCTCTCTCTATGTGTTGACCAATGGTAGACTACAAAGGCAACTCACTGAAATACTTGTAATACTAAATGTTTTGGAGAATGTGAAATACATAATAAAAGGCATTCGACCAAAAAACAATCTTTACACTGGTGAGCTGTAAATAATCTGGTGTGAACGGAGTGAATCGGGTGAAACATACGTCTGGGAGGTATTATCATAAGATTTCGACCCACTTCCAGAATGTTTAGAGCGTTAGTGTAAAGATTGTTTTTTTGGTCGAGTGTACATACTAAACATTTCCTTCTTACTGTGACTTGGGATGGAGTGTAGTAGGGCCTTCAGATGTTAACTCTTGCTCACTCATACTCTCACTCTCTCTCTCTCTCAATACCTACCATCCTTTCTTCATTCCAACTTACCTTCCTACCTGCCTACTCTAGATGATTGCTCTCACTCTCACTCTCTCTTTCTCTCTCTCTCTCTCTAGATATATATATATATATATATATATATATATATACATAAATCATCTCATATTTCTTTGTCAATATTGTGCCATTTAGGTGCCATTTCGTGCCATTTCCTGGCGAGCGATAGCGAACCTGTAATTTAGGAAGAACTTTGGCCTGGACATTTTTCTACCGAAAAATTTACAAGTTTATCTTGAAGGGGGGTCTTGGGGGTACTTTAAAAGCTTGATGGAGGTGTATGGATGAAACTAAAAAATATATTAAAATATATATAAATGAAGAAATAGGTTCAGAGTTTAAAAGCTCTGTTCCCCAGGGTACAGTGTTGGCACCCTTACTCTTCCTAATACTAATAAGTGATATCGATGTAAATGTACAACACAGCAGCGTCTCATCATTTGCAGACGACACCAAACTAAGTCTAGGAATGACCACAATAGAAGACAAAGAAATCTTGCAAGCAGACATGAACGCTGTATTTCGGTGGACCAAAGATAACAACATGCAATTTAACGAAGAGAAATTTCAGCTGATAAGGTATGGAGGAAATGAAGAAATTAAAAGAACCACAACCTACTTAACAGAGTCACTCCTGCTAATCCCACGAAAATCAGAGGTTAAAGATCTTGGGGTAATAATGTCAGAAAACATGTCTTTCAAAGAATATAATCAGGCCAAGTCAGTAGCGGCGAGGAAACTTGTAGGTTGGATACTGCGCTCTTTCAAGACACGAAAGAACGGCCAATGATAACCCTTTTCAAGTCGTTGGTGATCCCACGACTTGAGTATTGCAGTGTGCTAACTAACATCTCCACACAAAGCCGGGGAAATATATGAAATAGAGTGTTCAAAGAAGTTTCACGTCCCACATCAGCTCGGTAAAACATCTTCATTACTGGGATCGGCTGAAGGCTCTTAACTTATATTCACTGGAGCGAAGAAGAGAGAGATACTTGATAATTTACACATGGAAAGTTATCGAGGGTCTAGTGCCAAACCTTCACACCACAATATCATGGAACTGGAGTGACAGAGGGGGTAGGTATTGTAACATCCCACCCCAAAAGTGTAGGGGAGCTCTGGCCACACTGAGGGACTCCTGGTTGACAAACAGGGGACCGAGCCTCTTCAACAAAATGCCAGAGAACGTGAGAAACCTGATGGACGTGCCAACGGAAGTATTCAAAAAAGCCTTGGACAACCATCTCAAGTGGGTGCTTGATCAGCCATACTTCGCGGGGGGGGGGGGAGATCTGCCCTCTCGAATAGTCTGCTGCATCAAACACTGGCAGCAAACATACTCGGGGGGAGCAGCTCGTAAGGTATACGCCCATCCCCCCTTAATTCATACACATGGATAACTACTAATAAATCGTGTAAGTGCCCGCCGCTGATTGGTTGTGAGTATATTGCTGTATACTTACCAAATAACACAATAGTACTAGGAGTTGGAGATAATTGGTCTATCTCAATCAAACACGCTACTAAATAGAATGATATCAAGCATATACTATCACTTACGGAGGACATATTATCACTAAGTAAATATTAAGCAACACCCCGGTCATAACATTAGTCCTCCATTACAAACCCAGATGCACTTGAACAAATTAATGAAAGCATATGATCCTCCCAGGATTCGAACTCGGGACACCACACCCAGAACATAAGCATCTAAACCATTACACGACCATTACACATAATATATGGTAATAAGTACTTCCTTTTGGTGCTCTTGACTAGATATGGATATCTTATTAACCCTCTCAGGCTCCGATGACGCGTTTCATTTATATTTTCTGGCTATAATTTGACAATTTGATTCAGATTCGGAAGGGTATATGGAAATCAGAGGGTTAATAGAGATAGTCTTTACCCTTTTAAATCCCTCAGATCCTTCCTAAGCTGTAAAAAAGCGTCTAATTATAGCCAGAACAAACTGTCAAAATGCGTCAAGAGCCTGAAGGGGTTAAATTGGACCTTCATATGTAGCCAATAACAACACGAGTCTAAAACATACACATAATCACATATTCCAAATAGCTTCCAAACCATTATAGCCAGCACACCGTAACTAACAACCACTGGTAGTCAAGCGACAGTTTATAATTGCAATTACCAAACTTTTACAATATCATACGACTTAATTTCAGTCATTACAACAAACTTACCAACACAAAAACAAATTACTGGCAAAGTTTAAAATCAACAGCTCATTGTTGTCACCAATATAAAGCTACTGTCACCATAACCCTGTCAGTATTATAACGCATTTAGTTTTATTTTGCCTAAATTTAGAAGAATTGATGTGGCTTGGGAAGAATATTTAGGAATAAAAAAGGGTAAAACAATCTCAACTAGAGAGGCACTCGGTAGAGCGCATAAGTTCGCCTACGCTGGCGGAGGCATGCGCCCTACCGATCGCCTCCTAAATGGAATCACCTTTTCCTTGGCGCATAACCTATCTGCCTACCAACTTTTGCAAACATCCTTTCATAACTTTTTGAGATATCTTGTTTACAGACAAACAGAGGCAAGTAACCCTCAATCAACCCACAATTTCGTAGAACGAATTACAATCACCTATTAATAAACCAAAGTTGAGGGCCATACGCTGAAACAGCGCTCATCTCCGTCTTACTGTCCTTTGGAGCCTGCGGTTATTAAGGGGAGGGTCTCCACTTGAGGGATTTTTTTCTTGACCCCTTTCTCCCTCATGTTTAGCCCCATTGCTTTTGATATTATAAAACGTTTGCCCCATTAGTTTAGCGATTTTAAGAACTTTCACCCCATATTAAGACCTTTCGTACAATTCAGGTGTCGATTTTATCCTGGCGAGCGATAGCGAGCCTGTAATTTAAGAGGAACCGGCCTTCGGCCGGGACATTTTTCTACCAAAAAATGTACAAATTTATCTTGAAAGGGACTCAAGGGGATGCAATTTTAAGCTTGATGGAGGTCTAGGGAACAAACTAAATACCTCCCCTTAACCCAATACAAGGGCTACTGTATGTTTGTGGGTTACCATAAAATTCCCTAGATGGGACGTCACACCTGTCCACTAACACTAAGTACCTAATTCACTGCTTAGGTGAACAGGGGCATTGGGTGTTACGAGACTGCCCATCCGTCTCCCGGGAATCGAAACCGGGACCTCTCTGAGCGTGCTAACTACTCTACTACAGATCACCTACCTAATAATAGCTACAAATAATATAAAATGGAGCATCCTGACACACTGAAAGGGTTAAGGGTTAACGGGAAATACGGTACAATGAACTCTACACTGAGTTAAATAGGCTGATATTATTCTCCTCGATCCTCCCTAACTTTCTTCTTCCCCCTCGCTCTTCCCTCTCCTTTTTTATGAGGTCTCCTGGCCTACTTACCCTCTCTCTCTCTCTCTCTCTCTCTCTCTCTCTCTCTCTCTCACACAAGCCCTTCTCCCCACGAAAGGTTAAAATTCATGCCTGCAGTCCCAGATAAGATTAAGGATAAATTACCTTTTATTTGACTTTACCGTACTGCCTTCAACTAGCCTTAACAAAATGTCACTGTATTTTACTTTAGATCACTTTATTTTACTTTAGATCACTTTATTTTACTTTAGATCACTTTATTTTACGATTTTACTTTAGTTTACTTTATTTTTACCTAATTTAACTGTATTTTACTTTATTTTACTTCATTTAACTGTATTGTACTTAACTTTATTTTACCCAATTTTACTTTATTTTACTTCATTTAACGCTAGTTTACTTTACTTGACTGTATTATACCTAATATAACTTTAATTTACTTTATTTGACTTGAGTGGAGGAAAAAAAAAAGAGTAGCATGGTTGAGAAAGGAGGAGAGAGCAAGAGAGGGAAGGGAAGAGGAGGAGGAGGAGGAGAAGAAGAGAGAAAGGGAGGAAGAGAGGGAAGGGAAGAGGAGGAGGAGGAGGAGGAGAAGGGAGGAGGAGAGAGCAAGAGAGAAGGGAAAAGAGGAGGGAAGGAATAAGAGAGAGGAAGGCGGGGGAGGGAGGAGGAGAGGAGAGAGAAAGGGAGGAAGAGGAGGAGGAGGAGGAAAAGAAGGAAGAAGGGAGAAAGGAAGAAGAGAGGGAAGAGAGAGAGAGGAGAGCATAAAAGAGAGAGAATAGAGAGGGAAGAAAAGGAGAAGAAGGACAAGAGGAGAGAGAAAAAGAGAGAGAGAAAAATAAGATATAAAAAAAGAGTAATAGAAGATCAGCTCTAAGGATGGAGGGAGAGAGAAGAGAGAGAGGAGAGAGAGAGAGAGAGAGAGAGAGAGAGAGAGAGAGAGCGAGAGCTCTAGGAGAGAGGCGAGAGAGAGAGAGAGAGAGAGAGAGAGAGAGAGAGAGAGAGAGAGAGCGAGCGAGCACAACCAAGGGGGAGCGGTAAATAAGGAAGACAAAAACAGAAATACGAGGTGAACGAGTAAAAAAGTGAAGATGAAAAATATGAATGTCCAAAGTTTGACAATAACTTACCTTTTTTTACACGACTATACACTAATCTCTCTCTCTCTCTCCGTAAATGGGAATAGGAGAGAGACTGAACAAACAGGGAGGTGAAGATATGGACTGAAATTAAGACTAGGTATATATATTCTCTCTCTCTCTCTCTCTTGCCTTCTCTTTCTCTCTCTCTCTCTATTGCCTTCTCCCTCTACTCTCTATTCGACATCCCACTTTTTCCTCTCTCTCTCTCTCTCTCTCTGCGTGTGTGTGTGTGTGTGTGTGTGTTGTATGCACTATCTATTATACCCTGGCCCGGACATGAGATAACAAAAGCCGAGGGCACTAACTCAAAGGACATCATTTATCGCACCACTAACCTCTGCTCCACTAGAACCAACATTAACATTATTTATTATATATTTATTTGTATAATTATGTATTAATTTAATTATTTATTTATTTATGTATTTACTTATATCTATCTATCTATCTTATATATCTATCTTATCTATCTATCTATATTCTCAGGCAACATACCTTTTTTTTCTGGGGGTGGTCGACTCGAGACAGAGCCCGAACAGGGACAACACAATACAACAAATGGATGCCTTTTTTCGTAACTTAACGATCTCTCAATTGGAATAGGACGCACACAATTAGCAATGTAGGTGATTAGATGAATGCAGGTAAGATAGTAGCGTTACTTTGTTTACGTAATTAGCAACTTCAACAACAACTACTAATAATACTCTCTCTCTCTCTCTCCAACCATATTAAACACTATTATTCGAGATGCACACAAATGCCATAGTAAAGAGATCACCATAACAGAAAACAAAAAATAAATTAAAATACAAGCAATGGAAATAATTACGTCATCCAGAAATAGCAATCCAACGTACAGTACACTAAGGCATGGATAACATAGAACTGATTGAATTTGGGGCAAAACACGGGGGAAGTAAATGAGAAAGGAAAATATGATTAATTAATAACTAGCGAGTTCCAGAAACACCACGATTGCACAAATTAGAACTGAACATTAAATATGAGTGAGAAAGGAGTGGGGAAGGAGGGAGGAGGGGAAACTATTTGGGGAATGAAATTCAATAACATAACATTTAATAAAATAAGATACATAAACATGAGTATCATACATAAATAAGATTAATTATCGGCTTAAAATGAAGTGATATATATATACTGTATATATATATATATATATATATATATATATATATATATACAGTATATAGTAAATACAATTAAAAAAACAAGATAGACTATTAGGTGACCATAAGGAAACAAACAGATAAAGGAACAAGATGAAAATTTGTTTGCAAATAAAACTACGATAATAACCTAAGAGATTCATATAAGGAAGGATATGGGTGTGTATTATATAAGATGGTGGGCGGGATAAGGAAGGGTAATGGTGGGGTACTGTATAAGTGGAGGGAGAGGTGATATACAACAGCTGAAAGGCGAGGAATAAGCTGTTAGGGTGGGGAGGGGGGGGGGGGGGGGGGACAGCTGTGGAGAGTAGAGCTGGAGGTGCGGGTGTGCTTACTCTTACTCTCACTCACTCTCACTCTCTTACTCTCTCATCCAGTCTCTCTCTCTCCCCCCCCCCCCCCTCTCTCTCTCTCGAAAAGATCTCGGGGATATAATATCAGAAAACCTAAAATCCTCAGAACAATGTGCGGCTGCGGCAAATAAAGCTAACAAAGCTTTGGGATTTATAAAACAAAATTACCTATAAAAACGAAAACAATATTTTCCCGTTATTCAAAAGCATTGTTAGACCCCATCTTGAAAATGGCGTTCAGTTCTGGTTCCCGTAAAAAAAAAAAAAAAAAAAAAAAAAAAAAATATGCAGCGTAAAGCACCTAATTAATTCCCTCTCTGAAAAAACAAAAACAAAAAATGAAAGATTAAAAAACAAAAAAAAATTCTCGCTAAAGAAAAGGAGGATTCGAGGCCAACTTAACGAGTGTTTTAAATCTTAAAGGATTTGACAGAGTAGATATTAGTGCACTGTTAACGATTAATAACAATGCTGCAACCCGTGGTAATGGAATGCAATTAATTAGAAAAAAGGCATGCCTAGATGTGACCACATTTCTTCACATTATATATATATATATATATATATAAACGACAAAGTTCCAAATAAGAAGCAGTGTGACAATATGAGGAAAGACAGACCACCACAAGAAATACAAGACACACGACCAGAAAAGAGTAGGACAGCAAGAAGACAAAACAATGAAAAGACCCCCCAAATACGACACCAGACATGAAAAGGATCCACAAAAGAGATAAATAAGCGCAAGATAAAACAACAACAAACACCTAGGGAACAGGAACGAGTATACAGTAAGTCACAAAGGTAACAAAATAACCAACAAGAAAAATAAATAAATAATAATATATGAAAAAAAAAAAAAAATCGACTAAACAAAATAATATATTAAACAAAAACATAAATAAATAAAGCAACAAGAAAAAAACAGTAGTATGTAAATAAAATAAATCCACTAAAAAAAGATATACAATATAAAACACCAAGACAAAACGAAAACAAGAACAAAACACAAGAAAAACAGTTGTATGTAAATAAAATAAACAAACTAAACAAATATAAAAAGTAAAACACCAAAACAAAAAGTGACTAAAAACGCTGGTGATGCTGAGGAAAGACAGATGTTTCTGAGATAAAATATCGGATAACCTGTATTTAGTGTCCTCTGTTGCCCCAGTAACATCTTACCTGTAACCCCCCCACCCCCCTCTCTCTCTCTCTCTCTCTCTCTCTCTCTCGCTCTCTCTCTCTCTCTCTCTCTCTCTCTCTCTCTCTCTCTCTCTTCTCTCTCTCTGCTATCTCTCTCTCTCTCTCTCTCCTCTCTCTCTTCCTCTCTCCCCTCTCTCCCTCATCTCTCTCTCTCTCTCTTCTCGTCATACTACTCCTTGCTCTTTTGTCTCTAACTTTCTGTAGTTTGTATCTCTCATACTATATTAATCTTCCTCTCCACTTTGCTCAGATCGTATTCTTTTAGTGAATCCTAATTGTAAATCTTCGTTCTCTCTCTTTATTTGTATATGTTATCATATATATATTATATATAATATCATAATATATATATATATATATATATATATATATATATATATATATATATATATATATTTACTATATATTTATAATGTTATCAGGTTGTGTCTCCCCTCATCCCACGTCTCCAGCAATCTTCTCTCCCTCTCTTCATCCCCTCCTCCCCTCCACATATATATGGAAGCAGCAAGGGAAAGCACTTATCGTCTTAAGTGTCTTATTCTCCCTCTTATTATCATTATTCTCCAAACTCAATACAGATACAAATACTAAGAGTAATAATAAATAAACAATAATACAAATAATAATAACAACAACAACAACAACAACAATAATAATAATAATAATAATAATAATAATAATAATAATGTTACTACCGTTCAAAGTATAACTACATTATTTACATTTATATCAATCAAGATCTTCATATTCTTGCGATAGATGTCTTCCTTTCATTGTCTTCGTATTACGCTAGTGTATCGCCATAATTAGCCTACTTTACAATCAATGAAATACATAAATAAGCACAAAGAGGCTTAAGGGGGGTGATCTGCTTTTTGTCTCACCCTTTTTCTCTTTCTCTGGCTTGTATCCATTTGGCCCCATTCAGCCTACTGTTTTAAGACGTTTATCCCCATCCAGGTGTTAATTTTTTACTGGTGAGCGGTAGCGAGCCAGCATATTTTTTAGTTTTGTTTAACAGCAGGCTAAATTTTTACATTTTTCGATAGAAAAATGTCTCCGGCGAAGCCGGATTTCTTCATATAATGCTGGCTCGCTGTCGCTCGCCAGGAAGAAATCGACACCTAGCTGGATATAAACGTCTTAAAATAGTTGGCTGAATGGGGCCGAATGGATACAAGCCAGAGAAAGAGAGAAAAGGACAGAAATCACAAAAAACAGGTCACCCCCCTTAAGCCATCACTAAAACTTGTCTCCCTCCTAACACTGTTGAGATGAGTTATGTCTTTACTTTTAGATAACGAGGTAGGCTAGGCGAGAGATCCAAGCCTAACCGAAATATGTAGTACAAAATGTTTACTGGTTCGGCTCCATGGTTTAAGGAGGCGGGTTTGGTTTGCTCTCTAAACCTCTATCAAACTTAAAAAAAAAAAAAAAACCCACAAGACCCTCCTTCAATATAAATGTGTACATTTTTCGGTAGAAAAATGTCCCGGCTGAAGGCCGATTCCTCTTCAAATACAGGCTCGCTATCGCTCGCCAGGAACAAAATAGATACCTAAATGGCACGAGAAGTCTTAATATCGGCAAAGAAATGGGGCAAAAGGTTTGAAAATCGCCTAACTAATGGGGCGAATATCTTGAAATCTTATAACTAATAGGGCTAACCATGAGGGAGGAGGAGGGCTCGAAAAAACAACTTCTTCCCCTTGACCCCTTCAGTACCAGGAACGTCTCTTTGTTATCATACTTTGGCAACTACTAGATGATTTTATTCAGCTTAGGAAAGGCCTCTAGTAATAATAAGGCTTCAAACGATCTCAACCAACCCTTTTAACTACCACCGATCATTCCTAAGCTTACATTTGGAAACCCATTAAGGGGAGATTTCCACTTGAGGGATTTTTTTCTTGACCCCTTTCTCCCTCATGGTTAGCCCCATTGTTTTTTTTAATTTTAAGACGTTCGATCCATTAGTTTGGTGATTTTAACAAATTTAGCCCCATTTCTGTCAATTTTAATACTTTTCTTGCCATGTAGGTGTCGATTTTTTCCTGGCGAGCGATAGCGAGCCTGTCATTTAAGGGGAATCGGCCTTCGGCCGGGACATTTTTCTACCGAAAAATGTACAAATTTATCTTGAAAGGGGGTCTAGGGGCTGTAATGTTAAGCTAGATGGAAGTCTAGCGAACTAACTAAAAACCTCCCCTTAACGCCATCAGACAGTACACTAGGACCATACAGCTGGGAGAGTGTAGTGTAGATAGCAGAGAAGGGGTGTTGTAGATAGCAGAGAAGGGGTGTTGTAGATAGCAGAGAAGTGTAGATAGCAGAGAAGGGGTGTTGTAGATAGCAGAGAAGGGGTGTTGTAGATAGCAGAGAAGGGGTGTTGTAGATAGCAGAGAAGGGGTGTTGTAGATAGCAGAGAAGGGGTGTTGTAGATAGCAGAGAAGGGGTGTTGTAGATAGCAGAGAAGGGGTGTTGTAGATAGAGAAGTGTAGATAACAGAGAAGGGGTGTTGTAGATAGAGAGAAGTGTAGATAACAGAGAAGGGGTGTTGTAGATAGAGCTTCACAATATCCTCTAATTATAGCCAGAATATAATATAAAAACACGTCGCTGGTAATCAAAGGGTTATTTTTTGTTTTTATGTTCCAATTATAACTCCTTCCTTTTAATTGATGGCCCTTATCTCTCTCTACATCATCATTATCACCATCAGCTGCAGGTGTTCGCAGCAGGAAATATAATCTATCATAAATCAGGCTAAT
>CM064496.1:50881996-50886996 GCA_032716605.1 Paralithodes platypus | reverse complement strand
ATATATATATATATATAATAATATAAGTAGAATATTGCAAAAAGAGCGCTTTTGTTTGTATGTGGATTAGAGTACATGATCACCTTCGCTGTTAAGTATACATATATATATATATATATATATATATATATATATATATATATATATATATATATATATATATATATACAGTATATATACAGAAACAAATAGTCCAAAAAACAAGCACTAGCCCCTTAACCTTCACCTTTACTCTCTGTCCAATTTCTCTGCATTCCATCAAATTATATAGGTCTCTGTCAGTGTCTTAGTCATCCTGGGTTTCTCTATATCTATATATTATATCTTCTCCCGTTCCACATATTCGAAACTCAAGTAATTTTCTCTCTTTCCATTTCAGCTTCCATTTATCCTACTTGTTAAGTTGTTTATATATATATATATATATATATATATATATATATATATATATATATATATATATATATATATATATATATATATATATATATATATATATATATATATCAGTATATATTCATATACACCTATATTATTATTTTACCAATGTCAGTTTGTCTTTCTGTCAGTCTGTCAATTTATCTGGATCTATCTATCTATCTACCTACCTATCTATCAATCAGTTTAGTTATCAGTCATATCTATCTACCTACCTCAATCAGTCTAATTATGTCATATCTACCTACCTACCTATCAATCTATCTGTCTATCTACCTACCAGTCAGCCTACTTCTCAGCCAATGCATCAACCTACCTACTATCACTACCTACCTACCAACCCATCAGTGTACTTATCAACCCACCAATCTACCTACCACTCCCCTCCTTTCACCCCCAGCATCTTCCTTTAAATGCAGCTATTTCCACTACCCTCACAATCCTGGCAACCCCTCCACCTTTCCCACCATTCCTCTTGTTCTCCGTGGGCCCCTAACCTGTATATAGTGCATGAGGTACCCACTGACCGCTGGCCTACCTTTCGGCCCATTAGTTTGACGATTTTAACACATTTCGCCCCATTTCCTTGTCAATTCTAAGATCTTTCGTGCCATTTAGGTGTCAATTTTTTTCCTGGCGAGCGATAGCGAGCCTGTAATTCTAAGAGGAATCGGCCTTCGGCCGGGACATTTTTTTACCGAAAAATTTAAAATTTATCTTGAAGGGGGAGTCTAGTGGGCGTTTTTATAAGTTTGATGGAGGCCTAGCAAGGAAACTAAAAGATAAATGAATACATAAATATATACAGTACATACCAAAACAAATGACCTCTACCCCCTTAATGCCACCACAATCCTGGCCCCCGCCCCCCCCCCTTCTCCACCTCTCCCACCATTCCTCTTGTTCTTCTCCACCTCTCCCACCATTCCTTATTCTTCTCCACCTCTCCCACCATTCCTCTTGTTCTTCTCCACCTCTCTCATCATTCCTTATTCTTCTCCACCTCTCCCACCATTCCTCTTGTTCTTCTCCACCTCTCTCACCATTCCTTATTCTTCTCCACCTCTCCCACCATTCCTTGTTCTTCTCCACCTCTCCCACCATTCCTTGTTCTTCTCCACCTCTGCCACCATTCCTTGTTCTTCTCCACCTCTGCCACCATTCCTTGTTCTTCTCCACCTCTCCCACCATTCCTTATTCTTCTCCACCTCTCCCACCATTCCTTATTCTTCTCCACCTCTGCCACCATTCCTTGTTCTTCTCCACCTCTCCCACCATTCCTTGTTCTTCTCCACCTCTCCCACCATTCCTTGTTCTTCTCCACCTCTCCCACCATTCCTTATTCTTCTCCACCTCTCCCACCATTCCTTATTCTTCTCCACCTTTCCCACCATTCCCTTTTCTTCTCCACGTCTCCCACAATTCCCTATTCTTCTCCGTGGGCCCCTAACCTGTGTATAGTGCATGAGGTACCTACTGACCGCTGGCCTACCTTGCCTTGCCTTGCCATGCCTTGCCTTGCCTTGCCTTGCCTGAGGACCTACTCGTGCCCCGCCAGTGACCCTCCGCACATCAACTCCTCTTCACTACACGGGTTTTATATATATAGCGTGGACCTCTACCAACGGGTTATAGACTTTCTCTCCCTCTCTCTCTTTCTCTCGCTCTCGCTCTCGCTCTCGCTCTCGCTCGCTCTCGCTCGCTCGCTCTCGCTCTCTCTCTCTCTCTCTCGTTAGTAAAATAATATGTAAATTACGTGTTCGTAATCAATATACTGTAGGTGAGAAAGAACTTAGACGTCATACGCTAATATGTAAAGTATATAATATTTTGTAAAGCTGGGTGGTGATGGATTATTGACCTCACAAAGATATCTGGGCCAGACGTGGATTTGAACCCGAGTCTCAGACATACCAGGTTCTTTCTGTACCACTGAACTACTGTACACTCAGACGTACATGAAGCAACCTGGTAGTGCGGGAGGCTGGTATGCTTTAATCCACTACACCACACTGTAGTGGATTAAAGCATGGACACTCGTCCTGACTGTCGGTGGTTCGAGTCCGGCTGGGAGTATACAACATATACAATATATGTTGTTTATATATATATATATATATACCTGTATATACTGTATATATATATATATATTGACATACTTGTTATCAATTTGTGTTTCTTGAAGTAGCCGCTACTTCAAGAAGCGCAAATTGTAATCCTCAAGACTGAACGCCAACTTAGGAATTCCGGTGTACGTGTTGCCAGGCACCTCGGTAAGTGGTGTTGGCTTGGGTCTCGGTCCACTGCCTTCCTGGTAAAAGAAATAACCACGGGAGGATAGGCTTACATTATGACAGCGTTTCCATGTCATACCATAACAAGATATACAAGATACATTGTGATTTTAAAAGTTCACTCCCTTGTGGTGTCTTTGTTATCATTGTGTCGATTCTACTTAAACGTTTATATTTTCTTCTACTGATTTTTCTTCGACAACATTTTCTTCTTGTTTATCATCTTGGTAAGGAGGAAGAAGAGAAGAAAAAGATGCGATTCGTGGTATTTTTTTTTCTCTCTCTCTCTCTCTCTCTCTCTCTCTCTCTCTCTCTCTCTCTCTCTCTCTCTCTCTCTCTCTCTCTCTCTCTCTCTCTCTCTCTCTCGTACCGTAAGCCCTTATAGTTACCTTTCCCTAGATCCGGGTTACCCACTTGATCTACCTGCTGGTCAGAATTCTTTAAAGAACCCTTAACAGAAAAAAACTGAGATAAGAATAAAGGTACGGAGAAAATGGACAAAACCTATACATTAACTTGAAGATTACAAGTCATATTAATATTTAAGCAAAATATGAAAGCAGCAGGCGAACAAGGATAAACAAAAAATTTAATAATGCAAATTAAATGTAAAAGGACAAACTGGATTACCATGAATTATTTAATACTCCTATGATTTCGCAAACATATCCTTTTAGATATTAAATAACAACTTCAGCTAGGATATTTAGCTGATAAACATGCGGTATATATGAAATGTTACGTATATGAAAATTATTGCTCTCTCTCTCTCTCTCTCTCTCTCTCTCTCATAGGAGCCTTCTTCTTTTCTATCCTTTCCTTCAACTTTCCTTTTCTATCGAATATGCCATCTCTACTAGAATTAAGTCCTCATCACCTCGTTTGGATCGCAATGTCTGTGTGGCTAGTGTATATATGTAAATCTATGTAAACCATCTTTCTCTCGCTCTCCTGAACCACGTGTGCGTAAAATAAGGATCTGAAGGATGAGCCTATACGTACGCAAGTACACATCCTTCCACTGCCACGTGCCACACAGGACTGAGGGCCCGGGGAAGGATCTGCCACGTGCCAGAGTCGGACGCGCGTGTGTCGGGGTGGACACGTGGCTGTTGCTCTACCACGTAGGTTGAATTATGGTGAGTGGCCGATTTATGGCGAGTGGTCGATTTATGGTGAGTGGTCGAATTATGGCGAGTGGTCGAATTATGGTGAGTAGTCGATTTATGGTGAGTGGTCGATTTATGGTGAGTGGTCGATTTATGGTGAGTGGTCGATTTATGGCGAGTGGTCAATTTATGGCGAGTGGTCGATTTATGGCGAGTGGTCGATTTATGGCGAGTGGTCGATTTATGGCGAGTGGTCGATTTATGGTGAGTGATCGAATTATGGGGAGTGGTCGATTTATAGCAAGTGGTCGATCTATGGTGAGTGGTCGATTTATGGCGAGTGGTTGATTTATGGTGAGTGGTCGATTTATGGCGAGTGGTCGATTTATGGCGAGTGGTCGATTTATGCCGAGTGGTCGATTTATGGCGAATGGTTGATTTATGGTGAGTGGTCGATTTATGGTGAGTGGTCGATTTATGGCGAGTGGTCGATTTATGGCGAGTGGTCGATTTATAGCAAGTGGTCGATTTATGGTGGGCGATCGATTTATGGCGAGTGGTCGATTTATGGCGAGTGGTCGATTTATGGCGAGTGGTCGAATTATGGCGAGTGGTCGATTAATGGCGAGTGGTCGATTTGGTCAATAATATGTTGGTATCCACTGAGCAGTTAAACTGGATTAAGTGGTCTAATTGGAAGTTGAGCTGTGGAATTTGGCCCGCTATAGTCTGTTTCTCTTCAACTGACGGTAAATTGCAAAGTTCCCATAACAAATTTCCCAGTCATTTTGAAGATCGTGTAGTAAAATGTGGTGCTAAATATATAAACTGGGTCTTAAGGGGAGGTTTCCACTCGAGGGATTTTGTTTCGAACTTCTTTCTCCCTCATGTTTAGCCCCATTGGTTTTGAGATTGTTTAGTTTGTCGATTTTAATAACTTTCGCCCCATTTCTGTCAATTTTAAGACATTTCGTGCCATTTAGGTGTCGTTTTTTTCCTGGCGAGCGATAGCGAGCCTGTAACTTAAGAGGAATCGGCCTTCGGCCGGGACATTTTTCTACCGAAAAATGTACATATTTATCTTGAAAGGGGGTCTAGGGGATGTAATTTTAAGCTTGATGGAGGTCTAAGTAAAACACTAGAAACCTCCCCTTAACAG
>CM064496.1:50851490-50876896 GCA_032716605.1 Paralithodes platypus | reverse complement strand
CACATATATATATATACAATATACCGCCTATAGTAACCCCCCCACACACATATATATATATATATATAGATATATATCTATAGATTATAATATACAGTATACCCGCCTATATACCCCACCCCTACCCCCCCCACACCACATAGTATATATAACCCAGTATACCGCCTATATAACCCCCCCCCCCTCCCCACACATATAGATATATAGTAGTATACCGCCTAATCACCCCCCCCCCACACACATATTACATATATATATATATACTAATATATATCTATCTCTATCTCTCTATCTCATTTATTCTCCTCTACCGTCTCCACGCTTCCCTCCACCCCCCCCCCCCCACCTCCCCACACCTCTCTTCTCTCTCTATCCTCTCTCTCTCTATAGATATAGACTAATAGAGATTCGAGATATAGATACGTAGAAACCCGCCTATATAACCCCCCCCACACCCATATCTCTGAGATATGACAGGAGAACCGCTATATAACCAACCCCCCCCACCACACGAGATATATAGAATATACAGTAAGACCGCCGAGAGACCCCCCCCCACACACAGGAGAGATATAAGACAGAAGAAACCGCCTAGAACCCCCCCCCCACACACACATAGAGAGAATAGACAGGAGACCGCCGAGATAACCACACCCCCCACAACACCCAACAAGGGATACAGGATACCCCGATAGCACCCCCCCCCCCAGCACACACATAGAGAGAGATACAGGAGACCGCCGAGAGAAAACCCCCCCCCCACACCCACAGAGAGATAGAGAAGAAGATACAGGATAACCGCCGAGAGAACCCCCCCCCCCCCCCACACACACGAGAGAGAAGAGAGCGGCTACCGCCGATAGAACCCCCCCCACCCCCCCCCCCCCACACACATAGAGAGAGACGGAGACCGCCGATAGAACCACCCCCCCCCCCCCCCCCCCACCCAAGAGAGAGGAGACATAGAACAACCGGGGCCGAGATAACCCCCCCCCCCCCCCCCCCCACCCCCCACAACACATATAGAGAGATACAGGATACCGCCTATATAACCAACCCCCCCCCCCCACACACACACACACAGAATATAGAGACAGAGACCGCCGAGAAACCCCCCCCCCCCCCCCACACCCACACATAGATAAGAGAGACAGGAGAAACCGCCTCGATAACCCCCCCCCTCGAGACAAAAAAAAAAAACGGGGCCGATACCCCCGGAAGGACGAATGGAGGGAAAACCCCCCATAGCCAAGGTACGGGCGGTACTCGCGGGGGCGCGAACGCCGGGGCGGCCCACATTCGTGGTGCTGGGTGAGGGGCAGGAGGGAGGGGGGCAACAGCCTTTCCAAACGGTGCGGTGCTAGGCTGTTCCTTGGTTGAATAATTTGTCATTTATATACCACCACTTAGTTGAGGATATAGCTATATATGTATAAATACATAGGTTTACACACACGCACACACACGCGCACCCACACCCACACACACACACGCACACCCACACCCACACGCACACCCACACCCACACCCACACCCACACACACACACACGCGCACCAACACATACACGCACAAACACCTACAAGCTAAAGTAGATAGACCAATAATCTGATGCCAAACAAAAAAAAAAAAACAAAAAAATATATATTAGATATATATATACTGTATATATATCTATATATATTATGAGATATATATATATATATATATATATATATAATATACATAAAATAGCAAATTATTCATAGCTTATCTACCGGTCTGTTTATCAATTTACCCCCCCCCCCCCCCATCACCCCCCCCCCTAATCTCTACCTTTTTGCTGGGATTTTATACAAGCGCTTCACTGACCACGGCTATCGACACGTGCACTGATAACGGTGAGAGAGAGAGAGTTACGGAGAGGCATATACGTACAGACACCATACAGGCTCTCCGGTCATTACTAGAGAGAGAGAGAGAGAGTGAGAGTGAGAGTGAGAGAGAGAGAGAGATGATGAACTGTTGACTGTGTACGGGCTGACAAATCACGTCAATTTTCCAACACACATCTCTGGATCATCCCTTGACCCTGTCATCAGTGACATTTCAGATAATGTGGTCACCTGCCGACCTTTGGCAACAGCTGGATCTTCGGACCACTATGTTTATAATTCTGCAGCACCATTACTGTTTGCAGCTGATCCGTGATGAGGCTGTGGCACGGTACCAACGGGTGATATGGCACAGGGCAAATATTGGGATAATCTTTCCAAAGGCACTCAATAACATCTGATGGCCAGATTATCTTATCGTAGATGTTCATCATCAAGTTGAAGCTTTTAAAACCAACATTTTGTGCTTTCCTTACAGAATAATTTCATCCCTAGCCAGACCTATAAAGCAAAGTCGGGAGAACCAGCCATGGTTTTGGGATTCAACTGCAGAGTTGCAGCTGCTAAGAAAAGTAAAGCATGTTACAATGCAAAAGAAACGCCCAACTCAAAGGACCAAGCATTTGCATAAACTTGTTCCTGCAAAAATATGGAACAGGTTCAGATACAAGCCCTCAGAAAGGGTGGTTTGGAAACGAGGATCTGAAATCAAAGCATTTACAGGCAAGAACTGTCGGGAGCAAAATATGGTGGACTAGCATTAAACAACAACAAGGTTTTGCTCCTGAATGAATTGCATCCCACACTTTAAGCACATGTGATGGATCCATGGCCTATCTGCAGTAAGGACACAGGGCTGAGATTGCTGGCAGCGTACTTCTTCAAGATAAAAATGAATGTACCCAGACCCATACCGCTCACCTCCGGCTGTACCAGCACAGACTCAATGCTCTTTTTACGAGATTTCACAATTACCATAGAATGAATGTGAAACGGCAACTAGAGGAAGCTGACCCCAAGAATGCACACTTGGGAACCAGATACCATCATAGTCCAAATATCTTGAAGCGTTGCGCCCTTTCATCTATGGCCAGCCACTCACCATCATTTTTTCAGAATTGCCTCAACTCGCAACAGTGTGCCCAAATATGGAACGAAGCAAGAGTTGTGGGCGATTCACAAGAAAAGCAGAAGAACAGACCCACAAAAAATTTACAGACCAATCTCCCTTTCTTTCCTGTTCTTGGGAAAATTCTGGAGTCAATCTTGGCAACAAAATTTGTTAACTTTTTCTGGATAAACATCACCTCACTCAACTCTAGCAGTTTGGCTTCAGGAAAGGTAGATCTGCGGCAGACTTGCTACTCCACTTATCTACCACGTGGAACCAGGCCGCTTGACCATGGGAAAAGAACACCTACGTAATTGCACTTGAACATTCGCGCGGGTGCTTTGACAGGGTGTGGCATGCTGGCATCACCACCCAAAAAAAAAAACTGAAAAAAGGAGTATCTAGGGGTTGTGTGATGCTCTACTTCACCTAATTTAATGATTACCTGCAAGACATAACACTTCATCACAGTTTGTCAATGGAACATACTGCTAACTATGCCATCAAAGCCAGTGTCCCCACAGGGCAGCGGTTTCTAGGACCTTTGTTGTGGAATGGTTTATTTCAATGACATTTCTGCAGCTCATCCCCGAGGCATTTGCTTATGCTGACGACTGTACTACTCTAACATATCACTTGTAACAAAGATGAAGAGGCACAGCCACTGTCACTCATAATCAACCAATGCCTTACATAGTATCACACTCTTTGGGCAAAACGCTGGCCAAGTGTAACCGTTGGCTTCCGGAGAAAACTCAAGTAATGCTAATCTCTCGGAGACAAGGATATTCCAACATATACACCACCCGATATTCAGCTTGATTTGAGGAAGGTTCAGATCCAGAGTCAAGTGACAATTCTAGGAGTAAAAATTTAATGATAATCTGTCTTTCACCATCCATGTAAAGGACAATCACAAAGAATGCTGCATGGAAACTTGGTTGCATTCGACTTTGTATCACATCTCCTGGACTCTAAAGGTGTTTGCTCACCTCTGTTATCAGTCTCAAGTTCGTCCATTGATTTGGGAATACTCTTCCACTTGCATGGTCACCCATGTCCCCCCTCATACTTTGAAACTTTTGGACCAAATAACAGAAAAGAGCTGATAAACACTTGCTCCAACTCAAAGAACAAGAACATCATGCCCCCCATGTTTCAGCCGCTACAAACAGCGTCGAGGATGTCTCAGGTTTGTGTGTAACATACAAGAACCCAAAAAATGCAACACTCCCACCTGGCAGCCTTACATCTACAGACCTGCCCAACCAACATCACTATGCAACAGAACCCGCAATCCACAAGGTATCATCAGCGGTCCAGTGTTCCATTTGCTAGGACAGAAACACTACCTTCGTTCCTACTTACCAAAGTACGACAAGGACTGTGGAATCACCTGGTTCAGCACACTGACCTTCATCACTTAACCTCACTACAACAGTTCAAGTCGGAGGTTAATAACTGGCTCAGGAATATCACAGTTCCGTACTAAATCTTGGTAGTATAATTATTAATTATCATACTTCATAAAGAGGGATCTTTGATAAAATATATACTGGTATATATTAAATATAAATATATCACCGAGATATATTTTTTGCATTTTAAATGTGTTTCGCTATAGATAATTCCACGTTTCATCACTGGAATTTTAGCTGTAAGAACACCATATAATGTCGTGAAGTTTACAGAAAAAAAAGAAAAAAAAAGAGAGAGAGAGAGAGATTATACAGGGACGGACATAAAGAAAGAGTCAGACAGACAGACAGACAGACAGTAAGAGTTATAAAGAATCCCTGGCACCAATATACACTAAAAGGTTAAATTCATAACTCTACTGTGGTGGTGGGTTGGGAGATTGGTAGGGAAGGTGGTTGGTTGGTTGGTTGGAGGGTTGGTTGGTTGGTTAGTAGAGCAGGAGGTTGGTTGGGAGGGAAGGAGGTTGGTTGGCAGGGAGGGAAGGAGGTTTGTTGTTATGGAGGAAAGGGGGAAGGGTGGTTGGTTAGTTGGTAGGTAGGTAGGTAGGGAGTTTGGTTGGTTGGATCGGAGGGAGGTTGCTTGGTTGGTTGGGAGGGAAGAAGGTTGCTTGGTTGGTTAGTAGGGAGGGAGGTTGGTTGGTTGGTTGGGAGGGAAGAAGGTTGCTTGGTTGGTTAGTAGGGAGGTAGGTAGGTTGGTTGGTAGGGAAGTAGGTTGATTGGTGGGTTGGGTTATATATCCTTATTAAACGCTTTGTATATAAACACTGCATTCTGACATCTACATACTGTCAATAATATGAAACTATTTGACATTTTACCGGGTTTTGTTTATATATCAGCATTATAATAGAAAATAATCATATAATAGTGACCAGAAACAAATACAATAAAGGCGTCATGGTACTAAAGGGGTTAAAGGTTTGAACGTCCCTCATTTTGCAAGATATTCGCTGATAAGGTTCTCCCGAATATTTGAACATTTCCACGGAGAGGTATATATTAAGATGGAAGGGAAAAAATGCCGCCATTAGACAGGTGATGGAGAATAGATGCATAAGTTGGAGGGTGGCGGGGTAAAATGGACGGGGGGAATAGACAGCCAGACGGACAGGCAGACAGAAAGGGAGAGAGAGAGAGAGATATTTACAGGGAAAGGTAAGAAGGGGAATAGGAAGTTAGTGAGTGAGAGATAGAGAGTGTGTGAGTGAGAGTGGCAGTGAAAGAGAGAAGGGGAGGGGTATGAGGAATATTTAGTATCTTTAACCCTCTACCAGGTGTCGTTCTTTCAACTTGGTTCTGGCTACTTTAAGATGATTTTTTCAGTTTCAAAAGGGCTTCCAGCAATTAACAGGCTTCAAACTATCTCATTTAACCCTCTTTGCTACCATATATCCTTCTTAAATGGCATAAAGTCCTCTACATATAGCTAAAATGAAATTAATAAGACGTCGCTGGTACAGAAGGGGTTAAAAATAACTTTCGGCCCATTCCGTGAAGATATTCTTGATGACAGAGGATACTGTAGACTTTATAGTGCAGTGCAGTACTTTCATTGCAGTGTGCATAATTCAATTTCCTCTTGTTTTTCAACTGTACTATTGACAAAATATTTAAACTTATGGTGGAAGTTTTTCCCAGGCATAAAGGATCTTATGTGAAACAGTGTCTCTTATGATTACAGATTACCCCCTAATAGTAACCTGCAAAAAATAAACTTTAAACAGTTAACAAAGTCTCTAGGTCACTGCTAATCAGATCACGAAAAACAAAAATCCAAGTCAGTTTATTCTGGGCTCCTTCTCAATAGTAGTCTGACTTGGGGTTTTCTTGGCTGATATGCATCATCTCGCACTTTTTTTAATTTTATGTCACACGTCAGTTGTCGAACCATTCTACCAATTTATGTATATATGTGCAGAGTAGTTAAATTCCATTAGGAGTGCTCAAATTTGTTTCAAGATTAATGCTATCTGCAAACTTGGATAGCACACGCAGCAAGCCAACATCGACAGTGTTCACGTCTATGATAAAACAGTATTGGGCCATTGACCGATCCCTGTGCAAATCCAGATACGACAAAGAAACACCATTGATTACAACTCGTTGTTGTCTGTTAGCCAACAGTCTTTCCAATTAGTTGCCTTCTCACAGAGGCCTATTACCCTACGACGAAGCGCCTCTTCAAAGGCTTATTGAGAGAGAGAGAGAGCGAGAGAGATAAAAGAAAGAAAAGACAGAAAGAAAGAAAGAAAGAGAGAGAGAGTGATTGAGCGAGAGAGAATATGAGCGAGCGAGAGGGAGGGAGGCAGTGGGAGGAATTATAGAGGTAGACAAGAGGACCTGGAACACAGAGACACAAGAATACAGAGAATGAAAGAAAGAGAGAGAGAGAGAGAGAAGAGTCGGACAAGAAGGAGAAAGAATGAAAGCAAAACTCGCCGAATGGAAGAAGGAAGGAGAAGAATACGTAAAGAGAAGGGGAAGAGAAAAGGCGAAGAAGAGAGAGAGAGAGAGAGAGAGAGAGAGAGAGAGAGAGAGAGAGAGAGAGAGAGAGAAATAGAGAGATAGAGAGAGAGAGAGAAGAAAATGACAGCTAAACGAAGCGAATGGAAGAGAGTAGAGGCATAGATTTGTGTCATTATTGAGAGAGAGAGAGAGAGAGAGAGAGAGAGAGAGAAGAAAATGACAGCTAAACGAAGCGAATGGAAGAGAGTAGAGGCATAGTTTTGTGTCATTATTGAGAGAGAGGGGGAGAGAGAGAGAGAGAGAGAGCAGGGTTGCATGCTAAGTGTTGCTTGTCTCCCCTGGTAATGATAAGCGATGAAGGCAGGTTAGTACACAGGTAGGTAGGTTGGTAGGTAGGTATTAGGGTATGCAGGGGATTATAGACAGGTGTGATTGTAGGTACCATTCTGACAAGGTAGTGTTATCGACGGGAACAACAGACAAGCCATAGGGACTGATCAAATTCATACTTAATCTGTGGTCCTCCTTTACTGTCTTGCATATTATACTTCATGAGTTTTGAGACTAATACAGATTTCTGTAATTCATGAGTACACTAAATGCTTCTTACGTAACACAATATCAACCACTTCCCACCCCACCCCCACCCACACCCCCTCCACACCCCCAAGGGAACCAAGCGACTGGAGGTGAGGAGTGAGGTATACCAGTCATAATGTGTCCAGGAGGGGGAGGGGGGGGGGGGGGGTCAAGTTTGCCCACGACACCATACAAAATATATCTCAAACCCTGATGACACTGACGGAATATATAATTATACTGTGCAAGATTAATGGTCGCCTGCATTAATTACAGGAGAGGAAATTGACACGATGCTATTGAGGAAGGATTTGATGTATATTTTGACAGTTTTTATTTGTTTTCTTTGTTTTCTTTGTTTTTGTTTTTTAATTAACAGCGGACACACACACACGCGCACGCGCACACACATATACACACACACACACGCGCGCGCGCGCACACACGCACGCACGCACACATGGGAGAGATTAATTTTCTCCCAGAGGAGCTAGTAGAAATAATGAAAGGACTAGATGTGAAAAAAGCAGTGGGACCTGACAATGTAGCGGGATGGATTTTGAAAGAATGTGCTGACGAACTAGTGAAACCCTTATATGAGATAATGAAATACTCTCTGGAAGTGGGAAAATTACCAATGGACTGGAAGAGAGCCAACATTGTACCGATTTATAAAGGTGGGAACAGGGAACATCCATTAAATTATCGACCTGTGTCACTTACTAGTATAGTGTGCAAAATTTGTGAGAAAATAATTAAGAAAAGATGGATGATTTACTTGGAAAAGAATAATCTACTATCTAACAGGCAATTTGGATTCAGGGAGGGTACCTCATGTGTTACAAATTATTCAGTTTTTATGACAGAGTGGTTGACATATTACAAGAGAGATGGATGGGTGGACTGCGTATATATTGACATGAAGAAAGTTTTTGACAGAGTATCGCATAGCAGGCTGAAGTGGAAATTAAAAGAGTATGGAGGTATTCAGGGTAGTTTGTTAAATTGGATGGAGGACTATCTTTCAGGGAGACAGATGAGGACTACTATCAGAGATAAAGTTTCTACGTGGAAAGACGTCACAAGTGGAGTTCCGCAGGGAGCGGTGCTGGCTCCCATAATGTTTCTAATGTACATTAACGACATGCCAAAGGATATAAATGCATATATGAATATGTTCGCAGATGATGCCAAGATCATGAAGCGTATAGAAGATGAAAACAGTGGTAGGGAATTACAGAGGGATTTGGATAGGATAGATCAATGGAGCAAGAAGTGGAAAATGGAATTCAACACAAATAAATGTCATGTAGTGGAAATGGGAGTAAGTAAAAGAAGGCCTCATATGGAATATAAGTTAGGAGAAAACACTATTAACCCATCAGAGAAAGAAAAGGACTTAGGGATAACTGTTAGGGGTGATCTTTCACCTGAGAAAAAAAAGATAGTGGGAGAAACATATGGACTGCTAAACAGAATAAAAATAGCCTTTAACTATATAAACGAGGAGATGCTGGAGAAAATAATAAAAACATTGGTGAGACCAAGACTGGAGTATGCGGCAGTGGTGTGGTCACCACATCTAAAGAAGCTGGAGAAGGTTCAGAGAGCTGCAACTAGGATGATACCAGAACTGAGAGAATTACCATATGAGGAGAGATTAAAGAAATTAGATTTACCATCTCTAATGGATAGGAGGGAGAGAGGCGATATGATTATGATGTACAAATGTGTGAGAGGACTCGAGAAGGTGGGCAAGAAGGGTTATATTGTGAAAGATAATGGTAGAGCTAGGGGGCATAGATATAAGCTAATGAAGGGAAGATGCAGAGGAGATGTGAGAAAGTATAGTTTCCCTTACAGAAGTATAAGTAAATGGAATCAGTTAGAAGAGGAAGTGGTGTGTGCAAATAACATTCATATTTTTAAGGCAAAGTTAGATAATTGTAACTCAGGAAGCGGCACAATACGAACCTAAAAAGCTCAACTCCTGTATACTACAAATAGGTAAATACACACAGACAGACAGACAGACAGACAGAGACCGACAAACAGACAGACGAGAGAGAGAGAGAGAGAGAGAGAGAAAGACCGTCATCATTAAGTAGTTAGGCAGGTAGGTGGGTGGGTGGGTAAATAAGTGATTGAAGGGAAAGGTAGGTTTGGTGCGGTAATCATGTAATAATTACTGATAAGTAGGTAGGTAGAAAGGTATGTAAGTAGGTAGGTAGGTAGGCAGGTAGATAGGTAACTAGGTAGGTAGATATGTAAGTAGGTTGTTAAACAGGTAAGTAGGTTGGTAGGTAAATGGTTAATTAGGTTGGTAGATAAGAAAGTAGGTGACTAGATAAATATGTAAGTAGAGTAATTGGTAATGTAGTGGGTAGGCCTGTAAGGAAGAAGGTTAGTAAGTAGGTAGATATATAATTAAGTAATACTTATAAAATGAGCAAGGATGTGAGTAGGTAGATCTGTAGGTAGTCGGTAGATAAGTAGGCAGGTCGGTAGGTAGGTAAGTACGAAGGCAAGTAGATAGGCTGGGAGGGAGGCAGGTAGATAGGTAGGTAGGTAGATAGGTTGGTAGCTAGGTAGGGAGGAGGCAGATAGGCTGGAAGGTAGGGAGGCAGGTAGATAGGTTGGTAGCTAGGTAGAGAGGAGGCAGATAGGCTGGAAGGTAGGGAGGCAGGTAGATAGGTTGGCGGATAGGTAGGGAGTGGGGTAGATAGGGTGGAAGGTAGGTGGGCAGGTACATACGTAGGCAGGTCGATAGGTAGGTAGGAAGGCAGGTAGATAGGCTGGAAGGTAGGTAGGTCAGTGGTTGGTAGGCAGTGTAGGGAGTTAATTGATAAAGGTAGAAGACAGAAAAATCGAGGGGAGGGGAGAAAGGAAGGGAAATAGAGAAAGAGAGAGAAGTAGAAAATGAGGAGCGAGGAAGGAAGGTGGAAGAGGAAATGAAGGTAAGGAGGAAGGAGGTAGAGAGGAAGAATGGGAGAAGGAAGGAAGGAAGGAAGGAAGAGAGGAAGGATAAGAATAAGAGAAGGGGGAAGTGAGGAAAAGAAGGTAAGGAAGGGAGGAAGGAAGAGAGAGAGAGAGATAGAATATAATATTAGGGGATAGGGAGGAAGGAAGGATGGAAAGAGATAGGAAGAAGAGAAGAAGAATGGGGAGGACGGAGGAGAGAAGGATGAAATAAAGACGTAATGAAGAAAGATGAAAGGAAGAGTGAAGAAGAAGAAGAACAAATGGAAAGAAGGAAGGACGCAATAACTAAAGAAAGAAAGGAACGAAGGAAGGAAGGAAAGAAGGATGGAAATTAACAAGGGAGGACATAATAAAGGAAGGAAGGTAGGAAAGAAGGAAGGACATAATAAAGAAAGAGAAAGGAAGGAAAGAAGGAAGAACGAAATAAAGGAAGGAAGGAGAGAAGGAAGGACTTAATAAATAAAGAAAGGAAGGTCAAAAGGAAAGAGGATGAAGGAGGAGACAGAGAAATAAGAGGAGGCAAGGAGAAAGGGGAGAGGTGGGGGACATTAAATAAAAAGAGTGAGAGAGGGGGGGCAGACGGACAGGTTATCTAAGAGAGAGAGAGAGAGAGAGTTTAAAGAACACCACTAATCGTGTTAAAACAGTTGGCTGAATGGGGCCAAATGGATACAAGCCAGGGAAAGAGAGAAAAGGAGAGAAAGATAAAAACAAAACAAAAACGGTGACCCCCCTTAAATCAAATTGAAAAGTGAAGAGAAGGAAATGAAAGATAAATTAGTTTGAATTATCCCTATTGTGTGGTTAAGAGAGAGAGAGAGAGAGAGAGAGAGAGAGAGAGAGAGAGAGAGAGAGAGAGAGAGAGAGAGAGACCAGAGATAGACAGTAGACAAATAGATACACTGACAGAGAACGAGAGATAGAGACAAGACAGAGACGGAGACAGACACATACATAGACATAATGAGAGAGAGAGAGAGAGAGAGAGAGAGAGAGAGAGAGAGAGAGAGAGAGAGAGAAGTGTCGAATGTTAACTGTGCTTTCAATTATAATGTGACAAGCAGGGAGGGGGTGGTGGGAAAAGGGGGGGGGAGGGGTGTGATGAGGATGGGAGAGAGAGAGAGAGAGATTGGAGAAGGAAGAAGAGGGAGGAGAGAGAGAGAGAGGCTAATTCGGTGGGAGATGTAGGAGGGAGAGAAAAGGCGAGAAAGAAAGAGAGGGAGGGTGAAAGGCAAAGATCCTATAATAAAAAAAGATCGGCCAACCTCCGCCATTTTGGTATCACTGATGGTACCACTCAAATTCAAATATCACCATACGGACTAACACATACAATAACGCCACTCCAGCAGGTTCTTCTCTCTCTCCAACACCCCTTCTCATCTCATAACACACACAATAAGGCCACTCCAACATCATCTTCTCTCTCTCCAACACCCCTTGTCCCCTCCTCTCAACACTATTCGGAAAGTATATATGAGGTGCCGTTGTAAAGGCTTATCCCTCAATACCTTCACCTAAATAATAAACGTTCAACTCCAGCCAGGAACTAAACCATATGACTAAACAGCTATGCATATACAGTATATTCATGTTATGGCTAACATCGTTCTTAAGGGGAGGTTTCTAGTTTGTTTCCTACTCCTCCAGCAATCTTAAAATGTCACCCCCTTGACCCCCTTTCAAGATAAATTTGTACATTTTTCGGTAGAAAAATTTCCCGGCCAAAGGCCGGTTACTCTTAAATTACAGGCTCGCTATCGCTCGCCAGGATAAAATCGACACCTAAATTGCACGAAAGGTCTTAAAATTGACAGAATGGGGCGGAAATTCTTAAAATCACCAAACTTATGGGGGCAAACGTCTTAAAATCTCAAAAGCAATGGGGCTAACCATGAGGGAGAAAGGGGTCAAGAAAAAAATCCCTCGAGTGGAGACCTCCCCTTAACACCAATAACACCCCAAATGAAATTAATGAAAGCTTGTGATTTGTCTAGGATTCGAACCCAGGATACCACATACAGAACTTACACGCTCTTACCATTACACCAGCAAGACTTAATCCATTTAAATGCAAATAGTTATCATGGTAATATTATCCCATTAGTGTTTACATTTGAATACTGTACAGCTGCCCACGTAATTGTGTTACCGACTTACAAGAAGAGTTTGATAATGATCAGTTGATGAACATTCAGATTGGATGTACTGTATATTATATGAACCTGACACGGACCACGGTAGGGAGGGAATCACTCTATAATGACTATAGAGGGACTAATTGGCTAGGACCCGGCTTTATGGTAGCTACTGTACCGTGTTAACATATATGGAACGCTCTCATTAACGGCAGATTTATATTTATTGGTATATTTACTTTATATTTTTAGTTTATTTTTAGGTTTCTCCCTAGACCTTCATCAAGCTTAAAAGAATACCGCCAACACCCCCCTTCGAGATAATTTTTTTTTTTTTTTTTTTTTTTTTTTTTAACAAAAATGCCGCGGCCAAAGGCCGGAGCCTCTTAATTTACAGGGGCGCTATCGCTTGCCTGGATAAAATCGACACCTAAATGGCACGAAAGGTCTTAAAATTGACAAAGGAATGGGGCAAAAGGTCTTAAAATCGCCAACTAATGGGGAAAACTTCTTATAATTTCAAAACTAATGGGACTAAAGATGAGGATGAAGTGAGTCCAGAAAAAAATGGATTATGGATAAATAGCTCAATATGAAAAATATATTTCTTTCTTCTATGTCTCAACCTCGAGACTGTAGGCTGCCTGTAGCCTGTAACTCTTGCGAGATTATTGAGTGAAGCTTCGAGGTGTTGGGTGCTTCATGTGTCGAACTATATGATCACAGTGTAGCTTCGAGGTGTTGGTTGCTTCCTTTCTGCCACACTAGATCAAGGTATATACAGTTCATATACCTTGCACTAGGTCAAGGGACTGGTGTTCTCGAAAAGGGGCTTCAGTCCTGACGTTATTCTCGACTTACAGTGTGCTGGCTTAATAATCCAGAAGGGTTGATAGCCTCTGAAGTCCTATTTAAAGTACCTAACTAAATACTACTTTATTTATACACGTCACTTGATTTGGAGAGAGCAGCTATACGGTCTTGCACAGCTTCTTAACCCCTTCAGCGCCAGGACGCATTTTTACCTTTGATTCTGGCTAATACTAGATGATTATATGCAGTTTAAGAAGGACCTATGTTAATAAGAGAGGGTATATTGAGATCGTATTTACCCAATTGAGTTGTGTAGGTAGATTATAAACTAAAGGAAATCGTCTAATGGTAGCCAGAATATGATGCCAATTATGTGATGGTGGTGAAGGGGTTAACATATACAGTAGTCTAGCATCTTCTTCGTTATGAGTTGGTGATGATATATAGGGGCTATTTTCTGGACGTGTCGGTGTAGCCAGGATACTTGTAGAATAGCGGTAAACGATCAGATCACCTCAGAAGAAAAAAAATGGCGTTTGGCGTGGACTCGATCTGGTGTCTATTTGGTCCACGACGCTACCCACTGAGCTTCCGCCTCCCCCGCTGATAGATATAAGGGGAATAAAAGCAGTGCGAAGAAAGGTGGGAATATGGAAGAGGAGGAGGGGGAAGGAAGAATTAGGAATGAAAGGTGGTGAGAGAGAGAGAGAGAGAGAGAACACGAGGAAAACTGATATCGGTGTGGTGTGTGACTAGCAGAGAGAGCAAGAGAGAGAGATTGCTCTTAACAAATCTCCTCCATTTTCATAAATCCTTGGCATCTTCCACATTGCTTATTGATCCACACGATCATACGTTTTTTTTTGTATAAATATACCAAAATATAAACCGAAAATATACACGATAAGCATTACACTTCCTGAAATATAGTAGTAAATCAACATTATGCCACATAATTATATGGTTAAATGGATTTGTAGTAATCCGTACCGTACCAGTGACCTCCTTTTCATTGAATTCTGGTAACTATTAGATGATTTTATTCAGCTTTGGAAGGACGTCTACCAATAAAAACGCTACAGACTATCTCAATCAATCTCTTTAGCTACCATATATCCTTCCTAATCGTTATAAAATCGTCTAAATGTAGCGGACATTAAATAATAAAAGACGTCGCCGGGACAGTAAGGGATAATTGGTAATACAATGTTAGCATAATTCACCTGGTCTTGTGACTGAAAAAAAAAGAGACGATTTTTCACAGTGTACATCATATTATCGTCCTCCGATTCTCTGACCTCCAAGCATATTCGATGGTAAAATAGATGGTTTGACACTAGCTCAGGAACCCCAGCGGACCTTATCCTCACAGACCCCGCGCCCCCATCGGTCGGTAAGTTTGGTATGGATGATTACTGAGCAGCCATAATCCATTGTTCGGGAGGGTAGGACAAGGGATCGGGTGGCCACAGTTTATTTGGTCGGTAGTGTCGTATTGTTGGAAGCTTGGGGGGGTTGGAGTCTTTTAATATGGTGACGGATCTTCTCTCTTTCCTAACTTTACTTTCCTAATTCTGTTAATAGGATGGCTAAAGGTGGTGTCACACGAGCCTAATTATTTCAGTAATTTTTATTTTCGGGGGTAATTGTAGCCTGGCAGTTTTATATATTACGAGTTATCAGAATTCAACCATCTAACTTAATTTGCCTTCAGTTTTATTACCAAAACCAATTCGAAAGTGCACCGCATTATCACGAGAAGAAACTTGCTAATAAAAAAATGCCGGAAAAAGCGCTCGTGTGACACCGGCTAAAGAGAATAGTAAAGAGGCAGAGATAAGAAAGAAAAATGAGGCGAAATAGGAAGCAAAAGAAGAGTTTGACAGTTTACATTTTCATAAGTCGTCCTCCTTTTCACATATATACTTTTTACTTCTATTTTCTGTACCCTGTCCCAAGTATCATTTCTACTTTTCTCCTCTACCTGGTTTCCTTCCCCCCATATTTTCTTGCCATCATTTCCAGCCAACTGAATTTCTTTTTCGCGTTTATTTTCTTGAGTCTCCCCACTTCCTTTCTCCCGTTTTCTATGTCTGTTCTGCGTCTCTAAATTCCCTCCCATTATTTTCGTCTCGCTACCCTTTGCTTTTTCTGTATTTTCCAACCGCCATGTTTACCTCTCTGACGCGCTTTCTCTCACTCTCTCTCTCTCTCTCATTTTGCTACCTTGTAGCCAAATATATCTCACTATTCATATTCCATTATAAACAATGTTGTTTTTCTTATTTGTTATGCAATTACTTTAAGGCCTGGATAATATAATACTCAGCTGGATAAGACAAACAAATATAAACATATACATAATACTAGTTTATTAAATATAAGGGTAAGGGGTACACGAAATACAAATCATAAATACACTGCAACAATATACAATATTACTACATTAAGTCATATCATAAGCATGGGCCTCTTGTGACCTCAGACAATAATAATACTACTTAAGTACAATCTCTTGCTCTACCTGGACCAAACGTGGCCGTGAGCTCTCTCGCAATTGTGAAATAGTATAAGTTAATATTGTTTTCAGTTTCCGGGTAACCAAAATATGTTAATATCTTACGATTCCTGTCTTGCCTGGTTTCAGGGAACAGCAGACCATAACCTTAACACTTTTGGTCTTGCAACAACTAAACTTAACTGAGCTAACTAAGTATAGAGAGGTTTCACTACTTGGGTTAATGGGAACAGCAGATATCTATCTGTCTGAGCAACTACTTCCTAGCTCGGCAACTTGGGTTCAAGGAACAGCAAGCAATAGCTAATTAATTACTTGGTCTGAGCTAACTGGAATTTACAGGTGAAGCAAGCTACAGGTTTCGTGATTAATAACTTATCTGGGTTCAGGGAACAGCAGATAGTCTTCAATAGTGGCCCTAGCAACAGTTATACTAGTGTTCTGAAAACTGTAACAATTCTATTAGCCGTTCTAATAACAGCTATTCAAAGATGGTGAGGCTGCTCTCTAGGACCAGGGAGTCGTCGGCAGGCTAATAATTTCGTCAGCAGGGTACGGGTGGCAGCAGAGTCTCTCGGATCGTCGTCAGCTGAGGCACACTCAAGGGCATCGCCAGCAGGGCCACACACAGGTTGTCGACAGCAAGATCTCTCCGATAGAAGGATCTCTTAGGGCACCGTCAGGGACAGCTTGCTCAGTAGTAAGGCACGGGCACTTTGGTGCCTGTCTCGGTCTCAGGTTCCAGCTGCTTTGAGTGTTCCATCTTCTAGTGTGTGGTTAGCTCCTCAAAGTAAGGGTCAGGAGTGCCCATATTGTAGCTCTCGATTAAGGCTAGAAGCTCTAGTACCTCCTCACACTAAGCTGCAGGGGGTAAACCCACTAGTGGCTGCGGGAGGCTCGAGGTTTGTCTATCATTTATCTCAATTGAGTGTCAAATTGTCCTTCTTCAAGTAACCTCTTTCTGTGCTTGCATCCACAAAACTAGGTTCCCCGCCGGACATCCCGATTGTTGCAGGAGGAGAAGGGGTAGGCTGTTGAAACTGTAGGGAAGGAGAAGTCGGGTTCATGGGAACAGCGACTGTGTGTCCTTTGACTGGTTCTGGGGCCATATATACCCTGCTGGACGATCAGGAAGTTTTTCGCAAGTCAATCAGAGGACTTCCAGGATCTTCCAGCCGGGCTCTTGATTTGGTTTTTGGGAGAAGCTCTGATGTATCTTCACCTGCCCGTTTAGGCCAATCATGGGGGAGGCCGAGCGAGCGTTTTGGCCGATGGGAGGTTTGGAATTCTTCTCCAGCATCATCTGTAATGCCTTGGCTCCGGGGGAGTGTTAACGGAGTGTCAACGCTCCCATCGGCCCCCTTTCCAGGAGACTCCAGATGAGGGAGGGAAATTTTGGTCATTGTCAACTAGAGGGTTGGGAAGGTGTTTTGGCGAAGGGGGGTGTGTGCCGCACCTTCTGGGGGAAGGTGATTGTGGGGGGTTTGGGGATCATCACAGACATAAGGTCAGGAAGCATATGCCTCGCTGACCCCTTTCTAGGCTTCTTGGATGCCTTGATCAACTGTCTACAAATATTCACTAGTATGTCTGCCTCTGTCATTTGTATCCTTCAATGCTTCAATTTCATTAATTGCTTTACTATTTCAACAATTTCGTTATTTGTGTCACTGATCACATTTTTGTATCACCCCTTGTTTTATATTTTCACTGGGATGTCACACTGTAATACATCCATCACTATTTCCCGTGTTTCTATATATAATCTGTTCTGTCAACTGCTCTAATGATCCTGCCACCACATCAATCTCGCTTACCTTTCTCTATTTCACGAGCCTTTTCTCTGTGTCATGTCTGTCACCGTTTTTACCTCTCCCTTTCTCCATTCCTTTTCTCCCTTTCTGCTATGGCTGTCACTATTTGTTATATAATTGATTACCTCTCCCTTTCTCCCTCTCTGTTATGGCTGTCATTTTGTTATGTAATTAATTATCTCTCCCTTTCTCCCTCTCTGGCTGTCACTATTTTAATATAATTACTTATCTCTCCCTTTCTCCATTCCTTTTCTCCCTCTGTTATGGCTGTCACTATTTTAATATAATTACTCGGCCTTCTCTCCCTCCAACACTCTACCCACTCTCCTGATCTATTAGCCCAGTCACTATTCTAATATAATTAATTACCTCGTTCTTCCTCTACCTGACAGCTGTTGAGTTTCGGGAATTATTTCGGTGTGAGTATCCTAGGTTCGAGTCCTTGGAGTGCCACGTGTATTTGTTGATTTCATTAATTGAGTTTAGAAGTAAAGTTGGTTAGTGAAAACAAAAATATGAATATAAATATGAATATATGAAAGTTCAAACTATGGTCATCAATAGTTAGCCTAATTACAAGCTAAGATACAGACTTTGTTTTGCAAACATAAATACATTGTAATCGAATTCCAAATAATATTCATACATCACAACCCCACACTTATGTATATAAATAATTAACTCCGCCAACAAAGTGGCAGGAGGTTATGTTGTTGCCTCCAATTGTCCGTCTGTCTGTTTGTCTGTAAACAAGATATCTAAAAAACTTATGAACCAATTTTAGCGAACTTTTGTAAGCCAATAGGATATGCGCCATGAAAGAAGTGATCTAATTGGCCACTTGCGAGTTTCAGGCTTTAAGGAAATTGGAGCTGTAAACATCAATATTTAACAGAAATGCTGTAATAATTTAAGTTTCTGATGGATAGAGAGTATGTAGAATTTGGTTTTATGTATTTATAAATGTACTATAACCGTATTTTAGATGGTAATTCTGCTTAATATTGATGTCTACAGCTCCAACTTCCTTGTAGCATGAAACTCGCAAGTGGTCAATTTAGGAGGCAATCTGTAAAGCGCATACCTCCGCCAGACTAAGCAGAGGAATAGTCAGTCCTCTGCCTACTTAAGGGAGCCCACCTCGCTTGTTTTCTATTTCTCTCCCTCTCTCTTTGGCTTGTATCCATTCGGCCCCATTCAGCCAACTGTTTTAAAGAGTTTATTCCCATACAGGTGTCGATTTCCTGGCGAGCGAATGCGAGCCAGCATTGTATGGAGAAATCCGGCTTCGCCGGAGACATTGTTTTATCGAAAAATGTAGAAATTTAGTTTGCTGTCAAAACAAATATATATATATATATATATATATATATATATATATATATATATATATATATATATATATGCTGGTTCGCTACCGCTCGCCACGAAAATTATTGACACCTGGATGGGGGTAAACGTCTTAAAACAGTAGGCTGAATGGGGCCGAATGCATACAAGCCAAAGAGAGAGGGAGAGAAAGAGCAAACAAGCAAGGTGGGCTCCCTTAATACAAATAAAAACATCTATTATAAGGATAGAAAGGATAGACAGGAGAGAGGAATTGAAATGACCCCCTTTCCAGACTGGTTTATTCAGAGGGACGAAAGAGGTATGGTTTAATCATCTATTATTTAAGGGTTCCTCCAGAACCCCAACCACTGCCATTCCCTTTCCCTTACCACTGCCTCCCTAACCCCCACCTCTGCCTCCCTAACTCCAACCACTGCCATTCCCTTTCCCTAACCCCGACCTCTGCCTCCCTAACCCCAACCACTGCCATTCCCTTTCCCTAACCCCCACCTCTGCCTCCCGAACCCCAACCACTTCCATTCCCTTTCCCCTACCACTGCCTCCCTAACCCCCACCTCTGCCTCCCTAACCCCAACAACTGCCATTCCCTTTCCCTAACCCCCACCTCTGCCTCCCGAACCCCAACCACTGCCATTCCCTTTCCCCTACCACTGCCTCCCTAACCCCCACCTCTGCCTCCCTAACCCCAACCACTGCCATTCCCTTTCCCCTACCACTGCCTCCCTAACCCCCACCTCTGCGCCTCCCTAACCCCCACCACTGCCATTTGCTTTCCCCTACCACTGCCTCCCTAACCCCCACCACTGCTTCCCTAACCCCCACCACTGCCATTTGCTTTCCCCTACCACTGCCTCCCTAACCCCCACCTCTGCCTCGCTAACCCCTACCACTGCCATGCCCTTTCCCCTACCACTGCCTCCCTAACCCCCACCTCTGCCTCCCTAACCCCCACCACTGCCATGCCCTTTCCCCTACTACTGCCTCCCTAACCCCCACCTCTGCCTCGCTAACCCCCACCACTGCCATGCCCTTTCCCCTACCACTGCCTCCCTAACCCCCACCTCTGCCTCGCTAACCCCCACCACTGCCATGCCCTTTCCCCTACCACTGCCTCCCTAACCCCCACCTATGCCTCCCTAACCCCTACCACTGCCATTTCTTTTCTAACACGCCAGTTACCTTATCTTTCTACTGTATTGTATCTATTGTAGAGTGAATATAAACACCATATGAGGAGGAGCAACTTTATTGACAACGTTTCGCAGATAGCTTCATCAGGTCACTCAGCTATCTGCGAAACGTCAATAAAGTGCTCCTCCTCGTATGGTGTCGGGCACTTCGGTATTGCCTGTCCCCTGTCACCTAGCCTCTCTCTCTCCCCCCCCCCCCTTTCCTCCTCCCCCTGTTACCAAGTGCCTCCTCCCCCTACCTTTCTATCCCTGTCACCTAGCCTCTCTCTCTCTCCCCCCCCCCCCTTCCCTCCTCCCCCTGTCACCAAGTGCCTCCTCCCCCTACCTTTCTATCCCTGGCACCTAGTCCCTCCAACCTTGTCCTCCCTCCTCCCATCCTTCTATCCACCGTCACCTACTCCCCCCCCCCCCCTCTCTGTGTGGCAGAGTGTGGGCTGGTCACATCACACAGGCTCAGAAGCCTCAGATAACATTCCACCCTCCACCATTTTTATGTCCCTCCCTCCTCCTCCTCTCTCTCTTCTCTCCTCTCCTCTCTCCTCTCTCTCTCTCTCTATATATATATATATATATATATATATATATATATATATATATATATATATATATATATATATATATATATATATATAATATATACAGTATATAATTATAGCTTATAAACCGTTGCATGTGATAATAGGTAAAGGCGTCCACAAACCCTATTTATGAACATTGCTATTGTATGATGCCGTTCTACTCGTGGTCTGCATAATTATACGTTGTATGTATGTGTACCTTGGCGGAAGTCTTAGCAGTTGATTTCTCGATAATTTATGGAAAACTAGAAACAGTTGTCTCTGTCATAATAACCCTTAGAAGATATACTATTACATTTATTTGTATGTTTTATGGCTATTATTAGACGATAGTATTAATTTTATTAAGGGTACGTGGATTTCACAGGGTTAATGTCCTACCCCTTCTAATTACCACAGATCATTCTTAAATTGTATAAAATCATCTAATGATAATGCGTCAAAATCGTCAAAGGTTCAAGATGAAGGCAAGTCAATTGGTCGCAAGCTTATAATAAACTAATAACATAAACCAACATTAGATCGTCGAAACGTGGTCATTTACGATCTTCTACTGTCCAATTTACGGCTATTTTTCCCCCATGTCGAATGTAGGAGGCTTCGCTACTGTATTTTTGCTGGGTGACCCCTCTCGTATGTCTAGTGGTGGTGGTGGTGGTGGTGGGGGGGAAGCTCTGGATGGCCGGGGTTCGAATTACCCTCGTTACCAGTTACCACCACCAGGGTATTGGTAACCCTTTCTGGATCAGAAGACGCATTTGTACACACTTTATTCAGGCTGTTATTAGACGGTTTTATGCAGCTTAGGGCAAAATATCCAGTTTTACACCGGGGTCGATTTGTACAAGTATTAATCATTATTTGTCCTTGGGTTTTTCTTTTCTTTTGGTTTTTTCTTTTTAGATGTGTGTTTTTATGAACCCCACCGAAAATTGCAAACCAAATCATTATCCATTAATCTTATTACACGGCCCCCCAGGGTAAGTTGGGGGGGGGGGGGGGGGGGGCTCACCCCCCTCCCCCTCTTCCTCTCTCTCTCTCTCTTCCTCTCTCTCTCTCGCCTATCTCTCACTCATTCACTCTCTCTCTCTCTCTCTCTCTCTCTCTCTCTCTCTCTCTCTCTCTCTCTCTCTCTCTCTCTCTCTCTCTCTCTCTCTCTCTCCCGAATATTTGAACATTTCCACGGAGAGGTATATATTAAGGGGAGACTGGCCGTTTGTTTGGTCTATTAATTCACTTATTCATATATTTGTTTAGTTTCCTCCCTAGACCTCCATCAAGCTTAGAAAACACCCCTAGACCCCCCTTCAAGATAAATTTGTAAATTTTTCGGTAGAAAAATGTCCCGGCCGAAGGCCGGTTCCTCTTAAAATCAAGACCAATAATATTATTGGTCTTGCTTAAAATTACAGGCTCGCTATCGCTCGTCAGGAAATAATCGACACCTAAATGGCACGAGAGGTCTTAAAATTGACAACGAAATGGGGCGAAAGGTGTTAAAATCGCCAAACTAATGGGCCGAACGTCTTATAATCTCAAAACTAGTGGGGCTAAACATTAGGGAGAAGGGGGTCCAGAAAAACGGTCTGCCTCCCCTTAAATTTTCGACGAAGCTATCCCGAACGGAACAGAAACTTCTGAGGAAAAACTGTATCAGTGATTTCCAAGCTATGAATTACCGGTTCATATTATTCTATGGGATAAGGGAATACCTGGAACTAAAGCCGGAGTCACACGAGCCCTTTTTCGGAGTAATTTTTACGGGCAATTATGGTCTGGAAGTTTAAAAAAATACACTTTATCATAAATCAGCCGCCTAACATAATCTACCTTCAGTCTAGTTACCGATACCAGTGCGAAAATGTCCCGAAATAATACGAGGACAAATTTGCTCATGGAAAATTGACGAAAAAAGCGCTCGTGTGACAGCGGCTTAACAATATACAAAATACCATTCTATATAAAACGGATATCAAGTTGAATTCCAAATAGAAGGGACTGGCGTTCTCGAAAAGGGGCTCCAGTCCTGACGCTATTCTTGACGACTGACAGTGTGCTGGCTTAATAATCCAGAAGGGTTGATAGCCTCTGAAGTCCTATTTTAAATAACTAACTAATCCAAATATCAACGATCATTGGTATGGTAAAGGCAATCCTCTTCCAAATTTGCATAATCCATTCGATCAGACAACGAATTTTCTATCATTAATGCTGCTACTAGACTATTTCACTCAGCTTTGGAAGGTCCTCTGGGAATCTAAAAGGCTAGAAATCATTATCTCATCCTCCTCACTCTGACAGACCGTTCCTAAGATGAATAGAATAGTCTGAAGATAGCTAAAACATAATAGAAATAGGTGTCGTTTAATTGAAAGGGTTAAGAGTTCGGCCACCATGCGTTCCGAGTAACCAAGGTTTTTTTCTTTCGTTTTTTCTTTTCTTTTTTCCCCAGGAAAAAAAAATGGTTAAACGTTCTCCCCGAGTCGTTTCAACTTACCTATGCAAAAGTTTCGTGGTTGATACGTTCCTTCTTTTTATCTTGTTCGTGTATATGATAAATCCTTGTTCCTCTCACAGTGGACAGAGAGAGAGAGAGAGTGTACAAAGGAGTACAAAGGAAATCAAGCAACAACAGATCTAGTGACCCTTCTAGGTTGCTTGTCCTCCAAAACACTGAGGATCAAGTGTCCAAACAGTGGTTTAGAGTGGGTAAGGGAACATTGGAAAGGGAATTACTGCCCTGGAACTAATGTCCGTGGCAGGATTATGTGTGTGTGTGCAGTGTGTGTGTATGTGTGTGTGTGTGTGACAAAGAGTTACAAGGAACAGCTAGCATCTCGAGTATTATGTAGGTCATCACACTCATTGCAGTCTTGTAAACTACTATCTACTCTTTTCTTGAATTGCTCTGCTGACGAAATGTTTACAATGTCTGAGGGAAGTTTGTTCCAGGTAAAAGATATGTGAAAAGTTTCCATATATGCCTAAGTTATTAAACCTCGTTAAATCGAACTCCCAGCCTTGATTGCTAAGCAATGGTATAATCCACGTTGTCAAACCCATTTTAAAGTATTCAGTGAGTTGACCTCATAGTTTATGCCTCTCCAACGAAAAGAGAGAGAGAGAGAGAGAGAGAGACGAGAGTATGATGAGGAGAGGAGGGCGAGAGACGAGAGCGAGCGCGAGACGAGAGAGAGAGAGGATTGAGAGATGAGAGAGAGGAGACGGAGAGAGAGAGAGAGAGAGAGAGAGAGCGAGGAGAGAGAGAGAGAGAGAAAGATGAGGGAGAGCGAGAGAGATGAGAGAGGCAAGGAGAGAGAGAGAGAGAGAGAGAGAGAGAGAGAGAGAGAGAGAGAGAGAGAGAGAATAACAACAATATACCGGGTAAGTGTTAAAGGCAGGGAGGGTGTTGGTAGACTTCAAAAGGTGACAGGTTCATTTACTGTGGTGGGTGGGTAGGTAGGTAGACGGGGAGATGGCGAGAGAGATAAGGAAGGTAGATAAGGAACTCGGAAATTATATAGATAGACTGATATTTAAAGGGAATGCTAAATATATGAATAAATAGAATGATTAGATAGACAGATATTTAAAGGGAACAATACATAATTAATACATAGAATGATTGGATAGACAGATATTTAAAGGGAACAATACATAATGAATACATAGAATGATTGGATAGACAGATATTTAAAGGGAACAATACATAATTAATACATAGAATGATTGGATAGACAGATATTTAAAGGGAACAATACATAATTAATACATAGAATGATTGGATAGACAGATATTTAAAGGGAACAATACATAATGAATACATAGAATGATTGGATAGACAGATGGGAGATAAGGAACTGTGAAATTATATTGATAAACAAATATTCAAATGGAAATATGTATGTATGTATAATTGTATATACTCAGGTGGCCGACACGAGACAGAACCCGAACAGAAACATGATTTAAAGTTCCTATTCGTAGGGTCTGGGATCACTTTCGCGGCCACTCGCCCGTTTCTCTTGTCTCGTCGAGTAGGAGAATTATACAAATGGAAATATAAATATAAAAATACATAGATATAATATAGGCAAGAGGATAGACGGGAAGATGGCAGACAGGTACTGTACCGATAGCCAGATATAGCAATGGAATAAACACCTAGATTAACTGGGAGGTAGGTAAAGAGAGACTGCTAATACACAACAAAATAGAGAGCTTAATTGATTGATAGGTAGATAAAAAGACACCAAAAATGGTTGCTACGCTTATTATACACCAGGGTTGTTGTTGAGTTAATGTGTGGGCGAGAATACTGAAAACGCCCTAGCGCGGAGAACGTTGAGCAGCTGCGGCCCTCCAGGAAACAGGAAGCCCAAACGCCAAGGGGTCGGTCTGGGGTAGCAACACTCGTGGGGCATAAAGTGTAGAACGAAGCGATGATTGAGGACACCTGGTACGAAGAATCAACTTGGTGATGAAAAGAGGTGAACAGGAGGAAACCATACCA
>CM064496.1:50836490-50846490 GCA_032716605.1 Paralithodes platypus | reverse complement strand
TTATGATGGATATAAATGATGTTGAATTTGGTTTATGATGGATATAAATTATGTTGAATTTGGTTTATGATGGATATAAATGATGTTGAATTTGGTTATGATGGATATAAATGATGTTGAATTTGGTTTATGATGGATATAAATGATGTTGAATTTGGTTTATGATGGATATAAATGATGTTGAATTTGGTTTATGATGGATATAAATGATGTTGAATTTGGTTTATGATGGATATAAATGATGTTGAATTTGGTTTATGATGGATATAAATTATGTTAAATTTGGTTTGATGTATTTGTTAATGTACTACACCCATATTCTAGCTGGTATTTCTGCTTAATATCAATGTCTACGGCTCCAACTTCCTTATAGCCCAAAACTCGCAAGTGGTCAATTGTCTAGAAATGTTGTAGAGTGCCATACAGTCTATCTATCTATCTATTGCCTGACGCCGTGATCCCCGAAGGGGTGGCCACGAACGAACCGCCCCCATGCACCTCTGTCCCCAGTCAGTCGACGCCCCTCCCCCCAACCAGCACCGCCTTCGTTCATGTAGTTCCTCACTCCATCCTTCCACCTCATATTCGGTCTACCTCTCCCCCTCTGTCCCTCAGTCTGCCATACAGTCCAGACATTTAAATATCGCCTTGATAAATATCTTGCCATGAACCCCCGACTGACTGGGTTTGTGCCCGAGTACTGTGAATGCATCAGTATCGTACATAGACCTACTACTATTATATATATTGTTTTCTGGACTACAGTCTTTCTGGAGCTGATGCCCTTCAATTGATTTATTATTAGTAGTAGTATTAGTATTATATATATATATATATATATATATATATATATATATATATATATATATATATATATATATATATATATATATATATATATATATATACCGATATATATATATATATATATATATATATATATATATATATATAGAGAGAGAGAGAGAGATTTTTTTTTTTTTTTTTTTTTTTTTGCAAGCAGCCTTGTAAGAACCATTAGATCAGTTGTTGCTTGTATTCCTTTGTATTCCTTTGTAAACACCTATACCCTGTTCCAAATAGGTAGGCTTGAGCAAATGGGCTGACTCTTCCTAAATGGTAGACATATTAGCTCGATTATTGTAGTCGTTTGTGAGTTATAGAGGTTATGCTTAACCCCTTCTGTACTGGCGACGTCACTTTAATTATATTCTTGCTATATTTAGACGATGTTGTGCAGTTTAAGAAAGATCTGTGGTAGTAAAAAGGGTTAAGTGATATAGTCCGAAGCCTGTTAATTTCTGGAGGCCCTTTTAAAACTGAATAAAATCGTAATGTTAAACTTGATGGAGGTCTAGGGAACAAACTAAAAACCTCCCCTTAAGGTGCCAAAATGGCGGCCAAAGATATAGTTGGCCGATCCAAAGTATATACACACTATGTATATAAACTTTGGGCCGATCTCACTTACTATCTACCCCCCCCCCCCCCCCCTCCTTTCTCCTCCTCTCCCTCTATTCATATCCCTTTACATCCAAAACTCACTCTCTCTCTCTCTCTCTCTCTCTCTCTCTCTATCTATCTATCTATCTATCTATCTATCTATCTTCTCATCTCCCCCTCCCTTCGAAAGGTATGCCTCTGGAAGTGACTGACTTGAAAAACAAATATTTGGTTGTTCTGATCAGCAGTGACCTAAAGTTTTCCAAGCAGTGCATTCAAATAGAGAAGAAAGCTCAGAAATTATTGGGCTATATTAAGAGGCAATTTAAGTATCGAAATAAGGAAATAGTCTTCTCACTTTCCAACGCTCTGATACGGCCTCTCCTGGAGTATGCTGTTCAATTCTGGTCTCCAGCACTCAGGAAAGATACGCCTAGAAAGAGTACAAGCTAGCACGAAAAAGCTTATTCTATCGATTAGAAGACTGAGCTATGAGGACCGGTTGAGAGCTCTTGATCTCTTTCCGTTGAAAATATGCACGCTAAATATTTAATGGGTTTGAAAATGTGGATTATAGCATAATGTTTAGCTTCAACATGAATACAACACGCAACTGTGGCTGGTTCAGCACTAGTATTTGTGGAAACCTTTTCACATATAAGATCTGTTCTACCTGAATCAAACTTCGCTCACAAGTTGTAAACAGTTCTGCAGTATAGAAATTCAAGAATAGAGTAGATAGTATTTTGCACACTCTATAAAGAGTGCAGCGCACTAAACAGTATCTCTCCTTCTATTACGAGTATCTCCCAGAATTGAACCGCAAGGTCACTAAAATACTATTTATTCCTGGTAACTCCCACCCCTACCCTCCATGTTCCCCCTTCACTATATTCAAATTCCCCACACACATCTCCCCCTCCTTCTTCTCCCTCTATCTCCTCTTCTTCCTCCTACTCTTCCTCCTCCTCCTCTTCTTCCTCCCACTTCCCCTCTCCTTCCCCTCATTCTATTTATCAAGTCCTTCCCCCTATCCTTTCCTCCCTCATCCTCCTTCCTCTCTCTTTCCCCTCTCTCCCTTTCCCTCTCCTCCCTTTCCCTCTTTCCTTCCCCATCCCACTCCCTCCAATCCTCCTCTTTCCCTCCCCTCCTCCCTCTACCCCTCCTCATTCTATGTATCAAGTCCACCTACCCCCCTATCCTTACACCTCCCTCATCCTCCTTCCCCTCCTCTCCCCCTCCCTCTCCCTCCAGTCACCCCCCCCCCCCCCCCGCCCCCACACACTCTCTCCCTCCTCCCCCGCCCCCCCCCCTTCCTCCTCACCTCAAAACAAGCCCAGTAGAGCTAAAAAGAAATGTGAAAAGCCCCTGTGTAAAAAATAGGACACAAGCGCCTCTAGCGGCCACTGGAATAATTAAAACTGTGGCCGGGGCGAAAGATGAACAGCGAGAGAGAGAGAGAGAGAGAGAGACCTTACGATGCCAGCGATGCGTTAATCAGAATTGAATATTAGTTGATATAGCGAAACCCCAAATAAAGGAAAGTGGAAGAAAAACTAGCAGAGAGAAAGAGAGAGAGAGAGAGAACGCTTTAACCATCTTGCACATTTTCGATGGTAAAGGGAATTGTGTATGTTGTGCATGCATATATAGCTCTATTAAGTTTTCTTACTCAAATATTTACTTTACTTTTTTATTTTATATATTTTTATTTATATATTTATTTATTTTTATTTACCTATATATTTATTTATTAGTTTTTGTATATGTTATTGTTTTTATTTTGTTTATTTATTTATTTATTTGATTTGATTTGATTTGATTTTTTCTTTGTTTATTTTAGTATTTTATTTGTTTTGTCTGTGTGCATTGTTCACTTTTGTCATTCCAATCTATAAATCGTAAATGTGAGGCCTGACAGTGTACACTCACCCGTACTAAAAGTTGCTCAGGGGTGGGTCCTTCCTTCCCCTACTCCACCCTGGGCAGGTGGAAGGGGGGAGTCGGGTCCAAGTCTACCCCAACCTTCCACCCCCAAACTATCCCCAACTCCCCCACCCTCCTTCTCTAGCTGGCAGTTAGTGATTGGAGGCGATTGTTCTCATGAATTGTAAATTATTGTTATACCATCTTTGCACATGCTTACAATGGCCAACATTTATTAATATAATATACTGTATAATTGTATTCTCAAAATGAGTCTCTATACACACATGGGTTACAAGAATCTCGGCTGTATTGGTCTTCTACCTTTCTCTCTCTCTCTCTCGCTTTCGCGCTCTCTCTCTCTCTCTCTCTCTCTCTCTCTCTCTCTCTCTCTCTCTCTCTCTCTCTCTCTCTCATTGCATTACAATCCACGACCAAGACGTGATGTGCTTTTAATATAGGCTAGTGATACCGTAATTAATTCCAATATCATACATTATTCAGGATGTTATGTTCACCATTATTGCAATACACATCAACTTTTCCTCTACGATCTACTCCTAGGTTTTCAAATTACTTACACAGTCGGGCTTTTTTAATATTAAAGGAAAGGTCTAAAGGCAAATATTGGCTGTAATAGTGTTGCGACTATTGTTGATTGTTTCGTTTACCATTTCAACCAGTTTCTCCCATTTATTCAATACCATACATAGTATAAACGGTCTGCATTTAATTATATGTGGCCTATACACTTCGTTTTCAATCAATTACATGTAGAACTCGATACAACTTACGATCAAAGTCGGTGTTAATTTTTAGTAAGGTTTGAGTATCGAGCCCTTGAGTAGCAGGGCTCGCCTTCTCACTTCCCCCTTCTCTGTCTCTATCTGTGATCCCAGCCTCCCGACTCTACAAACCCCGAAAAAATACATAGGTTTAATAGACAGTTTTACCATCAACTCTTCTCTATGTGTATCGAATGCAGGCAACACTCATCATACACTCTAATTAAGGGAAATATACCCCATTCAGACCCGTAAAATCTTGGTTGTAGAAAGTGTGTGCTATGAAAGAGTTACAAGGAATAGTTAGTATATCAAAGACCTTGCCGTCCATTTCGGGGAAATTTTCGAAGTCGAATGTGAGATATTGTTCAGTGCACTACACTCCTTACAGAGTGTGCAAAATACTATCCACTCTTCTTGAACTGCTCTATCGAGGAAATGTTTACAACTTCTGAGGAAAGTTTGTTCCATGTAGATCAGATCTTAAATGAGAAACAATTTCCACAAATACTAGTGTTGAACCTTTCCAATGCTAACTGTCAGCCATGGTTGCGTATTGTATTCATATTTAGGCTAAAATGTTTGCTATGATCCACATTGTCAAACCCATTACCTATTTAAAAAAATTGAATGAGATGACCTCGTAGTTTCAGTGTTAAGAGAGAGAGAGAGAGAGAGAGGTAGAAGACCAATACAGCCGAGATTCTTGCAACCCATGTGTGTATAGAAACTCATTTTGAGAATACAATTATACAGTATATTATATTAATAAATGTTGGCCATTGTAAGCATGTGCAAAGATGGTATAACAATAATTTACAATTCATGACAACAATCGCCTCCAATCACTAACTGCCAGCTAGAGAAGGAGGGTGGGGGAGTTGGGGATAGTTTGGGGTGGAAGGTGGGGGTAGACTTGGACCCAACTCCCCCCTTCCACCTGCCCAGGGTGGAGTAGGGGATGGAAGGACCCACCCCTGAGCAACTTTTAGTACGGGTGAGTGTACATACAGCATATACATGAAATATACTTGTGTCAACAGTATATAGTCATTCAGGAGGGGGGCAGCTTCCTAAAGGGTTATACGTTACATTTAGGTATACAGTATTGGCATTTCTCTTGGTTCACTTTTTGGGATTTTTTTTTTTTTTTTCAGGTATTCATTATTTTTCTAGTTTCCTCCCTAGACCTCCATCACATTTTAACCCTTTCACGCTTATGACGCGATTTTGAGCCTATTAGGGATACTTTAAAGCCTTTGTTACCATCAGGGGTATTTAGAAACCTTTAGTTTAGTTACTTCAACCTCTGCAGTTGTCTTTGAGTTAGCTGTGGGCAGAAAACTAATTTTGGAGAGGTAATTATAAGAGTGAGAGAACTCTATTTCTTATTGCTAATCTGGCAACCTCTGCGTCATAAATGCGTGAAAGAGTTAACAAACATCCATTAGATCCCCCTTCTAGATTAATTTGTACATTTTTCGGTAGAAAAATACCCGGCCGAAGGCCGGTTCTTCCAACATTACAGGCTTACTATCATTCGCCAGGGAAAAAATAGACACCTAAATAGCACGATAGGTCTAAATATTGACGAATAAATGGGGCGAAAGGTCTTAAAATCAACTAACTAATGGGGCAAACATCTTAACATCTGAAAACTAATGGGGCTAAGCATGAGGGAGAAAGTGGTCCAGAAAACCGGCCCATCCCCCCTTAAATAAATCCCTTCAATAGGTCGATACACATCCCTTCAATAGGTCGATACACATCCCTTCAATAGGTCGATACACACCCCTTCAATAGGTCGATACACATCCCTATAATAGGTCGATACACATCCCTTCAATAGGTCGATACACATCCCTACAATAGGTCGATACACATCCCTTCAATAGGTCGATACACATCCCTTCAATAGGTCGATACACATCCCTTCAATAGGTCGATACACATCACTTCAATAGGTCGATACACATCCCTACAATAGGTCGATACACATCCCTACAATAAGTCGATACACATCCCTTCAATAGGTCGATACACATCCCTTCAATAGGTCGATACACATCCCTTCAATAGGTCGATACACATCCCTTCAATAGGTCGATACACATCCCTACAATAAGTCGATACACATCCCTTCAATAGGTCGATACACATCCCTTCAATAGGTCGATACACATCACTGGGCGATCAGTTGTTGTCGATTTTGAAGTACTCTGGTCTTCATTTGGGTGAAAAATGACATTGAGGGGAGATGGGTCGTTTTTCTGGTCCCCCTTCTTCCTCATTTACTAGGGAACTCGAGGAACCAGATAATAAAACTATCTCAACTACAGTGATTTCAACAGGTCCTTTATAAGCTGAATAGATAGATAGATAGATAGAGAGAGAGAGAGAGAGAGAGAGAGAGAGAGAGAGAGAGAGATTAATTTATATATTTACATAGACTTATTCTGACACGATCCTGACACATACTATATAAAGTACTTTGATAGAAGGTGATCCTCTATAATGTAATTGATGCCATAATGCTTCCCATCCCTTTATCATAATATATATGTAACACAAAGGCTATAACTCGTGTTAACAAAGGGCTTCCATAATAATGAATATGACAATGTGTTTCCTATTGTTTTTTTGTTTTTTAATTGCCTTTTTTATATCCTTGATGTCAAAATTAGGTCACACAGTCAACACTCGGAAAAAACTATGGGTATGAAAAGAGTAATTAAGGTTTCCTTAACCCCATTTTTCTACCGAAAATTGTACAAAACTGATCTTGAAGGAGGGTCTAGCAGGTGTTTTTTTAAGCTTGCTGGAGGTCTAGCAAGGTAAAATAAAAAAATACATGAATAAATAGACCCTCTAACTTCCTTCATCCTTAGACGATTCTATACAGCTTAGGAAGGATCTGTGGGAACTAAATGGGTCAAGACTATTTCAATAAACCCACTGACTGCCATATACTATTCAATAAACCCACTGACTGCCATATACTATTCAATAAACCCACTGACTGCCATATACTATTCAATAAACCCACTGACTGCCATATACTATTCCTAATCTAAACAAACCCGTATATATAAATAGCTAGGAAAACTGCCAAAATGCGTCATAATCCTCAAGGGGTTAATCTATCAAGCATTAACCCTTTCAGCATGATGACGTCATTCTCCCCATATCCTGGTTGCCATTAGACGATTTTCTTCATCTTATATTCTACCTCTATAACTCCAAGGGGTCAATACGATGACAACAAGATAATATACTATATTTAAGGTATGATCTTGTTTCATAAAGAGCACAGTCAATATAATTATTTTCACATTCCGTCTAGATAAATTGCTCATTTCTTGCGGATTCACCTGCGTATTTAATTTTCCATTATATTTCAGTTGGTGTTGCAGAAGTCTTAGGATATAATTCTTAGTATCTAAATATTAATGACAATTTAATGAGAATGAACGAAACTGAATAGTTTATATCTTAGCTTATGCTGAATTTTTTTTTTTTTTTTTTTTATATATATATATATATATATATATATATATATATATATATATATATATATAGGCCTATATGGTTTAAGTGTTAAGTGAGTGTTTGTGTGCTATTTCCATTTCCATATAATCATAATAAACATTATCCATTTAATCTCATACACATTGACTTCCGCCTTTACAATAAAACTACAAAATATCCGACTCTTTTTCCCTATCATAAATATCGCAAGAGCTTTTTCCGCATACCGATTCAAATAAATAGTAACAACACAAAATAAAAACATAAACAAAAATATGAAAAACGCTCCTAAACCAAAAAAAAAAAAAAAATTAAAGGTCAGGATAAGTTTTTTAAAAGGTCTTGCGTTCGTTGATCGTGTCAGAATTATATCGTTGAGGATTAAAATGCAAGTCCCCCTCTTTTGATAGCTTACTATTTTGTGTATAAACCCGTGGAACTGGAACGCCTAGGGTAATAAAATTGATGTGCCTTTTTTTCATTTTCATTTTTTCTTAAATCTGGAGAGAGAGAGAGAGACAGAGAGACAGAGAGAGAGAGACAGACAGAAAGACAGACAGACAGACAGACAGACACAGACGGTCAGAGAGAGAGAAAGAGATATTTACATACAGTAGATACACTGGCAACACAGATCTTACGACCCCTGCGATGTGGCCAGGACTTAATTCTAGTAGAGATAGCAACCCTAAGATAAAACGGAAGGAAAGGATAGCAAAGATGAAGAGAGAGAGAGAGAGAGACGTAAAGAACAGCGTCGGCATGTTCTTTTGTTTAATGACTATAACGTAATCGACAAAGGTTGCAAAACGACATTTAATCTTTCAGACCAATTAAGTGCGCTTATCCCTTGGTCGAGGTAATCTGTTTGTCTGTCTATCTGTTTGTCTGTCTGTCTGTCTCTGTCTGTCTGTCTGTCTGTCTGTCTGTCCGTCTGTCTGTCTGTGGAGTTGGATAGTAAAGGAATAGAATGTTTGTCTAATTGTGATGCCTGTGTCTGTCTGTCTGTCTGTGTAATTAGTGAGTACAAATATGTTGTGTATGTATGTGTGTACAGTATGTATGTATGTGCAGCATGTGTGTACAGCATGTATGTGCAGCATGTGTGTACAGTATCCATGAGTTTGTGTGTTTGTGTGCTGTATATGTGTGTGTGTATGTGTTTCTATGTGAGTACAGTATTGTGTGTGCGTGTGTATATTTATGTGTGTGCAAAATGTATGTATATATATGTGTGAGTGTATGCTATAAATTAAGAGGCAAAATATATTCTGTTTATGCTATATGAAGGTCAACTGTCAATTTATTCATCAAGTAAAATACGTATGCGTGTGTCAGCGAATCTGTCTGTTCGATTAATTGAAAGGTAAAATATATATTGTTTGTTTATCTGACTGTGAAGCCTGTCTGTATATATAATTTAGTGTATTTGTCAGTTTGTATGTATGTCTAATTTAGTGTATTTGTCAGTTTGTATGTATGTCTAATTTAGTGTATTTGTCAGTTTCTACATATGTCCAATTTAGTGTATTTGTCAGTGTCTATATATGTCTAATTATTAAGTATATGTGTCAGTCTGTATGATTGTCTAAATATTAGGTACAGTATGTGGTCTTAAAATCACCAAACTATTGGGTCGAACTCTTAAAATCTCAAAATACAAGGGGCTAAATATGAGGGAGAAGGGAGTCCAGAAAAAATATATTTAAGTGAAAATCTCCCCTTAAGTGGAAGGTATTCTGTGAGTGATTATTATTATTATATATATATATTTTTTTTTTTTTTTTTTTTTTTTGCATGCACCTGAGTACATATGAGTATTATTGCATATTACGAAAACATTGTTGTGAAATATGTTGTTAATCATGAAATCTTTGTAATATTATGATGCAGAAACGTAGTACTTTCATATTATGAAATGGTTTAAATCTGGAAGGCAATTTTTTTTTTTTTTTTTTTTTTTTTTTTTTTTTTTATGCGGAGTACATGAAGCTTTTCTGGTTAATTAGCAGGTACAAATATTTCAGTATGTAAGTCTATGTACTGTACATTATTTATGCTTGTATTTATGTTTAAAATATGTTAAGATATATCATATTTGTATAATATGTGTATGTGTCTGTCTGTCTGTCTGTTTAAGGGGGGGTCACCGTCTTTTTTTTGTCTCTCCTTTTTTCTCTTTCCCTGGCTTGTATCCATTCAGCCCCATTCAGCCAACTGTTTTAAGACGTTTATCCCCATCCAGCTGTCGATTTCTTCCTGGCGAGCGATAGCGAGCCAGTATTGTATGGAGAAATTCGGCTTCGCCGGAGAAATTT
>CM064496.1:50556490-50826490 GCA_032716605.1 Paralithodes platypus | reverse complement strand
TCACAACAACAGACTCTACTCCTTCATGTAAACAACAAGCAAACACTCTCATCAATCACTTTTCACATGTCAGCCACCTAAAACCTCACAAAGACGACCGACGTGTCATCCGACGTAAGAGACAATTCCCCACAGACCCTGACTATACACCCTTCACCAATCACCAGACAAAGCATATCATCAACAATCTCAAGCACTCACCCGCCTGTGGCCTAGACAACATAAGCAACATACACCTCAGACACCTGGGACCACAAGGCATACAAGCACTCACTAACATATCAAACTACAGCTATTCACACAACACAATACCAGACATTTGGAAGCATGGTATCATCATCACTTTCCCCAAACCCAACAAAGACCCCACGCTACCCTCCTCGCACCGCCCCATCACACTCCTTTGCTCCCCCTCCAAAGTCATGGAACGCCTAGTATTACAACTAATTACACCTGACCTACCCCTAGCTCCAACACAACATGGCTTTAGGCCACTGCACTCCACAAACACTCTTCTCACAGACCTTACACAAAGAGCTTTCGACGGCATCAATTCAGCTAGACCACCACACAGATCACTATTAGCCACACTCGACATTAGTAAAGCTTTCGATGCCATCCCCCGCCACAACCTAACAAACAAAATCTACAACACAAACATGCACAACAACACAAAACGGTGGCTGGCCAACTTCCTAGCAGGCAGATGTGCACACGTATCTTTTGCCGGTCAGTCATCTAAAATCAGAAACTTTCCAAACGGAGTCCCACAAGGATCCGTCCTATCGCCCGCACTCTTCAATCTGTACATGCACGATATAACTACACCCAATACGCCCCAAATAAACTTAGCCTCCTATGCAGATGACATAACACTCACATGCACACACCATGACCCAAAAAGAGCAACAGATCTCCTTCAACCCTATCTCAACACACTACATGGCTGGTGCACTACAAACAGACTTAATCTAGCCCCAGCCAAATCCACCGCAACCCTGCTCACAAGTTGGACAGGAGAACACGAATACATCCCTCAACTCACCATAAACAACACACCCCTAACACATACACACACACCCAAAATCCTAGGAGTAACATATGATACTCATATGACATTCAAACAGCACACCACAAACATTAAAAAGAAACTGACACCCAGACTTAACGCCCTCAGGTCACTTGCTCACACAAAATTTGGACACAACAAAGAAACTACCACCACAGTATATAAACAATACATAAGATCAGTGATGGAATACGCAAGCCCAGCCTGGGCTTCTAACCTAGCTGAAACACATCATAAGACCTTACAGACTATTCAAAACAAAGCCCTGAAGATCATTACAGGCTGCACAGCTACTGCACCCACAGATCACCTACATCAAGAAACCAAAATCCTCAAAGTCAAAGACCATCTGGACATGAGAGGCACTCAATTCCTGGCAGCAGCCTCCACGAACCAAGACCACCCACTAAACTACATGGCAACACACCCACAGACACCAAGAAATATCAAAACAACACCCAGCACACGGTATCACACACAATTATTGTCCTCTCTCCCTCCCTGCCCACCCCGAACCAACATCCAGAAGCACATCCATACTCATATCTCTCACCGATCCATCCACTCACTCACAGACAACACACAGCTGCATGCACGACCTCCCGAAATCCATCCTTCCGAATCCTCCCTTCCTCGCGAGGACAGAGTCCACCTGGCCAGGCTGAGATGCGGACACCATCCAGCTCTCCTGAGCTATCAGAAGAGACTGGATGACTCCGTTGTCGACGCCTGCCCGGGATGTAACACAGCACCCCATACCATTAAACACATCATAGAAGACTGCATTTCACACAACCACTTACGCCAACAACACAATCTACACTCAATGAGAGCTCTGTGGGAAAGCCCGATCGTGGCCATGGCCTTTCTCAGGGACTCGGGGCTGTTCGGCCAGGCAGCTTAGGGAACAACAACAACAACAACCTTATTAAAAGTTAACACCAACTTTTATAGTAATTTGTATCGAGTTCTACATTTACTTGATTGAAAAAAAAGTGCATAGGCCACATATAATTAAATGCAAATCGTTTATATTAGGGTAGAGATACCAAAGGAGACGAATTGTCCAGTAGAGACGCACTTCATGCAAAAAAACTGCCATGCAAAAAACTAAAGTACCTGAAAAGAAAACATATACATCAAAAAATAGTTTATGCTATTAGTGATGATCTCAAAGACTACCAGCCTAATAGGACACACATTTATCTTGAGAAAAAATAAACAAAAATAAAAATTAGATTTTCGGGGTATCTCTTAGCCCAAACCTAAGAAAGCGATTTTTTCACAGCTAATTTTTTTCCTACTTCTCTAACTCGGATCGTTTTTCTTTTGTTTCAAATGGAAAGAGCATGTCTTGAACTATACTCCTGCATGGTTTCATGACTCTTGCATGAACGAGTGCTCGTGAAAGTGGGTGCGTCCCCATTGGTTCATGATATGGTCCAAAACCAATGGAGACGCATTTTTTCAAACTGGGTTTAGAAGGGCATAAACCGCATGCATGGTAAACCCCAATCTCGCCCCACCTCCTCCTGTATTCATGGTCGAGTTTCCTTTGATGGTGGTGGAGCTACCTTCATTTGACTTCGAGGCCCAATGGAGACTCACACGTGCGGGCCATATAGAGATGCGTCTGGATGGGGTGGTGGTGTGCGTCTCCATTGGTTTAGTGTTATTTATCAAAGTTATCTGCCCTATTTATAATATTATATCTTATTTCAGTTGCAAGAATATTGAATTAATAGTGCATGAACTACAACTACAAACTAACAGAAATGGAAAATAGAAATAAATAGTGTATGAACTATCGAATAAAGACTAAATAATGACAGAAATAATCGTACAATTTGTTTTTGTCACGTAGGTCTAAGTGTGAGCTTTCGATACCCAGCTTCACAACACACACACACCCACACACTCAGGGGTCTAAATGTGGCCAAATTGCACTTTGTCATTGACCGTGACTGAACATCAACGAGACATAGGTCTACTTGTTTGGACGTCCCTCTGACGCCCTCACTGGAGTGACTCGTGCTGCCGTGCGGTGGGGCCAGTGGCACAACCCTTTAGTAGAGGGTTGTGCCAGTGGGGGGTGAAGGAGAGAGGGAAATCAACACTCCTTTATTTCTCTCTCCTCCCCCACTTCGCGAATCGGTAATTTGTGGGTTATTTCGCATATTTCTTTGTTACTATGCATCTTATATGCATTCATGTGCTTTGTGGTGATATAATATTGATATATATGAGAGATATAAGCGCTATTGCGTATTTTCCCCCTCCTTTCCTCCCCCCTCCCTCGCAAACTAGCTAGGCAGGGGAAGGGTGGCGGGGTTGCTTTTTACCAACAAATGTGCAATTCTCGACCATTGTAACTTCACTGCGGCGCGATATTTTAAAGAAAATATATATAGAGTCGGATGTTGGTTGGTATTCACTACACGTCCGGCATGATGAAGTACGAGACATCACTGCACAAATGCTGGACGAGGTGTGCCATGATGTCAGAATCGAACCGGAACTTCTGCCTATGGACGGACAGCGCTTGGCCCACAATACTGCAAATACTTCAAATGAAGCAAGAGTGGACGTAAGTGCTCGAGGTTTTTGGACGAGGGGACAACGGGCTTTTTTCGACATCAGAATCTTCAACCCAAGAGCACAAACATATCGTGAGCGAGGACACAAGGCGGCATACTTGAGAAACGAAAGTGAGAAAAAAACGCTATGAAGAAGAATTTTGAACAGGGATCAAGGAAGCTTTACTCCTCTGGTCTTCTCATCGTCGGGAGGTATGGGACCTTCTGCAAGTGTCTTCTATGCCAGATTAGCTGAACAAATATCGGAGAAAAGCGCCAGCATAGAAGCCAAGTCATAACTTGGATGAGATGCCGGCTCTCTTTCTCTCTTCTCAGGTCTGCACTCCTATGTCTCAGGGGTACAAGGTCCTCCCCGCTACAGAGGACAAGAGTGAGAGACTTGGACTTTGAAATGGTCGTGGCGGAGGGACGAATTGGGGAACAACTAGGTTGATTGTAGGGAGGTACTGGTACAATAAGATAAACTACAATGTAACTAGAATAAGATAGATTGTACACCACTTTGTAACTGTCACCTAAATAAAAAAAAGTGTGTGTGTGTGATTCACTACACGTTGATGTAGTTTTCGTAGCTATTTGGAAATGTTGCCAAAAATGGCTTAGGATTCAGGCAAAGTCTTTCACAATTTATTTTCTCTATAGATGTACAATGTAGGCCCACTATCAGCATGCAACTACTTTAGTTAAAGCTAGAAGTATAAGTGGTATAAATATTATCTACTAAATAATCAAATTACTCACATATTAACTCCACAAAAAAAACAGACGTTCGTCTGCACTGGACTGGGGTGCGTCTACTTAGGGTTTGGTGGTCATAAGGAGACGCACTTGATATTGGACCTCTTATCTCGGAAAATACTTGAAATATATCAAACATTGACACATCCATTAAAAGAATAACCATTTGGTAATATATCAAGTGAGTTTCAAGTTAAAAGAATGAATGAGCTTGACACACTGATTTTTTTCTTGAAAACTTTCACACTTTTTGCGTCTCCTTTGGTGCCTCTACCCTATGTATGGTAATGAATAAATGGGAGAAACTGATTCCAATGATGACCGATACAATCAATAACAGTCGCAACACTATTCCAGCCTATCTTTGCCTGTAGTCCTTTCCTTTTATGATATAAAAGCCCGACTGTGTAAGTAATTTGAGAACCTAGGAATAAATCATAGAGGGCACGTTGATATGTATTGCAATAATGGTGAACATAATATCCTGAATACTGTATGGGATTGCATTTAAGTACGGTATTATTATATTGAAATCACATTAAGTAATGATCGTAGAAAGTAGTGCAATGAGAGTGAGTGAGAGTGAGAGAGAGAACCACTACAGCCGAGATTCGTGTAACCCACGTTGCGTATAGAGACTCATTTTGAGAATACAATTATACAGTATATTGTATTTATAAATTCCTAATAATTGTTAAATGTCGGTCATTGTAAGCGTGTGCAATGATGGTTTAACAATAATTTGCAATACATGAGCGCAATCGTTGCTAATCACTAACTGCCAGCTAGAGAAGGAAGGTGGGGGAGTTGGTAATAGTTTGGGGGAGGAAGGTGGGGGTAGACTTGGACCAGACTCCCCCCTTCCACCTGCCCAAGGTGGAGTAGGGGAAGGAAGGACCCAACCCTGAGCAACTTTTAGTACGCGTGAGTGTACCTATTCTCAGAATGTCCGTAAGCTTGTCCATAGTCGGTCGGGGTTCGTCAACACTGGGTCCATCCGCATCCGAGGCTGCTTGTTCATTTATCGTTGCTACGTATTTTTTTCCGGGTGGGGGTCGCAAGCTCACCGACCCAAACTCTTTAGTCACCTCTTACGACATGCAGAAGGCACGTGGTGACGTGGGGCATATTCTAATCCCTTACCCCCAGGGTAATAAAAGTAACAAGCACAATCAATTTATATTATTTACTGTGGTAATCATTTGACAATGCTGGGTGGTAACCATATACAGTGTGTGTAAGGAAAGGCATATACTGTATGTAGTACGGTACCTGAACAGTGGCCCTGCAGAGGGCCACTGTTCAGCGCACTGTCTTCTAAGTTGCCTAGGCATTGCCTTGTTGCAATTGGGGATTACCCTCTCTGATTCCACTACCAAGAGTGTCACCTTTGGGTGACAGTCTTACATGCACATGCATGAATGTATCTTAGCATACCATACGTACATACCCCCAGGGCATGCATATGTCTAACCTTTTTAACCCTTAACCCTCCTTGCCCAGCTGGCCTCCATAGATATAAATTGAGTTTGCCCCGCGACACACGGGTGGCCTCCATAGATCCATTGCATGAATTTGTATTATAAAGTGTGTGTGACAAAAAAAGTTTACATAGGCCTGCGCAGCGCCACCATGCATGAACTAGACCGCAACATCAGTCTCTACCCCACCGCCATCATGGAAGCACAGCAATCCAAGGTTTCCGACGCGTCCAAAACGATGTCCCCGCGTACCCCAGCCCCCGCTCGACGTAAACAACGGCGCACCATCAAAGACATTTTAAGTCTGGGATGCTTAGAAAGAACGCTTAGACAATTAAAAAGTGCAGGCAGTGATGGCGAAAGTAATGTGAGTGAACAAAGCAGTGGCCATATCTCACATTACGCGTATGAGAGTGAGAGTGATGATAATGAACGTGACGAAGCGGCTGAATTTGTGGGATTCCCCAGTGATGACAATAGTGAAGATGAACCTGAAGGAGATTAAGGATGTGATGATGATGTTGATGAAAGTGAAAAAGGCTGAGTGAGTGGGAGAGCGTGTAGCCTCTAAATTTGTGCTGGACGAGGCAACGCCAAGCCTTTCCCTTGCTGAATCAACCTTCCAGCTCCGCTTTTATATGAAGAAAGTGCTGGGAAAAGCCACCACGGCAGCCTGGGAGGAGGAAAGAGAGAAAAGAAAGCGTGATTGATGAACATGAACAAAGAAGAGAGAGTTAAGATTAGCGTGGGGATTCGGGCATTGTAGGTGTCTCATTGTTCTCCCAAGCCTCTACTCGGGGAATCCATACCATACAGTACCTAGTATAGAATTGAGATGCATTCTCTAGAAGACATTGGTTAGACCGCACAAGTGATTATGGTAAATTATTGTTGCTATGCTAGGGGATGAGCTATGCACTTGTATATGCTGGATGGTTGATCCTCCGTACTATCAAAAAAGATATTTTCCTTATTTGGTATTAAGGGAGGTCGTCAAACCTCCGAGTTTAATGAGCGATAAGAGAGAGTAGCATATAAACTATTTAGTATTGGTGCAATACATTCATTGTCTATAAATTTCCTCATATTATAATTTCAGAATGCAAGAAAGGACTAGAATGCAGGGAGCTACTGGAAAACCACTATTGGAGCTTTAGCCATTTCTCCCTGGCTGAGCTTTATGCTACAATGCCACCAGGAGAATTGGCAAGAAGGACAAGAGGCAGAGGATCGACAGGAAGTGGAAAGGTGTGGAAGGGTGGTAGGGGGTTGGGAAGGGGGGAGAAGAGTAATAGGGGCGTGGGAAGGAAAACTAGATTTATTGGTCGAAGGGGGAGTTCTGGTGGAGCCATGCACAGCCAAGACTCAGGATATTGTCATTGCAACAGAGATCCCCTATCAAGATTAAGTAGATCCCAATTAGGCCTGAAAACCAACCTCAGCAATGTTGAAGGTAGATCTGCCTCAAAAATTCCCAGTTCTCTTCCCATAGCCTGTAATTCCCATTCAAAAACTACTATTGTTTGTATGGACAGCTCTAGTGAGGATGACACCAAGAGCATCCTACTATTTATGGATGACAGCAACCAGGACACTCAAGGTAGAAGCCATACCCATAATAATGTCCACAGTAATAGTAAAGATAAAATGAACCAAAATAGTGCAGCTACATCATCATCATCTTTGCAAAATAATGTTATAAACATTACCAGTACTAATACTTCAAATAATCTTAAAGCATCTATTCATTCAGCTGATATTCCTAATCTTGACTTCAACTTTGAAGTAGCCAGAAGCAATAGTGATGATGACTCATCAGATGGCAGTAGAACTGTTGTTTTTAATGAAAATAAAAGCAATTCTGAAGAATATAATAGTGCTACTGATAGATGTGATGTAGAACAGACACAAATATTTGAAGAGTGTGCTATAAGTGCAAAATATAATGGAACAGAAGACCCCTGTGAACTGCAAAGTTCCCAGTCTTTGTTGAAATCTGTTAGCCGGCAGCTCTTCAGTGAGGATACATTAGATGATAATGTTACCAATCTACGGATAGCTGAAACAGATCGCCTTAATATGTCAGCAGAGGAGATTGGGTCTGCATCAGACAGTACCCACTGTTCACTCATAGAAGAAAAGAGAGAGAGTAAAGAAGTTAGTGAAAATTCAAACAGAGCAGCATCCTCATCCTCACATAGGGAAAAGGACCAACCAGAAACGCTAGTCATACAATTGCCCGAAAGAGCAGCAAGAGAAAGTGTAGTAAGAGAGAAAGGAACAACAGATGGAAAAGATGATGCTGGAGCAAATATAGTAGGAACCCTAGACGACAGTGAAGATGACGATGTTATGACGAGTTTGGTTGAAGCTGCAGTTGAGAGGTACCTCGGGGGCGTAGTGGATAAAGTACGGAGAGAGAGAAGTGTAACACCTAAACAGCAGACCACTCCCACGTCACCCACGGACCAGCCAAGTAACTGCAGTAGGCCCAGAAGTAGTCGTCTTCACAACCACGATAAATCAGACACACCAAACATTGGAAGTGCTCCATGCAAAGGATCCTCCAAGCCTTGTGTTCATCTTCACTTTCACATCAATACTCCTTCTCCCAAGAAAGGTTAGTATATTTTGAAACTTTTTGTATATAGTAAAATGTACTTGCTATTGTTATATACATAGAATGGCTAGCTCTGATATCGTATAAACCCTTTTGGCTGAAAGAAGATAAGAGTAATTAAAATTATATTTTCCCTAACATACATACTGGTACATAATGTTATTTATTTAAATCATCAACACTGACAACCCTGATACACTTCTTATGGTCAACCTCCTAAATTAACCTGGCGAGGAACATGTCAGCAGAGGTACTGCTAACAAAAATACAAGAAAAATCAGTACTGTAATGTTATTTTAAAAGGGTGAGAGACATGCATGCACATTTGAGCCCTGGTTACCCAAAGGTGGTTGTGGAAACAAGAGAATATAATCCGCCAACTGCAACAGAGCAGTTATGTGGAAGTCCCTGGCAGCAACACCAAATTACCACCTGCAGGGACCATATGAGATCACTAAGAACAGTACAGTACACTACTTCCAACTACAGGGCCATATTTTCTTACTGGCATCCCAGTTTAGTGTAAATTAAATTAAATAACTTTTATATTCAGTAAAACATCTATTATCCGGATATCTGTCCATTGGAATGTCTTTTATCTGGATATTTGTCAACCAGAATGACACAAGAACCAGAGTTTGTGGCAGTGGAATATATAATATTAAATAACCTATATTGTTCAATCTGAATCAATGTTTGTGTATTTTATGACTCCTAGATTTTTTAGTAGTACCTTAGAATCAACTGTCTAGCTAATACAAGTGTATAACTCATCCGCTAGTATAGTAACGATGAATTATCAGTACCACTTGTACGGTCTAACCAATGTCTTCTAGAGAATGCACCTCAGTTCTCTACACCCGAAAGGGTGGCACTGCAAGGGGGTTTGCGGACAGTGGGGCCATTGGCCCGGGTGTCCAAGCCTGTGGGCTGATGATCCCCTCCCCTGCTTCCCTCTCAGAGACAGATCTCATCTCACCCTGGTCCCTTCGGGGGCCCAAGCATCTGGCGCGGCTTCGGTCAACCAGACTCAGGACTGCTCGGCCAGACAGTCTGGGGAACTACAACAACAACAACAACAACAACTGGGTAGAGTACCCAGACAGGTGCTGTATTGGTTCCAGCTTCCATGTGATACCATCCTTAGTCATAATTTCACTAAAGACAACCTTAATGAAACTAACCTAACAATTTAACATACATGAATTCTAATTTATATTGCTATAACTTAATATGCAGGTGACAGAATGATTAAATTCAGCATCAGATCACTAGAGTATTATATGCATGGTAGTATGTTCTGGTGTATTATATCCCTAGGTAATGGTAGTGGACAAACCAGCATCCTTAACTACTTCCAGCCCACCCGAGGAACCATCATGCCAGGAGGAGGTGATTGTAATTGTCAGGAATCACAGTTGCCCTCGCATAGACAAGGTTTCTGTAAACAAAGATTTACTTGAGTTTTGATATATGATTACTTTTTCTTATTTAAATTATATATGTTAAAGAAATATTGGTATAAATTCATATACTGTACAGTAAATTAGTATTTCTGGAAGGTTTGATGACCTCCATTAATACCAAATAAGGAAAACCTCTTATTTGGTAATAGTCTCGGACAATCAACCGTCCTGCTAATACAAGTGAATAGATCACCCGCTAGTATAGCGACGATGAAATATAGGTCCAACTTGCGCGGTTTAACCAATGTCTTCTAGAGAATGCACTTCAATTTTCTACTAGGTACTGTATGGTTTGGATTCCCCAAGACCATTGATCTATCTATCTATATTGCCTGACGCCGTGATCCCCGAAGGGGTGGCCACGAACGAACTGCCCCCATGCACCTCTGTCCCCAGTCAGTCGACGCCCCTCCCCCCAACCAGCACCGCCTTCGTTCATGTACTTCCTCACTCCATCCTTCCACCTCTCATTCGGTCTACCTCTCCCTCTCTGTCCCTCCACCTCGCTCTCATACACCCTCTTAGTCATTCTCTCGCTTTCCATACGTTCCATATGGCCGAACCATCTCAAGTTGTTCCTTTTCACACTTTCCAGCACATCTACCTCCACACCACACCTCCTTCTTACTTCCTCATAGTCTGTCTATCCCTCCATGTAACTCCGCACGCACTCCTTAAGTAATTCCACTGCTCTCACTCTTGGTCTGAGTCTCTCAACCAACGTCCATGCTTCGCTTCCGTAAGTCAGTGTCGGGATTACCACACTGTCATGCAAGGACTTCTTCACTTCCATACTGACCACCCTATTTCTTGTTACTGCTTTTAGCGTTCCTACAACCCTCTTCCCCTGTTGTACCCTCTCCTGCACTTCTTCATCCATAGTCCCATCTTTACTCAACACACTGCCCAGATACTTAAAAGAGTTGACGATCTCCATAGCCTGACCGTTCAGCTTCACCTCACACTCGGTGACTTCACCCCTTTCGAAGACCATAACCTTGCTCTTCCCCGCATTTACCTTCAAATTCCGTTTTTCGCACACTGTTCCAAACTCATTTACCAGACCCTGCAACTCCCATTCATTATCACTCATCAGAACTGTATCATCCGCAAACAGCAGTATAGGTAGCTTCCACTCAATTCCCTCCCTTTTCAGCGATACACCAACATCCACTGCTCTTGATAGTATTTCTTTCATGACTCCATCCATATATACAGTAAACAACCACGGGGACATCACACACCCCTGTTTCAAACCAACATTCAGGTCAAAGAACTCGCTCTGCTCACTCTCCACACGTACTGCCGCCTTTGCACCCTCATACATGCTCTTCACTGCTTTCAGCAACTTTCCCTCTACTCCGTATATTCTAAGTACTTTCCACAAACCTTCTCTATCCACTCTGTCATAGGCCTTCTCCAAGTCCATAAAGGCAACATACACCATTTGTTTCTTCTCCAGATACTTCTCCACAACACAATTCAGGGTAAAAATCTGATCTACACATCCTCTTCCCTTCCTAAAACCTCCCTGCTCATCGCCTATCCATTTCTCAGTTCTCACTCTCACTCTCTCAATCACTACCCTACTGTATACCTTCCCTACTACGCTTAGAAGACATATTCCTCGGTGGTTACCACACACTCCTCTTTCCCCTTATATAGGAGGACTATTATGCCAGTCTTCCAGTCATCGGGTGCACTCCCCTTCTCCCATGCTAGTTTGCAAATTTTTCATACCCATTCTATCACTATCTCACCACCATACCTCAACATTTCCCCACACACTCCATCTGTCCTGGTGCTTTCCCCAACTTCACTCTTTTCATGGCTTCCCACACTTCTGACCTCCTGATCTCCACCTCCTCCTCCACTACTTCTCTTCTTCTCCCTCCCATACCATATCCAGCTATGTTTGCTGGCTCTTCATTCCTTACATTTAGCAACTCACTGAAGTACTCCCTCCATCTTTCGACTCTCTCTTGCTTCTCGGCTAGCATTCTGCCATTCTTATCTTTCACACCCTTACTGTTTCCCTTGCTACCTTCCCTAACTTTCTTGACTTCTTTCCAGAACCTTACTCTCCCTCCATTTTACACTCAGATTCCTTCCTCATCTACTCTTCTCTTACTTTCCTTCACTACTCTCTTCACCACCCTCTTACTCTCCACGTACCTCGCTCGTTTCTGTCTCTCGGAATCTTCATTCCCTCTACTACCCAACCACTCTCTATATGCTTTCTTCTTTTCTTCCACAGCTATTCTTACCTCTTCTGTCCACCATGCTGTACCTTTCACTCCCCTCCCTATTCTCCTCACTCCACACACCTCTTCACATGCTGCACAGATCTCATCCTTAAACACCTTGCTCATCTCCTCCACTTCCTCCATAACTTCCAGGTCTAACCCACCTAGTCATCTTTCCACTACTCTCCTGTACTCCTCCCTGACTTCCTCCTCCTGCAACCTCTCCACCCTCCTCACCATTCCACCCTCCTCTCGCCTCCCTCCAGCTCTCCTCACCCACTTCTTTTGTATCCTAACCTTAGCTACCACTACATAATGATCAGACAGACCCCCGCCAATACCCCTATACACCCTAGCATCCATCACAGATTTCTTCATTCGTTCATCCACACATACATAATCAATCAATGACTTTCGTTCCACCACTGTCTTATCCTTCATCGTCAACATCCGTTTCCACGTGTACCTGTGGATCATTCTGTGTCGGAAGAAGGTGTTGGCTATCCACAGCCTCCTCCCCACACATACGTCCACAAATGCACTACCATTCCCATTCACCTCTGATTCACCCTCCTACCACTCCCTCAACTTTCCTATCACCCACCTTACCATTCATATCCCGAATCAGAAATATTCTTTCGTTCTTGTCAAACTTCTCCAGGCACGCCTCCACATTCATCCAGAACATCAGACCACTGATGCAGTCAGAAAAAGAAAAGAAGTCAAAGGGTAAAACAAGGAATAAAAAAACATAAGCCCAACTTATCTAGGACCCTTTCAGCTCCAGCACCCCCTGAGGTACCTGCATGGCACCTTCTTGGTGTATCAGGTTATCAAGTAAAACTAGATTGGATGGGCAGGGGTATGGGACTAGAGAGGGTTACTTTGACAGTTGATTCTACTGGACTACATACTACCATTTAAGAGGTCTTCCTTATTTGGTATTAAGGGTGGTCGTCATGTACATATATACAGTACTATCTATTGCCGGACACCGTGATCCCCAAAGGGGTGGCCACGAACGAAACGCCCCCATGCACCTCTGTCCCTAGTCAGTTGGCGCCCCTCCTCCCATCCAGCACCGCTTTCACGCATCTCCATCCTTCCACCTCTCTCGGTTTACCTCTCCCTCTCCGTCCCTCCACCTCGCTCTTGTTGTTTTTGTTGCTGTTCCCCAAGCTGCCTGGCCGAACAGCCCCAAGGCTCCGAGCAAGGCCAAGGCCATAACCGAGCGCCCCCACAGAACCCTCCCTGCCGACCACAATAAAGCCTGGGTGACCGAAGCCACTCCATGGCGGGGAGCTGAGGAGGGTGCGGAAACGTCCGGGAAACCAAAGCCCTACTCAGGGCCCTGTGCCCCTCAGCAAATTATGAAGAGAAAGTTGAGGGGCAAAGGGAAAATGTGACGCTTTGGCTTCCAATCTTGGTCGATTGGGAGGTCAATCCACGGAAGAGATGCCGTCACTTGAGATCTAGAAAATATATAAGTAAAAGGAAAAGTCAGAGTAAGCTATGGGTATGGCAGAGATGGCTCAGTTCTCACTCTGATAGACCAGCCCATCACCACACCTCGCTCTTGTACACTCTCTTAGTCATTCTCTCGCTTCCCATACATTGCTCTCTAGAGTCAACATGATTGTAACACTAAGTTCAAGGAAAGGTTAAGTCATTTGATCACATACAGTTCTGGGGTCACCAGTAACCAAATAGATTACTTCTTGGTGAACAGGGAGGACTGGAAGTTTGTTCGGAATGTAAAGGTCATCACGAGCGAAGAATGTATCTCCCAACATAAGCTCCTATTCTGTGACTTGAGCTTAAGGTGAGATCCTGTGTGCAAGGAGGTGTATATGCCAAAAAGGAAAGTATGGTTGTTGAATAAATCTGAATACAAGGATAGGTTTTGCAGCAAACTGAAGATTTTTTTTAGGAATAGGGGTACTAAACCAAATGATGTAAATAGCCAATGGAACTTGGAACTTCCTTGACCATAGCCTTCTTGCTGCCAATGATGAAGTTTTTGGCAAAACTAAGGGTCCCCCCAGGCATAAAACTTCCTGGTGGTGGAATGACGAACTTGAAAATGCAATACATTTTTTTTTTTTAAAGCATGGAAGAAAGGAGGCAGCAAGGAGGAATATCTGGCAGCTGAGTGAATTGCAAAGAAACAAATATACAAGGCAAAGAAAGTTATATACAACATGGTAACGCAAAAAATCCAAATTAATAAAAATCACCTAAATAGACTATGCTAAAAACACTGCTATCACCAATGACACAATTTACATTAAAATAAAAAAAAAAAAAGTTAAGCTAGGAAGAAAGAGGGTTACCCGATCAACCTGCAAAGGGCGTCAATCCTCGAGTAAGCAAAACAACCACAGCGGTCTCCAGCACCCATTGCAACATCTAGCATGCAGCTAAAGTCCATTTTCTGTTTCCTACATCACATATCATCTCTCTATAACTTAAGGAGTCCTTATATATGGCCCATAACTCACATAGAAATGAAGCGAGAGGGGTACAAAAAAACAGCAAGCTAAGCACAAAAACAAAAGACGTTTGTGCACACGAGAGAGGTTGCGCAGAAACTGATACAGTAAGAGGGTACTGCGCAGGTACCTCAGGGGGCGCAGGAGCTGAAAAGGTCCTAGATAAGCTGGGCTTGTGTGTGTCCTCTTTTCTTTTTCTATTTTTCGACTCCTTTCTTTTTCTGATTGCATCAGTAGTCTCAGGGAATCCATATCATACCGTACCTAGTAGAGAATTGAGGTGCATTCTCTAAAAGATATTGGTTAGACCGCACCAGTGGTACCAAAAATTCATCGTTGCTATAGTAGCGGATAAGCTATACACTTGTATTAGCAGGACGGTTGATTCGGAGGGTCTAATACTAAATAAATGAATTAAGGGAAACTGACTTTCTAGGTGTTGAAATCAAAGAAGGCATTCCAGGCGGGAGCAAGAGAGCTGGTGTGGATGAATGGCGGGATGTGATGAAAAAGATGAAACGGGGAAAGATGACCAATATACCTTCTGTTTCAGGCAGCTCCATGCTCTCACAGGTCAGTAGAGGGGGGGGGGGGGGGAGTATAATAATCCGGTTGATAGTCTTAGTCAACCCATGTACTGACACACATACCCACAAATGCCTTTGAAGTACTGAACAGAGCTTTTAAGGGGGGTCACCTGCTTTTTTTCTCCTTTTCTCCCTTTCTCTGGCTTGTATCCATTCGGCCCCATTCAGCCTACTGTTTTAAGATGCTTATCCCCATCCAGGTGTCGATTTCTTCCTGGCAAGCGTCGAGCGATAGCGAGCCAGCATTGTATAGAGAAATCCGGTTTCGCCGGAGAAATGTTTCTATCGAAAAATGTACAAATTTAGCTTGCTGTCTAAACAAAAATATAATATATATGCTGGCTCGCTACCGCTCGCCAGGAAAATATTGACACCTGGATGGGGGTAAACGTCTTAAAACAGTAGGCTGAATGGGGCCGAATGGATACAAGCGAAAGAGAGAGGGAGAGAAAAAAAAAGCAAGGTGGGCCCCCTTAACCCGTACAGCCCCAGCGACGCGCCTGACGCGTCGGCGATGTATGTAACGCACAGCCCCAGAGACGCGCCTGGCGCGTCACCCTAATTGCGCCGACCATAACCTCAGGTGTAGCCACTCAAGAGGGCTCAGATTTGTATGGGAACTGTGTACGTATCCCACGCAACCGTGCCGATGGTTGAAAACTCTCAAAGTCCACGTGCGTGCGCGTGAGCGCGCAATAACCTGGTTTTTTGGGGTAATTGCCTTCAATTTTTTACTCTTGTAAAATACGTTTTCGGGGGCTCTGTAGGACCATTCTTTAAGCTTTTTGAGCGGTTTTTCGTGGTTTTTCCTTCATTCCTAACCCATTCGCTATTGTTTCTGGAATAAAACAATTTTTTGAAAACCGGCCGGGTTCTGGTGAACAAACATTACAAAACTAGCCGGGGCTGGACGGGTTAAGCAAAGTTTTCCTGTGGGTTATTACAATCCACATATTTCCAGGACCAAGAAGGAGGAGGGAGTGATAAACAGACGAAGCAACGGTGGGGAGGGCAGGGAGGAAAAAGACATTGTCCTTTCTACAAGTACATTCCGGGTTAGTTCTGTTTACCTACCTACCCGATAGCACTATCGTTAGTGAGTGCTGTACTGTATTTTATATATTATTTTGTAATAGTATAGATATCTTATCAATATTTGTATTTTTTACTATTGTTAATGTCTTGTCATGTTGCAAATTTGATTTTAAATAATATTTTGACATTTAACATGTAGTTTCTTTATTCATGCAGAGTTTAGTAAAATTTGCCAGAACGTCCCGGACTTCCCAAACTTGACTACTTCCTTTAACGTGACGATAGTGCGTTGTTATATGTGCGATTGGTTTGCTTGGGAAACAGATTAACTTGCTCATGTAGTGATGTACACCCTATGTGGTGGATTGTGTTCTTTTATTTAATAATTTTCATTTTAGTAAACGTTGTTTCCACATAGCGATTTTGATAATTTAATTTGACTTTATATTGTCCTTGTCCCAATTTTGGTTTGTTTAGTTTGCAAGTTTTACATTTTAATACATTACAACTCAATTAGCCAATACAGTATATTTATAGTCAGACCTTATGAGGGTTCCGTATGGAGCTCAGTGGTCTGGTTAATCTGCTCTACATAACTAACTAACTAATATATATAGGGGAGAGCGGTGATGGTTCGGCCACTTTTTTTTTAAATATTTATAGAAATTCAGGTTTAAGCAGTAGTATAGTATAATCTAGTTGATGTTAAAATATTGCCTCGTTATTTGGTTCTTTAGCCTGATTATATCAAACCCTTAGCTCTTCTCAGTTTTGAGCTATAGTTCCCGAAACACAAGTTTCTAAATCGGCCGAACCATCCCTACCAGTGGTGATGGTTCGGCCAGAAGGGTGGGATGGTACGGCCACGTGTATTAATTGGCATAATCTTAAAATTATGTGAGTTGAATTGGCTAAAATCAGGAATTTATCAATTAAAAGACATTTTATTGTGCTAAAGTACAAAATTAACCTTTGCATATTTACTAAATAAAATAATATTTTAAAACTGAATTAAGCTTCACCAGAATGATGTATAATTCAGTTAGCCTCTTACTGTCTGCTTTAAAATAATGCATAATTGGCCTTATCTCTCTCTCTCTGTCACACACACACATGTGTGTATGACCTCCGAGCTGTCAACACCTCGCAGCTGCTCCCCGATAATGAGTTACCTTGTGTGAAGTTGATAGGAGTGTCTAAGTGTTGTCCCGGAAATTTATATGTGCATTTCAATAAGTAATTAGGTGTTTTATGAGCAATTCAGATTTAATTGGATATTCCAAGTAATTGAAAATATGGATTAAGTAAAACAGTTCCTGGAGTGAGATGGGATAGTGGGGCGATTGTTGTTTTTAGGCTGGCAGACGACCACCTCGCGATGGCGGGAAGGCGTGAAAGCCTAGCTGGGGATGAGGAGGATTATGAATTTGAAGGCTTTATCACCGAGGACAAGGATGATCAGTTGGCAAGTATGAAAAAACAATTAATGGGTCTTGTGAGATGGAGGGGAGTGATGGAAAATTGGAGGAAGGAGTTAGGGGCTAAAGTAGAAGTTTTGTCCGATATGTGTGGCGTTACTAGCGGGGTGGATAGGCCTAGGCCAGTAAGTGACAGCCTAGAGGCAGTGATGGCCAGAGTAGACGAGTTAGCGTCAGAAAATGTGGCACTCAAGGCTCAGCTTAAGGAATATGAGGGCCACCTGAGTGAGGAAGTAAAAGGAATTAGTGAGGTAAAAAATGAGTGGACAAGGGTAGAGAGTGCCACGATGGTAGCCCTTGAAGAAATTGTGAAGGAGCAGAAGGAAGAGAGAGAAAAGGAAAAGGAAGAGTTTGAAAAAAATGTAGTGCAAGTTTTAAAGAAGAAAGAGAAGGTAGTGAGAGAGACAATAGATAGAGGTAAGTGTGTAGTAATCTTTGGAGATGTGGAAGAGCACCTGGCAGATATGAAGGTAAGAAAGGAAAGGGATGTTGTGAAAGTCAAGGGGATACTGGATTACTTAGACGAGGGTTATGGATGGGTAAAAGAACTGGAGGAGGTGAGAAGGTTAGGAATATATAAGAAGGGCGAGATGAGACCACTAAGAGTGGAACTAAAGTTTAGATCAACAGCAGAAGCAGTAGCCAATGTGAGCTGGAAATTAAATTCGACAGAGCTGAATCATATAAGGGTAAAAAAGGACCTAAGTGTAGAAGAACGAGAACAGTTAAGGGAACTCCAAGCTAAGGCTGATGAAGAGAATGGAAAGTTGTCTGAAGAGCAAAAGAAGAAATTTTTTTGGAGAATAAGGGAAGGGCAAGTAAGGAAGTGGTACATCAGGAGCCACCAAGAACCGAAAGTAAGAGGAGTGATAGGGAAAGAGACAGAGAGACAAGTACGAAGTCAAAGCAAGGAGACGGAGCGAGAGATAATGCAGGGAGCAGGGGACCGGAGAGAGAGCCAGGATGTGGTGGAGAGGGTGGAACAGAGGGAGAGAGAGGGGGGAGGAGAATAGAATTAGTGGGGGAGGTGGAACTGGGTCAGGGAAGGGAGGAGGAGGAGGTGAACCTGGTAGGAGGCAGAGAGGGAAGAGAAACAAGGAGGTGGATTCAAATATACTGTGCTACTACACTAATATAGATGGAATAAACAGTAAAAAGGTAGAGTTAGATAATATATTAAGAAAAGATCAACCACAGATAGTCTGTTTGACAGAGACAAAGCTGAACCAGGACTTTGACAGCAACATAGTGTTTAGTGAAGGATATAATATATGGAGAAAAGATAGAAAGGGTAAAAGGGGAGGTGGAGTGGCAGTATTAGTTAAGAACCCTATGACAGCAAAGCACGTGGAGTTAAATAATGACAAGGCAGAAATAATGGCAGTTGAACTCAATGATATAGAAGGAAAAAAGCTAGACATAGCAGTAGCTTACATGCCACCAAAGACCAGAGCATGGAGGGAGTTGGAGTTTGAGGAGATGGTAGAGGATATGATTCAGTCGTTGAGAAGATTGCTTTTAAGGAAGAATCGATTGATCTTGGTAGGAGATTTCAACTGTAGTGAGGTTGATTGGGAATCGGGAGATGCAGGGCCAAATCAGAGATCTTGGGGAAGTCGGCTAGTGGAGTTGGTTACGGAAAATGTACTTACACAACATGTGAAGGAAAATACAAGAATGAGGGGTAATAACGAACCTTCTAAACTCGATCTGATTTTTACAAAAGATCCTCACGAAATTAGTGATATAATCTATCTATGTCCTGTAGGTAAAAGTGATCACCTATTACTAAAATGGAAGTTGACCTCGAGTAATGCCAATAGATTAGACAATAGCTACATAAATGACAGATTAAATTATAGTAAAGCTGATTATGTATCCTTGAAAAGATATTTAGAGGGAGTAGATTGGGATCTTATTTTGAAGGAACGGGACGTACAAGGTAAATATAGTAGATTCCTCGAAATTTATAGAGTAGGAACCAATATGTTTGTCCCAAGATATAAAACTGGAAATTTTACTAAGCAGAAAGATTGGTTTAATTTGAAATGCAAAAGAGCTTTGGGTAGGCGTGATGCAGCTTGGGCTAGATTAAGAAGAAGGAACACTGAGAGTAATCGGAATAAATATAAACAGGAGAGGAATAGATATGTTAACATAATTAGGCAAGTTAAAATGAACTATGAGAAGAACATAGTAAATAAATGTGAAAGTGACCCTAGATTATTTTATAAATATATAAACAGTAAGTTGAAGGTAAAGAAACAAATTACTAAATTAAGAGTTGATGCTAGGACGTATGAAAATGTATCGGACATGTGTGAGGTAATGAATAACAAATTGGGGTCAGTTTTACTAGAGAGGAAGGTTTTGACGAACCACAGGCGGGAGTACTGGAGAGTGGTCTTAGTAAGATTGAAATAACTAGAGATGAGCTGTTATCTGCGATGAGAGGACTTGAAGTAAGGAAAGCTATGGGACCGGATGAAGTGTCTGCCTGGGTTTTAAAGGAGTGTGCAGAGCAATTAGTGGAGCCAGTGAGGGACATAATTCAAGCTTCCTTAGATAAAGGACAGGTTCCTGTTGAATGGAAAAGAGCTAATATCATTCCGATATACAAGAATGGAAACCCTGAGGACCCTCTAAACTATAGACCAGTTTCACTTACTAGTATTGTATGCAAGATTTGTGAAAAGCTAATTAGGAAGAGATGGATGAAAATGTTGGAGAGAAAGAAAATAATAACCCCAAAGCAATTTGGATTCAGAGAAGGGACATCTTGTGTTACCAGTTTGCTATGTTATTACAGTAGGGTGATAGATGTACTCCAAGAAAGAGGCGGATGGGTGGACTGCGTCTACTTAGACCTTTCCAAAGCATTCGATAAGGTACCACATAAGAGATTGTTATCTAAGCTTGAGACGCTAGGATGTGTCAGGGGGAGTTTGCTGAAATGGATGGAGAGCTATTTAACAGATAGGGAAATGAGGACCAACATTAGAGGAACTTACTCATCGTGGCGGAAAGTTGAGAGTGGTGTGCCGCAGGGATCTGTGTTGGCACCTCTCATGTTCCTTATGTACGTGAATGACCTGCCGATAGGCATAAACTCTTACATGTCAATGTTTGCAGATGACGTAAAAATTATGAGACAAATAACAAATAAAAGTAGTTGTGAGGAGCTGCAAGGGGATTTAGATAAAATATACGAATGGAGCACCAAGTGGAAAATGAAATTTAATATAAGTAAATGTCATGTGTTAAATATGGGAAGAAGTGTGAATAGACCAAATTGGGAGTACAGGATGGGAGATAATAAAATTAGCAAGGCCGAAAAAGAAAAAGATTTAGGGTTGATTATACAAGATAATTTGTCGCCAGAGAAACATATTAACAAGCTCTTTAGCGGAATGTATGCAATGGCCGGGAATATGAAAGTTGCTCTGAACTATTTGGATGAGACCATGGTAGCGAAAATTATGAAGAGTATGATTAGACCAAGATTGGAGTATGCAGCAGTGGTGTGGTCCCCGCATCTAAAGAAGCATATTCACAAGTTAGAAAGAATCCAGAGAGCAGTCACTAGATTGGTTCCAAGTCTCAGAGAACTGCCATATGAAGGGAGGCTAGACAAATTAAATCTACCGAGTCTAAAAGAGAGGAGAGAGAGGGGAGACATGATAATGATGTACAAATGTACCCGGGGGCTGGAGAGGCTGGATAGGGAGGATATATTAATTATGGATACAGGAATAACTAGAGGCCACAGCTACAAAGTAAAAAGACCTACCTGCAAGAACGATATCAGGAAGTTTAGCTTCCCCTATAGATGTATTGATAAATGGAATGGGCTGGAGGAGGAGGTGGTAGGGGCAAGGAACATCCATATTTTCAAGAAAAAATTGGATAAAAAGTAGACTGAGAGACGGGACAACACGAGCTTAGCTCAACTCCTGTAAACTACAATTAGGTAAATACAATTAGGTAAATACAACATTTGACTCCAACATCCAAAATTATATCTTCATAATTGTTCCAAAACATATATTCTTTAAACAAATAAAATTAATCAACATTATGGATAATTAACTTAACATTTTACTCTCTGCATAAAGTTATGCATAATTCGCCTCATATACTGTATAGGCATATACAGTATCTCTTTCATACACCCATTCACTCGATCTTTATAATTATCTCATTCATACACCAGTTCTCTCTCACATATTCACTCCAATTTGTCCTGTAGTCTACTTTCGTTCTCTCAAACATCTGTAATAAATCATAATAGGCATGTGTAATATTTGTTAATAGTTTGAAGTTTATTTGACTCCCTCGAAGTTATGCATAGATAATTAATATATTGCTTCATACATTGCTTTGTGGTCTCGATACTTTGGACTATCATTTCATTATTGTTACTTTGGCTGATAATGTTTGCTTCATAATACAATATACCGAAACTCAATATGCTTTGTAGTACTGTATCATGATTCGAGACTTTAGTACAAAGATTCATATGTTTCAATAGTTCATATGCTTTGATCTCTTAAGTTTCATACCTTAATCATAATTGTTGTATAGAGAACAATATTATTACTAGTCATTTGAATTGTAGCAGTCGAAGGAATAACATTAAACCACCACTACTGTTATCTCATGTATACTTATTCCTTCAACCAAATACTACAGCATGTAATTTATCAATAAATATAATAAATAGATACATTTACATCTACTGTATTATCCCCCTATATTATAGATAAAGTGGGATGGTTCGACCACTGGTGAACCATCACCACCCTCAACTGGCCGAACCATCCCGAATTTAAATAGTTAATTGTTGGGTACTCTCAACTTTCACACAAAAGAGCTTAGCATTCGTTTTTTACGGCAATATCTTCTGAATGCAACACAGATTCACCATAATAATGCATAACTCGCTGGTTGACATGCTCATGGAGGTAGAGCTTACGATATAAACTGAAAATATAACATAGGAGGTGCAAAAAAACACAAAATCTGATCTGCATCAAAAAGTGTGGCGATTGTAGGCCCGAAATTCCATGTGACTAACGTAAACAAACTCGCACTTTCACGCAAGATCTCGCGGCCTTAGGTCCCATGCGTTTCTCAGGAAATGCACTGTCCGAACCATCCCACCGTCCGAACCATCACCGCTCTCCCCTATATAGTGAGGTTGAAATTTCACAAAGTCGTGAATGGAAAAATTATACCCACATGATAATTATTTATTAATGAGTATCCATCATATGGGTTGAATTTCTCCATATGTCGTTTATTTGTAGTGCTGGTAATTCAGAAGTGGCAGCATTGAATTCAAATCTTGATCAACTTAGCCCCTAGTTAGCTCAACCTCTTGTCAGTGGGTGAAGTTATATTTAATTAGGATAAGATTGGCCAAGTTAGATCAGTCAGTTCAGGTTCTAACAAGGTTGAATTTATTAGGCTGTAGCCTTCTCTGTTCATATTAACTTGCCAATTTATTCCACCCTTCTCAGAGTTGCTTGTGATTGGTTACATACTGTATACAGTATTTGTATTATATTTTGTGTATAATAAAAAATTATCATTATTCAGCACTTTACACATCTCTGCCAGTTTATCATGTTCATTCATAGTCATATTAATTTTTTGCTAGGTTAGTTTGTATAATTAAGAAAAGCCCCGTTCTTAACATTAATCCTCCATTACAAACCCCAATGCACTAGAATAAACTAATGAAAGGATATGATCCTCCCGGGATTCAAACTCGAATAATGCCATACTTATTATTTTTACAGCTCTGTGTTAGGTTACATTTGCGCAGTGGCAGTATCGTAACCAATAGGGTCTTGCTGAGTACCGTGGATATTACATTGTCACTGCTATAAGCTAAAAACAGTGTGCAAAATTGGTTAAAGTTTTTGCACCACACACATCTGCCATCCTGTGCGTGGTCTCTCCACGCATCTCGGTTGGGCTACCCCCAAAGGGTAGCCAAGTCGATCCCCACCTGCCCGCGGTGACCTTGCAGACACCACTTTCCATTTTTTTCTTTTCCATTTTAATTTTTTTCCATTGTGGTGGCACTGACGGGGACGGCGCTACCTGGGGTCTGTCCCAGGTAGTTATTTTCACGTTTTTTTAAAACTAGGGTTTTCTCTTATTTTTAATCAGATACAAAATACAGGTGTTTTTGTTTTTAATTATTGGTTACTTCCACTGAAATGGCAGCGGGCAAGCAGAGTTGTAGTTGTGGGAAGGTTGTGGGCAAGGCCAAATCGCTGGGCTGCTACTCGTGTGGTACCTATTTTCATGTTAACTGTATAAATGTTGATGATGAGGACCTCAGAGTACTTGCAAAGAAGAAACCTGGATTTAAATGGCATTGCACTGTTTGCGATACCACCCCCCTGGCTGCAAAGGATGCAGCAATTAGTCAGCAGACCTTGGATGACCTGACGGCTGCCCTAGTTGGTGAAGTGAAGACTGTGGAGATAGAGAGTATTGGTAACAGAATGGATATCCTTGAGACTAAAGTTGCTGCCCCCGACATTCCCTTGTTTGCCAAGATAGTTCAGCAAACATTTGAAGAGACCAAAAAGGAGCCGACCAAACGCACCACTGAGGTGGTAGATGGTGGAAAGAAAAAAACTGTCTGGGACCATCAGGTCCTGGTAGTGAAGCCAAAAGACCGATCCTCCGAGCCAGTAAGCCCACCAGATACAAAGGCAATCGAGACTGCTTTGGCTTTGGTTCCGGTTAACAAGTTAACTAGAACTGATTCAGGTGTACTGGTGGTACGACTTCCATCCAAGAAAGCGAAAGAAGATGCAGGAAGGGCCATCAATCAGTGTTTGGGGGTGGACAGTGCCTTCAGTGTCTCCGAACCAAAGAAGATGATGCCAAAAATGACTGGTAGGCATTGCTAATGACGCTGAGGATAATGAGATCATTCCCAGCATCCTCAACAAGAACCCAAGAATAAAGTCCCTGGTCGACGATGGCTTAGCTATGAATTTGCTATTCACCAAGCAAAAGAGTGATGCACACACAAAGACTGCGGTAGTAAAAATGTCACCTGAAATACGCTCTTCCATTGTGGATGATGGCAATTCTGTGTATGTTGGACTTGTGAGATGTCGTGCATACGATCGTTTCTGGGTAACACAATGTTACCATTGCCAGGGCTTTGGTCATACCAGTGACAGGTGTTATCGGAAAAATGAGGATCCAAAATGCAACTTCTGTGCCGGTACTCATAACTCAAAAGACTGCACCAACAAGACTTCCCCCAAATGTATAAATTGTATGAGCTCCACATCAGTTACGGAGCCGCCAAATCATTTCACCTCAAGTAGAAATTGTCCTCTAATGACAGCTCAGAGAAATAAAGTTATTGAGAACACCAATTTTGTAGGTTCAAAAAAAAAAAAATGCACATGGGAGCCGGTTGAAACTGGGTCTGTTGAATGTTCGTTCCTTGCGTAACAAAATGGATCATATTTGCGAGATCTTGGATGAACGTAACCTTGATGTATTATGTCTCACTGAGACCTGGTTGTTCGAGTCAGATCTGAATATTATCCAGGCGGCATTGCCTAAAACCCATTCCATAATAAATGTTCCTAGGCCTAGGGGAGATCATCCGGGTGGTGGAGTGGCAGTTGTCTACTCCACATCTCTGGTGAATATCTTGCAAATAAGCCATAACCCAGCCCCTCTTTACTATGAACTGTTGGAAGTGGAAATAAAACTCCATCAACAAATTCTAAGAATGGCAGTTGTCTATAGGCCTGGCCATCGTGGCACAGATAGGGGTTTTATGGAAGAGTTTGGGCAGTTTCTCGAGGAATTTTCTGCTAAAACCGGAAGACTTTTGATATGTGGAGATTTTAATTACTGGGTTGACAGCCCTCATCTGAAGCCATTCTCTCCTGAGTTCCTTGAGTTGACTGATCAGAACAATTTTGTAAACCATGTGTCCCACCCAACTCATATCTTAGGACACACCCTTGACTTGGTTTTCTCTCCTGTGGGTTGTGGTGGTGTTCTGGATGTTGATGTTGAGAATGCTGACCCTAATACCTCTGATCATGCTTTGATTACTTTCAGCTTTGATTTCCCTAAGCCACTCACACATGAAAAAGTAATCAGATTTAGAAATTATAAAAATGCAGACCAAAATTTGGCTAGCAGTGAAGTAAAACAGTACTTGGGAAGTATTGATACTTCCAACCTTACTTCAGATGAGCTGGTGGAGGTACATGGAAATGCACTTAAATTAGTGTTCGATCATCACTGTCCAGAAGTAGAGAAGAAAATCATAGTACGAGATGATTCACCCTGGTATAGCACTCGAGTTAAATTTCTTAGAAGAGCGCGTAGAAGAGCTGAACGTGAATGGCGGAAAAATAAAACAGACTCTACATGGTTGCAATATCTGTCAGCCAGAAGAGCTGTGGTCCACACAATCAAAGATGAAAAGAAAGTGTATTATCAGGGAAAAGTTGACTCGTGTGGTAATGACCAGAGGAGGTTGGCTTCAATTGTAAACAGTTTACTTGGAAAAACAAGAGTCAGCTTAAGACCTTCTGTACCCGATGCCGAGTTGGCTGCCAACTTTGTGGCATTTTTTGCTGGCAAGATAACTCGCATAAGACAGGAACTGGATGATGCTTCTGTTGGTGAAGAACTTTCAGTTGTACTCCAACCCCGACACATTCCTAATAATGTCCTCTCATCCTTTCACTCAGTAGAGGTGGACATGATCTCGTCCTACATAAGAAACCTCAATAAAACATTTTGCCCGTTGGATCCCATAAATGTTTCCAAGCTACCAAGAGTCTATGATCACACAGTTGAGTTTATTTCCAAAATAATTAATAAGTGCTTCTCTGAAGGTAGCTTCCCACATTCTGAAAAGCATGCACTACTCCGACCTACTCTAAAGAAACCTGGACTTGATGTTGAGAACATGTTGAACTATCGTCCTGTCTCCAACCTGTCCTTCATATCAAAGATATTAGAGCGTGCAATACTTGACCAATTACAACCACTACTTCAGCAGAATGAAACTATCCCAATTTTTCAGTCTGCTTACCGACAGCATCATTCAACTGAAACAGCATTGATTAGAGTACATAATGATCTAGTTGAGAACATTTGCAATGGTGTGGCCTCACTATTGGTCTTGCTTGATCTCTCTGCGGCCTTTGACACAGTGGATCACGAGTTGTTATTGAGTGATCTTTATGATTGTGGTGTGCGTGACTCCGCTCTCTTGCTTCTTGGGTCGTACTTGTCAGGTAGATCCCAGAGTGTGATGGTAAATCAAGTGGTCTCGGACTCGACACCCCTGCAGTATGGTGTTCCGCAGGGATCAGTTTTAGGTCCTATCCTATTTATAATTTATATTAGCAGTTTGTCTCTTCTGCTTCGTGCACATAATGTCACCTTTCACTTTTATGCAGATGACACCCAGATTTATGTGAGAATCACAAATATAGTTGATATACGGAGTAAGATGGAATTGTTGATGTCTGATATCAAGAAGTGGATGAGAGCGAGAATACTTAAACTAAATGATGGTAAAACTGATATTCTCATCATCCGAGGAAATAGAAGAGCTGATGATATAGTGGGTGCCCTCTCCATCAATGTGGGTGGATCTCAGCTGCGACCGGCCAACTCTGTTCGAAATCTGGGTGTATATGTGAACTCCCGATTAGATTTCAAAGAGCATGTAAACCAGATAGTTAAAAGTTGTTACTTGCACATCAGAAATCTCTATTTGGTGAAGCCGTTTTTAACCAGACGTTGCCTCCTGACGTTGGTTCACTCATTGGTCTTCTCTCGTGTTGATTATTGCAATGCCCTGTTGGTGGGTCTTCCAAATTATATTTTGAAGAAAGTTCAGTCTGTTCTTAACAGGGCCGCAAGGCTAATTTTTGGTGTTCTGCCTAGAACTCCTACTACATCTCTTCACATAGAACTGCACTGGCTGCCAGTAAGAGCAAGAATAGAATTTAAGTTGTGTTTGGTGACTTTTAAGGTTCTCAAATTTGGTGAGCCTAGGTACCTTGCGGAGCTTCTCAGGCGCCCACCGGCACACCATGGTGTAGTTGTGCGTCATGACAATGACCCTTTTCGTCTTGATGAACCAAGGGCTTTCCAGCAGTCTTCTTTCTTTGAGAGGTCATTCTCCTACATGGCTCCGAGGTTGTATAACAGGTTGCCGCTGTCCATGAGACAACTGAGTTCTGTTGAATGCTTCAAGAGACAACTTAAGACTTTTCTCTTTGAGAGAAGCTATGATCTTGAGAGAGGTGTCATGACAGATGGCTATAGAGTTTAGGCTATTTTGCCACTGCTAGTGATTGTTAAATGTGTGTTGTATATAAGCCTTCTTTTGATGCATTGATTTTTGTTCTTTTTTCTTTCTCTTTTCGAGCGCTAGTGAATTCTTCGGAAAAATTGGCGCTTATGAGAAATAAGTAACATGCTTATTATTATTATTATTATTATTATTACATTAAATTTGGTTATGATAGGTTAAGATATATATTTCAGGTTTATTGTGAAGCAAAAATGCAAATTAAATGTTGGTCTTATAGTTTTAATATGCTGATACCTTTCATAATTTTCTGAAGGCTATCATTAAGCAATTTTATAAAGTATATGAAGGACCTGTATGAGTCAGAGGGTTATTCAGATAGTTTTTACCCTTTACATTTGCAGAAGTCCTTTTTAAGTTGAGTACAGGTAATATTGTATTATGCTAAGCAGAATAATATAAAAAGTATATCTATCTATCTATCTATTTATTTACTCAGGCTCAATCCCCACTTTTCCTATTTTTTTCTTTTCTTTTTCCCTCTTTTGGGTGGTGACCGACTCAAGACAGAGCAAGAACAGGGAATAAAAAAAAAAAAAAAAAATACACTATTATATATTCTTTCCTCCTCTCTCATCAATGAAATCTGATTAGTGCTCCACCTCACACTGATATATTATAATGTAAAACTTGCAAAATATATCTATTCCCACCGAGCCCTTAGCTCAGGCTAGGGCCAGCCCTATGAGAGTCTCGTCATGTGACTCAGTGGTCTGGTTAAACTACGGTAATAAACAAAAATATATATATATATATATATTGAACAGGTAAAACTACTGTTATGTATAATGCCATACTTTTGTTTACTGTCAGATACAAATGTGGTTGTGGATGCCTTCTGCTATGGTACAGTGCCTGGTGTGACAGCGTACTTCCTCACTCACTTTCATTACGACCACTACCGAGGACTCAACAAATCATTCTCTCAATCCATCTACTGCAGCTACATCACAGGTCAATACTTTACATGCCATATATTTAGATGTAGTCTACATTATTTTAATTACAGTAAATCCCCGCTAACTCGGACTCTTTAAACTCGGAAACCCGCACTTCTCGGAATGGCATCGGCCTCTCGGATATGTCCCTGTATATCTCGGAAATTTCCGAGTTGGACGGGATTTGTGTCCGGTTTTCAATGTTCTCTCACTCGGTTTTAAGTTATTTTAGGATGAATTGAAGCCTGTGCCTTTTAATTATTTTGTTGTTGTTGTTGTTGTTGTTGTTCCCTAAGCTGCCTGGCCGAACAGCCCCGAGTCCCTGAGAAAGGCCATGGCCACGATCGGGCTTTCCCACAGAGCTCTCATTGAGTGTAGATTGTGTTGTTGGCGTAAGTGGTTGTGTGAAATGCAGTCTTCTATGATGTGTTTAATGGTATGGGGTGCTGTGTTACATCCCGGGCAGGTGTCGACAACGGAGTCATCCAGTCTCTTCTGATAGCTCAGGAGAGCTGGATGGTGTCCGCATCTCAGCCTGGCCAGGTGAACTCTGTCCTCGCGAGGAAGGGAGGATTCGAAAGGATGGATTTCGGGAGGTCGTGCATGCAGCTGCGTGTTGTCTGTGAGTGAGTGGATGGATCGGTGAGAGATATGAGTATGGATGTGCTTCTGGAAGTTGGTTCGGGGTGGGCAGGGAGGGAGAGAGGACAATAATTGTGTGTGATACCGTGTGCTGGGTGTTGTTTTGATATTTCTTGGTGTCTGTGGGTGTGTTGCCATGTAGTTTAGTGGGTGGTCTTGGTTCGTGGAGGCTGCTGCCAGGAATTGAGTGCCTCTCATGTCCAGATGGTCTTTGACTTTGAGGATTTTGGTTTCTTGATGTAGGTGATCTGTGGGTGCAGTAGCTGTGCAGCCTGTAATGATCTTCAGGGCTTTGTTTTGAATAGTCTGTAAGGTCTTATGATGTGTTTCAGCTAGGTTAGAAGCCCAGGCTGGGCTTGCGTATTCCATCACTGATCTTATGTATTGTTTATATACTGTGGTGGTAGTTTCTTTGTTGTGTCCAAATTTTGTGTGAGCAAGTGACCTGAGGGCGTTAAGTCTGGGTGTCAGTTTCTTTTTAATGTTTGTGGTGTGCTGTTTGAATGTCATATGAGTATCATATGTTACTCCTAGGATTTTGGTGTGTGTGTATGTGTTAGGGGTGTGTTGTTTATGGTGAGTTGAGGGATGTATTCGTGTTCTCCTGTCCAACTTGTGAGCAGGGTTGCGGTGGATTTGGCTGGGGCTAGATTAAGTCTGTTTGTAGTGCACCAGCCATGTAGTGTGTTGAGATAGGGTTGAAGGAGATCTGTTGCTCTTTTTGGGTCATGGTGTGTGCATGTGAGTGTTATGTCATCTGCATAGGAGGCTAAGTTTATTTGGGGCGTATTGGGTGTAGTTATATCGTGCATGTACAGATTGAAGAGTGCGGGCGATAGGACGGATCCTTGTGGGACTCCGTTTGGAAAGTTTCTGATTTTAGAGGACTGACCAGCAAAAGATACGTGTGCACATCTGCCTGCTAGGAAGTTGGCCAGCCACCGTTTTGTGTTGTTGTGCATGTTTGTGTTGTAGATTTTGTTTGTTAGGTTGTGGCGGGGGATGGCATCGAAGGCTTTACTAATGTCGAGTGTGGCTAATAGTGATCTGTGTGGTGGTCTAGCTGAATTGATGCCGTCGAAAGCTCTTTGTGTAAGGTCTGTGAGAAGAGTGTTTGTGGAGTGCAGTGGCCTAAAGCCATGTTGTGTTGGAGCTAGGGGTAGGTCAGGTGTAATTAGTTGTAATACTAGGCGTTCCATGACTTTGGAGGGGGAGCAAAGGAGTGTGATGGGGCGGTGCGAGGAGGGTAGCGTGGGGTCTTTGTTGGGTTTGGGGAATGTGATGATGATACCATGCTTCCAAATGTCTGGTATTGTGTTGTGTGAATAGCTGTAGTTTGATATGTTAGTGAGTGCTTGTATGCCTTGTGGTCCCAGGTGTCTGAGGTGTATGTTGCTTATGTTGTCTAGGCCACAGGCGGGTGAGTGCTTGAGATTGTTGATGATATGCTTTGTCTGGTGATTGGTGAAGGGTGTATAGTCAGGGTCTGTGGGGAATTGTCTCTTACGTCGGATGACACGTCGGTCGTCTTTGTGAGGTTTTAGGTGGCTGACATGTGAGAAGTGATTGATGAGAGTGTTTGCTTGTTGTTTACATGAAGGAGTAGAGTCTATTGTTGTGATTGCAGCATGTGATTGTGTTGTGTTGCTGTTGGAAAGTGTGATGCTGTTTAGTGTTTTGTATAGTTTTTTGGGGTTTGTTTTGTGATCAAGTGTTTGTAGGAAGTTATTCCAATTTAGTTTTTGTTGTTCTTGTATTTTGTTGTTAGTTTGGGTGTTAAGTGCTTGAATTTGTTGTGTGATGTCTTGTGTGTGGGGTGCTGGGGAGTGTTTCAGTATGTCGCGTTGTCTGATGAGGTTTTGAATTTCTGGTGTGAAGTTGGGGTTGTGTCTTTTTCTGTTACCTCTTGGAATGTGTTTCTTGTCAGCGTTTTGGATAGTTTTATTGAGTATGTGTACAGCATTGTTGATGTTAGTGATGGGTGTACTGTTTAGAGTTGTGAAGTGTTGTTCTGTCTCATTTGTGAATGCTTCCCAGTTAGCTCTTTTATAATTGGTGTATGTGTGTTTGTGGCTAGCTGGGGTGAGTCTGGTTTTGGTGGTGATAATGATCGGGAGGTGGTCAGAGCCTAAGGTTCTGACCACCCTCCAGGATGTTGTGGGGGCGAGTTCTGGGGAGCAAAAGGTGATGTCTGGAGATGATGGGTTATAGAGGGCTTGGTGAGGAATATGGGTATGTTGATGGATGTCGTTAAGGATGATGAGGTTATCGGTTTGGTTTTGTAGTACCAGCCCTCTGTCTGTGTCGGGGTTGTCGACAAACCAGGCCGACGTCTTGGCGTTGAAGTCACCACCCAGGATGATGTGTGGGGTGTGTGGGGTGTTTGTGATGTGTTGTAAGTGTGGTCTGTATTCATTTGGTACTGTAGGGGATGTTTGGGGAGGGATGTATGTGTTTATGATGGTTATGTTGGAGTTGTTACCAGTGCGTAATTATTTTGTTAATATTAATTACTATGTACTGTACTGTCCCTGAAAACATAATAAGGGTTGTATTTGTCATTAATATGATAATTTTCACATGTAAAAAAAAAAAAAAAAAATTATCTCAATTTTCTCTGGTGACTCGGACTTTCCTCTTCTAATTCAAATTTTTCTCTCTTAACCCCTTATTGGCGGCGCTCGACTTAAGTCGTGCACCAATTTGCAGCAAGTTAGGAGCATTAGTAAGGCTTTTAAAGGGTTAAAATCGAGTGCAAATGGCCGGGAGCGCAGCGGGCCAGACAGCCGACTCCCAGGGCTTACCGCCGCCCATTAACTCATGTTCCCTGTGTTCTCGAGAGGCCGGCAGTGTAGCCAGTAGTGAGCATAGCTGGGAAAAATATACCGATATATGCTAAACTCCCATGTTCGTGGCATCACTGCAAGAGAACCACGAGTGCTACGTAGCTCGTTCTGGTCTCATTTTGAAGCTTTTAGCGCCTAGTTTTTTGCTGATTTTTTTTTTTTTTTCATGCAGATGCTTGATTTATCATGCAGGAGGGCCTGAATATGCCCAAATGAGCCCAAAACACCCCGCTAGACAAGGGGTAAGTCGGACATAAGTCGGACTTCGGACATCTCGGAAAATCGGGCTTCTCGGAAGTGGTCTCCCCCCAATTAGTCCGAGATAGCGAGGGTTTACTGTATGTTTAAAGTGGATCATCATACATAAGCTTGTATGTAATAAGAATCCTGGCCTATTCATTGTATCCCCAAGAATGTCGTCATCTGCCAAGAAGAGCAACATTAGAAATTAAAAGCAGAGGAGGGGATTGTGGCTCTCACAACGATGTAGAGCCAAGAATTCTCACATGGCAGATGACGACATTCTTGGGGATACAATGAATAGGCCAGGATGCTTATTGTAATTTGTGTTCACACCTAACAATACAATGGAATAGTGACATTTTGTTATTGACTTAATATGTAGTTGAGGAATGCTAAAACATCACTTCCAGCCTCCCCTTTAATTTACACATCCAGGGGTCCTCTAAAATGGCTGACACCCAACTTCCGATATCTTGATGATGATGATGCAGTTTTTACCACCATACTTCCTGCTGAATAGCAAGGCTAGGCTGGGTGCCCTGATGAATCAGGGACTTAGGGAATAGTTGCCACAGATTGCTAGACCGCACCGTTCATCAACAGCACTGACGTCTGCCAATAACACACTGGCTGGCCTGAGGCTCGAACCGTCAACCTCACGGTTAGCAGGCGAACACTCTACCAATCGAGCTACAGCCTGTGGTCATCCGAGAACACTTCATTCTTTGTCTTCCACTAAATGTGAATTACCGGACCCCCAGCGGGTAATGTTAGAAAAAAAAATTGATTGTGAATGGGTGGGTTGTTTTTTCAGGTAGGTTGGTGGCAGGGAAGGTAGGGGTGAAGGACCAATACCTCCACCTTCTGCCCATGGACCAACCGGTTCAAGTCCACGATTTTCAAGTTACGCTCCTTGATGCTAACCAGTAAGTTGACATTCAATTTATATGTATCTACAGGGTGCCCAATAGAAAAACAAACAGGCTTGCTCATCATAATCCTTTGATTTGTTACTGGACCCCCTGTATGATTTTATGGAATATAATTTTCCCATACTCACAGACATTCACACATTCACAGGAAGCAGAGGCGAAGTTCAAAAGATGGAGGGAAGGTATGGCAAATAAGGGTCTAAGAGTTAACATAGATAAAACAAAGGTCATGATTAGTGTAGTAGGGCGTGGGACTATGGAAAGAAGCTCCACTACATCTCTTGTGTACCCAATCACTACAGACGCAACATTAAATTGAGTTACTTCCCACCCCCTTCCCACATACTGCGCATGGATAGTCACCGCGACTATCCATGCGCAGTATGTGGGAAGGGGGTGGGAAGTAACTCAATTTAATGTTGCGTCTGTAGTGATTGGGTACACAAGAGATGTAGTGGAGCTAGAGGACCTTTGACAAGAATCATAGATTTTGAATGTGCAGTGTGCAAGGGAGATCTTATATTAAATGACCCGCCTGTCAGTGTTGATTTCGACAGTGTAACGCTGGAGTGTGTGAATAAGTTCTGCTACCTGGGCGATTCGGTTTCCACCGGAGGTGGCACTGAAGCTAGCTCCATTGCTTGAGTCAGAAGTGGCTGGGGAAAGTTTAGAGATCTGTTACCACTCCTGACCATGAGAGGGCTCCCATCCCACCTTAAAGGGAAGGTGTATACCTCGTGTTTTAGGAGCGCGATGACCTATGCCTCGGAGACGTGGTCGGTTAAAGCGGAGGATATCAATAGAATAGAACGCAATGAGAAAAAAATGGTGAGATGGATGTGCAGGGTTAATCTTAGGGACAGGGTATCGAGCGAGGAATTGAGAAGGCATCGGAGCATTAGGAGTGTCAGTGAAGTGATGCACACGAACTGACTTGGTTGATTTGGACTCGTGCAGAGAATGGATGATCAGAACTGGATGAAGAAATGCCGGACTGTGAACGTGGGGGGAGCTGCACGTAGGGGTGGACCTAGAATGACGTGGGTTTGGGTACTCTGGTCCGATCTAAAAATAAAGAACTTGACAAAAGAGGCAGCCCTTGACAGGGCCGCCTGGAAAGCTGCCATTTAGGACGTGAGACTGTAATCACATTCTCTGTGGACAAAACGGTCTTTGAACTTGTATTTATGTATGTTCACCAAATAAAATGAAGCCTTGTGGCACTGGTGAAATACCGGTACTATACTGTACATGAGCTTGCATCATCCCTTAGGGAATAATCTCAATCCTATCATCCTGTAGTGGACTGGTGACATAATTTTGTAAATACTTTAAATTACCAATCAAATTATCATAACTTAGTCGTAAATGGAACATTATAATTGCAATGTACTTATGTTTGGTTCCCAGCTGTCCCGGTGCAGTGATGTTTTTGTTCAAGCTTAAGAACGGGACAGCTACTCTACATGTTGGTGACTTCCGAGCTCACCCCCGCATGGAGTCTTACCCAGAACTTTGGAACTCGACTATCAACACCCTTTTCCTTGACACCACGTAAGGCATGGATCTGCACTGAGTTGTGAGAGGTGTTTCTTTAATATAAATAGTTAAGTGCATGCAAACAAAAATATAATTATATTAATTAAAATGTAAAACTTGCAAACTAAACAAACCAAAATTGGGACAAGGACAATATAAAGTCAAATTAAATTATCAAAATCGCTATGTGGAAACAACGCTTACTAAAATGAAAATTATTAAATAAAAGAACACAATCCACCACATAGGGTGTACATCACTACATGAGCAAGTTAATCTGTTTCCCAAGCAAACCAATCGCACATATAACAACGCACTATCGTCACGTTAAAGGAAGTAGTCAAGTTTGGGAAGTCCGGGACGTTCTGGCAAATTTGACTAAACTCTGCATGAATAAAGAAACTACATGTTAAATGTCAAAATATTATTTAAAATCAAATTTGCAACATGACAAGACATTAACAATAGTAAAAAATACAAATATTGATAAGATATCTATACTATTACAAAATAATATATAAAATACAGTACAGCACTCACTAACGATAGTGCTATCGGGTAGGTACCTGTAAGCATAGCATGCCTCAAGTGACCCCTATCAATAACTACCCTACAAATAACCTACATTTATAGCACAAATAAACTAAGGAAATCGCAAAAGTAAGCAATTGATACTATCGACAATGAATACATATAATATAGAGAAATAATTGCAAAATATGAAGTAACAACAGATTTAAACAAAGAGTACTCTTTTAACAAGAACAATAAATTTAAAAAATCATCAATATTAATAATAATAATAATAATAATAATAATAGAAAAAGAAAAAGATAAACAATAAATACAGACAAAAAGTAAGCAGAGGTTATACAAGAAACTTCAAGTTAAAAATGCTTGATTAAAATTATTGATGTCAAATTTTAAAATACAGTCACAATAATTGACCCTAAAAAGATTAAATTTATGGAACAATTTACTTGCCTCAAAACCTCTGTCCACTAAGAGTCTGTATAGTAACCTAGCTCTAGCCCAAAAGTCATCTACTTTAGTGCAGATTTTATTAGGTTTTATTAGGTTCATTAGTTTGCACTCTATATGGAAGAGATACTTGGGCAATAAATGATAAGGAACTCTTTCAAACTTGGAGCTATGGGGATGAGCTAGTTTAGAATGACATCTGTCTGAACAGCCTAAGCAATAGGGACGTGTGTGAGTCCAGACTCTTTTGAAATAGAATAGCAAACTCTAAGCATTGCATTCAGAGTACAGTATATGATTTAAATAGATAAATAGAAATACTTGTACTATACTTTGCAGTACCTGTACAGTAATATGGTCATGTCCAGAGAATGGATACAGCTGAAATATCGGATGCTTTGGCATTGTAGCTGAGAGGATTAATGCCTCAGGTGATATAAGTGTGAGCTTGGTCACAGAGCTAATTAACTCCATCATTAGAGAGGAAGTAAGGCAAGAATGTTAAGTGCGCGCGTACCGCCAGCCTTGTTTACACTACGCGTAGTGGCGTCGGATCTTTGCCATCATGTTCCCGTCTATTTTGACTGCCTTTGGATACAATAATATGTTGAGGGGGGGCTTTGCCCCCCCTCACCCCCCCATGACATATTGTCATCATCATGTATATTGCCAGCAGGGGGCAAATTACCGACAATATCCATATCCAAAAATAAGTAATCTAGACTATTGATAATTTAAATATATTAGCTCAAGAGTGGATTCGATTATGATTTGTGAGAGTACGTTGCGCAATTAATAGGCTTACGATCGAATCTCTCCAGGTCTTCAAATATTGTTGTTTACCCTTAAGCAATATTTATTAAGTAATCTTTATTATCATGTCTTCCTTAGCATTTTCACACATCAAATCACATACGAAAAATCATGAAATATAGAGAGTGCACTAGATTCCAGCACAAAAAGTTGGCTAGTTAATTGGCTTGGCTTTTGGCGGGCCGCTGGAAGTGGTGGGGGCCGCGATGCCGTGTTTACCACAGGTGGGCGTTTTGCGGACTCAAGGTTAGCAACATGGAGGTACTTTCCAGAGCTACAAGCCCGCAAATAGGCGGCCATTTTGGCGCCAACGCTAATGCGCGATCAAAATGACACTTTCGCCATGGCGAAATTGTCTATTTGCAAAAGTGTTGGCGAAAGTGTCCAGCTCTGATCATCATATATATTGCCAGCAGGGGGCAAATAACAAAAATAAAATCGCCGTCAAAATAGACACGAAGTTAACCGCGGAGATCGCCCTATGTAAACATGACGACCGTACGCCCGAACTCTACATCCATCCCGGAAGTAATCCCTGATGATTGGCACAAAAGTGTAATAGTAAACATATATATGGGCAAGGGGGACTCATTGGATAGGGAAAATGATAGGGTCCTGAAAATGCTTGACTAAGTCATGATGGTCTATGAGAGAGTCTTTGAAGGGATGATAAGGGAAAGCATTTCTATCGACGATATGCAGTTTGGTTTTATGCCTGGACGTGGCAAAATCGACGCTATGTTCATAATCAGGCAGCTGCAGGAAAGATATCTACTTAAAGATTGGGATTTGTAGACCTGGAGAAGGCCTTTGATAGGGTGCCCAGAGAAGTTGTGCAGTGGGCTATGAGAAAACTTGGTGTAGAGGAGTGGCTGATGCGTGTGATTATGTTGATGTACGAGGACTCGCGAACGGCAGTGAGGGTGAAAGGTGTACTAAGTGAAGAGTTTATAGTTCGTGTCAGAGTCCACCAGGGCTCTGTGTTAAGCCCTCTCCTCTTTGTTATGGTTCTGGAGGCACTATCTGGTGATTTCAGAGTTGGGCGCCCCTGGGAACTGCTATACACAGATGACCTAGTACTTATCGCAGATATGCGCTGGATGCCGATGCCAAGTTCAGAAGATGGAGAGAGGGCATGGCAAGTAAATGGTTAAAGAGTTAATATAAATATAACCAAGGTTTTACACAGTAGATTAGGATTAGGAAAGGTAGAAAAAAGTGGTGTACAGTATACTCATACGCAGTATGCAGAATAGGGGTGGGTGCAAACTCAATACAGTGTAGCGTTTGCTTCAGCTGGGTACATCACAGGAAGAAGCGCTGCACTAGAATAAAGGGACCTCTACCAAGGAAGAAGCCCGAAATTGAGAAATTTGCATGGATAGTATGTGAAGGTGAGCTTGTATACAATGACCGGCTCATGATTGTTAACTTTGGCAATGAGGCACTGGAGCAGGTGGACAAGTTTTGCTACTTGGGTGATACCATCTCTGCTGGTGGTGGGACTGAGGCCGCCACTATCGCCAGAATAAGATGCAGCTGGTGAAAGTTTAGAGAAACTTTTGCCACTACTCACCATGAGAAGACTCCCTCTCCCCTTGAAGGGAAAGGTGTACGCTTCATGCGTTAGAAGCGCAATGACATATGCTTCAGAAACGTGGCCTGTCAAAGCGGATGATCTCAACAGAATTGAATGCAATGAGATGATAATGGTGAGATGGAAGTTTAGTGCCAAACTGCAAGATAGGATATCAAGTGAAGAGCTAAGGAGAAGGTTAGGTATCAAGAGTATCAGTGATGAGATGCTTACTAGCAGGCTTGGATGGTTAGGACAAGTGGAGAAGATGGATGAACTAAGCTGGGTGAATAGATGCAAGTCCATGAATCTGGAGGGAGCTGCACCAAGGGGTGGTCAAATAAAGATGTGGGATCGGACTTTGCGGTTTGATCTTAAATCAAAGAACCTGACAAGCGAGGCAGCTTTTAACAGGGTTGCCTGGAACGCCGCCATTAGGACGTGAGACTGGAACCGCGCTTCATGAGGAGCACTCGGTCTTTAAATTTGTGTATGTATGTATGTATGTATGTATGTATATCTTTAATGGAGAGAACAATGTGTCACAAGGAGCATGTATGGTAAAGAAACCAAGAGGCCTTTCTGCAAAGGCGATTCTTGATCATCTATTACTTACCATAGTACAGTACGTGCACTCTCTCTCTTGTAGGCTACCTAAAATGTAAAGGTTTGCCAATATGTCAATTGTATTGTGTGTCTCCTCCCCTACTACTACGCCCTTTGTCGCGGTTGGGGGGCTTCGGGGCCGGCTACTGGAGTTTGATGTGGGATGGTTCTGGATGTTTCCCTTTCCCTCTCCCTCAAACTTTTGTCGTCAGCTTAACTAATTTTGCGTAGTTTTTCATTCCTCTTTCTGTTTTTCCTCTTCTATTCTTATTCTATCTCATTCGGTTGTCTTACGGGCAGCCTATATCACATACCTTCCTGGCCTGGCTAGGTTGTAGGCTCCTAACCTGATTTGTCTCTTCGGTCGCTGCTGCGGCCGACCTGACTCGATTCTCCTCAGTAGTGCATATTTTTTGCATCTCGCTGTAATTTGTTTCTACCTTAACCTGATCTCTTATTCTTTGCCCTTAATCACTTCTTTGTTGGTGCTGCAGTGTAGCTGTTCTTGCCTCTTCCTCCGGCCCTGCCCTATAAGAGCTCTGCTGTGGAGCTCATGTGGTCCGGCTGAACTGGTGAAATGGCGAGAAATGTCTGTGTCTTCACCTTCCTAGATTTGTTCACCTCCTGCCTTTTTCTATCTATCTTGACTTTATTAGTTGTCCATCTTGATCTAATCCTTCGGGCCAGCCCTATGAGAGTTCTTTAGTGGATCTCAGTGGCCTGGCTAAACTAATTTTATAAAAAACAAAATGTGTGTTTTTTAAGGTACTGCAACTCGGTGTATGACTTTCCGAGCCAGGAGGAAGTGGTGGATGCTTGCGTGTCCCTGGCACAGCAACATGTGGCAGACAACCACAAAACTCTTATCGTTGTCGGCTCTTACACCATAGGTGAGCTACATCTTACCTTTTCACAGTCCTCACCCATAAGAAGTATAGACCCATAAGAATAATTGCACCATCAACTGTTTCAATCATATGATACCAATTTTTTTTTTTTTTTTTTTTTTTACTATCTACCTCCAGACAGTGTAACAATAAACATACACAGTAGAACGCTGCCCATCTAAGGCTCTCAGATTCGGACAGGCATTTCGAACCAGCCAACCAAACTTGTCTGGATGGCTTGGGAAAAATAAAAGTCAATCTGGAAACAAACGAGATGAATGCAAGTCACTGCGCATATTGTTTACATCCAGTGTTAGATATCCAGACTTGTATGTCAGCCTTCCGGATTTGTCTGGATGGCTGAAACCTAAGTCTGGTTGTTTAAGTTAGATATCCAGACTCATGTTTCAGCCATCCAGACAAATCCGGATGGCTGAATATATATCCGGACTTTTGGCTGATCCAGACAGGGATCTCCCCCATTAGTCTGGATAGATGAGATGTTCCAGTAAGGGGGATTTATTAGATAGGGAAAATTATAGGGGCCTGGAAATGCTTGTCCAAGTCATGAAGGTATGTGAGAGAACCTTTGAAGGCATGATCAGGGAAAGCATCTATATCAATGATATGCAGTTCAGTTTTATGCCAGGATGTGGTACAATCGATGCTATCGTCATAGTCAGGCAGCTGTAGGGAAGATATCAGTGATGAGATGTGTACTAGCAAGGTTGGATGGATTGGATATGTGGAGAGGATGTATGAACTAAGTTGGGTGAAAAGATGCAAGTCCGTGAACGTGCAGGGAGCTGCTCGAAGAGGTAGACCAAGAAAGATGTGGGATCAGACCTTAGTGAGGCAGCTCTAAACAGGGCTGCCTGGAGCACCGCCATTAGGACGTAAGATCAGAATCTTACTTCTTGTTGAACACTCGGTCTTTAAATTTATGTTTGCATATACTGTATAGATAATTTAATATAATTTAAGAATTAATTTTCTTGGGGGTGGGAATTGGAGGGGAGGGAAGGAGTAATTTATACATATACAGTATACTGTACATTGATACCAACAAAAGTATTGATTTTTTACAGGTAAGGAGCGAGTATTTAAGGCCATAGCTGAGGCCCTGAATTGCCGCGTGTGGGCCCCCGGAGACAAGAGACGCATCCTGGGGCTGGTAGAGGACACAGAGATAACAGAGAGACTCACCACTGACAAGCACCAAGCTAGAGTTCATGTGCTGCGTATGGGGGATCTCTCACATAAGGTAAAGGCAATACCAAAGTCACCAGCTATTCTATAAATCATCTTAAATTCCACCCTAACCAACTACAGCATCATCCTAATATCACTAGACTTGAAACCTAGTCTCCACCTATATTTAAAAGCACCATAACCAACTATGTCTGTATACATACATACTGTACCTGCAAGTTTAAAAGCCGTTTTGTCCACATAGAATGGGGTTAGTCTCACGTCCTAAATGGCGGCTAGTCTCACGTCCTAAATGGCGGCTAGTCTCACGTCCTAAATGGCGGCTTTCCAGGCGGCCTGTCAAGGGATGCCTCAGTCTTCAAGATAACCGCGAGTGCTGCATTTTCCTATATAACTAGTCTAGGTTAGGCCATTTATTCGCAGAGTAATATGTACGAGAATAAGGGTGGCGGGAATGGTCAAACCAGCTGAACGCGGAGGGTTAATAACTGAAAAATCAATGTTTTAATACAAATTAGATCCATTTAAACATATCCTTGACATTCGTGTGCCTTGCAGAAGTTGATGTCGTACGTGAATGAGCTCCAGCCTCGGTACAGTGTTGTGGTGGCCTTTAAACCCACCGGCTGGGAGCACTCGGCCAGCTCTACCCTTGCTCTCGATTCTATTGCTCCACGCCAGGTCGGAAATGTCAAAATATATGGTAGGTTTTCAGTAATTTGTTTAATTTGTTATCACTATTATATATTTTATTTACATTACTTTGTTTCTTCGAGGATTGTTGATGATATGGTAATATTTGAGTCTAATATACCTGGTACCATGGTGCAGTGAAGGTAGTATTGATGTTTAGTTTTTATTTGAACCTGAGTATTCTTACACTGTTACTACCCAAGTACTAATTGTATGAAAGAAATCATCAACATGTACCATATGCGATCACGTTCTTTAAATTAGTAGCAAGAACTAAGGCAGTGATAGGCCCTAAATGAACAGGAAACCTAAATAAACAAAACTAAAACACACTGCCTTCATATCCAAAATACGTTAAAATACAGTAAGTGAAAGTTAAGCTTAAAAAAGAACCGCGGGACACCGCCAGACGGGGACGCCCTCCCCGACGTAAACAAAACAACAGTGGCCACCAAAATTTGACGCAATCTCCAACCACACACATTAGAGCCAATTTTGTGCGTACCAACATCACGGATCGTCTGTCTAAAAACCTCAGTATCCATAAAAATGGCCCACAACTCACATAACTGAAGAAACAGGAGTGAGAAAGCAAGCAAAAGGAGCTCCACGACACATGTGCACACTTGGAGAGTAGCGCGAAATCTGATACATCCAATAAGCCCTGTTTTTCTATGTGGGAGGTTCACGCATGCGCCATGAGGAGCCTAGATCTAAGATGGGCAACTGATCAACTTTTTCTTTTCTCTGCGAGGAATGTCCATATTTTTAAAGCAAAATTGGATAAAAGTAACTTGAGAAGTGTGACAATACGAGCCTAAAAGCTAAAATCCTATATACTACTGTACTTATTTGGTGAGTATCTCTAATTTTTTTTATCTTGAAGAGGTTGTTCAGGTTCTCATGGCCATGACTGCTTAGTATCATAGACTTGATGTAAGATATCTACTGTACAATACAATATACTGTAATTCAATATCAACTGTATCATACAGTAGTTTATCATAAGAACTTTGCTGTACCAAAGCCCAGCATAATATTTTTGACAGTATTATATTCTAACATAAAATATTGACAATCATAGTCCAACAAAAGATCTTGACTTTATCACAGACTAACAAAGGTTCTGAACTGTACATTAGAATAACATAAAATCTGGACTTGATCATATTCTAATAATTATAAGATATCGACTGTATTGTAAACTAAAAGATGTGGCCTGTACAATAGACTAACATGAGATTTGCCTACAGGTATGCCATACTCTGAACACTCGAGCTTCACGGAGCTGCGGCGCTTTGTGCAATTCACCCAGCCAAGTCGTATTATACCAACTGTTAATGTCGGCAACCCTAACACTCGGAAGATGATGGAAGGACACTTTAGCGACTGGCTCAGGACTAATCTTAAGTAAATTGCAAGCCAGATGCGATCAGGTGATGGCAGTTCTATTTTTACAAGAAATTGTGTATTACTTAAGGGGAGATTTCCACTTGAGGGATTGTTTTCTGGATCCCGTTTTCCCTCATGTTTAGCCCCATTGCTTTTGAGATTTTAAGACTTTTGCCCCATTATTTTGGCGATATTAAGAACTTTTGCCCCATTTCTGTCAATTTTAAGAGCATTCGTGACATTTAGGTGTCGATTTTTTCCTGGCGAGCGATAGCGAGCCTGTAATTTAAGGGAAACCGGCCTTCGGCCGGGAAATTTTTCTACCGAAAAATGTAGAAATTTATCTTGAAAGGGGATCTAGGGGGAGTAATTTTAAGCTTGATGGAAGTCTAGGGAATCAACTCAAAACCTCCTCTTAAGTACAACCAAAATTAATAGTTCACCTAAAATCTTGATGATACTTTGTGTGAAATCTAGAGAGGGTCCTAAACTCGACACTTTACAAAAGTGATCTTATCTTTAAAGTACACGGTGTATGAACAAGGTTTTCGCTGACCTATTGATTCTGACCGACTACAACACAAAGCAAATACAAAAATCATACAGGTGCTGACAAGTGTGTATCAAGACAAATATTCAAATTGTCTAAACATAAATTCTATCCATCTACCTACTGCCAGATGATTTGATCCCCGAGGAAGTGACCACGATACTTGATACATAATTTAAATAATACAATTAAGTTTTATAACTTTTATAGCCACGTTCGTGGCCACCCCTTCGGGGATCACGGCGTCAGGCAATAGATAGATAGATAGAAGTTTAATAACTAAATATCTCGACAGTAGTTATTATGCTGTTGAAAGTCTGGAGGTACAATTTTCAGCGACTGTACAATTTGTTATACACATTAAATTAAGGGGAGGCAGACCGATTTTCTTAACTCCCTTCTCCCTAATGTTTAGCCCCACTAGTTTTGAGATTATAAGATGTTCGGCCCATTAGTTTGGCGATTTTAACACCTTTCGCCCCATTTCATTGTCAATTTTAAGACCTTTCGTGCCATTTAGGTGTCGATTTTTTTCCTGGCGAGCGATAGCGAGCCTGTAATTTTAAGAGGAATCGGCCGCAGGGATATTTTTCTACCGAAAAATTTAAAAATTTATCTTGAAGGGGGTGTTTTTCTAAGCTTGATAGAGGTCTAGGGAGGAAACTAAAAAAATATATGAATAAATGAATTAATAGACCAAAAAAACGGCCAGTCTCCCCTTAACTTTATGAGAGGTATTTTTGAAGGAGTGGCTCACATTCCACAATATTTAGAATATAAATTAATGGTTGATATTAAATTCTTAATTTTTTAATAATCAATTGATTGAGCATTGTATAGTATAACTAGTCCCGAGTTGATCGGCATTATTTTTATATTATAGTACTGTAATGCATTAACCCCTTCTGTACAGACGAAGCCTTTTCAGTTTTGTTCTGGCAATATTTAGACGATATTGTGCAGTTTAAGAAGGATCTGTCGTCGTACAATGGCTTTAGTGAGATAGTTTTAAGAAGGATCTGTTGTAGTACAATGGTTTAAGTGAGATAGTTATAAGCTTGTTTAATGCTGGAGGCCCTTCTTAAACTGAATAAAATTATCTAATAGTAGCCAGAATAAAGTTAAAAGGACAGCTCCGGTAGTGAAAGGGTTAAAGATAAGAAAATACTACACTAGCCCAATAAGGGTTGAGGCTCCATTAGCTATAGTCTATTTGCTGTAAGTAGGCCAGAAGTCATGACTCTTAACCTCTGTAACTAAAAAACGACTAGAGTAATCGAGCTACTATTTGTACTATTTGGGAAGAGTCAGTCAAGCTATAGATATGGAAATTTACAGTATTTGCTCTAGCCCTTTTTAAGTTAGCAATTTTTATAGTTATTTTGCCTTTATATTGTCTTTGTCCCAGTTTTGGTTTGTTTAGTTTGCAAGTTTTACATTTTAACAGAGGATAGAGGTCATGATTTCTCGCCTACTTACAACGAATTGACTATAGTATAAACATAGGCCATCATCATCATATGAAAATACTAGTCTGAAATTATGAGCATTATATATTTGATAGCAATACAGTAAAGTTATGATAATGAACGTTGTTGCATTTTTTTTGTGCGAGTACCTTCTACATGTGGTGTAATGGTTAAGATGGCAAAAATCTGTGTGTAATAACCCGGGTTCGAATCCCGGCGGATCATATATACTTTAATTAATTTCATTGGGGGTGTTTGGTGTTGTGGTGAAATTAATAAAATATAGATTGTAAGTGTGTCTCACAAGGGAAAGTCCACGGGTTTCATTCCAAGGCACGGAGAGACGAATGGGCAATCGCTCACCTGGTCACTTTGTTAACCCTTAAAGATCGGGACCCGACTTAAGTCCGAATCGAAAAATGTGGACTATGTGGCGGGGCCCGCCTTAAGTCCGAGTGCAATTTTGGCGCAATATTGGCTCTGAGAGAGAGACGAGTGACTGCCATGGAGGAGCATGGGTTACCTCATGACCGCTCGCCACGGCCGCCGTGGACCTACTGAGATTTACTCCACTTACATTCACCCTCACTCCCTCGCTACATACGTAATTATATAAAGAAATTACCGTATTTTAGCTATTTTGCCCTTCGGTTGCACGATCGTTGCAAGACAACCAGTGATCGTAGAAGGATGGTTTGGGTGTCATTGGAAAGCTCAATTTACGTCCTTTCAGGGATACATACTTGTATTACGCTCTGGGTCTTGTTTATGCATGAAAAAGAGCACGGAAACAACCCCATTTATGGTAAAAAAAAAACGCTGTGCGGCACGGTCAAATATACCGCCTAGCCCGATTGTAAGGTGTTCCCCTAGTATTGACATTCTCGGTGTAACATTAACTACTAACTTGAGCTGGACACATTATGTTAGAAGCATTGCTAAGAATGCCTCTAAAAAACTGGGACTCCTGTACAGAGTTCGAGAATTCTTCACTAACGAGCAGTTGGCCGTGATATATAAAAGTCATGTGCGTTCTCAGATGGATTACTGTTCACCTCTGTGGGGTGGAAGTGGAGTGGTTGCATTGAGGCAGTTGGACAAAATTCAAATTAAGCTATTAGATTAATCAATAACCCTGCAATCACACAGGACCTTCCTACATTATCCATACGAAGAAACGTTGCATCCCTTGCATTATTCTACAGATATTTTCACAGCAATTGTTCCGAGGAACTTGCTTCAATTGTGCCGCCTCTCCACATCTTTCCCCGTAGAACTAGGGCAGCTGAGAGCGCCCATGAATTTACACTTTCTCCTCCACAATGCAGAAATTCTGCTTATCAGAATTCATTTATCCCCAGAGCTACTACTCTTTGGAATTCACTTCCCTCGAATTGCTTTCCACAAACTTACAATCTACAAATGTTTAAATCCAGTTGTTACAAACATTTTATGAATGGAGGATGCCTTTAGGCACATGGACCTTTTTGTTTTATCTGTGTTTTTCCTTCCTCCGTTCATTGTCTCTTAAAAAAAAAAAAAAAAAAAAAAAAAGGGGGGGATAGTGGTTATTTTGGGGGGTCTATATATTTATATATTCATTTTTTTTTTTTTTTTTAAAGTTTCCTTCCTAGATCTCCATCAAACTGAAAAAACATCCATTAGATCCCTCTGGTAATCCTGGGATACAAAATATGGTAGCAGAGAGTAGTCAACACAAAATGATTGGTTCCATTGGTAGTGCCTCTCAAGGGACCATAGTAAAGTCAGATCTCCAATCTCGATCGATCTCATTTTGAACATTTTAATCTCAAGCACACACCCGCCTTTGGTCCAGACAACATAAGTAACATACACCTCAGATACCTAGGACCACAAGGCATTCAAGCAATCACCAACATATCAAACTACAGCTATTCAAGCAACACAATACCTGACATCTGGAAGCATGGTGTTATCATTACATTCCCCAAACCCAACAAAGACCCCACACTACGCTTCTCACACCGCCCCATCACATTCCTTTGCACCCCCTCAAAAGTCTCGGAATGCCTCGTACTACAACTGACCACACACACTCTACCCCTAGCTCCAACACAACATGACTTCAGGCCACTACACTCCACAAACACTTCTTATGGACCTTACACAAAGAGCTTTTGATGGCATCAACTCAGCTAGACCACCACACAGAACACTACTTGCCACACTCGACATTAGTAAAGCCTTTGATGCCATCCCCCCACCACAACCTAACAAACATAATCTACAACACAAAAAGGTGGCTGGCCAACTACCTAGCAGGCAGATATGCACATGTTTTATTTGCCGGTCAGTCATCTAAAATCAGAAACTTCCCAAACGGAGTTCCTCAAGGATCCGTCTTGTCTCCCCCACTCTTCAATCTATACATGCATGATCTACCCACACCCCATGCATCCCAAATAATATAGCTTCCTACGCAGACGACATAACACTCGCATGTACTGTCGAAACTCAGCAGTATTAAGATCCAATTCTTACAATTTAGTTACCCATTTAATTTACGTTTTCTATTACATTAGGTTACTCCATTTTCTATTGTGTAACCATCCAGTTATATTAAATATATACATATAATATGTATAATAGAAGTATGTGTTTAAATGATATACTTACTTTTTGTTAGTTATAATACATCTGATCAACGTATATCTATGCCATGCTATGACGGAAATTAATAATTATCAACCGAGGTAAGTTCTCAGATATGAATAACTGCGGTCATTCCCTCACAAGTCAACAAACGGGAAAGAAGTCCGTCCCTCTATAGATCGAATGAATCATCTATTATCACCGCCATCCAGCCTTCTATAAGCTTCTCTCCTCTACCTAACTGATAAGATTCTTAAGTAGTATAATCACTGGGCCCATATTATGTATTTAATATCTAATATACTGTACAGGTACCATGAAATTAACATTGAATGATAAGGTAATTTTCAAGTATTCATTCTGCTATATTTTCATATTATTTTCAATACCGATTGTTGTAACAGTCCCAACATGTACATACCAAGACTCCAACACAGCAACACGTCTCCTTCAACCCTATCTCGACACACTACATGACTGGTGCACTACAAACAGACTCAAATTAGCCCCAGCCAAATCCACAGCCACCCTCCTCACAAGCTGGACAGCCAAATACAGAAATTCCCCACGCCTCACCACACACACACACACACACACACACAAAATCCTAGGTGTAACATATGATACTTTAACCTCTGGGCTGCGCAGCCCCTGTAATATACACCATGCCCCTGTGTGTAGGTATTATGACTCTCCTCACTAAAATCGTTATTTTACCACAAATATAATTAATGCTTATCCATATGCGCCTGTTTTACGTTTAATATGAAGATAGTAACATGTTACAACAATAAAACAAGTGGGAATATCATTTGTATGGTCAAAATTGCGAATTGAAAGCGAGAGTTTCATTCATCAAGTGTGAGCCAGCCGGCAACACATCCTCCTCTCTCAAGGCCTGGAGAGAGACTGAGGCCTCTCTCTCTATCTCTCGCTCTTTCCCACGCATATACACACAGATGACCACACCCTGCACCCGGCTTTCTAATGTTTAGACGAAAATATACCAAAGAATAAGGGAATAACAGGGAAAATAGGTGATAATTGAAGGGGGGGGGGGGGATGTGGAGGAGTGATATGAGGGAAAAAAAAAGGTTTCAAGTGCTACTGGGGCCTTTTAAAAGTTGTTTTTTAGGCCTAGGATCTTAAAGAGTCCCCGCAGTCGCCCAGTAAAACCTCTTAACCCGGGAACTGCTGGGAGACTCTTAAGAGTTCCCCTGGCGGACTGCGGGGAGACTCTTATGAGTGAGTGAGAACAAAAATCAACTTTTGACATCGATTTTTTTTTTTTTTTTTTTATTTATTTTTTTTTTTTTGGCCCCTGGGCCATGCAAAATCTCAGTCCTCTACCTCCCCTCCTTCCCCACTTTCCTCCTCTCCTTCAGTTATCACCTATTTTCCCTGTTATTCCCTTATTCTGAGGTATATTTTCGTGCTAACATTAGCGAGCTGCAAGCAGGGTGTTGTCATCACTGATGGCAAGCGAGTGCAAGAGAGAGAGAGAGAGTATCGATCGACTGTGTCTCAGTGGCCTTGGGGGAAATTGGCGGGAAAGCAGGTTGCCTCACCCATACATTATACAACTCGCGGGCTATATCTCCGATTTTGACCATCCAAACGCTGTTTTCACTCGTTTTATTGTTGTTTCAGGTTAATACCTTTATAATCAACCCATAATAGGCGCATATGGATAAGTATTAATGCTATTAATGGCACAATGAATATTTTAGTGACGGAAACACCTCAAATACGTCAGCACAGGGGGACGTTTCCAATTACCCCCATGCGCACTTCAGAGGTTAAGAGTCTCCCCGCAGCTGCCGGGTTCATGACATTCAGACATGTCACAAACAAAGAACAAACTGACACCCAGACTTAACGCCCTCAAGTCACTTGCCTACACAAAATTTGGACACAACAAAGAAAGTATACCACCACAGTATACAAACAATACATAAGATCAGTGATGGGATATGCAAGCCCTGCCTGGGCTTCTAACCTAGCTTTAACACATCACAAGACCTTACAGATCATTCAAAACAAAGCCCTAACAATCATCACAGGCTGCACAGCTACTACACCTACATCAAGAAACTAAAGTCCTCAAAGTGAAAGACCACTTGGAAGTGAGAGGAACGTATGTATGTATGTACACCTACTCGCCCTACCTCCAATCCCTCTCCCAACCCCCTCTTCCTACCCACCTAGCCCCACCCATACGTCCCTAGCCATCCAGCCAACCTAGCCCTCCTATCACAAGAACATTTTCAACTACTATTCCCTCAATCCTTCCTCGTATTCCTACTCCTCCACCTATCTCTCCCCGACCACTAACCATCCCCCCCCCCCCCCCCCGCATCACCTTATCCTTCCACCTCATTTAACTTCTTCCAAAGCATACTAATCCATCCCCACAATAACTAAATCAGGCTGTCTATCCAAACCCCTGGCCCGCCACCCCCTTGATCTCCAAAACAACCAAAATCCCCCTTTGCAATCAATTCAAACCTTGTACACCTCAATCACGTCACGTTACAATAAAAGATAAAAGAGGCTCAAACTAACACAAATGTACCAATGTGTAGCACCAACTCTTACCACTTGGGCCTCATTTGTACCTTTGTGTCCGCACTCCCCCATTCAAATCAACGCAGTCGGGTCACCTTCTGACATTCTGTTCCCAACCTCCACACCGTCACTAACCTCCTGTGCCCGGCACCATGTCTTTCCCAACACCTGCACCCACCAAGATGTCTTACACAACACCTTTCATCAAGGACGTCTTCTGGTACCACAACGCAGGAGACGTCACTCGCTTTCGCTTCGCAAACCAGCTCCAGAAGACCCTGTATACACTCCTCCAACGAATACTCCTGTCTCCTTCATGTCCGTCCATCCGCGCTGTCCAGCACAGGGTGGCTGCGCTGAGAGCGTGAAGGGTCCGAGAGTTCTCCTTTGAATTTGGCGAGCTCCCGTGGTGGTGGTGTTTGGCTCGCTTCTTCTACTGCATGGGCTCTTCTAGGCTGCGGCGTCTCTTCGATGTCATGTGGTGATTCTTAGACTTGTGGTGTTTGCTTCGTCTTTCTTTGGGTGTTGGAGACTTGATTTCTCTTATGGCGTTCGTTCGTATTTCACAGGGTTCTGGTGTTCCTTCCCATTCTTGTTGACTTTCCATTTTCTGCTCCTTTCTCCTTGAATTCCTTAATTCTTTCCTGCTGCATGGTATCATTCCGATCTCGACGACCGTCTCGTTGACCCTTCAGTTTTCTTTCTCTTATCCTTTCATCGTTACTGTTGTCCCTCGAGTCTTAATTCCTTTATCTGGTCCTGTCCTTTCTATCGTATTTTATATAGTAAAATAATAGAATTTCATACTTGATGTTTTTTTTGTATTAAAATAATATAATTGTATGCTTAGTGTTTTCTTTCCTTATCAAAATACTGTAGCTTGTTGGAATGCATTAAACATTAGGTTTGCTGATTTACGAGTGCGACAAATTCGTTTTGTACCTATTAGTAAGAGCAAGAACAAATACCCTATAACTTAATTGGAGAAAGAGACATCAATTTCAAGATACCAAATGTCCCGCATGTGAAGAGGAGGAGACACAAGAACATTTCCTACTACAATGCAGGGCATATGAAGACATAAGAAAGAACATATTTTCCCTGAAGACAAAGAAGAAGAGGAGGACCAGATGGCACAACTACTACTATTGAAAAACTACAGTGAAGACGAAGCGGAAGATAGGAAAAGATGTATCACTCGTGTATGTGGAGAAGAAGGAACTTAATAATAAAAAGAGCACAACCTACATAAAATCATTTTAAAGCAAGGGAGCCGCTACAAAGGCTATCCCGAAACTACTACTGTAATTTAAGACAGTGATACCAACTACAAATTTGTAAATCTGCTAGGATAGCCTACAAAATCCGCTAGTTTGAAGGTGATGCCCTTTTATTTGGGTGATGCTCTTTAAATTTTCCGCTAGATTGGTCTTGAAAATCCGCCAGTTACTCCAGTGAATTCAAAGGTTTTTCCGCTAGATCAATATGCAAATCAGTGATGCAAATACAGTACTCTAGATCTAGCGGATAATTCGCTAAATTGACAACACTGCATTCAAAATCGTCACCTAAAGAGATTATATGTATAATTGTTTCTCTACAAACTTACATGTGTGTGTTAATCTGCACTGTGTATACACATACAAATATAATATAAATAAAATTTGGCTATTCACATTTTATAACCCAAATATGTAGGCTATGGTAATTTGTATGTGCCACATAATCAATAAACTAATCTGATTAGTATATGAAGAGTCTGGAGCACTCTAGATCTTTTAGAAAGCTTATTAGCTTTCAGTGTATATAATATTTTGTTCCCTACGGCAAGATAAAAGGCACTCAACTAAAGCCTATACGTGTGGTTGCCATGGCGACCACTTTGTGTAAACATTGAAAGTAGGTTTGGAGAGTGGGAGGGGGGAGAGGTAATGTCTTTCTTACCTTTTTTTTTCTTCCCTATTTCAGTGTTTGGTCGCCGTCACCTTGGCAACTACATTATTAAGGCACCCCTGTCCAGTGTGTGTGAGACTTAGTTTACAGAAAACTGTGGGGAACTCCTAGAGTAACCATTTTGTGTTTTCAGGAGTTTATGGTCGTCGCACTAGAGTTTCCTGACGTGTTTCAGCGTATGGGCTCACTTATTTCGTTGAAAATTACCAATTTACCACTATAGCCTAGATCATCTAGATGGATATCAGCTGACGAAGGTTCACTCTAATAGGCCTAATGATGTCCAGATACAAAAATTGGGTAAGATTAGGAGTAGGCTAGCCTAGTGGGCGTACCACTACCGACATAGCCTACAGCATAAATCATCTATAGGCCTAGGCCTAAATTGCCTAAAACATTAACCTAACCTAACCTAACCTAACCTAATGTTAACCTATGTTCTTATGTTCTAACCTAACCTAACCTAGTACTACATGAATACTAGGTTAGGTTAGGTTAGGATGTTTGGTTAGGTTAATGGGTACGATTTTAGTTACTGGACACCTATTTGACAGGTACCGCCAACGATTTAATACATATTTGTTTTCGGTTTCCATGCATCCAACACCAAGCTAGGCCTACACCCTTTTCTGGTGTACGAAACACTAAAAAAGAAATGGGGACACTTTAATAATGATAGGCCTAATATGAGACGAAACATAAAGACAACTCAGTTGCGTTCGTGGAAGTAGCGTCGATTTGTTTACTTTACGCTCGGAGTGACTTCCCGGTCCCGCTTTGGCAGTCGACTTCAAATGGCTAAGCTTAGGCCTATATAACCAGTTGTTGGGTCCATTTTTTGATAAAGACTTGCGTTATAGGCCGTGGGATACAGGACAGGGTTGAGGGGGGGGCTCTGCCCCCCCTCACGGCCTCACCCCCTCGTGAATTATAATAATCGTCATATATGTGGCCAGCAGGGGGCAAGTAAAACAGCTGGCCGTCACCTCGAGCGTCCTGGTTAAACAAACCACGACGATCCGAAGCGACGACGGACTCCCCCCGCCGCCGATTTTCGGCACAAACGCGCCGTGTTATTCTCGTCGAAAACCACATTTAAAAAGTTATTATATCGTTTTCAATACTATTACTGGACCAGAAAAAGGTGTAGCAGCTGTAGCTTTGTGTTGGATGCGTGGAAACCGAAAACAAATCTGTATTAAATCCTCGGTGGTACCTGTCAAATAGGTGTCCAGTAACTAAAATCGTACCGGTTAATGTTTTATAGATGAGTTATGCTGTATGTTGGTAGTGGTACGCCCACTAGGCTACTCCTAATCTTACCAAAACATTTTTAAACCGTAGCCTATTTAAGTAGGCTAGTGCCTAGCTCACTTAGGCTCTTATCATGATTCATAGCCCATAGGCCTAGGCTAGCCTAATTATAAAGGGTTATCATATAGGCTATATGGTGACCTTTTTCGGTAAGATTAGGATTAGTGGGCGTACCACTACCGACATACAGCATAAATCATCTATAAAACATTAACCTAACCTAACCTAACTTAGTACTACATGAATACTAGGTTAGGTTAGGTTAGGTTGTTTGGTTAGGTTAATGTTTTATAGATGAGAACTTTAGGCTATGCTGTATGTTGGTAGTGGTACACCCACTACCGGTACTCCTAATCTTACCCCTTTTTCTTCAGGTTTACCAATAGGCCTATGAATCCTCCATCCAAATTGTCCTAACAATTTTATGGGAATGCAAAGCTTTTGGTATGAATTGTGTTAGCTGACATAGCCTATCATTGTTTTGTTTGCATCAATGCATTAGCCTACGCTCTTGGAGTCGCAGTTACGTTTGCATATAATTTGACCAATTATTTCCTACTAATATTGCTAGGCCTAGGCCTATACGTAAGCCCAAATGGCGTAAATCATCTAAATAACCTTTAGTTAACCTAATCTAGTTTTATTTGGAGGGGCTGCCACCTCGGCATTCTCGCTAATTAACTATTCAGCGGGGGTGTGGGCCCTGTGGGGGCGACATCCCCCACAAATAATACTAAGTGTGGCTGGGCAAAGTTCATAAAATTTTTGCTACTACAGTACTTAGGTAGGTTACTATGAGAAGCCTTCGGCAAGAATGTTAAGTGCGGGCGTACCGCCAGCCATGTTTACACTACTACGCCTAGTGGCGTCGGACCTTTGCCATCATGTTCCCGTCTATTTTGACTGCCTTTGGATACAATAATATGTTGAGGTGGGGCTTTGCCCCCCCTCACTCCCCCATGACATATTGTCATCATCATATATATTGCCAGCAGGGGGCAAATTGCCGAAAAAAAATCGCCGTCAAAATAGACGCACGGCGATCGACAAATGTAAACATGACGGCGGGGGAGGCATCGGACCTTTGCAATTATGTTCCCGTCTATTTTGAATGCCATTGGATACAATAATATGTTGAGGGCCTCACCCCCCCATGACTTATTGTTATCATCATATATAAAATTTTAAACCGAAAAAATCGCCGTAAAAATAGACGCGAAGTTAACCGCGGCGATCGCCCTATGTAAACATGACGATCGTACGCCCGAACTCTACATCCATCCCAAGCCTTCCTCTGGCCCTCTGAGGCTCTGGACGTTGTCGGAGAGACACAAACCAAGAGTTAGAGGGGTGGAAATGAGCTAGCCTACTTGAGAAGTGCATGCAGAGTTACAGTATATGGAGGGATAGACAGACTTGGATGTAGATATGCTGGAATTTTGGAAAGTGAAAAGAAACAGCTTGAGATGGTTCAGCCATGTAGAACGTATGGGAAGTGAGAGAATGTACAAGAGTGAGGTGGAAGGACAAAGGGGGAAAGGTAAACCGAGAGAGAGGTGGAAGGATGGAGTTAAGAAGTATAGGGAAGGATGTAGATGTAGTTACCGGGTGTACCACTACCGACATACAACATAAATCATCTATAAATACTTATAATAAAATAAATACTTATAAATCTATAATACTAGGTTAGGTTAGGTTAGGTTGTTTGGTTAGGGTAATGTATTTTTGTATCCAAAGGCAGTCAAAATAGACGGGAACATGATGGGGTACACCCGGTAACTACATTCTTGCCGAAGTATATGTGTGAAAGCGGTGCTGGATGGGAGGAGGGGCGTCAACTGACGGGACAGATGCATGGGGGCGATTCGTTCGTGGCCACCCCTTCGGGGATCATGGCATCTGGCAATAGATAGATAGGCTAGATAGATACTTAGAACATTTATATAAATAATAGAGAGTGAAAGCAGATGACAGGAGAAATGTTAATGAGAAATGTGCACAAATAACTAGCGATCTCTGCTTTCTAAAGGGTCACCACGGTTACAATATTTTTAGTATCTATTTTTTCTAAAGGGTTACCGTAGTTACGATGTAGTAGTACAGTAGTAGTAGTTGTTGTTCCTTAGGCTGCCTGACCGAATAGCCCCGAAGCCCTAAGGAAGGCCAAGGCCGAGACCGGGTTTTCCCACTAAGTTCTCAAGGAGTGTGTGTTGTGTTGTTGGCATAAGTGGTTGTGTGTTATGCAGTCTTCCATAATGTGTTTGATAGTGTTGTGTAGCCTAGACAGGTGTCCTGGACGGAGTCATCCAGCCTCTTCTGATCACTCAGAAGGGCAGTTACGATATTTTTGTATTTAGTTTTCCTTTGTTTTTTTATATATTTATTCCTATACAGTATATTCATTGTACCCTAGTATTTTTTTTTCAGCTACTGGTGTATAGTAATGTAACATTCAAAATGAATCAAGTACATTTAATAAAAAGAAAGGAAAATAGTTCATTTCCGGTAAAAGTGGCAAACCGGAAACTGTCCGAGCCTGGACCGGAAGTGAAAAACCGATGGTTCCTGGTATAATGAACCGGCCGAATCACAGCACTAGATACTGTATGGTACTCTTCACTTAATTGCAAATGTACTGTTTGTGTAATGAGGGTCTTTCAAACCTTGAACCACCAGATGCCACCCCCATGCTAATGGATATGGCCAAAAGTTTTTCTTACTTCTATCATTATATATCCACAAGTTTAATTGACATTGCATTTGTAATGCGTAGATAGGCTATGCATGAGATGACTGAAGAACGACATCCCTACCTCATAATCTCACCTCATTGGGTTATAATTAATGATAATAGGATATCCCAAAATCCAGCAAATTCGATGTTTCACCTGGATCAAGCACTGGCGGAAAGGTTTAAACCCCAGTTCAACGAGGGTTAATGAAGGTAGGATGTGATGAGGATGCATTTTGTTACCACCATATACTCCCGGCTCAAGAGCTGGGCTTGGGTGGGTGCCCTGATGTTTCAGGGATTAAGTGGAAAGTTGCCACAGATTGCAAGACCGCACCGTCCTCATGGTTTGCAGGCTCAACCAACCACGCTACGGACTGTGTCAGGAATTAAGGATGTGAGGTAGAGATACAGTTTATCATCCTTATACATACCCTGGTATTTATGTATTATAAATGCAATGAAATATTAATTTGTGAACTAATTATGTCATGCTTGAGAAAATCCTTGTAGGCCTACTCATTAGCATCGTAACATGATGGATGTGACATGTAGTAGTTTTGAACATCTCGTATATGGTATGCTACAGTAATGAATTAATTTGCAGTAGGAAATGGTACCGGTACTTCTAAATTTACTGTACTGTACTTTATTGTACTATGATTGTATTTGTAGTTTGAAAGTGTTTAAGAATTCTCACTGTATTTAACTATACTGTCACTGTCCCTTGCCACCTAGCACTGTACTGTACCAACTCAATATACCCGGTACTGTAATTTACATTTACTTGATTGGTATTACGTAGTGCCATGTATGCACATGGGTTGTGTCCCAGTGGCTGGTTCTGGTGGGGTGAACCGGGGTCACTGGATCCTACCCCCTTGTCATACTTGAGAGAGGGTGCTGGGAACGGTCCCCGTGGTAGTCTGGGGATGGTAATTTCTTTTGCCAGCTTACTTACCGATTAAGACAGATTGTATAAAATATGAGTGTATAATTCGGTATTAACCCATTTAAAATTTAGTACCGCAATTATGGCCTTTGCTGCACGTCGCTAACAGGTTTGTGAACAACACCCAAATATGAACTTTGTGCCAGAATATCCGTTTTGTGCTATAGGCCTATTCAGAATTTTGTTTTACTAGGAACAAATAAGTACCAGGTAATTCAAATTATGCAATGCAGTATACTGTATAGTACTTAATACGGTACTGACATTCAGCATCGGCTAAAATAGAGGTGTAGGGTCATTTAATTGTTAATTGACCTGTCATGTCTGCTATGCTAACATAATTATTTGATAAAAAAAAACAATGAAAAACTGCAGGGTATCGCTTAGTGCAATATGTGTTTTGTTGTTTATAGTTCCAATTTCATATTTTTAAAGTGTGAAACTGGCTGCTACAATATACTGTAGCTACTACTGTACATGTAGAAAGGATAAGAGAATGAACTAAGGTATTAACAAAATAATAGTACTGTAGTGAGGTATGCCTCGCTGGAAAAAAAAATCCTATGATGGGATTCATACATACGTGGAACAAGTGGAAGATGTGCTGCTGAGTGAGAGTTCCTGGTCTACCTCTGACTCGGAGTGCTCCGGCTGCCTCCACCTCAGTCGGGAAGTTAGTTTCAACAGTGATGGTTTTGGACAACCGGGTGGTCTCGAGTTAGCAACACTACCTGCCACACAGGCTCTGTAAGTCACCACAGCACCGATCTATAGTCTGTTCCTTATGACGGGTATATAAATTATGATCTAGCCTCTATTAACTCTGGGAGGGCTGGGGCAAATGAACTGTACATTTCTACACCTATTTATTGATTGGCTCTTCCTAAATTATAGAAATATCAGCTCGATTGCTCGTGTCATTTTTGAGTTACGAGAGGTTGTGGGTCAATATTTCTAGACTAGTCATAATAAATAGACTATAGTAAGGAAAGCACTTCAATATTATATATAAACGCTTACCAGTACTGTATTATATTTTGTGTTTGACTGCAAAATTGCTAGCATGTGATTATATTGAATTTTACTACAAAATCAAAATATTATTCCTTCACTAGAATGGCTAACAAGAGATAGTTGAACTGCAGAACAGTACTCAGCTATAGGCTACAGTACATTGTTCTTCATGTACAGAAAAATGCCTATGTTTCCACTTGTCCTCCTGCTCCAGCGTACACCCATCACACTGCACTCAGTAGCACAACTCTAGTTAACCCCTTCCGTACCGGCGACATTTGTTTCCTTTTATTCTAGCCATATTTAGACAATTTTGTGAAACTTAAGAAGTATCTGTGCTTTTCTGTGGTAGTAAAAATGGTTAATGAAGATAGTGCGAAGCCTTCTAATTGCTGGAGGCCCTGTTTAAGCTGAACAAAATTGTCTAATAGTAGCCAGAATAAAGCTAAAAGACGTCTCCGGTACAGAAGGGGTTAACACCAGACAAATATTTCAAGGATGTTCAACTCCATCAGTAAATGTTTTTATTAATTACTGTATGGTACTTTGGTTTTGTCAAATTTAAGACAATTTAAATCTATTAAGGAATAATCTCCTGTAGTTAAGGTTTAGCTAAGAAATACAGGGTTTTAACCTTATAACTCCAAGAGGTTTTTCCTAATGTTAATAACATTGTCTGGTGTATTTATGTTAGTATGAAAACTTGTCAGCTTGAAAGGTTTTGAGTGCTACTTCCCCAGTGCATGTTAATTTGATATAATATTTTATCACACTGAGCTGTCGTACCAACAGTGTTTTGTCTATTATTGTGTGATGCTTATTATAAGGTATGTTGGTAGTTTGGATTTGGTTAATGTCAAACTTGGGATTCAAGACTGACCATGATTGATGTATACTGTATTATCACTGGCTGCACTATATGCTTGTACAGTATATAATTTACATGGTCATATATATTGTATTTCACATGTAACAGATATATGTGCTGAATATCTTATCAAGTATATTGAATTCTATATTATTTCAGTATTACTGGGTATTACAACAAATATACAGTAAATGAGACGTGTCCATAACTACCATTTATTATGTACCGGTATGTTAATAGGTCAGCCTGAAGGCTTTCCAATCCGTAGTATCCTCATTTATCAATACTTTACATTACAGTAGAGTATTGATTGTGTGTGATGTGTTACATACTTTACATTACAGTAGAGTATTGATTGTGTGTGATTTGTTACATACTTTACATTACAGTAGAGTATTGATTGTGTGTGATGTGTTACATACTTTACATTACAGTAGAGTATTGATTGTGTGTGATGTGTTACATACTTTACATTACAGTAGAGTATTGATTGTGTGTGATTTGTTACATACTTTACATTACAGTAGAGTATTGATTGTGTGTGATTTGTTACATACTTTACATTACAGTAGAGTATTGATTGTGTGTGATTTGTTACATACTTTACATTACAGTAGAGTATTGATTGTGTGTGATTTGTTACATACTTTACATTACAGTAGAGTATTGATTGTGTGTGATTTGTTACATACTTTACATTACAGTAGAGTATTGATTGTGTGTGATTTGTTACATACTTTACATTACAGTAGAGTATTGATTGTGTGTGATTTGTTACATACTTTACATTACAGTAGAGTATTGATTGTGTGTGATTTGTTACATACTTTACATTACAGTAGAGTACCGGTATTGATTGTGTGATTTGTTACATACTTTACATTACAGTAGCGTATTGATTGTGTGTGATTTGTTACATACTTTACATTACAGTAGAGTATTGATTGTGTGTGATGTGTTACATACTTTACATTACAGTAGAGTATTGATTGTGTGTGATGTGTTACGACAGAGTATCAATAGGTGTATATAATTTCAGTGACAACAGTTGTGCATGGAATGTTCAAGGCAATGCCAACTACCTGGGCAGTGCCAGCAGTCATTGTGTGCTGGCAGGAGGACTAAGACATCACACTGACCTCTCTGCTCATACCTCAGGCTCACCCATAAGGTCAGTCACATCATACTGTGTTGGTGGTGTAATGGTTTAGGTGCTTATGTTCTGGGTGCAGTGTCCCAAGTTCTAATCCCGGGAGGACCATATGCTTTCATTAGTTTATTCAAGTACATTGGGGTTTGGAAGGGACTCGTTAGCCTTGGTCGGCAACTCATCTAGGGGAGACAACCTTATACTAATCCGGGTGGATGGGACTCGTCAGCCTTGGTTGGCAACCTGTCTAGGGGAGTAAACCTGATACAAATCCGTACTGCTTACCTAAGGGTAAGGCAGGTTAGTGGATGGATTAGCCAAACACCACTGTAGAAAAATAGTGCTAACAAGATACACAGAGGGCCTCGGAGTCGGACGGATCCTAAATTGAGTGGTCAATCCTGTAAGTCCTTCACTAAACTGGCTCAGGTTGTCCCTCTCACAGGGAATAGGTCCGCTTGGGGGCATTCTGTGTATGGCCACCCTTGTAAGGGGACTAAGGCGTCCGGCAATAGATAGATAGATTGGAGTTTGTAATTGATGATTAATGTTAAGAACGGGGTGTTACTTATTTATCAGTTACACACATATATAGTTCACCTTTACACTTGTACCTTATACCCATTATGGATAATAAAAGTAGGTTTTCAGTTACCGTACTCTACTAAGAAAAATGACATCATCTTACAATTTATCAAAGGAATACAATATAGTTAATTATATTGTTGCTACCTCCATAGACTTTATTTCTTCCTGAGGCCAGCTCTGTGAGTGTTTTGTTCTAAAACTCAGTGATGTGGTATAACTACTTTACAGTAAAACTTTCCTTCCTTTGTGGAGGGAACCTGTGTATGATGGAGTAAAGATTATGCCCCCCCATGTAACTCCTGTGTATCAGTCCATACTAAATAGAACAGCGAGGCTCATATTTGATCTGCCTCCAAGAACCCCCACTTCTTCATATTTGATGGAGCTGCACTGGTTGCCAGTTAAAGCTAGGATAGAGTTTAAGTTGTGTCTTTTGACTTTTAAGGCACTTATGTTTGGCGAACCTAAGTATCTTGCTGACCTCTTGAGACGCCCTTTGGCACGTTCTGGTGTGATCCTGAGAAGCGGTGATGATGTGCTGCGTCTTGATGAACCGGTAGCTATCCAGCAGTCCTCGTTCTCTGATCGGTCCTTTTCTTTCGTGGCTCCTAGGTTATATAATTAATTGCCTTTATCAATTAGACAGCTGAACTCCATAGACTCTTTCAAAAAACAGTTGAAAACCTTTCTCTTTTGCAGGAGTTATGATCTTGCAAGTGGCACAGTGACAGGTCGTTACAGACTCTAACTGCTGCCATGTTAAATAATTGTTGCTTGAACTACGGTTGAACTGCACCACACTTCTCTTGATTGTGGTGCACTGAGTTACGAGCGCTAGTGAATTCCTCTGGAAGAATTGGCGCTTACGAGAAATAAAAGACCAGATTATTATTATTATTATTATCATATAAGCAAGTAGGAGAGTGGGGCAGCAGGAACATTTGTCAGCCAGAGTGGACAGAAGGGTGCTGAGCTGGTATGGTCATGTTGAACGAATGGGAGATGAAAGGCTTCTATCTATCTATCTATTGCCTGACGCCGTGATCCCCGAAGGGGTGGCCACGAACGAACCGCCCCCATGCACCTCTGTCCCCAGTCAGTCGACGCCCCTCCCCCCAACCAGCACCGCCTTCGTTCATGTAGTTCCTCACTCCATCCTTCCACCTCATATTCAGTCTACCTCTCCCCCTCTGTCCCTCCACCTCGCTCTCGTACACCCTCTTAGTCATTCTCTCGCTTTCCATACGTTCCATATGGCCGAACCATCTCAAGTTGTTCCTTTTCACACTTTCCAGCACATCTACCTCCACACCACACCTCCTTCTTACTTCCTCATTAGTCTGTCTATCCCTCCATGTAACTCCGCACGCACTCCTTAAGTAATTCATTTCCACTGCTCTCACTCTTGGTCTGAGTCTCTCAACCAACGTCCATGCTTCGCTTCCGTAAGTCAGTGTCGGGATTACCACACTGTCATGCAAGGACTTCTTCACTTCCATACTGACCACCCTATTTCTTGTTACTGCTTTTAGCGTTCCTACAACCCTCTTCCCCTGTTGTACCCTCTCCCGCACCTCTTCATCCATAGTCCCATCTTTACTCAACACATGAAAGGCTTACAAAGAGAATATGTGAGTCAGGTACAAGGGGAGATAGAAGGGCAGGAAGACCCCCATTGAGATGGAGAGACTGTGTAAGAAAGGCTTTGGATGATAGAGGAATGACTATAGATCAGGCAGGGGAAGTGGTGGTGGACAGGAGTGAATGGAGAATGCTTGTGAATAGTTGAGTGAACACGTGGTCATTTGGAGTAAGGGGTCGGGCGCAAGTTGGACTAGATAATAGTCCATCAGGCGCCTGGCCCGGGGAGACGATTAATATGAAGGGTGCGCCTGGAAGTGTGGTGGGAGGGCTTGTGGCTTTGGCTCCGCTGCATGTCTGCCTGCTGAGATCGGAACCTCTCCGGGTGGTCGGGGGCCGGGGGAGTGCTGGAGCGACCTTGGTGACCCTGGTCTCTGGTTCTTCTCCTGGGTGACCTGGATGTGTGTGAGTTTGTGCTTTTTATCTGTGTTTATTTGTTGTTTTATGTTGTTTTTGTGTTTTCCCTGTTCTTGCTCTGTCTTGAGTCGGCTACCCCCAAAATGGGGATTGGGCCTGAGCATATAGATAGAATAGATAGATATAAGCAACTAAGAGGACCGTTTCTGGATTCCCCCCCCCCCCCTCCTCGTATAAGTGAAGGATCACTTATATGGATCACACGTAAGCGGATGATTGACTACATTTATTATTACATTATTAGCTGTAGTTGAGATCATAATTACTCTTGTACATAATAGTTAATGTTATTTTTTTATGTTGGTAGGGGCGGGATGTTGCAACAGTTGGCGTTGTTGGCTGCTGGTGCTCAACCATGGCACCACAACATCTGTACTGCGCACAACCGACGCCTCGCCTATGCTGCCACACTCGCCATATATGTGTATGAGGTTAGAAAGTGCATCACCGCACAATTTTTTCATCTTGTTATATTATTATCACCACTACTACCACCATCACCAGCACAACTATCACCACTGCACAATTTTTTTTCTTCATTTTATATCACCAGCATCATTATCACCCCTTCGCTATTTATTTAGAATTCAAATCATGCACAATAATAGCAATGCAACCTAAATAACCAAGAATTGTAGCTTGTAACTCACCTTGGCGCTAAAACAGGGGTCAATGGGTACAAGCGTCGGTCTGAGATTGTGAGTGCAGCTTTTCTAAGAAAACACACATGAGGAGGCTCAGCATGTAAAAATAATGTTGAAATTCCATACTATGTACAGTAAGTATAAACATTTTTGCCTAGCTAGCTGAACACATAAAATACTGGAAGTCATAAACTGATCCAAGATGGCGTGGCATGGCGTTGCTTCTCATCTGGTTGATCATCGAGGGCCCCAAGAAAGTCCCTATGGTGCTTAAAAACTAATCAAGCTACCCATTCCTATACAGTCGATCACTGTGTGTATGTATTATAAACTCACTAATGCAGAACTGCGATGAAGTAAGAGAAGCGACCATGTGGAGGAGTGAGAAGTGGCACACATCCACCCTCAGTGAACACCAGAGTGAGGGAGGACACTTGAAGTCCCTCGCATGTGCAGAGGGATGCACAATGAATGGGAAGCGGAGAACAGGAAGACAAGGGCGCCCTACTCAAATCAAACTTTTCTTTTTATATATAAATTCTGTTTTATGTAGTGGCATACACATCAATGATGCCCCCTAAGAAATAGATAAGGTATCACTTAGGATGTTTACAGTTTCTCAGAATGGTGTATCAGCTGAAGCCCAGGTACATGTAATGGTATATGGGAGCCATATAAAGTATTAGGCCTATAGGCTATGAGTCATTAACTCAATAGACACTAACAAATTATTATAATTGTATCAGTGACTATATTAAACTTGGATTATGTTAAGTGGCTGAATTATTTTAAAGCTTGAAATCCGAAGCTATTAACCAAAATTTATTCTAGGAATTGCTTTTGGGATTTCCCCCTCTTAACTAATAATTCATAGCTGACAACCTGACTTTCATAAAAATCCAGTGTTAACGTTACTCATATTATACCTAGAGACCCTATAGTAACAGAGATAGGCCAACCTTTGTCATATTGGTGCTACTGGTGCCATTGACCTCTCCTTGCAGTCAAATTAGTCCATACCCATAATAAACATTCAACAATACTGGTACAGTATTAGATAATTATATAGTTTGGTCTTTGCATCTAAATTCTACATACTGTACAGTACAGTACTGTAATCCAAAATATAATATCACTCCATTGTCTGATCATTATAGCACCAAAATAGTGCCTAATGAAAAAGCTGGCCAATTTCTCTTACTACTGGATCTTTATTTTAATGTAAAACTTGCAAAATAAACAAACCAAAACAGGAACGACACAATAGAACGACAAAATAATTTATCAAAATCGCCATGTGAAAATAACGATTTAGCAAAATTTAATTTTGAAATACAGTAATAGAACATAAAACCACCACATTGAATGTATTAGAAAGTTCAGGACATTCTGGTAAATTATTTTCAATTCTGTATGAATAAAGAAACTGCAATTTAAGTCAATATTCTATTTAATAACATTTGTAATTTGACAAGATAATGACAATAATACAGAATGCATACAGCACATATCGGGTAGGTACCTGTGAGCATAGCATGAACACATGACCCCTACCAACTGCTACCCTACAAATAACCTACATTTAGTGTACAAATAGAATAAGGATATCACAAATGCAAGCAATTGATACTATCAAAAGTGAATAGATACAATAAAATAAAGTAGAATAATTGCAAAATATGAAGAAGCAACAACAGATTTAAACAAAGAGTACTCTTTTAACACGAACAATGAAAATGAAAAATAAAATTAATAATAACAATAGAAGTAGATAAACAATCATATACTGTACAGACAAACAGTAAACAGAGGTTATACGAGAAACTTCAAATTATAAATGCTTGATTAAAATTATTGATATCAAACTTAAGAATAGTCACTATAATTGACCTTAAAAAAGATTCATTTCTGCAACAGTTTTCTTACTGTATAGGTAATGTTCCTTTTTTGTGTTCCAGGCTGAGGTGGGCAGCAGTGAGTGGCAGTTGTTTAGTATTCTGGCCGATCACCGTAAGACCATCACTTGTCTCCACTGGCATCCTTGTAATGAAGATTTACTAGCTAGGTCAGTTTGAATCTCCTTTAGATGTTTTAATTTTGAATCTAGCCTTAATTATGTTACATCATTAAGGGCGCGATGACGTACTCCCCTGTCTGACGGTGAACACAGACTGGCCATTTGCTCGAGTATTGATTTTCTCGCTATGTAACGTCTTTTCATACAGTGTTGCCAATATCCTGCCTATTTTGTTCACATCGATTGCTATTCTCGTGCGGATTGAGTGGTTTGTTTTTTGCCACCAAATTTCTGAAGGCTTGCCCTGGCTTGGGATCGTTATTAGCGTGGTTGTACACTTTAGGAAAAACCTCCAAACCACTCAATTTGCAGTTCTGCGCATCAAGGGGTTATATGGGCAACTATTATAATTTGTTTACTATTCTACCCTAAGCCATATTTTACTTGTATTGATTCAAATAGTAGTTTCAGAGTGTGTACAACGTACCTATTATAGAATTGAGGTTCATCTCTAGAAGATGTTGGTTTGACCGTGCAAGTGGCATCGAGATATCGGCTCGCTCTGGGAGCTGACGAGATAAACGGTGTATAAACAACTACGCTGGATAACGTAGAGGTTACTACCAGTACTAAATCTTCTTGTTTTTACCATTCCTTGGAATGCCACATATATTTGTTGATTTCATTAATTGAGTTTAGAGGTGAAGTTAGTTGGTGGAAAAAACATAATAATTCTATTTATTTATAATGACAAATATACTATGTGAAATGCTATCTTTCTGATTTTAGAGTATCAAAAGTGGTCATTGTCTGATTTGTTGTGTGGGTTATTTTCCATCTCGCGGGTCCCTATTATATATTTCCCCATTAGAAGTTAACTTCGCATCTTGAACATTAGAGTTTCTCCTGTTATTTTTTGTCCCTATTGAGTACAAGATGCGTGATCTTACATAAGAACATAAGAACATAAGAAAATGGGAGTCTGCAGAAAGCCGATTGGCCTAAGCAAGGCAGATCCCTGTCCCACACAACCCCAAATCAATTACAAAGCCCAATTATAGGCTCAACACTCTAATACCCTGAGGATCATCCTACCAAAACGGTTAGAAGACGCAGGATTATGGGGGTCTGCAGAGCGCTGATTGGCCCAACCCGGCTGATCCCCCTTCACACCCAACCCTTCTCGTCCATATGCTTATCCAATTTTATCTTAAAGCTCCCTACAGTTTTAGATCCCACTATAGCACTTGGTAGTCCATTCCACCCATCTACAACTCTGTTACCAAACCAATATTTGCCTATATCTTTTCTGAAACGAAATTTATCTAATTTGAAACCATTGGTACGAGTTCTTTCGCTATCACTGAGCTTTAGTACATTTGTCATGTCCCCTTTGTTAATCCCACTAACCCACTTGAACACCTCTATCATATCCCCTCTAACTCTGCGTCTCTCTAACGAATGTAAACCTAATTTCTTCAACCTTTCTTCATACGGAAGATTTCTAATATTATGGATAATTTTTGTCATTCTACGCTGTACTCTCCAATGAATCTATGTCCATTCTGTAATAAGGACACCAAAATTGACCAGCATAATCCATATGGGGTCTCACTAATGACAAGTAAAGTTTTAAGATAACATCAGCAGTTCTGTTACTCACACTCCTAGAGATGAACCCGAGAATCCTGTTTGCCTTATTACGAACGCCTATACACTGTTTTCTAGGCTTCAAATCATTGCTAACAAACACACCTAGATCTTTCTCGCAGTCTGAATTTTCTAATTCTAAATTAGCTAGTTTATATTTAACATTTGTTTGCATCTTCCCTATCTTTAATACCTTGCATTTGTCAATGTTAAACTTCATCTGCCAATTTACTGACCATTCATGTAAGGTATCTAGATCCCTTTGGAGGCACTCTATATCGTTATCTGAATCAATTGATCTCCCCATTTTAGTATCGTCTGCGAATTTACTTATCCTACTAGTTATACCTAAATCTAGGTCATTTATGTATATAAGAAACAACAGGGGACCTAATACCGATCCCTGGGGGACACCACTTTTGACTGCTCCCCACTCTGACTTGGTACCATTTATGCTGACTCTCTGTTTCCTACCAATTAGCCATGACCTAATCAGTACTAATATAGTATCCAATTGATTATGGTAAAAAAAATTAGTTCTTATGTGATACATTGGTTTGTTTCAGTGCCTCCCTGGATCAACGAGTGTGTGTGTGGAGTGTGAGCAGACAGTCAGTCCTGTACGCCATCAGCATCTGTCGGGTCCCCACGGTCGTTGCTTGGTGCACTGGACACAGGTCTCACATTTAATTGTTTTGTTTTTTTCAGCGAGCACTCCAGTCTCTGTTTCATACATACATGCATGCAATGGTTTAGTGTCCTTTTCCATTAAATTTGTAATGGGTCAAACGGTGTTGCCTTTCGTGGTTTAGTGTCTTTTTTTTTCCATTACCTGTACAATTGTAGTGGTTCAAACGAGGTTACCTTGATTGGTTTAGTGTCCTTATTCATTACATTGGTAATGGCTCAGACTTGGTTGCCTTTCAGTAGTTGAAGTGTAGTACAATAGTCCTGCCAGAACACTGCCCGATCATGCCATCACTGTGACTGATGTTGGCAAAGTACTAACTGTGCCTCAGCAAGACTTGGCAAAGTCCCTTTGCAGTATCTGCAACTTTACCAGCCAAACAGATATTTTCTCCACCAACTCAACCTTAGATGAAATAAATCAAGATGTCCCTGTACTTAATTTTAATTCGCCTGAAATTCCCTCACTTAAGATCCACACCAGACATGTCAAAACTATTTTGCAGAATCTCTCAGTAGATAAGGCTCCTGGTCCAGATGAAATTCCTCCAATAGTACTTAAGAATTGCTTCTTGGTGCTCGCTCCTGTATTGGCAAATTTTTTCCGTCTGTGTACTCATACCTCATGCTTCCCAGTACCCTGGAAAGAAGCAAACATCCATCCAGTTCCTAAAAAAGGTGCCTCTTCAGATCCATCAAACTACAGACCAATAGCTATAACTTCCACTCTTGGTAAAGTCTTTGAAATTATATTAAATAATCACATAATTAAGCATCTTGAGAAAATAAATTAATCAGTGATAGGCAATATGGTTTTAGACGATGTCGATCAACTGCAGACATGCTTTGCCTTCTTACGCATCAACCAAGCTACAGACCAACATGGTGAAACACATACAATAGCACTGGATATATCAAAGGCATTTGATAGAGTCTGGCATCAATCCTTATTGTCGAAGATGTCACACTACGGCCTTGCATCATTAGTTCCACTAATTTCTTCTTATCTTCATAACAGAAAAATACGTGTAATGGTAGATGGCCTTTATTCTCAATTTCACTCAATAAATGCTGGTGTTCCCCAGGGATCAGTTTTGGCCCCAATTCTGTTCCTCATTCATATCAATGATCTCATATCTACCACTCATAATTCAATACATTCCTACGCAGATGACTCAACACTCCACAGTTCCTTCACATTTACCAATTCTTTCACCCAACCCGATCTTATAAATTCAAAAATAAACACTGCAATTTCTCTGAACCAGGACCTTTCTAGAATTAATGGATGGGGACAAAAGAATCTAGTTTCCTTTAATGCACAGAAAACCAAATACATTCAATTTTCTAACCGACAGAATCTCACTGACTCCCATATATTTTTTAATGATGTAAATATTCCCACTTCCCCTAGTATTGACATTCTCGGTGTAACATTAACTACTAACTTGAGCTGGACACATTATGTTAGAAGCATTGCTAAGAATGCCTCTAAAAAACTGGGACTCCTGTACAAAGTTCGAGAATTCTTCACTGACGAGCAGTTGGCCGTGATATATAAAAGTCATGTGCGTTCTCAGATGGATTACTGTTCACCTCTGTGGGGTGGAAGTGGAGTGGTTGCATTGAGGCAGTTGGACAAAATTCAAAATAAAGCTATTAGATTAATCAATAACCCTGCAATCACACAGGACCTTCCTACATTATCCATACGAAGAAATGTTGCATCCCTTGCATTATTCTACAGATATTTTCACAGCAATTGTTCCGAGGAACTTGCTTCAATTGTGCCGCCTCTCCACATCTTTCCCCGTAGAACTAGGGCAGATGAGAGCGCCCATGAATTTACACTTTCTCCTCCACAATGCAGAACTTCTGCTTATCAGAATTAATTTATCCCCAGAGCTACTACTCTTTGGAATTCACTTCCCTCGAATTGCTTTCCACAAACTTACAATCTACAAATGTTTAAATCCAGTTGTTACAAACATTTTATGAATGGAGGATGCCTTTAGGCACATGGACCTTTTTGTTTTATCTGTGTTTTTCCTTCCTCCGTTCATTGTCTCTTTAAAAAAACAAAAAAACAAAAAAACAGTGCTACAAGACAGTACCATAAGAAGACTTTATTCTAAAAGACGAACGATTGTCCATACTTACATCATTCTCCCACCCCCTTTTATGTCCTAATGGCGGCATTCTAGCCAGCCCTGTTCAGAGCTGCCTCACTTGCCAGGTTCTTCGATTAAAGATCAGACGGCAAGATCTGATCCCACGTCTTTCTTTGTCTGCCTCTTGGTGCAGCTCCCACGTTCATGGACTTGCAACTTTTCACCCAACTTAGTTCATCCATCCTCTCCACATGTCCAAACGTGTGAGCATTGAAATCACCCTGGATGGATATGTCAGAGAAGGGAGAGATGGCTAGAATGTGTTCCACTTTAGAAGTAAGATTGTCAAAGAATTTTGGATTTGCAGTAGAATTAATAGAGAGATAAACAGCACTGATATATTTAGTTAGAGAGTGACAAGATAGCTTAAGGCAGAGACTTAAGAATTCAGAAGGGTCAAAATTGGGAACACAAGAGCAAGTAAGATTGTTGCGTACGTTCACGCAACATCTACCTTTGGCTTCGAAATGAGGATAAAGATACAATGTATGTATGTATGTATATACTCTGGCCGACTCTAGACAGAGCCCAAACAGGGACATCGCACACATCAGAAAAAAAGAAACAAAACACAAAATCACACATATCTAGGTCGTCTAGGAGAAATACCCTGAGACCCAAAGATGTCTTGGTAGTGTAAGGCATAAGTGCGCGGAATTTCAGTGTGAGTATCCTAGGTTTGAGTCCTTGGAGTGCCACATGTATTTGTTGATTTCATTAATTGAGTTTAGAAGTGAAGTTGGCTGGTGAACAAATATAATAAATAATTATGAATAGCAATTTCGCTTTCCCCCTGAATACCAATATTATAAAAAAAAAAAATCTCCCTTCCCCCTTGAATACCATAATTTTAAATGGTCTTTTTCCCTTCCTATCCCCAGGGATCTGTTGTCATTCTGTACCCAGCATGGTCCACTGCAGCTATGGGACTACGCGGACAACAGTGAGCCGTATGCCTTCAGGGAGGACTATGCCTACACCCAACCCATTGTCACATATCGCTGGCACCCCAACGTCCCTGGCAGGCTGGTTATTGGGCACCATGATGGCAAGCTCACTGTCTATCGGGAAGGTTAGTCAAAGTTACAGTGGCTAACACTCTAGCTCAGCCCATCTTGGAGCTATCTGTAAGATGTTTGAATTGTAGTTTTGTATTAAACAGAAACTAAAGGTGAAGTCATAGAGGTGTTTCATGACTATAGACCTTAACTATGCCTTGTAGCTAGTCCTTGTGTATACCAATCAAAGAGTCTTCCCTCCCCTCACTCCCTCTGCCACAGATGCGACACTCTGGCACGCGGGCTCCACTATTATTGACACAACAGACACCTCCAATAACAACAATAAGTGTTGTCAGTTTTTCACTTCAGGTAAATGTTGCAGTTTGAACTCTCTTGCTTCTTGCAGTGTTGTTGCCGTTTGCTAATGGGCAATGTGTATTTTTATAAGCATATTACTATAGCACCTTGAATTACTCTGTATTCAGTATTAGAAGCAACATTTTAAGTCTTCTATATACCGGTATATGATTATTCTTTAGATAATGTGAAATAAAGATTCATAGATTTAACAGGAAACCTACTCCAACACTACACCATTTTTATAAATTATTATTTCTATTTAAATATTTACATAAATACTGAAGTTGACATTGCACTAAATTATTATTATTTAGCAGTAGCTATTACGTATCTAACGTAATGCTTGTATCTGCAGTATATAGTCCGTCCACTTTGGCAGCGACGATGTCTTATCAGCACCTCAACTGCGCTGTGATATTAAAACATTCTAGGTGAATGCACTTAATTATAGTACTCTCTTGGTATGTTATACATACCCAAAACAAGTAGCCAACAGGCAGGGTTGGTGGATGAGACGGTGTCAGCAGGGGGACCACTATGTAAGATGTCTAAGCCTGGCTCTGTATCCCTCACGGTCACAAAGTGGAAGACTTCCGCTACCAAGTCCAAAGCTTTCTTGCCGGAACCTGGGTTTAATGCGGCCACCTCCATAGTTTCCGCAGACACGGGATGCCATCGCTCTGTGTCTCCCACGGCCAAGACCCCACTCTCCTCCCATTGCGCGGTTGCGCTGCAGACTAACTTGAAGCCGACGAGCAAAGTTGTCAATCACCAAAATGGTCCGATTATGCCATGTTTTGAGATGGCCACCCAGGCTGTGCATTTCACAGAGTGCAGATTCATGCCATCAGGAAGGAAGAGTGTGTCAGGGTGAATGACAACTTTGCACGTCGGCTTCAAGTGTGTCTGCAGCGCAACGGTAGTCATTTGGAACATGTGCTCTAATGGATGTATCCTTTGAGCTAGAGACTTCAAATCTTTAGTTTTTTAATTGTTATAATATCAGCTTCTAGAAAATGTAATCTTTTTTGGAGTTTCTTGTCTGAGTAATAAATTATTATAATGTTGATGGGTTGCATCTATTTTGAGACACCCTGTACAATAACAATAAGTTACCTTATAAGTAAGTGAAAGTGCAAGTGACACAAAATATGCACAGTACTAGTAATGGTTACAAGTAACAATGACATAAATTGTTAGTGAAGTGACACCTTAAACAATAAACATGCATATAAGAAATAATAACCATTCACTCATTGGTCTTCTCTCGTGTTGATTATTGCAATGCCCTGTTGGTGGGTCTTCCAAATTATATTTTAAAGAAAGTTCAGTCTGTTCTTAACAGGGCCGCAAGACTAATTTTTGGTGTTCCACCTAGAACTCCTACTACATCTCTTCACATAGAACTGCACTGGCTGCCAGTAAGAGCAAGAATAGAATTTAAGTTGTGTTTGGTGACTTTTAAGGTTCTCAAATTTGGTGAGCCTAGGTACCTTGCGGAGCTGCTCAGGCGCCCACCGGCACACCATGGTGTAGTTGTGCGTCATGACAATGACCCTTTTCGTCTTGATGAACCAAGGGCTTTCCAGCAGTCTTCTTTCTTTGAGAGGTCATTCTCCTACATGGCTCCGAGGTTGTATTAAAATGTAAAACTTGCAAACTAAACAAACCAAAATTGGGACAAGGACAATATAAAGTCAAATTAAATTATCAAAATCGCTATGTGGAAACAACGCTTACTAAAATGAAAATTATTAAATAAAAGAACACAATCCACCACATAGGGTGTACATTACTACATGAGCAAGTTAATCTGTTTCCCAAGCAAACTAATCGCACATATAACAACGCACTATCGTCACGTTAAAGGAAGTAGTCAAGTTTGGGAAGTCCGGGACGTTCTGGCAAATTTTACTAAACTCTGCATGAATAAAGAAACTACATGTTAAATGTCAAAATATTATTTAAAATCAAATTTGCAACATGACAAGACATTAACACTAGTACAAAATACAAATATTGATAAGATATCTATACTATTACAAAATAATATATAAAATACAGTACAGCACTCACTAACGATAGTGCTATCGGGTAGGTACCTGTAAGCATAGCATGCCTCAAGTGACCCCTATCAATAACTACACTACAAATAACCTACATTTATAGCACAAATAAACTAAGGAAATCGCAAAAGTAAGCAATTGATACTATCGACAATGAATACATATAATATAAAGACAGATAATTGCAAAATATGAAGTAACAACAGATTTAAACAAAGAGTACTCTTTTAACAAGAACAATAAATTTAAAAAATCATCAATATTAAAATTAATAATAGAAAAAGAAAAAGATAAACAATAAATACAGACAAAAAGTAAGCAGAGGTTATACAAGAAACTTCAAGTTAAAAATGCTTGATTAAAATTATTGATGTCAAATTTTAGAATACAGTCACAATAATTGACCCTAAAAAGATTAAATTTATGGAACAATTTACTTGCCTCAAAACCTCTGTCCACTAAGAGTCTGTATAGTAACCTAGCTCTAGCCCAAAAGTCATCTACTTTAGTGCAGATTTTACAAAATCTTATTAATTGGGAATAAAAACAATTATAAGTTATTTTACTATCGATATTACTGCTAGGGAAAGGAAAGTTTATTACGTTAAAATTTAAATCATCAACTTTGTGATATACTTTAAGTATGCACTGTTCATTAACAATCTCTATATTTATATCAAGAAAATTTTCAACTTTATAATTTACGTTACATTGTGTGAGGGGAATAGAATTAGGGTAAATAAGTTTAGCAACTTGATTAAAATTTAACAAATTGCAAACGAGAATATCATCAATATATCTACTATTATTACTTAACAATTTAGCAAGTGCTAATTTTTCTGGGATTTTATTTTTCTTGCTACTGTCAACTAAGTCTTATATATTTAAATTCTAAAGCAAGCAAGAATAAGTCTGCAATTAAAGGGCTAGCATTTCCACCCATAGGAATTCCTAATATTTGTTTGAAAATGTACGGCCCGAATCTAACATAAGCATTGAAAAGGAGGAATTTAAGGGCATCTTTAAGTTTAGTTCTATCAAAATATACAGAACTAGTGGGAGTAGAGCTAAGTGATGCATTATTAAAATATGTATAAACATTTATGAAATAATTACAGTTTGCCGCTGTCCATGAGACAACTGAGTTCTGTTGAATGCTTCAAGAGACAACTTAAGACTTTTCTCTTTGAGAGAAGCTATGATCTTGAGAGAGGTGTCATGACAGATGGCTATAGAGTTTAGGCTGTTTTGCCACTGCTAGTGATTGTTAAATGTGTGTTGTATATAAGCCTTCTTTTGATGCATTGATTTTGTTCTTTTTTCTTTCTCTTTCCGAGCGCTAGTGAATTCTTCGGAAAAATTGGCGCTTATGAGAAATAAGTAACATGCTTATTATTATTATTATACAGTATACAGTACTGTACTTGTACTGTAGTATGTGAAAGTTACACATAAACCTGTTTTACGAATATCCTGATAATAAGTACAAGTGACAGTGACACATAGAACTGTACATTATTAACATTAATACCATACATAAAAGTGACAATGAAAAGTTCATAAAATAAATAATAACCATAATAGTAAAATTGCCAACACTTGGAAATGTTTTTGTACCTTTATTAATATTAGTAACTAGATTGAAGGTAAATTATTTTAGGCAACACAATTCTTACAAAGCTTTAATTCTGATGCTGTCAGACTAGAGTTGCTAGAAATTGCTGTTGTAAAACTGGTGTTACACGAGCGATTTTTCCGTCAATTTCTACGAGCAATTGTAGTATGGCAGGCTTACAATTTCAGTTATATCCGAAATCTGCCATCTAATATAATCTTCCTTCAGTTTAGTTTCCGATCCCAATGTGAAAAAGACTCAAAATATCACGAGAAAAAACTTGCTCATCGAAAATTGACGGAAAAAGCGCTCGTGTGACAGTGGCTTAAGTCTGCTTTTCTATTGGTAACAGATATTGGCAAGCCCCGGTACTCTGCCTTCCCTGAGGGTGGTGGAGTGGTGAATGACGATAGTGATGGACCCCGACTGGTGGCCTTAGAGTGGGACACGTGCTCTCCTGATTACATCTTGGTGGCGTATCGAGGTGGAGCGCTCTGGCTGGTGGACGTTAACACCATGAGGGTCATCACTAAGTATGTGCTACCCTTAGCTGCTAGTGTGGGCACCCTCGCTTGGCTACCCGACGCACCAGGAATCTTTGTTACAGGAGGTTTGTGGTATTCATTCACTGCTTTACTATCCTCACCTTTAGGAATCAATAATATTATACCAGTTCCATATGTGAAAGTATTAAAGTTTTTAATGTATTTTTATGTCAATATATACAGTACCGTAGAGAGATTGATTCTGTATTGGTATTATTATTCTGTATAAAAGAAAGTGCATCTCATTTGATTAAGCAGTCATATATAGCACAAAATATGGTAATGCCTTTCAAAGTTATTATAAAGTTTCTATATTAATGTTTTGTTATTTCTTTGTAACCAGATGCAGAGAAGGGTATTTTGAGAGTGTGGACGGTCAACAAATCCACCCCTGTTGAGAATCATGTGTTGAAGGACACCGGCTTCCACGTGCTGTGTGCTACCCGAGTCAACGGCTCCGGGTACAGACACACACTAGACAACTAACATACATGAATGATTTTGAAGATTTATGTTTTATACCTGTGCTGTTTAGTCTTTTGTTTTACCTAATGGTTACCTATTTACTGTTTCTATGTCGTGAATTAATAGGAATACTGAATTAGTCATAACCATGTGTTTGTAATTATGGTACGTCTTGATAGCGTGATGCATAAATGCGTGGAATTTTGGTGTGAGTGTCCTGGGTTCGAGTCCTTGGATTGCCACATGTATTTGTTGATTTCATTAATTGAGTTTAGAAGTAGAGTTGGTTGGTGAAAAAATATAATACTAAGTTGAAGGACAATAATCTTCAGACCATTGCAGTACAGTACTAGCCTACATACAGTATAGCCTGTTAATTATCTGGTTATAAATATTTTTTATTTAAATTTTGTAAGGTGAGTCTGACTCCCAATTTATAGGTTTGAGTCCCGAAGGGAAGTATGAAAACCTAAATTTAGTAGCGGCTCCGGAATCGATGACACACTGCCCAATAATCATATTTGGCGCCATTACTACCATAGCAATCCCCTCTTAGGGAACATCTCGCTGATCCACAATAGTCTATCAACTTCATACGCGACACTTAAAATACCTAGGGAACATCATTTGAATCGGATACTGCTATGAAGAAATTAAATAATAATACAAAAATATTTGTTTTTATTAGGCTACTGTTGCATGCGCTTGTCATTCCTCACTGTCATTAAGCAACTCGTTCCTTTCTATTGGACTCATCTGCCAGGTTCCTTCTTCAGCGTATAATCACATGCTCATTCTTGGCTATACATGTAAATTGAAGATCATAATAATTATAATAGTTATAATACAGTAATGATGTTTATTCAGTTAGCATTTTACAATGTTTGTACCACATAATATGTTTCAAATATGACATGTGTCAGCTTTGCATAATTCCAATTAAGGATAGCCCAATAAGGCCGTTAGGCGTATTTCCATTGGGTGCAATCGCAACCGAGTTCATTCGTGGAGCAGAGGATAAATATGCAGGGGATCGTGACATTGCCGCCAACTCTGAAACCCGATCACCCGTCGCGAGCCCCATAAAAAAAAAAGAGAGCCTTTTTCAATAATTATTGAGTGGATGGGTGTCTCTACAAGAGATTTGAGTAATATCAGGACCTTGTTAACCTAAGACGTGCGCATGGGGGGTATGAGACACCACACGTCTGTGCGCACATATTTGAGTTGTTCCCATCACTAACATCGTTATTTTACCATAAATAGCATTAATACTTATCCATATGCTCCTATTTTACGTTGATTATAAAGGTACAGTATTAACCTGTTACAACAATAAAACAAGTGGAAACAGCGTTTGGATGGTCAAAATCGGCGATACAGGCCGGGAGTTACATAATTTATGGCTGAGGCAACCTCCCTCCCCTCCACTTTTCCCCACGTCTGGAGAGAGACTGTCGATCGATACTCTCTCTCTCTCTCTCTCTCTCTCTCTCTCTCTCTCTCTCTCTCTCTCTCTCTCTCTCTCTCTCTCTTGCACTCGCTTGGTAACAGTGATGACAATGCCCTGCTTGCAACTCGCTTATGTTAGCACGAAAATAGACCACAGAATCAGGGAATAACAGGGAAAATAGGTGATAATTGAAGGAGGGGGGGGGAGGTTGGGAAGGAGGAGATGTGGAGGAGTGATATTTGGCATGGCCCAGGGGCAAAAAAAAAAAATAATAATTCAAGTTTTTTTTGGGTGTTTTAAATGGGTTTTTTTAGGCCCAGGATCTTAAGAGTCTTCCCGCAGTCGCCCGGGGAAACTCTTAAGAGTCTTCCCGCACTTGCCGGGTTAAGGGACCAAGTCGGCATGAGCTAACGTGGTGGCGGGCGGAAATGGAAGCAAATCCTCTTGAAACCTTTCTCCTCAGCCATCGACATGGATAGACAGGTGAATTTGTGAACGGCCACACGGATTGCAGAAAGATGGTTTTCAGAGTATTGTAACTACTGTACATACATATACTCTGGCACATACCCCATTTTTTTTGGGGGGGGTGTCCTCAGGTATTATAACGGTGTTGCCTATGAAGTTGGTTGACTATTGTGGACTAACGAGATGTTCCCTATGAAGGGCTTGCTATGTTAGCAATGGCGCCAAATATGAATATTGGCAGTGCGTCATTGATGGAGGAGCTGCTATTAAAATTATGTTGTAATGAAATATTTCACTGTTTACCTATCTAAAGGGTGGGCAGCTCCATGGGTGTGGACCAGGACCCCAGTAACAGTATGATGGTTGGTGAGCGTGGTAAGGTCGGCAGCAGTAGTAGCAGCAGTGGTGTGGTGGTGCCCAGGGTTGCCATTGTTACACTCTTTAAGGACGGAGGGGTCGGCTTGTATCACCTCAGGAGGAAACAATGGATATTTAACAGGGAACATGTAAGTAGGAGGGACAAGGTTGGGATACAATAAACTCCCTCTTTTAGAGCCCGGATGTCTGAATCTACAATTTTTTTTTTTAATTGGAATCCGGTCCGAGGCTTACCTCACCCTTATGGAAAGAGTGAAAGAGTGAGGTCCATGTCTGAACACATAGTATTCAATTCACACATTACAGCATTCCCAACAAAGTCTAAAAGACCAAGGTAAATATGTGAAAGACTGAAGTGTTTTATGCTTCTGGAAATGTTGTACACCCCCAATTAGTGTAAAAAAAGAGAGATTTTCTGTATTGTGGTGTCATTGCAAAGTCAAGAAGTGAAAATACAGTTCAATATTGATGAACTTGGATGTTGTACAATGTCACAGGCAAAAAGTACTGGTCACATTTATACAGTAGAATCCCGTTTATCCGGCACGATGGGGTGGGAGCCTGTGCCGGATTACTCATTTTGCCATTGTTTTGAGAGTTACTCCTAAGGAAGGCCCAAAATCCTAATAAATACATCCCAACTTAATAAATTTGGTTTCATAAACATAAAAAAAGCATATTGATTACTGTAAAGATGCTTGTAATCACCAATGAATGTGTCTAGGGAAGTAAATAAGTATCCAAATTTGGGGTATATAATATCAGGAGTCTCAGGATATTTCAGTAATTTACTTTTAGTTACTCGTATTTACACAACTAAATGGCCTAACTTAGGTTATACAATACAAATAAAGATATTTTATATATCCTAATATTTTTAGCATTTTATATTGGCTGTAAAAACATGTTTTTCAGAGCACCAAATGAAATGGCAGGTATATTTGAAGCACTAACCTCTGAATGTTTGCAGGGCCACACAGAGACAATTTTTGACTGCAGTTTCAAGCCTGAGGATAGTGACCTGTTGGCCACGGGTTCGTTTGATGGATCTATTAAAATCTGGCGCATTGATACTTTGGAGGCTGTAAGTTTTACACTGTTTTGAGGCTGTTGTAGTTCTTTGTGTTATGTATTATTTGTTTATGTATGCATGTATGTATATACTCTGGCACTTATCCCAGGTTTATTTTTTTTATATTTTTTTTATATTACTGTACATAATATTTATATTGTCAGAATCACAGGAGAGCTTTTGAGTGCAACTTTTTTCAAGAAGTCTGGTCTGACAGCTTGTGAATTAAACTTTTATATACAGAATCCTGTGCAAAATACTATAGACTTAAAATATTGTCCAAAGGAAAGTTGCCTAAAATATTACTATAAAATGCTTGTGTGAATCGACATTTATACAGCCTCATATTTCCTTGTACTGTATTTGTTGGGCATAGGTGGACACTCTGCCAAACATGGGAACAATCATCTACTCCCTGTCGTGGGCGCCGGCTGACCTCAACTGTATGGTGGCTGGCACCTCGGGGGGCACGGTCTTCATCTGGGACGTTGGCAAACACAAGATACTGCAAGAGTTTACAGCTCATAGGGACAAGAAAGTGTTCTGTGTGGCCTGGAATCAAAAGGATGCCAGAAGGATAGCCTCTGCAGGTACAGTCGCGCTAATAAGTCATGTACCAGCACCAAGTATATTTTGATCGATAATTGGTATCAGCAATATCTAAGCTTCATTTCTTCATATCGAGTGAAATATACAAACATGTTCCTACACTTACCCACCCTATTCAACATTTGACAGAGATTAATACAGCACAGAGCAAGCCAAACGTAATGACAGCTGGGACATGACTTATTAGCGCGGCTGTACTGTCCTCCCAACAACTGCTTACCATAGGATGAATGGTGGCCCAGATTTATGTCATCCCCCATTTAGTCCCCTCATAAGACACGCACTGTAGTTGTGATTTAGTGTCTTGACATTTGGTAATTACATTTTTGGCCTACTGAAGGTGCTAGTGGCAGTTTTTTTGGTCTATTCTTTCATTTATTTATCTATTTCTTAATTTCCTCGTTAGACCTCCATCAATCTTAGAAAAACACCCCCTGGACCCCCCTTCAAGATAAATTTGTACATTTTTCAGTAGAAAAATGTCTCGGCCAAAGGCCGATTCATCTTAAAATTACAGACTCGCTATCGCTCGCCAGGGAAAAATCGACACCTAAATTGCACGAAAGGTCTTAAAATTGACAACCAAATGGGGCGAAAAGTGTTAAACTCGCCAAACTAATGGGCTGAACGTCTTAAAATCTCAATATGCTAAACACGAGGGAGAAGGGGGTCCAGAAAAAACAAGTAGTACCCCCTTAAGATGAAAAGAGTATAGTTTGTGAGATAAGACGAAACTGGTTTGTTTTCAGGTGAGTCTGGTTACTGCTACGTGCACCAGGTGAGCGGGACCCTAGTGCAGGACTACCGTCACCCGGGCCCTGTGTACGGCTGTGACTGGCGGGATGCAGACATGTTGGCCACCGGGTGTGAGGATGGACGCATCAGGGTATTCAATGTCTCCAAGAACAAGAAGGAACCTATAGCTGAACTTAAAGGTTAGGACTGTGTTTGTTCTTGGCATTGCAAAACTTATCATTGAGACTTGAAATGTACTATATGTCTCAATGTCTTACACAGAATTTAATATTGAAATTTGAGAGAGATCTTGGTATGGTTTTCCAAAATGTTACATTAAGAATTTAGAGAAGGAAAGGGATTAGAGGGTTTAATGACCCTCCAATAATCAAATAAGGCAATCCTCTTATTTGGTAGTATCCTCAGAGTACGTATCTAACGTATTGCCATATACTGTACATTGTACTGTATATCACATCCGCGCCCAAAGTGTCGATGATTTACGTCATTTGACGTAGGAGCCACTACTAAATTGGTTTACCTCTTTTCCCTTCCCATGGCTCTTTAGGTAGTGTAGTTTAGTGAAGCTATCATTTGTATTTAATATTATTGATATGTGGGGTTTTTTCAGAATTAGGCAGATGTATTTAGTCTTGGTGGCTATACTAATGCAAAAGAGCTTCTAAATATTTCAGAAGAAAGTTATTCATGGTAGATTGAGATAATGTGCTTATTGACTCCACCTTAATGTTGTCCTTATATGTTCCTCCAGCGCACATGAAGAAGGTGTTCCGAGTGAAGTGGAACCCAGTGTACGAGGACATTCTGTGTAGCGGCAGTGATGACTCCTCGGTGCGCATCTGGTCCTACTCCCGGGCTCAGTGTCTGGCGGTGTTGGTGGGACACTCGGACAATGTGCGGGGTCTGGCCTGGTGTCCTGAACTGCCTTTCCTCCTTATCTCCGGTTCCTGGGATCGCACCATGAGGGTGTGGGATGCTCGCCGTGCAATCTGTCTCGATGTTGTTCTGGATCATGGCGCTGATGTTTATGGTAAAGTTTCAGTCTGATAGTAGCTTACCTTAACTCTCAAAGTGGAGAATACAGTACAAATCTTGTAATCCAGAAATAACAGCCAGAGATCATGCCAGATTGTGAAATATGTCAGACTTTTGGATGGCTTATATAAATGACAGAAATAAGGTCTCAGTCACCTGATTATCCTCAAAGCATCTCAATATGGTTTAAGTTGGTTGGGCTTGCGACCCTCCACTCGTAAAAAAAACTACAGCAAAATAAGAATGAACAAATGGCTCGGCTGTATATTAATGTCAAGTGTTCATAATTAGCAGCATATTTTGATGCAAATTTTATAATGTGTTAGTACTGTAATCAAGATAATGACATGGCAATTTACCATCAGCTGAAAAAGAATAGACTATAGATAGCTTTTACACCCACTTAGGCTGGAGCTTGTTGTTCCCCTTGTAATGGAGGATATTATAAAACTGATATCTTACTTTAACTTTTAACCCCTTTTGTACCGGCGACGTATGTTATATTTTATTTTAGCAATATTTAGACAATTTTATGTAGCTTAGAAAGGATCTGTGGTAGTTAAAAGGGTTGATTGAGATAGTTCGAAGCCCTATAATTACTAAAGATCCTTCCTAAAGTGAATAAAATCGATTAGTAGGAGCCAGAATAAAATCAAAAGACGTTAACGGTATAGAAGGGGTTAATAGCCAAGTGGGTTGTATGAAGTACTGGTGAAATAGTATATTTACACAAATACTAAATTCTAGTGGTTAAAATAGTTTATTTGACTGTGTTTTAGGTTTGAGTATCCACCCAGTGCGACCTTTCCTGCTGGCGTCGTGTTCCCGAGATTCTACCTTGCGACTCTGGTCCCTGGCGTCTTTCGTAGCTCCTCTACAGCTCAGGGTCCTGGCTGGAAAACCCATCGAGGACATCATAGAGAAGACTAGTAAGTAGGAGGGAAACACTGATAGCTGAATATAGAAGAGTCAAAGTGCCCTGTGCCTTATGCTGGTACAAAACTACTGTACTTTATGTAAAATTGCTGGTAGTGAAATTTGTTACAAATTTTATTGAATATATTTGACATGCTGGGGAAATATTTTGAAAGATTTCCCTAAAGCACATGCCCGAGGCAGTCTTTTTCCTCATTCAATGTTCACTATCTCGTGTTTATCATATAGTAATTGAACAGCTACTTGTGCAGCCAATTCAACTATAATTTATGTGTTAAAAGGGGCATGCTTTACAGTCTTCCCGTTAAGGGAGCCCACCTCTCTTTTTTACTCTTTCTCTCCCTCTCTCTTTGGCTTGTATCCATTCGGCCCCATTCAGCCTACTGTTTTAAGACGTTTACCCCCATCCAGGTGTCAATATTTTCCTGGCGAGCAGTAGCGAGCCAGTATATATATATATTTTTTAGTTTTGACAGCAAGCTAAATTTGTAAATTTTTTGATAGAAAAATTTCTCCAGCGAAGCCGGATTTCTCCATACAATGCTGGCTCGCTATCGCTCGCTAGGAAGAAATCGACACCTGGATGGGGATAAACGTCTTAAAACAGATGGCTAAATGGGGCCGAATGGATACAAGTCAGGGAAAGAGAGAAAAGGAGAGAAAGATAAAAGAAGCCGGTGACCCCCTTAAAGTAATTTTTTCCCATTGATTGCAATAGCACCTAAAATATTTCAACTGAAATATAAGAAGCATGTTCGGACAATAGAAAAATATGGCTCATTTGGACACGCCTAGCTCTTTATAGTGTGTGGTGACTGGTGAGGTGCCAAGATGATTTTGTTTAGACTGAGTGTTAAGAGTATTTGTTACTAATGATGGTTATGTATGCAACACAACTTTTAAAATTAAAACTGATAAGGGTTGAAGCTTAAAACTAGATATTTGTGCTAATTAGTTAAGGATAGTCCACCAAACCATCTACGGTACTCTGATGTTAAGGAAGTAAGCTGCAATATGTGGAAATGTAGGGTAGATTAGCCAATTTGTAATTGATTCTCCAATTAGTACATTATATCATGCAAATATGTCCAGTTGTCCACAAATAATTAGCAAGAGTTTGATTAATAGATTTAATGTCAAAATTTTCCTAAACTATTATATATTTTTACACTAAATATATTAATCTAACATACCCAATTTTTTGTGGGTAGGTTTTTTTTTATTATATTTTATTATATTATATTTATTCTTCTAATTGGAACACTGCGTACGAATTGGTTAGTCTACCCTATGTCACCTTGCATAAAGTAACTTTTGTGTTCATTCCACATCAGGAGAGCGTCGAACCTTCACTGGAGGTTTGCAGCTGTGTGGCCTCCGAGCTGAACACCTTCAGGCAGCCCTCATACGCACTGAACCTTCACACACCACCACCAAGAGGCTCAAACTATTTGCTGATCTATTTTGTGTGGGTCCTTCTGTTTAGTTTATAGAAAATATATTTTTTATTTATTGTACTAAGAGCTATATCACTTAATAGATTATTGCTACAAGCAGTGTTTTCATTATGAAAATTTATTTGTGGTTCGTGAAAAATGACGTCCCATAGGTATTTTCAAAGTGTAGCTATGAAGATGGTTCTATTTTGTTTGAAGGTGCCAGAGGTCTTTCAGCTTAGCCTATGGACTAAATAGGGCCATATATGATTAATGGCACTACATCATTTGACGTAGGAGCCACTACTAATTAGGTTTTCCTCTCTTACCTTCTGGTTGTGAAACCTGTAACGTAAACATATTTTTTTTTACGAAAATGCCCTGGATTCATGTACTCACCTAATTGTAGGTGAGTACATGAATCCTAACAATGTAGCATTGTTCTCTTGTGTATGAACTTCCTTGTTACATTATTTTACTTTAATTTATAAATTCCTTTGATTTATGATTTATACATACTACATACATGAATAGTTTTTTCTTCTGAAATGTATATGTATGAGCATTTTCCAGGGGGATGTGCGTGTGCGAAATATCTGGGACCTGGTGTATGTTCTTCAAGGCCACACAGACATCTCTCTCCTCTCACCAAACTACACAAAATCCATCATGCATCACTCTCACCTCATCAAATGCTCCCTGGTCAGTATTGTCTAAAACCTTCTACAGTTTACAGCAAATGGCCATGACTAAGTCTGTTTCTTTTCAACTGATGGTAAATTGCAAAGTTCCCATCAAGATTTTTCAGTTATTTTAAAGATTTGTAGTGAAATATGGTGCTAATTATATAGGCTATACGTGGTCTTAATGTAATGGAGAGGCATAGTAGTTTCATAATTGTTCATTAGTATCGAGAAAGTAGCTAATAAAGGATACAATTTATCGCCAGATGAAAAGAAACAGAGTATAAGTTATGAGTACTGGTAATGAAGCTAACAAAATTATGTTACATGGTTTGGGTTTAAACACCATTAGCGAAGCAATGGATGAATAGCAGAAGAAGTAGTAGTTTTAAGTGGTGCAATCTTTATAATGTTTAATAGTGGTGGACAGTGGGGGACTTCACTGGACCTCTCTCTGTAGCAAAACTAGATGTCTCAGTCTCAGGATATACTCTAGCTTCTTATTATAAAATCCATATCAATATGCCTTTGTCATTGTATTTCATTGCTGTCAAACAAACAAATTATTCGCCTCCTCATAACAACACATGAGCCAAGTTTCGAGAAATGTGAATATAATTGCGAGCAAGGAGTAGGATGAGACGGCTGAGCATAAAGGTCTCATCTTGTTATATGAGTTTATTTTTTTGCAAATATTATCATCCTTTTCTAGATTGTGTTATGAGAAATTCACTTTTTTATTAATTTGAGAATATTTAAATCTAAACAAAATGCAACACAACTTAAGACAAAAAAGAAACAAAAAATCTTGCAGTGCTTCCTCAAACAAGACCACCAATTCTGCTTTGTTAGACCTCTTTATCCACCCAACATAGAAGTCCCCCAAAATGGAGGTACAGTATTTAGAGTCATACTTTTTTACATTTTAATTACAAATTTGCTCCATTTGGATGAATGCAACAGCAACAGAGCACAAAATGTATAGTACAGTAGTTCAGGTTCCAGGTTGATTTGTCTAAGGCGCTCGGTAACTGATAAAGGCAATGGTGTTGGGGTGTATTAGATAAATATTTTAATAAATTGTAATTGTTAATCTACTCCTTGAATCTAGGCGGCAGCAGCAGAGCAAGAAATAGACAACAGTCGAGGTTCTGGGTTGAGCAGTCGCAAGCACTCGGTTCCTGGTGGCGGTGGTGGTATGGGTGATATTGGAGAATGGTACCTGAGGTGTGGAGCATTGCAGCAATATTGTGAACTAATGACTCGGCTACATCAGTGGGATCATGCCCTAGCCTTGGCTCCGGCTGTCTCCGTCGACTACTGGCGCAAGCTCATGGCCAGGTATTCTGTTTGTCTTTTGTTGATTTAATTAATTGAGTTTAGATGTGAACTTGGTTGGTGTAAAATACATAATAATTATTAAACCCTTAACCTCAAATACATTAGAGGTGCTGTCTCCACTGAAATAAAAGCCAACAATATTAACTTTGACTCAACACATTGTTGACAGTGCTTTCTTTTTGCTTAAGGACATTCACTCTATAAACCCTATTACAAATGGGAAGGTAAAATTCTTGTCAAATCTAAAGAATTACAGTCAGGCTCTCGGTGTACAATGGCACAATACATGCTCTCCTCCAGTCTTTTTTTTTTTTTTTTTTTTTTGAACGATTAGTATAACCAGACCACTGAGTCACAGCAAGAGACTCTTATTATAGGGCTGGCCCTCCAGTCTAGTGGTACATTCGGCCTAATAAGTGATGTCTCGGCACCAGGTATGTTTTGATCAATAATTGGTATCAGCAATATCTAAAATTGATTTATTCATATCGAGTGAAATATACAAACATGTTCCTACACTTACCCACCCTAATCAACATCTGACAGACATTAATAAAGCACAGAGTAAGCGAAACGTAATGACAGCTGGGGTATGACTTAATAGCGCGACCGAAACATTGACACAACAAAGCACACATGAATAATAGATAAATAAAACTGGCATCAGGGGGTTAAAAAACTCTGTATCACTGAATAAGCACATTTCTCCATGCAATAGGATAAAGGCGCACTCCTAAAAAGTAGATTCCAAGCAGAAAAGTACAGCATATTGTGAGATGTGAACTGTAGAATAACTTGAGAAAGAATATATAAAGAAAAATGGCAACGTAGTGGAGGGAAAAACTAATGGGAAGGGATATTATTGTTGACCTGAAGGGATTAATCAGTTTTTATGCAGGTGAACATCACAGCGAAACAAAAGAAGTGACTACAGATTGTCAGCATAGGTTATACACCACATCAGCTTACAAGACAATTAAGTACCAACTCCTTAATGCCTGCTACCATGGTTTTGTCCCGGGAAGTGATTTGAGGTCGCAGTCTAGTGGTATTCAATTGTCAAGTTGACTGGCTCGGGTTATACTGTCGTAGGAACTGTGCATGTGTCCTGGAGAATGCAGTACTTCTATTACTGTTCTCACAATCACAAACTCGGATAATGCTTTCATTTTGTTTGTTGGGTATTTTGCGAGTTATGTCCTTAATTTTCATATAATCATTTTCTAATTATGTACAGTATTAGATAATTATAAAATTACTTAGTACTAATTATTTGACTATATTATTTCCATTGATGCAGTAAAATTTAATTCTTGCAATTAACATAACATTTTATTGATGTTACAGATAAATTTACCTTTACAGTAATATGTTTTGCCATAATTACATAGAATACAGCACTGCCAAAGTGCTCAGTAATAATATGTTTGACAGTTTATCTATTATTATTTATGCAAATTATAATATGTATGGTTAGTTAGTTATGTAGAGCAGATAAACCAGACCACTGAGCTCCATACGGAACTCTCATAGGTCTAGTACATACAATAAATATGGTAGGTGAGGAAGCCCATCATTCACATTCTATGGCCGACATGTTGGTCAGAGGATGCATATTTACTGGAAAGTATATTAGATAAGTGACCATTTGCACTTTCCAGCATTAGGTCGAGGTGATTGACAATATAGCCCGGGGCGCCAGTAAGAACATGCGGCCCTGTAGTTGGGAAGAGTGTACTACTCCCAACAGTCTCATATGGTGGTAATGTGGTGCTGGAGCCAGGGACCCATATAACTGATATGTTGTAGTCCAGGATTACTCTCTTTGATTCCACAGCCACCTTTGGGTGACCAAGGCTCACATATGCATGCATGTCTATCATGTGTGTGTATTTAGGCCTTTTAAAATACATAATTGATTTTTCTAGTAGATTTTGTGCAGATCCTCTGCTAAGATGTGCTCCTTGCCTTTCTAACTTGGAAGATAGTGTCTTGCCTTTGAGGTTTACCATGTGAGGATTACATTTATGGCTGGGATTGTATCAAGGCTGTTACCTTGTTACTGATTTGGTTTAGTAAACAATGTTTGTGTGTATGTACATAAACAATCTTATTATGTAAATGCATGAACTTACTGTATATCCCTGATGCTTATCAAAACATTCTTCTCTCACAGACTGCAAAATATATATTGAAGTAGCCTTTTCAGGTGTTTATAAGAATTGTATACTGTACTTCTACTGTTGTGACTCTCACTCTTTTACATGTACGGCTTTTATGAAATACTGTATTGTATTGTATATTATTTTAATTCTTCCTACAGTAGCTTAGCTGTAATATCATGTTGTCACTTTCTCTTGACCTCCTACTAACTTTTCCATTACTTGTACGTGCTTTCAATGTCACCTCATCCCTCTCTTTCTACTATTTTATCTCTTATTATCTTTGTGAATCCTGCTAATCATCTCCCTGACATACCCTAACCTGTATCCCTCCTTGAACCCCGAACCCTAAGGCATGCCGAGCAGCTTTTGAGCGATGATAACGAAGCGTGCGTGCCGTACCTCTTGGCCACTCGTGATGCAGATAAGCTCATCAATTTTCACATTGGCCGAGGTAGGGCGATAACCAGTCGCTGTCGTGTACATTTTTTTAAGCTGTGTAAAATAAGACACAGACTTGTTTACACTTTTTGCACTGGAATGCCCCAACACACGTTTGAGACGCGACCACACTTGTACTTCTCACTCAGTCCCAGCCACCAGTACAGTACCTTGCCTGTCTTGCATGTATGTGTTGGCATGTTTTATATCCTTTGTGTTTATAGTTTATCATGATATTGCAGAATGCGTATCGGTAATATGTAAACATTTTACTCGGATAACTTACTCAATGACCAACAAATTTTTATTAGTTATGAAAATTAGCTAATTAATATAAGAAACTCGAGAATATAACTGAAATACTTGCCAAACACAGTAATCATAATAATAATAGTAATCTCAACATAAATTTTAGTTAAACAGAGATAATTAGATACAATCGCCATGCGTTAAAAAGTATAATTCGTGTAACAAAAAAAAAAATGAAAATATAGGAGAACACAAGCCACACATGGAGAGGGCAAAGATCCATGGAGGGCAGGGACCTCTACTATCTTAATCATAGAAATGGTCTCCGCTAACCAGGGCGCTCTCATTTATACTACAGTGGAGCCCCCATCCTCGCTACACCACCGGTCTTCGTTGATTCAATTCTCGCACCACACACCAAATATTCCCCATTTCAATTCTCGCACCAAAAGCCTCGTTCCTCGCATCAAAATCCCAGCCGAAACCCGAAAAAATAGCAAAAATAACGAAAAACTCGACATAAAACTAGAAACCAAACAAAAACAATAATTTTGTTTTAACATAACGAAAGAATCTGCCAGTAGCTTGCCGTTTAGAGACGAAATCCGAGTGAATCCGAGATCCGATCGTCAAATGCCCAAGATTCCGCCATCTTTGTATGACGTCATCACTAAGCAGACACTTGCAGTTTAGCTAGTATCTGTGTTGACAAAACAACCGTTTGAAAGCCTTTTTGTGCCTGAACCCCTTATCTCTCGCGTTTATTATAACCTCTAGTACATCTAGTGATAGGGATGGTTGGCCTGGTGGTAGCAATGAAGGAATTTCATGCTCAAAACACAGCAAAGACCAGTCCATGTCGGACGAAAGCGATTGAATTGCCTAGCCTAGACGATGTTAGCCTAGGCTAGGCTAAATATGACAATGATTTATAATAAAATCTGTGTGGTAAGTAATCTTCTCATCTCATAATACGTATTTATACGTCTTTTCCTTATAATATGTATTTATTGGATGTATTTGGGGCGAAATGGGTACTTGAGGGGTGGCTGGACGAATTTAGAACCTAGGCCTAGGCTAGGCCTAAAAAATTTCGCATGATATAAACAATGCCCCAATCTACAGTATTTATGGTTAGGACTGTCATTTAGCCATGTCTACATTATTATTTACAATGCATAAGATTTAGGCCTAGGCTACTTGATGTAGCCTAGACAAAAAACATGTTTTCATAGCCTAACACTGGGAAAAAGTGCGGTAATTGTTTAGATATTGGGCCTTTTTTTCTAGTTATTAAAAACTTATTCTGTGGTGTATTATATGATACAGTATAATGCATAAAATTTAATTTGTGTACAATAAAACATGTTTTCATAGGCAAAAAATAGAAAAAGACGCAAATTTTGGCATGAGCACGGAACCGATTGAATTTTCCCCATAAGAACAGTGCCCCGATCTTGGCTGTTTCAATCCTAGCTCTATTTCTGCGGAACCGATTAGCAGCTAGGATGGGGGCTCCACTGTACAAGAAAAGGTCAAATACAGGTCTCCCTCGATTTACGATTGGGTTACGTTCCTGAAAACCCGATCTTGAATAGAAAATTTAAATTTAAACTTGCAAACTATACAAACCAAAACTGGGACAAAGACAATATAAAGGCAAAATAACTAATCAAAATCGCTATGTGGAATCGTATAGCGAACCCCAAAATTAATGGGGTAAATAGGATGCGTTCTGGGACCAGCCAAAACCAAAACTCCTAAAAACCTATAATAATATCGTAAATCGGGACATCGGCCAGCGAGGGAGACCTGTACGTGGATCAGAGAAAGACGCTTTGTACCAAGGAGTAATGATTTATTAAAGAAAACAATGAACTAAGGTAACAGCAAAGCATAACTGTTGCACAAGAAAATTAAATCACTGCAGGTTTCCAATATCAGAAAATGTTGCAAAATACAACTAGAAAAATATAAAATGTAAAACAGAACAAAGACAATGCACAGTGCGAAAACAAATACAAATAGTAAAAGACAATGCACAATGCAAACACAAATAAAAATAGTAATAACGCAGTCACCGCGCATCAACTATAAGCTTGATGTGAATGTACAAACCCCAGTAACAGTTAGTAGTGGCTTGTTCCAAAAACTACCACAGGTGTTATCTTGTACCACGACAATATTTAAAAGATACCAAAATCACAATGGGAAGGATACTCCGATCTCAGAGGTTAAGTTGAAATAGCCTTGCATCTTCTCTAAATTATCAAAAGTTGTTCATCAAGAAGTCACTAATTCTTTCTATATGATATGGAATTTGTAATTAATCTTTAGAAACTCTTATAATTTTATTAATTTTATAATTAACCTTTTGAAGTACAGGTACTATCATAGGATAAAAAAACTCACACAAGCCTTTGTATTTATTCAAATTATATACTTGCAAAACAAACCAAAACAGAAACCGCACAATACAAAGACAATCGAACTTATCAGAATCACTATGTGGAAATAACGCATGGAAGATTCAGCAAAATAATAGTATGAAATAAAAAACAAAACCACCACATTAAATGTACATCACTATATGAGCAAGTGAATGTTTCCCTTGCAAACTAGTTGAACATATAGTAAAATACTCTCGTCATATTCAAGGATTAGTTAATTGGGAGGTTCAGGATGTTCTGGTAAATTCTGTATGAATAAGGAAACTACAATTCAAATTAAGTATTCTAGTAAAATTAGTTAAATTATGAAATGAGGATAGAGCTGAAATTATAATGTAGCTTTCATATTACCTAGGTTTGATTGAGCATTTGGATAGTTTTCTTGAGAATCAATATTATAGAAAAGCCTGACAGTACTTACTGCTTTTTGTATGTTCTTACAAGTAGTTGTATTGATCTTTAATGTTAGTTGTTGGATATGTATTGTGTTAGCTGTTTATTACGCCAAAAAATAGTCTATATGCTTTGAATGAGCTGTTGTCACTGTTACTGTATGTATGGTCTGCAATAGAGCTACCTAAGAGCATCTTATGTCCAGTGATGTGTTAGATATGGCGGCCACATTAGTGATCACACACGCTTATCTGGCACACTACCTGCAGCAGTTTCACTTCACACCTTCAATCACTGCAAAATTCTTTACTTTATTGTTGCTACTACCAGATGATGTTCATTGTCTTAGGAAGGACCTCTTGGAATGAAAGGGTTAAAGAGTATAGATTACCTTTAGGTTCAGGGATATTTCGTAGCGAGGTTGGGGAGGTGTGGCAGAGTGGTCTTGCCACTGGACTGGTAATCCAATGGACACGGGTTCGAATCCCAATATGTCAATGGGAAGATATTATTGGGATGGAATTTGTGCTGTACCAAGTTTCAGTGCATTACCACAGCACACCGAAATGCCAAAAAAATACCCTCATTGTTCCCTGATTAAATAGCACTGTATGAATATTCCCATATTCAAAATATGCTACAGGGGGGCAATGCCTAGTGAGTTAATTGCTCAATAGGTGGCGTTCTTAGAGTGAGGGTCCGACTCTGGGGAGTGAGACGGTGAAACGCAGAGGCGGAGCAGCTTCAGAGATGGAGTTGCTTCGGGCTGGGGTGCTTCGCATGTCTCACTCCCTAGACTGGAACAAGACCTCACGGGCCTCACCGTGTTCAGCGGTTGAGTGTGCAGGCTCTCACAGCCTATGCCCGAGAGGGAGTACAGTAGTTGGAATATAGAAAAAAAAAAAAAAATATCTGTGCCCTATGAATATTCTTTCCTCTCACTTAACCATTAGGCTACCATAGCGCAATTGGGAATATGTACATGATAAGATTAATATCTAGTATTCAAGAATGGATAATAAGTTGTAGGCTTATGCATGGTTAGAGTGTTTAAAAATCTGTGTGTGGGAGGTGTGGTGGAGTGGTGGAGTGGTCTTGCCACTGGACTGGTATCCAATGGTCCCAGGTTTGAATCCCGATGTATCAATGGGAAGATATTATTGGGATGGAATTTGTGCTGTATCTAGTATCAGTGCATTACCACAGCACACCGAAATGCCAAAAAAATACCCTCATTGTTCCCTGATTAAATAGCATTGTATGAATATTCCCATATTCAAAATATGCTACAGGGGGGACAATGCCTAGCGAGTTAATTGCTCAATAGGTGGCGTTCTGAGAGTGAGGGTCCGAGTCTTGGGGGTGAGACAGTGAAGCACGAAGGCGAAGCAGCTCCATATATATGCGAAGACAAGATGGCAAGGCTGGTTGCAGTTTCACATGTCTCAATCCCAAGACTGGAACGAGACCTCACAGGCTTCACCGTGTTAAACGGTTGAATACAGGCTCTCATTCTATGCACGAGAGGGAGTAAGTTGGGATATGAAAAAAAAAAAAAAAACGGGTTCGAATCCCAGTACAGTAGATCACTTGCTTTCATTAATTTCATTGGAGGTGTTTGGTGTTGGAGTGAAATTAATAAAAAATAGTTTACCCTATAATGCTGGTAAGTCCTTCCAAAGCTGAATAACTTTGTCTGGAGATAGCTAGAGTAAGGCAGAGTTGGTATAATCTGATTGCAAGGGTTACATACACAAGCCTTAGTAGAGAATGCAGCTGGCACATCTCTTAGCTATTATAGTGATAGCAGCTAGTCTATAATTTGTGTGGCAAATAATTATGACATGTGAAGATTATCATTTGTTGGTATATTGTATGAGGCATCTTATAGCATTGGTAGGCCATTTAGTCTGTAAATGAATCACTGAATAAGTAATAGTTATGATACGTAAGTGGCCATGTCGTATATACTGTATATATAGAGAGTAATCAGTTGTCTAGATGCTAAATTGCCATAGTATTTTTTTTTTTATTTTTTTTTATACAGTAGTTTAGTCTTTCTTTTGATGCATTAACGTATGAACTTTAAATTTCCTTCAGTCTAGGTAAGATTTTTATATTAAAGTGAATACAGTGCAGTATTCTTATTTTTAAGGGAGTGAAGGAGTAATATTATATCTCTGGTTTTGCATAATATAGATGATATAGGAATAATTTAATACAGTATTTTGAACTGATAGTTACACACACTTCAACAATTTCAAATGATGCAATTTGAAGAGGGCATGGGGAGTAATTCTGTGCATGATAATACTGTCTACCAGGTATAATAATGCTGAGAATTCTGTCCATTTCTCCATGCATGACTAATGACGCGCCATGTTTGTGACGTCTGCTGGATTGTGTAGTCGTTATACTTGACTATGGTAACCTACTAAATAATAAACCCACAAATCCCCAACTTAACTTTCCCTAAACTTACCTTCTAAAACTTTTTGTGATTTTTGCGAATGTTGAGCCTCCTGAGAGTTTTTTGTGAACCCTTATCCTCAGCTTGCCCACCACCACCATCATCTTCTATTCACTTAGTCATAATTACCTGGGTGCGGATAAACAGGAACATTCGCTCTTACAGGCCACCTGGATAAGGCATTTTCGGAGTGCGTGGCTCTGAGTAAGGTGGGTCGGAACAGGAACTCCAAAGGCCCGCCCCCGGATGTGCCTCCACGGGTCCCAGAAGCCAGTGAAGGGGTGGTGGGAGGTCGGACGGTGGAGTGTGCAGAGTTGGTGGCTCGTTGGCATCTCCTGCGTGGATCACCCATCGTGGCCGCCTGTGCTCTCCTGGCCGTCGATGATATTAAGGTCAGGACTGATGATGATTTATTTTTTATTAATTTCACTACAACATCAAACACCTCCAATGAAATTAATGAAAGCATATTTGTGAGAGCGAGGTGGAGGGACAGAGAGGGAGAGGTAGACCGAATGAGAGGTGGAAGGATGGAGTGAGGAAGTACATGAACGAAGGCGGTGCTGGTTGGGGGGTGGGGCGTCGACTGACTGGGGACAGAGGTGCATGGGGGCGGTTCGTTCGTGGCCACCCCTTCGGGGATCACGGTGTCAGGCAATAGATAGATAGATACTGTAGATATATGTGATCCACCAGGATTCGAACCCGTGTTATCACACACGTTTTTAGACACCTTAACCATTACACCACCAAGACCGTTGTTCCACCAGGTCAGAATATTATGTAGTATACAGTAGTCATGGTGGTATCTATAAACTGTCCCTATGGCGGGTAGGCAGGGCTTAGTTTCCCGATATAATGTGGATTTTCCCTACTAAATTACTATTTCCAAACAACAAGAAAGTGAGTATGTGAGCAAAATACAGTGTGAATGTGTGTGAAAGCACTTTTTATTTTGTCTTCTGTTTTCTTGTGTTTGTTATGCTTCTGTGAGGTAAATGTGGTGTAGTTCCGTTGCGTGTCTGCCTGCTATGACCTAAACCTCTCCGGGAGATCTAGAAACTGGGAATCGTTTGCAGGAGACCCCTCATGATCCTTGGTCTCTGGGTCTTCTCCTGGACAACCTAGATGTGTGTGAATTTTAATTTTTAATTTAATTTGTTATTTCTATTCAGGCTCTATCTTGAGTCGAGCACCGCCAGCTATGGGGTATGTGACTGATTATATACTTTACATACAATACATACAAGAACCATAGAAATTAGTTGGTGACATGTGACCATGGTTTGGATTTACTAACTAATACTTAAGCATAGCCTTATCGCTGCCACTGACAAAGTCTGTGGGAAAACAAAGGGTCACCCCAGGAATAAGACCTCTTGGTGGTGGAACGATGAGGTAGAACATGCTGTGAAAGAGAAAAGGAGATGCTTCAAAGCATGGAAGAAAGGAGGCAGCAGGGAGGAATACCAGGCAGCTAAACGAACTGCCAAAAGAGTTATTTACAATGCTAAAAATCGCATTAAGGACCTGGTCCTCGAACAAGTGTGTAACACTGACAATCCCAATGGGATCTTCAACCTAGCTAGGCGAGTTAAAAATGACAGTAGGGATATTATAGGTGAACAGTGTGTTAGAGATGATAATGGGAAGATTGTGTATGCAGAAAATGAAATCAGAGAAGCATGGAAGGTACACTATGAACGATTGCTAAATGTAGAGTTTGAATGGGATAAGGAACAGCTTAGTATCGAAAAACCAATATCTGGGCCCCCTCCTTTGATAGCACCAGCTGTAGTGAGCGACGCAATCAATAAAATGAAGGACGGTAAAGCTCCAGGTTGCTCCGACATTGTCGCTGAGATGATAAAAGCCTCAGGGGAGATTGGTGTAAACTTAGTCACTGAGTTGATAAACACCATTATTAAAGATGAGAAAATCCCAGAGGATTGGCTCAAAAGTGTAATAGTAAATATATACAAAGGAAAAGGGGATGCGCTAGATAGAGGAAATTATAGGGGCCTGAAAATGCTTGACCAAATCATGAAGGTCTGTGAGAGAGTCCTTGAGGGTTTGATCAGGCAAAGCATCTCTATTGATGATATGCAGTTTGGTTTTATGCCAGGACGTGGTACAACCGATGCTATCTTCATAGTCAGGCAGATACAGGAAAGATACCTACTAAAAGGCAGGGATCTTTACTTTGTGTTTGTGGACCTGGAGAAGGCCTTTGATAGGGTACCTAGAGATGTTGTACAGTGGGCTATGAGGAAACTTGGTGTGGAAGAGTGGCTGGTGCGTGTGATAATGAAGATGTATGAGGATTCGCGAAGTTCGGTGAGGGGGAAAGGTGTACTGAGTGATGAATTCGCAGTCCGTGTTGGAGTCCATCAGGGTTCAGTGTTAAGCCCCCTCCTCTTTATTATGGTCTTGGAGGCGCTGTCTAGAGTTTTTAGAGGCGGACTCCCGTTGGAACTGTTTTATGCAGACGATTTAGTCCTAATAGCTGACAGTATGCAGGATGCTGAGGCCAAATTCAGAAAGTGGAGAGAGGGCATGGCGAGCAAGGGTTTAAGAGTCAATATTAACAAAACCAAGGTTATGCATTGTAGTTTGAGACGAGGCAATGTGGAAAAGAGCGGTGCATACCCATGTGCAGTGTGTGGAAAGGGAGTGGGCGTTAACTCAATTCAATGTAGCATCTGTCGATGTTGGGTACACCATGGGAGTAAGCGCTGTAGTAGAATAAAGGGGCCCCTGCCGAAGGATAAGTCAGAAATAGAGAAATTTGAGTGCGTAGTGTGCAAAGGCGAGCTTGTGTTAAGTGATGATCCTGTGGCTGTGAATTTTGGAAATGAGTCTTTGGAGCTGGTGAACAAGTTTTGTTACCTAGGAGATACCATCTCTGCCGGTGGTGGGGCCGAGGCTGCCACTGTTGCTAGAATTAGGTGTGGCTGGGGGAAGTTCAGAGAATTGATGCTAATCCTGACCATGAAAAGAATGCCTCTCCCCCTGAAGGGAAAGGTGTATGCCTCATGTGTTAGAAGTGCAATGACGTATGCCTCAGAAACATGGGCCGTTAAAGTAGAGGATGTCAACAGAATGGAGCGTAATGAGATGAGAATGGTGAGATGGATGTGTGGGGCCAGGCTACAGGATAGAATAACAAATGTTGAGCTGAGGAGACGTTTAGGTATAAAGAGTATTAGCGAGGTGATGCGTACAAGTAGACTGGGATGGTATGGACATGTGGAGAGAATGGATGAACAAAATTGGGTGACAAAATGCAGGTCTGTGATTGTGGAGGGAGCTGCACCAAGGGGTGGACCGAGGAAGACCTGGGATCGGACTATACGCGCCGATCTCAAATCCAAGAACTTGACAAGTGAAGCAGCCCTTAACAGGGTTGCCTGGAACGCCGCCATTAGGACAAGAGACTGAAACTGCACTTATGTGTGGAACACTCAGTCTTAAAATGTTATGTATGTATGTATGTACTGACCATCGTACAGTACAACTAAAATTGACATCATGGGGGGACGACAGTCACTAGCTGAGGAAAAATTAACATCTCGGGATAATTCGTTTGAATCCCCACTTACTTGAGGTCACTTCTGATCGTATGTTGGTTAATAAATCTGGCATTTGCTTTGTTGAAGATTCTGTTATTTCATATTTTATTTTATTAGCGTTATTTCCACATAGCGAGTTTGATTAGTTCCTTTGCGTTTATCTTGTGTCGTCCCAGTTTTGGTTTGTTTATTTTGCAAGTTTTATATCATAATTTCTGAAGTGTAATTGTAATTCTTATTTTTAATTTACCTTTTCTTTTTCTCTTCCTGCCATAGAACTGATTTACTTGAATTTTTGTTAACGCATTTCCTGTATACTGTAGGAGAAATATTTGCTTCTAAATATCCTATTTCTGTAGTGATCTTTTCCTTTCATACAGGGTGCTCTCTCCATGCTGCTGCGAGGCCATGAATTAGAGTTGGTGGTAGTAGTTGGCCGCCTCCTGGGGTGTGACGAGCTAACCAAAATCAAACCAGACCACAAGGATGGAGGCGATGAGAGCGAAAATAAAGGAGAGAAGGAGAGCAATGAAAACACTGAGAGCGGTGGAGAGGAAGGGTGTTGGAAGGAATCGGAGTCTAGTGGTGTACAGTGCGTTGTAGAGACATCACTACGTTACCTGACCTACCGTACTGTCAGGCTGGGACTTTGGGAACTGGCTATTGATCTGGCTAACATGATTCCCAAGGTTTGTTCACCATTATAACTCAGTACTTATTCATACATCCTATCGTTAGACTTAAAATAACTTGTCAAGAAAGCGCTAGTAGCGGGGCCCCACTGTATAGTATAGTATTTTCATTAATCCAGTACCGCACATGTATTACACATCGCACCAGCACTATACTACCTACTGCACTTGGTACTTAATTATTTTCCGTCAATGGAGTCTTTGCATTTACAGACCGGTATTCCCTCCTATTAGTATGTAAAATTGAGGGTCGACTGTATAAGATTATTATAGTTACCTTAGGAACTATGGAACTGTGATAGAGATGAGCTGCTTGAGGAGTATGTGTGGAGTTACCCGTAGAGACAGATTGAGGAATGAAGAGATACGTAGGAGAGTGGGGCAGCAGGAACATTTGTCAGCCAGAGTGGACAGAAGGGTGTTGAGCTGGTATGGTCATGTTGAACAAATTGGAGATGAAAGGCTTACAAAGAGAATATATGAGTCAGATACAAGGGGAGATAGAAGGGCAGGAAGACCCCCATTGAGATGGAGAGAGAGACTGTGTAAGACAAGGTTTGGATGATAGAGGAATGACTATAGATCAGGCAAAGGCAGTGGTAATAAACAGGAATGAATGGAGAATGCTTGTGAATAGTTGAGTGAACACGTGGTCATTTGGGGGAAGGGGTCAGGCGCAAGTTGGACTAGATAATAGCCCATCAGGCGCCTGGCCCGGGGAGACGATTAATATGAAGGGTGCGCCTGGAAGTGTGGTGGGCGGGCTTGTGGCTTTGGCTCCGCTGCATGTCTGCCTGCCGAGATCGGAGCCTCTCCGGGTGGTCGGGGGCCGGGGGAGTGCTGGAGCGACCTTGGTGACCCTGGTCTCTGGGTATTCTCCTGGGTGACCTAGATGTGTGTGAATTTTGTGTTTTGTCTATGTTTGTTCGTTGTTTTGTCTTGTGTTTTGTGTTTTCCTGTTCTTGCTCTGTCTTGAGTCGGCCACCCCCAAGAAAATACCAAAAAAAAAAAATAATAATAAAATAGAGGAAAATAAATATAAAAAGTAGGAAAAGTGGGGATTGGGCCTGAGCATATACAGTAGATAGATGGATAGACCTTAGGAATTACCTCTTCTGTAGTCAAGAGGCTGAAATATTTGTTTTCCCTAGTTCAACGTTTGCAGTCAGATTTTTTGTTTGTCTTATGTACAGTAGCTGCCTGCAGATGATTTTATTCAACTTAGAAAGGAACTGTCAGAGTTAGAGGGTTAATTGAAATAAAAACAAATTTGTAGTACAGTAGTAGTCCTTCCTAAGCTGAATTAAATATTTGCAGGTAGCGGAAATAAAATAAACCTAATATCTGATGATGGAAAGGGTTAAGTATAAGGCTGAAATATTTAAAACTCCTCTCCATTATGTGAGCAATCTTTACAGTAATTCTTCACTTAAATTTGTTGTTATGATCCTGAAACATAAGACATTAGATGAAACAACTTTCAGTGACGCAATTAATTTTTGCTATTTGTCTTACAAGCATGCATAATTTTTGTCTTATTTACTACTTAAAGTGAATTGTTTCCAAATTAATACATTCATACATGAGTTGAAGACTTGAGTGGTCCACACGAGGGTCAGTTTCAGTCTCAGGTCTCAATGGCTGTGTTCCAGGTTCATCACATGTCAGGTCATGGTGTATTAAGGGGGGATGGTTCACTTTTTGGTCGATTTGTTAATATATTAATTATTTTTCTAGTTTCCTCCCTAGACCTCCATCAAACTTAAAAAAACATCCATTTGATCCCCCTTTTAGATTAATTTGTACATTTTTCGGTAGAAAAATTTCCCGGCCAAAGACCGGTTCTTCCAAAACTACAGGCTCACTATCGTTCGCCAGGAAAAAAATTGACACCTAATTACCACGAAAGGTCTTAATATTGACAAGGAAATGGGGTGGGTCTTATAATCGACAAACTAATGGGGCAAACATCTTAAAATATGAAAACTAATGGGGCTAAACATGAGGAAGAAGGGAGACCAGAAAAACGACCCATCATCCCTTAATGAACCTAAAATGAGGATACAATAAGTGACGAGTGTGTCTTTGTCCCAGTTTTGGTTTGCTTTGTTTGCCACCCCCAAGAAAAAAAAAAAAAAAAAAAAAAAAAAAAAAAATGGAAAAGTGGGGATTGGGCCTGAGCTTATAGACATTTTAATTTTGCATATCAGGGCATGAACCAGACGGTACTGAAGGCGGAGGTGATCCTGTCGTACCTGGGGTCACATGAGGAGCGTGATGCCTTGTACGCCTACGGTGGCTTCCCTTCACCTAGCGAGTGTGGTGACCGGGGGCGCCAGGGGTCAGTACTCAACCAGGTCATCCATCTCCTACTATCACCACAGCCTCATAAAGGAGTCACCACCGCCTTGGAATTTCTGCAAGGTTTGTACTTTTCAAATAATTTGGGTATGCATTATAAAGAAGTAGAAATTTAGGCTACTAGTCTGTTCATTCTAGGTTGGGCAGAAATTGTAACCTCTAACCTCTGTAACTCAAAAAGGGCTAGAACAAATGAGCTGCCAATTTGCACACCTATTCCGTAGCCAAGTCTTCCTATGTGGTAGAAATATTAACTCAATTACTTTTTCTTTTTTTTTTCTTTTTTTTGACACTTGTCGAGTTTCACCCAGGAATGGTGTGTGAGGATGTATGAAGGCCCAGTGGATGTGGAGAGATCATATGTATAAGTATATGGCCAGCTAGGAATCTGCGAGTGAACCCAGGATTTCAACTTCAGGTGGACGAGAATTTAACTTAATATTTTTTTATGGAATAATCAACGATATTCTTGCAACTGTATTCTCTATTTTCAGTGTCATGGAGGTGTCAATGGAAATACAGTACAGACGTGTCATGTTTTTTCTTCTGAAATTAAAATTTGACTGGAAAAAGTAGACTCCGACACGAAGGCTAGAGTAGTTAAACTAAAACTGGGGACATTATTGTATTTTGCTGTTCAATGAGAGATAGGCTAGAAAGTAACGAAGTTTAGGTACTTCAAATTAGTGTGTAAAACTTTGTTGGTGTCCAGGATGGTATCATGGTTGAATGTGACTTCATTGAAGATAAAGAAGTGACAGCTGTCTGTTTACTGTACGTATTTTAGAAGCCTGTGTGTATGAGTTCAAGAATTCTATGCGTTTACCTTCTGTAGTCCTTATACCATGCTCCAATGCTACTATCACATAAGAGGTTTACCTCTTTTTGGTCATTGGAGGGTCATTAAGGGGGGATGGTTAACTTTTTGGGCGATTTTTGCATGTACTGTACAGTATTCATTATTTTTCTAGTTTCCTCCCCAGACCTCCATCAAATTTAAACAACACATCCATTAAATCCCCCTTCTAGATTAATTTGTAAAAAAAAATCGGTAGAAAAATGTCCAGGCCGAAGGCCGATTCTTCCAACATTACAGGCTCACTATCGTTCGCCAGGGGAAAAATCAACACCTAAATAGCACGAAAGGTCTAAATATTGACGAAGTAATGGTGCGAAAGGTCTTAAAATCGACTAACTAATGGGGCAAACATCTTAACATCTGAAAACTAATGGGGCTAAACATGAGAGAGAAAAGTTACCAGAAAAACGACCCATGTCCCCTTAAGTCCTTTTTTCCCCCCTCAGACCAGATCCTGGGAGGCAACTTGGATCTAGGGGAGGTGTGGTTGGTGTCGCGTGTGATACAGGCGGTGCCCCTGGTGCCGGGTGGTGTCGGGGCAGCAGGGCGGTGGACAGTACGGACTGATGATCGTGCTGGACTTTTAGCTCTATCAGCTTACCTTGGGGGGGTCCGGGCCGCTGTGTTGGGCTATACCAGCATTGTACCTCATCTCTTCAGTCATGCTAGGTGCCAAACCAATTTCTTTCTATATTATTATTAATTACTGTATTGATTACATGTATTTGTTTATATATTGCATACCCTGCCACAATTTGAAGTTACATACCCTGCTACAATTTGAACCCAGTCCCTTAACATTGATATATCTAGGCTTCAATACCAGTACATGATAACACTATGGTATAGAAGACTAGCTCTCAGTGTAACGGTATTGAAGACTAGCTCTCAACCCAGAGGGTCTTGACTTAATTCTTATCTCGGTATGTAACATTTCTATATAGGCTTATGCGCACAAATATTTGTGATAATTTATTTTTATTATGGTAATCTATATATTCTGTATATTAGAATTATTTGAGTTATGAATCTAGTAACCAATACAGGTCTCCCTCACTATACGATGCCTCGATCTACGATATTTTGCACATACAATCTCTTTTTATAATACCCATTTTTTGTTTAGCGATGGCCGTAACTCGCACTTACGATCACCCGATTGGCAGCTGAACGCAGCGCAAGCCAATCAGCACTTGTCTGTACAGTCAGCACCATCACGCCATCAGTGGCCAACTCATGCAACACATCGCCCAGTCTTTCCTGTGCTCCCATTCGTTTCACAGTTGAAGTGATATTGTTGTTTTACTTGCTCTTAGGTTGGTTATAATGACATTTGCATATCCGCAATGGCATCCAAACGTGCAGCAGAAGCCAAAACGAGCAAGAAAGAGCGTGAGCTTGGAAATTAAGCTCGATATTGTGAAGAGACATGATGGAGGAGTGGGTACAAATTTCATTACACGCGTCCTGTCATGCTTAGTCTTCCATTTCCTCCGTTATTAAGGCAGCTGCCACCTTAAAGAAAGCAGGGGAGAATGCCAAATCTTTGCAGGCTAATATGACTATCTGTAATCGTATTTCAATACATATTTCTTCATGTATATGAGTGCTTATGTGTGTGTATGTGTGGGGTTGGGCAGGTCTGGGAACATATCCCCATTGACTCCATGTTATTTAGGTCTCGCTATACAAGAATTACGATCGGGTTTCCAGGAACGTATCCCAAACGTAAATTGAGGGAGACTTGTACTGTAATCATAAATAGTCAAATATAATTAAGGATAAGAAGCTCATGTCTCATGTTTCACCTGATAACTTGTAGGAGAGTACCAAGCTCTGACAATAATTATGGACAATTTTAGGCAAGAATGTAGAGTTCGGGCGTACCGCCTTGTTTACACTACGCGGAGCGACGGCGGACGGTTGCAATCACGTTCCCGTTTTTTTTTACTGCCTTTGGATACAATAATATGTTAAGCCTTCCCCCTCACCCCCCCATGACATATTGTCATCATCATATATATTGCCAGCAGGGGGCAAATAACCGAAAAAATCGCCGTCACAATAAACGCGAACTTGACCACGGCGATCGACCTATGTAAACATGACGACCGTACGCCCGGACTCTACATCCTTCCCCAATTTTGGTCATGAGCCACTGTGTTGAGGATCTGACTGGTAAACTGTGTGCATCCTCAGCTACATCCTGGAGAAACACCGCCCAACTGGCTACGACTTCCTGGTGGATCACGTCTCTACAGCCAAGGCCAAGTAAGGCGCTAGTTGTAGTCTTTGTTTTCACCTGGTGGAAAATGTAATCCTTAGTATTGGCAGCTAATTTCTAAATACCTGTACTTGATGGATACAAAATATATGGACTGTACATTATATCTGCATTATGTTAATTGCCATAGTTTCATAATTTACAATGTATTTTGCTGTAAAATGTTCGTCATATATGAATACAGGTAATTACTTTCTTGGTCCCAAACTAAACACAAATCAATCTCTATACAGCGCTGGTTAGGCCGCACCTGGAATATGCAAACCAGGTGTGGGCTCCATATATGGTAAAGGATATAGAAGCAGTGGAGAAAGTGCAGAGGAGAGCTAGCAAGCTAGTACCAACGTTGAAGAACGCGGGCTATGAGCAGAGGTTGAGGACACTGGGGCTTCCGACACTGGCATATAGGAGAAAGAGAGGGGATATGATAGAGACTTTTAAGATAGTGTCAGGAAAGTATGATGAGGATGTGTGTGAAGGTATCTTCTTGATGCGGGAGGGAACAAGAACGAGAGGACACTCAAAGAAAATTTACAAAGAAAGAAATAGGCTTGAGAAGGCAAAGAACTCATTTTGTGATAGAGTGGTAAATGAGTGGAACGCACTGCCTCAGTATGTAGTCGATTCCGAATCAATAAGGAAGTTTGAAAGTAATCTTGATAAAGCATGGGGAAGACAAGATTTGAAGTTTGATTATAAAGCAAAAATACAGAATAGTAAAAATGTTGAGTCTGCTACCGCCGCCGCCAACACCGTGAACGACCGCAGCATTGCAAGTACTGGTACTGAGCTGGATACACAGGCCTAGTTTGCCTTTTTCCATAGGATCTACTGTAAGAAACTGTAAGAAAAGAGAGTACATCAATGAAGCAATGAATCATGCTCATATAGTTCAGACTGCACCTTATGAACCTGATTTACTGCTTCACTAAGGTATTATTATCTATTGATTTGGGTTTAGTTTAGGACCAAGAAAGAAGTGTCATTTTTGTCAGTAAAAGTATTATTATTTTTGTCAGTGACTGTGCCAATCAAATAAAGATTTAATAGAGATTGAATTTAATCAGAAATATTTTAGAATATTTGATGGTAGTAACAGTAAATTTGCAGTTATAAACTAATGATGTACAGTCGGGCTAATAAGTGATGTCTCGGCACCAAGTATATTTCGATCAATAATTGGTATCGGCAATGTCTAAAACTTTATTTATTTGTTTCGAGTGAGATATAAAAGCATGTTTCTACATTTACCCACCCTATTCAACATCTGACAGACATTAATACAGCACAGAGAGAGCCAAACATAAAGACAGCTGAGACATGACTTATTAGCGCCTCTGTACAATGGTAAGAAGGATTGGATTTGTTATATTGATGTGCTAGTAATCTGTTAATGCTGATATAATTAGGAATGATTTACCCAGTAGTAAATGTTATATTAAGAAAAATAATGAAACTGGGTAAGAGTTTTTGCCTTTTCATGTTGTAGGTGGGAGCTTAATGAGGGTGAGTGGGGCATAGAGTCTTGTGTGTCTGAGTGGGTGTTGTGTGACGAGGGTGTTACAAGAGTCAGTGGATCACACCTACCACGACACTCAGACTCACAGACATGCTGCATCACCAACCAGATCATCAAGGTAGGTGCATATATATATATATATATTTATCCTACAGTAAGTTGTACAGTTGCCCACATTAATTTTGATTGTGTTCTGTTATTTAATAATTTTCATTTTAGTAAGCGTTGTTTCCACATAGCGATTTTGATAATTTAATTTGACTTTATATTGTCCTTGTCCCAATTTTGGTTTGTTTAGTTTGCAAGTTTTACATTTTAATATAAAGTTTATGTAATTAAATTCAGACATCGATTTTTTTGTGGCCTATAGGTGTCTTATACCATGTATTTCATTCCTGTATGTGTCTAAATACGAATACAAATTTATTACTGATCCTGAACAAAAAAAGATATCCTCTATATCGCCTACCTCGCAAGAGGCGGGTGGGATTGTTTACATCTGCCGCGAGTGTAGCCTCGGAAACTCGCGTTGGGGGAGGCTCAACATCTGTATCCCACGGCAAACGGTTATGGCCAAATAGAGTTATTTTTCGCTGGTGGGGGGGGGGGGGGCGTGTTTTTAGATTGTTGTTTAATGGGTAAATATGCATTTCCTACAATTATCACTCATCAAAACACCCTTACACAATTCTAAAAATAAAAAAAAAAAAATTTTTTTTTAGCAATTTAATTACATACACTTGATATTGACCTTAATTTTTACCCACTTAGTTATATAGTATATGAAAGTATAATGTTTGTAATAGACTTAAAAGAAAGATTTGTGATAAAACCATTACCGGTAATTGATCATACAAATTATTGGAAAATCTTACTTTTTGATGCGATCATGATTATAGCAACTATTTATTATTATTATTTATTTACTTTTTTCTTCAGATAAAGAGGTTTTATATACCGAGGACCGTGGGAAATTAGTATTTACCCATTATCCAACAATTTAAAAACACGCCTCCCACTAGAGGGAGGGCTATGAAGATCAGGGAAAATGTTGCTCTCTCAGAGTATACCACCTTCTCTGCGTAGAGTATGTAGCGCCCGTCTTGCAACACAATCCCACCTCTACTCTGTGCAACTCTCCAACCCAAGAATGAAACGATATTCCCAATCGTTCTTCTTTTCAACAGCTGAGCTCTGGAATTCTCTCCCTCATCCTATGACTTAAATTGCTTCAAACTATGTGTGTCCAGGCATTTTGGCTTGAACATTACTTGATTTTGGCCCTGTCACTCTTTTAACTCTGGGGGAGACACTATTTCTTTTTGCTTCAAATAGTGGTCTCGGAGTGTGTACAACGCAGCTAGTAGAGAATTGAGTTTCATTTCTAAGATGCTGGTCAATTGTGCAAGTTATTTTCCGATAAATCGGCCGCTCCTGGAGCAGACGAGATAATGCAGTGTATAAAGCACTACGTTGGCTCCGAGGCTACTACCATACAAGAGGTTTTCCTTATTTGGTTTGATGGGAGGTCGTCAAACATCACTGTGTCACCTATGAAGTTATTTCTATCTAATGTTAGTGGGTGTATGGGGCCTGCCAGCTTAGCTATAGGCTAAATAGGGCCAAATATACTTGACTGCTCTACGTCATTTGATTCTGGAGCTACTACTATGTACAGTAATCACACCCCTATCCGACCTGCCATTATCCGAACCTCGCCAATTCCTGGACAGGTCATGGGAGATATAAATATATATAGTAAAGTTGTTGTTTATGACTTTCGATTTAAAGCACCTTCCTTACTTCCCTTCGGGTATCAAACCTTTATTCTTCTAAAAATTCCACACTTTAATTGTTAATAATAAACAAATCTTTATTATTAATCTTATACTAAATATGATAGTTGTGTATGTGGTTTATCTCCAACAGGGTCCGAGCTACTTCTTGGAAAATGGTGAGTCAGTGATGGGTCAAAATGATGCTCTCATGTGGGCCAAGGTTCACCCATACTCTCCTCTTGGCACCGGACATCGCCTCAACCCATTCTAACTTAACACATTCTATCTTGAACCATTCTAACTTAACCCATTCTAACTTGAACCTTTGTATTATGGCCGATTCTAATATGATCTATTTTAACCCCTTCAGACTCATATGATGCAGAGGTTGCCAGATTAGCAATAAGAAATAGAGTTCTCTCACTCTTATAATTACCTCTCCAAAATTAGTTTTCTGCCCACAGCTAACTCAAAGACAACTGCAGAGGTTGAAGTAACTAAACTAAAGGTTTCTAAATACCCCTGATGGTAACAAAGGCTTTAAATTATCCCTAACCGGCTCAAAATCGCGTCATATGTCGGAGAGGGTTAACTTAAGCTTTCTAACTTAAACCATTCTAACTTAACTATCCTCAAGACAGTTAATCCCTATGCTTTATTGATTGTCTTTTACATTTAAAAAAATCTAAACTAACGCTCTACAAGAAAATTAAATATATCTATATATTTTTTTTTTTTACAGTAGTTCTCTACATTTTTACACTCAACCCTTAGCAAGAAAATTCAGAGTTTAATCCCTATCCTTTTTTGTATGTATGTATGTATATGCTCAGGCCCAATCCCCACTTTTCCTATTTTTATTTTTATTTTCTATTTTACTCTATTTTATTATTTTTTTTTTTTTTTTTTCTTGGGGGTGGCCGACTCAAGACAGAGCAAGAACAGGGAAAACACAAAACACAAGACAGAACAACGAACAAACACAGACAAAACACAAAATTTCTGAATATATTATACCTTCTAACTTAATCTTCTGTATGAAACTGCGGAAACTGATGCGGTTTGCTGCATTTTCTTACAACCATGCACTCCCTGCTCAAGAGCTGGGCTAGGATGGGTGCTTAGTGGACAGTCCACCACAGCACTGGCATCTACCAATAACACACTGGCTGGTTCGAGCCTCAAACCCTAGACCTCGGGGTATGCAAGAGAGTGCTCTACCAACCGCGCTACGGCCTGTGACTGTAAAATTAATATTGTAGGTTTTAAAATGCTCAAAAATTAATTTTGTACTTATTAACAAGATATAGCATTAATTTTGAGTGACTTTCCACTGGAATTAAAGTGAAAGTAGGGTAACTTTTATATCTGTCTGTACAGTTGCCAAAACATGAACCAGAGACAAATGCTGTGAGAAGCTTGCTGTATTTGTCCATCATAACCGGGTAATGCTTAGTATTAATGAAACTATATGCTCTTACTTTAAACATTATTACACAAGGGTCAACTCATAAGCTCACTTCCAGTTATAGATATACAGTATGTGTAAAAGCATTAAATCCTGTCACTTACAGCAGTTTTCCCTGGTTCATGTCTTGGCAACTATACTGTATTGGTATAGTTTATGTATCTTAAAGGTGAATTCCAGGGATGAAACCTATTCAAACTACAATGTGCATTGGGATCTGCTTGGTTTTAGGGGTATGATACTGAAGAACTTTCATCAATGTGTCACAACATAGAAATATAGCTTATCTAAATTATTTTATGTGGCGAGCACTGGAGTGTTTACCATGACGTCACAGGCAACAATGGCGGGAACACTCTACTGTACATGGGAAATGGGTGAATCTGTGGTCTTTTTTTATGTGAGAAACTCTTATAAATTGTATGTATCTTTACAGCTCAACATTTGGCTTAATCACTATCTGGTCAAGGGACTGCGATATATAGAATTAACAGAAAACGATACTATCATTAAGAAATAGGCCTTACAAGCGACCTCCCTCGACTCTGGACCAGGATAAAACACTTGAAAACACTGCTTACTATGTTTACTGTTGGCGAGATTGGATTATTTCTTGATGTACACTACATCTTCAAGACCTTTTTTGATGTTTTGCAGAGCTTGAGTATTGAATTGAAAGGTACTAATTAAGAAAAACAGACCTGTCCACAAGCATGTGTGATGGGGGGCGAAATATCCCATTGTTTACATTGTCGTCACGCAAATCAGCTGGAAGTTCTGGAACTCTCCCAACTGACGGTCGAGGATGCCAACTGCGCTATAAACTAGTATTTTTTTCCGGAGTTTAATCAAATTATATCGATATTGCCCATATACATATTACAGTATGTTCATGCCAAGTTATGACCCTGTAGTAAACTTCTTTTTTCTGTCATTCCTGTAGTTCACCTTTAAGAGTGGGTGACCTACTCTTTTTTTTTCTCTCCTTTTCTCTCTTTCTCTGGCTTGTATCCATTCGGCCCCATTCATCCTACTGTTTTAAGACGATTATCCCCATTTAGGTGTCAATTTCTTCCTGGCAGCATTGTATGGAGAAATCCGGCTTCGCCTGAGAAATTTTTCTATCGAAAAATTTACAATTTAGCCTGCTGTCAAAATAAATTAAAAAAATATGTTGGCTCGCTGCTGCTCGCCAGGAACAAATCGACACCTTGATGGGGGTAGACGTCTTAAAACAGTAGGCTGAATGGGGCCAAATGGATACAACCCAGAGAGAGAGGGAGAGAGAGAGAAAAACAAAAAACGAGGTGGGCTCCCTTAAATCCATTATCATACACACATTGTTTTCCTTAACCCCTACTGTACCATAGGGTACAGTAATAAAAGTCCCCCCCAGTCCCAAGCAATGTGGTCAAAATGGCAAGATATAACAACCTCCCACCTCAAAAGATGAAGGAATACTGGCTCTCCCAGCCTGTAGAGGCTTGGATATAAGCTGAGAAGTGTTGCCAACTATAGAGCAGTGCTCAAACGGTCGTGGTACCAGGCACTGTCTGATACTGGCAGTTACAAGGAAAGTATATTACCGATGGCTCTCTGCCGTCGCTGGGACTGGGGAGTTATTTATCTACTGACGGCTCTCTGCCGTCGCTGGTACTTAAGGGGTTAACATTCATTGTGAACACTAGTCTGGCAGCTTATGAAGGACATTTTAAATATGTTGGTCACCTAAATTCATACTGTATGTTCATCTAGTGTCTGATAACCCAGAAATTATGCCAGAAATTTTTTGACTATTGAAAGTTGAGCTCTTGTGTGATACCCCCTTAACACTGGTCCACCGAGTGAGGTGAACTGATGCTTAAGTCGTAATTCAAGTTAACACAAGCGACAGCCTTAATAAGTGACCATTAATAGCTCTGTACTGTATATTTAGTGGTAAAGTAAGCAATACTGTACTGTGTTTATATAAATAGTACTGTACCTGTACATACATACAACCTGTACCTTGTACCTTGTTTAATGGACATTTAGCATATTGCAAGTAGTTTAGCATTTGATACAACATGCTAATTGTTTGACAGGTACAGTATATTAGTGTAGTGGTAAGTATATTATTAGTTTTTCTCCTATAGAGAAAACACTATAGTTATCTATTCTTTTTACTTTCATTCATACAGCAAGTCTTCAAAGTCATACAAGCGAACTTGATCTCATTGAACACTTGCCATATAGCAGATAAAACAAATTATGAATGTATAGGAGACATTAGCAAGCAGTTTTTATGCCTCTCTTAACCCCCGCACCTCGGCTGTCCTCTTATACGCCACACCAAATTTTCACCACGGACCTCGGTAGGCCTCTTATACTCCTGCGAGTGTAATATTCACGGCCGCGTCACTCAACAACCCGACGACATAGCGACGTCCGGTCAACATCAGGATCAAGATAACATTATGTACTTCATTTTCCAATTAAGTATGTATTTCTACCTATTACCATTGCTTAGCTATTAAGAAAATAAGGCCATAACGCCCAAACCGCGCCGATTCCGCGGGTACGGAGCGTAAGAAGATCGCCGAGGCAGAAGGGTTAATGCCTCGTGTATGTAATACTTGCACTTTTGACAATCGTAGTAGCTTCAAGGAGTTTGAGCACATCCTTGTGACACCAGATCACCTATGCATTTCAAGGCCTTATAACATTACAGTAGAAGCAACAGCAAGTGTTATAACAGTCATAATGTGATTGTTGTAAACAGTGTTGGGCACCAAGAACCAAAAAGTTCACTTCGATAACGATAATCCGATAGCCCCAATTCTTAAGTCCTATATTGATAATCCAATAACTAAATTTTTGTTTTTAAAGTTAACAATAATCTGATAACTATAACTTTAAAAAAAATTCAATCCAAGAATAAATAAGCATTTTCTACAAGGTTTGCAACTTTTTCCAAGCTGTAGTCTTCTAGGTTGTAGAGAATGCTTGGTAAGTGAGAACTGAACGCTGTCAAGTTGATGATGATATTGAAGAACCTAAATGTAAAGCGTTAAAAAAAGTTTATCGAATAAGAAAAAAACGGATTAAATATTGAGTTATCGAAAGTTAACTGGTTTGATAAAAAAATGAAAGTTAACTTCCAATAATAGTCCGATAAAAAAAAGTTAACTTTAATAATTATCTGTTATCAGATTATCGCTTTAGTGCCCAACTATGGATGTAAATGCCTATTACATGGCCTCATATTAACTCTTTTAAGTCTGTATTAGGTTTATAATTAAGTGTTAGATTGTGGTTGAACTCCATTAGTATATTATGAGAAGTTAAGGAATGCTCATTATGCTACATATATTAATATAGTGTACCACTCTCTAGGTTATGGTAATATAGAGTGTAGAGAAAGGAGGATGGACCAAAGGTATGCGACAATATTTCTTTGAATAATAATCAAGATTTAACTATCTATCTATCTATTGCCTGACGCCGTGATTCCCGAAGGGGTGGCCACGAACGAAACGCCCCCATGCACCTCTGTCCCCAGTCAGTCGATGCCCCTCCTCCCAACCAGCACCGCCTTCATTCATATACTTCTTCACTCCATCCTGCCACCTCTCTCTCGGTTTACCTCTCCCTCTCTGTCCTTCCACCTCGCTCTCGTACACCCTCTTAGTCATTCTCTCGTTTCCCATACGTTCCATATGGCCGAACCATCTCAAGGTGTTCCTTTTCACACTTTCCAGCACATCTACCTCCACACCACACCTCCCTCTTACTTCCTCATTCGTCTGTCTATCCCTCCATGTAACTCCGCACGCACTTCTCAAGTAACTCATTTCCACCCCTCTCACATTTGGTCCGAGCCTCTCCACCAACGTCCATGCTTCGCTTCTGTAAGTCAATGTTAGGATTACCACACTGTCATGCAAGGACTTCTTCACTTCCATGCTGACCATCCTATTTCTTGTTACTGCTTTCAGCATTCCTACAACCTCTTCCCTTGTTGCACCCTCTCCCGCACTTCTTCATCCATACTTCCATCTTTACTCAGCACACTGCCCAGATACTTGATTGAGCTGACAATCTCCATAGCCTGACCGTTCAACTTCACCTCACACTCTGTGGCTTCACCCCTTTCGAAAACCATAACCTTGCTCTTCCCCGCATTTACATTCAGATTCTGTTTTTCGCAGACTGTTCCGAACATATTTACCAGACCCTGCAACTCCCATTCACTATTGCTCACCCGAACTGTATCATCAGCAAACAGCAGTACAGGTAGCTTCCACTCGTTTCCACTCTTCCCATCATTGTGAGGTTCGTTTCACTTGTTTCCTGATTGGTCATACACGTTTAACTCATGGCTATTGAATGTCATCTCCTCACGGCCCTCGACCCCAGTGCACTACTTGTAGCCAGCTTTTGATTATTCACCTAGATTTTACAGAATGTCATAAGTATTCCCACCTCCAATCGGCAATAAAAAATTTACTGATATTTTAGCAGTTTCTCCGTCACTCTCGGCCTACCATATTCTCTGCTTCCTCAATGACTTCCCTCTTCTCGCTCATATTTGATCCCCTCCTGCCCTTCCCTACCTCATCTTGAATAGTATTCCATCTTGGCCTAATCCTTAGAGCCAGCCCTGTGGGAGTTCTTTTTGGGAACTCAATGGTCTGATTAAACTAATTAAAGACAACAAAAGTTATGTAAGGTGGTGGCATAGTAGGTTTATGAATCTTGTATTTTATGACTCAAATTTAATCCCATACAGACACACAGTGTTTCCTTAACTATATTAGATAAGTGTTCAACCACTAAAATTATTTTGGGCAGGGCCTGTAAAATGCTGAAATTATGTTTAGGTATTATTACCCTTTATATGAATCTTGTGATTGTATTGTATTATACAGTAAGTGTAGAACCAGAATACTAATTTAAATAATTATGTACATCTTTTTAAGGTCAACATATTTATTTTGTTATCCTGTGCAGTCATTCCTCAATTTCCATGTGATATGCAATATCTGATAATAATTTGTGTGTGTGAGCCTCTATGAAAATGAGGTAGTGGATTGTCAAGGTCGTTGGTGTGGTAATTTAATACATTGTCCATCATTAGAGTTGTCTTGATCAATATTTTGGCTGTGTACTGTATTAACAAAGAGGAGGCGATGATAGCATAGTAGAAAGTGTGGTGGACTGCGGACCAGATATTCGCCAGTTTGAGTTTTCGTCAAACGTCAGGATTTTTTGAGGAGATCTGATAGTCCCCATAGTTCTATAAGTATTCTGGCTACACCAACACTTCAAGAAAATAACTCCCATACTGTCGCCAACTCGCAGTGATGAATATGTCCGGCCATATTCTAAGATACTGTGACAGCGGTATAGCTGCTCTCTCCAAATCATGTGACATGCGTAAATAAGGTGTCTTCATCTACGTACGGCAAAAAGGAAGCAGCCAATACCTCAAACCTCTACTGTCCCTACCTAGTGTGACACAAATGAAACCACTAGCTCCTCTTGGGGCTCTCAAGAGTTATAGGATTCTGATCATCTAGTCCTAATGTTGAGAAAAAAATGGCGTTTTGGCTGACACTGTGATGGCGCGTAGTTGCACTTACCCACTCTAAACCACTGTTTGGACACTTGATCCTCAGTGTTTTGGAGGACAAGCAACCTAGAAGGGTCACTAGATCTGTTGTTGTTTGATTTCCTTTGTACTCCTTTGTACCTTTACCCTCCGACTCTACTCCCAGGAGTTTCTCTGGACGAGGCTTTAGGCTGTAACTTTTCCTTCACATTTACTTTCATGATCAATCAACATTTGCATTACAGTACAGTATATTTATGAATATCCATGAATACCTTAATTGATTATAAGAAAATATGCATTAAAGGATATGATAACTTACCAGATCCATGAATACTCTATAGTGCACACTGCTAATCTGTGACTTACAAGCAGATTAACTGATTCTTACGATGCTGCTTGTGGTAGGGCAAGGATGGACTGCCACTGAATGAGGTTGGAAAAGTTGTGGTTGTCAGTTGCCAATGTATGAAAAAATAGAAAAAAAAATAGGCAACAAATGAGTTAGCGTACTGTAATAGGTCTTTGCTGTAACCTGCCTTCCAGCAATTTGAGTTAGCATACTTTAACCCCTTCTGTACCAGCGATGTCTTTTTAATTTTTTTCTAGCTATATTTAGACGATTTTGTGCAGTTTAAGAAGGAACTATGGTAGTAAAATTGCTTAAGTGATCGAGTTCGAAGTCTGTCAATTGTTGGAGGCCCATTTTAAACTGAATAAAATTGTCTATTAGTAGCCAGAATATGGTTGAAAGGATATCACCGGTACTGTAGGGGTTAATAAGCCTCTACTGTAACTTTCATAGTTATGAAGTAATTTTAGGTTGTAACATTTTAACCCTATCTAATTGGAGGGTGGTCTTTTCGGACCACACCTGATTTTCCCCATTAGCTTGACAATTTTAAGATGCTTTTCACCCCAGTCAGGAGAGCGATAACTAGCCGGCATAATTGGGGAACCTGACTTTCAACTGGGAAATTTTTCTACTTAAAAATGCATACATTTAGCTTGAAGGGGGTATGGGAGGCATTATTTTAGTTTAAGGGGCAAAATAAAAATGGATTGCTTGCAAATGGCAAAAGCAATCAAAACCATCAGTAATAATGATAAAAATAAGATATAATAAAAATAAAAATTATAACAATATTAATAAAAAAAAACGCAACCCATTATACACCCAAACGTCGGATGGACTAGTGTTAAAGCCTGCATTGGTGATGACTGAGAAATGGTAAATTAATGTTTTCATGGAAATTTAGGGAGAACTGTATCGTAAGTCAGCCAAAGCTTAGAAAATGTATAATGCTAACAACAGTGCCTAGGGTGTACCTTAAGTTACATTTTGTTACTTACAATATATACCGTTTATTTACCTTTCTTGATGTTCTAGCAAAGTCTTTAAAAGTCTTTGCTTATATTATTAGCTGAAGCCTATACCTGTACTTTTGAGCCATGCATAAAGAAGTACAATAGATGTACACTAGATTTAAATCTAGAGCTCACTGACTAGTCATATTATGGTGATATAGATGCTATCACTATTGCAATACTTTCTTGCTTTTTGAAACACAATTGTTATGTATAACTGAAATGAGTTATATAATATCACCTAATTATTGTACAGTACATTTTTTGTTTGAATTTAGGTGGTTGTAATGAGTGTGAATGATTGTTGATAGCACCAGCCTTGTTAGCAGCTTCACTCATGATAATAATGTGGCACTGCAAACCAACTTGAGAATTAAGTACCATAACCTGAGAGCAGCTCCTGGGACAAAACCTCAGGGATGGGCTGTGAAGAAACGGTGCTCAATTGTCAAGTTCGCTGGCACGGGATACAGTATACAGTTGCTACCAGTGGGAATTGAACCTCAGACTTTCAGATGATGATAGGTTTTTATTTGTTTATTTATATGTTTTATGCCAGACGCCGTCATTCCCGAGAAGGGGTGGCCATTAACATTAGGTGTTTATCACGAATTGCTAGGTCAAGTTGCCTGGGCTTGATAGCTGCCAATACCATTTTAACAGCGATGGCTTGATCCGCCGACCTTTCGATCATCAGCCGACGCTCTACTGACTAGCCAGTTTAACCCGGCAAGTGCGGAAAGACTAATAAGAGTTTTACCGGTGCGCTGCGGGAAGCCTTATATAATCCAATGCCTAACAAATTATTTTTTAAACCAGCCCAGTATCAATTGATTTTTTTTTTTTTTTTTTTTTTTTTCCTTGGCCATGCCAAATATCACTCCTCCACATCCCCTCCTTCCCCCCTTTCCCCCCCCCCCCTTTAATTATCACCTATTTTCCCTGGTATTCCCTTATTCGTCGGTATATTTTCGTGCTAACAATAGCGAGTAATAAGCAGACTGTGCTTATATGTGTTACCAAGCGAGTGAATGAGAAAGAGAGACGGCACTACACGTCAGTGTCGCTCCAGGCGTCGTGAGAGGTGGATGTTGGTCAAGCTGGCTCACCCTTTAGTTATGTAACTCTCGTATTCATTTCCCGATTTTGACCAGCCAAACACTGTTTCCACTTGTGTTATTGTTGTAACAGGTTAATATCTTCATAATCAACGTAAATTAGGCGCATATGGATAAGTATTAATGATATTTATGGTAAGATAACGATTTGAGTGACAGGAATCAGTAGTTTAAAAACAAGTCATAATGAGGTGTTATAATTTATGATAAGCCTATCAATATGGTCCTCTGATAAAGTTATGATATCGTGGGCAAGGATTACATTTTTAAATAATTCATTGGATTGTTATGCCTCTTACCCCACTACAATTTATGGCCCCTTTGTTGTGTATCCAGGCAATGATCTCTTATCTAAACAGTCTAGGGTTCAAAACCCTCTGATACCTGGAGGATATTTCTGACATGTTATTGTGCTCTTTCATGGAAAAGGGAAAATGGTAGTTTATATTATTAGGTATTAACCCTTTCACGCATTTATGACGCAGAGGTTGCCAGATTAGCAATAAGAAATAGAGTTCTCTCACTCTTATAATTACCTCTCCAAAATTAGTTTTCTGCCCACAGCTAACTCAAAGACAACTGCAGAGGTTGATGTAACTAAACTAATGGTTTCTATATACCCCTGATGGTAACAAAGGCTTTAAAGTATCCCTAATAGGCTCAAAATTGCGTCATATGTTGGAGAGGGTTAACTTTATAAGATAGTTCTGTAAACAAACACTCCAAGTATCACTATGCAAGTTACAGTTCTCTACTGTATTTATGTAACAAACAGACAAAACTGGAAGCATATTTACAGAGTGAAAAATAGTATTTTTAGAATATATACAGTATATATAAGTAAATTATCATCTTGTTCTGTTGAGTATAGTTAGTCCAGCGAGGCAAGTGTTACTATTGTTCATCCATAGTAAGACATTGTAAGTACGGCAGTAAATATAGGTAGGGCAATATAGGGTCTCAGAAGAAACTATTACAGTAGGTAGCAGGTACCAATAAGAATAAACTATTAGAAACACTGGTAATTTTATATAGAACATTAGCCATTTGTAAATCTAGCGGTCATATTGCAGAATATTATTACAGTATTCTATTTAATATTATACTGTATAAATAAATTAGTGCAGTTGAACCCCTAACTCACTACTTACCTGTTTTGTACTAGCTACTGCCAGATCATTTTATTTGACTTCTTAACAACAATTATGTGAATATTATAGTTAGCATAAGTCAGTATAGTAAAGTTCTTGTAAGGGAGCTCACCTCGCTTTTTTTTTTCTCTTTCTCCCTCTCTCTTTGGCTTGTATGCATTCGGCCCCATTCAGCCTACTGTTTTAAGACGTTTACCCCCTTCCAGGTGTCAATATTTTCCTGGCGAGCGGGAGCGAGCCAGCATATATATATTTTTGTTTTACAGCAAGCTAAATTTGTACATTTTTCGATAGAAAAATGTCTCTGGCGAAGCCGGATTTCTCCATACAATGCTGGCTCGCTCTCGCTCGCCAGGAAAAAATCGACACCTGGATGGGGATAAACGTCTTAAAACAGTTGGGTGAATGGGGCCAATTGGATACAAGTCAGAGAAAGATAAAAAAAAGCAGGTGACTCCCCTTAAGGGCTATTAAATAATATATATTAGTACAGAAAGTTAGCCTTTGGTGACTGTCTAGAGTGACTATAAAGCCTAATTAAACTTATGCATGCAATATATCTAAAAGACATTCAGCTTCTGCTGATATTTGTTTCTTGCTGCCTTATTACTGACCCTGTTGATAGAGCAGGTTGCAAGTCAAAATAGCCACAACCAAACTGGCCACTGTCTATTATAATGTAAAACTTGCAAAATAAACAAACTAAAACTGGGACGATACAAGATAAATGCAAAAGAACTGATCAAAATATCATGATATGTAGGAATAAGTTTTTTACACCAAACCCGAAGAGGATTTATGGAGTTCCGATCTTACTCTCAACCATCTTAACAATTTTACCAACACCTAAACTTCGTTAGATGCTGAAATAGCCTCCCGAAAGTATGCCCTGGCCGAGAATTGAACTCGGGACCCTTGGGTTATGAGCAAACACTCTGCCAGTTAGACTAAGAAAGATATCTCACTTGGCCTGGTCGGCTCAAGTTATTTCCGCATCTGATTCTGTTTAGGCTAACCTATATTTACTGACTTTACACTTACAGTACTAACATAATCTGATGTAAGCAACCTAACATGACCAACCATATCCTAACTACTGTTTTGATAGCGTGATGGTTAGTGCGCAGAATTTTGGTGTGAGTATCCTAGGTTCGAATCCAAGGAGTACCACATGTATTCATTAGTTTCATTGATTTCATTAATTAGGTATATTTGTAAGTTAATTGGTGGGTTGGTGATAATATGAATAGTAATTAATATAACTTACCTTACCTAACCAAAGCTTACCTAACCAAACATAATACTCTGGCCATATATGAGAGTGGCTGTTTTGAAGTGTGGCCGTTTTGAAGTGGTTCCATATAGTAACACCATAGCTATACCTTGATAAGCTGAGATCTCCCTCCCTGTGCCTTGTAGTGTTCCCTCCATTGAAGCCATCCATATACTTCTTTTAACTCTTTTAATCACAAGATGCAAATTTGTGTTTTATTATAGCTACCTGCAGACAGTTGTGTTCAGCTTAGGAAGAACCTTTAGTCACCCAACGGTTATCGACGAGCTCAATTATCTCTTTCCCTGACAAGTTCTTTCTAAGTTGCATAAAGTCATGTCTTTATAGCTATAATATTACAAATTAGTAACATCTGGTTGAATAAGTTAATATTATATGTAATAATGTTATTTTAAGGTGTAATGGAACATTTACTTTAATATTAAATTTCTTTGCAATTAGATAGTTTTAGTATGCACATTAGTGTGGTAAAGACTAGAACATATACATGGCAACAATATTAGGACTTGATTTTCATGTACAATTTTTGTATTGTACGTAACTTAGGGCTCTCACACACTGAGCAGAACTTATACACAGAACAGAACACGTGTTTCCAAATTATCCAAAACAATTTAAAAGTATCCATCATGATGTATTATTGTGGTAGGTTTACCCCTCGAGCTTTCATTGTCGGTTTGACTAATTTTACATAGCTTTTATTTCCTCTTTCTATATTTTTCCCCTTCTGTTCTTATTCTGTCTCTACCGGTTGTCCTTTAGGCGACTTATAGCATATGCCACCCTGTCGGGGCCCTCATTGTTGGCCTGGCTTGGTTGTTGGCTCCTGACCTGACTGTGTTTTTTTGGGCGCTGGTGCTGCCCGGCTGACTCGATTCTTTGCTGTTGTCCCTGACACTGCTTCTGCCCTGACTGTGCATCCTCGTGGTGTGCCTTCCCCTCAATAGTGCATTATTTTCCCATCTCACTGTGATTTTTTCTTCCTTAGTTTTGTTTTCTCTCATTCTTCGCCCCAGTTCACTTGTTGTTATTGTTGCCGCCAAGGCCATAAACGAGCGCCCCCACAAAACCCTCCCTGCTTACCACTAACAAAGCCCGGGTGACCGAAGCCACTCCAAGGCAGGGAGCTGAGGAGGGTGCGGAAACACTTGGCAAACCAAAGCCCCCAGTTCACTTCTTGGTTGGTGCTGCAGTGTAGCAGTTCTTGCCTCATCCTTCGGCTCTGCCCTTATAGAGTTCTGCTGTGGAGCTCATGTGGTCTGGCTGACCTGATGACATGGCGAGAAATGTCCGCGTTTCTTGACTTTCCTTGATTTAACCCCCTCCTGCCCTTCCCTATCTATTTTGTCTTGATACGTCGTCATTCATTTTAATCTAATCCTTCAGGCCAGCCCTATGAGAGTTCTTTTGGAACTCTGTGGCCTGGTTAAACTAAGTAAAGAACAATTAATGGTGGTAGGTTTATGTTAAAGATATGTACTGTATTGTCAAGCCAGTGACTTATTGTTTATTCCAAGAAAAACAAATTATATGGACAAAAATTACTCCATAATAAATTATGATTTGTTTGGAAACTTTAGGTGAATTACACATTTATTGGAAACAGCAATTAATGTAATTTCCGTAAGCAAGAGAGTTTAATGAAGACTTCCTACCAATGTTAAAAATATGTATTTGAACTTTTCTCAAGGAATCACCAACATAATAATACAGTACTGTACCGTGGTGATGGGCTGGTCTATCAGAATGAGAGTTGAGCGTTCTCTGCCATACCCATAGCTTACTCTGACTGTTCCTTTTACTTATATATTTTCTAGATCTCAAGTGACGGCATCTTTTCCGTGGATTGACCTCCCTACTGCCAACCCTGGCAGATTGGGAGCCAAAGCGTCATATTTTTCCTTTGCCCCTCAACTTTCCCTTTATAATTGCTGAGGGGCACAGGGCCTTGGGTGGGGCTTTTGTTTCCCGGACGTTTCCGCACCCTCCTCAGCTCCCCGCCTTTGAGTGTCTTCGGTCACCTGGGCATTATTGGTGGTAAGCTGGGAGGGTTCTGTGGGGGCGCTCAGTTATGGCCTTGGCCTTGCTCGGGACCTTGGGGCTGCTCGGCCAGACAGCCGGAGGAACAACAGCAGCAGCAACAACAACAACAACAGTACTGTACTGTAATTATATTGATTGCTGTATATTGTTCACCTACAGTACCATCTGGTGTTCAGTAAGCACCAAACACTGTCTGCTAAACTGCCAACACTTAACACAAAACCTGAGTCCATATTCACTGTTTACTGGACAATTGAATGCTTTCTCATGAAGGATTGGGCAGTCTGTGTTAACTTAGTTATCCACCTAGCTGTCTGCCCTTTCCAGCCATGCCAGACAATGGGCTCTTACGTCATTGACGTAGGAGCCACAGCAAAATATGGTGCAACAGTTCAGGGCCTGAATTTATCATTGTTACCCTCCCATCACACAGGCCTACTATTCCCATTTATCACTGCAGTACCATCATAATATATTTCATGTTTATCGACAAAATATGAAGGAATAGTTAAGATCTTGCTAAGTACATTATGAATCATGTATAACTTTTAATTGTGATAAAGTTGAGTTGACTAAATTTTATCAATCACCATGATGGTGGATACATTGGTGAATCCAGTCCCAGGTATACAGTCATTGTTTCCTTAATTACATTTGAACACCAAGTATGAACACAAAATTGTCTCTTGATGGAACGTGCCTACTGTTTTTTATAGCGAGATAAAATACTCATGTTAATTGTAGAAGCTGTTTGATTAGAAGTGCAGGGGATTAGTATAATGAATAGTTGATGATAATTCCTGTAATGTGTGTTAAAAATTCACTTAAATATATTTGCACATGACTAGAAGTATGCATGCATATTAATAATTAATTATACACATTACAACAAATTTCCCAGACTTATGAGAGTTCCGTATGGAGCTCAGTGGTTTGGTTAATCTGCTCTACTTAACTAACTAACTCCCATTCAGATATTTTTAAGGATTTAATATGTGATGGACCAAAGTTAAGCTTTATTATAAATTAAATGGAACAAAACAATTTGACAGAATGGTTTATTATATCAAGGCTTATAAAGAAATTATGAAATATACCGGTATCTAATATTGTTGAGTTTGCTTATTTGTTTGTTGAATAAAGTTTGATTCATCCACCCTGCTGTGTGGTATTGTTGACTTCCCAAGGTCTTAGTATGGATGTGACTTGGTATATTTGTGATTCTCTCTCTCTCTCCATTGTGATTCATATGATGCTGGTAAAAGTGAAAATATATGCTATACAATATCACCATCTAAAAAAAACAGCGTATGTTTAGCTGTCATTACATACAAATTATATTTACAATTATTAGCATATTTCTTATTAATTGGAATGCATTAATGTTTTTTTTTTTTTTTCAAATGTAGGCCTATGCATATTAAGTTGACAAATTTAGTCAATTGTTTTTTTACTGTCAGGCCTCTAACATTTCTTCTGTGCTGTAAGGTGTCCAGAGGAGTGTCTTCTTATTGATTTGACTCTATTCCGGCTGCCAACTTATAGTTCTCTGTTGAATTTTGTCTAGTACTGCCCAGGTGTATCTGTGCTGCTCCTGCCCAAGATAGAGTGGCATACACCACGCAGGACCTTATTTGTGACTTGTGAAGTATTAGAATACTGTCAGCAGTAAGGAGGCTAGAAATTCTTCTGAGGTGGCATAGTTTCATACTTGCCACTCATGCTGTGTTTTTTATGTGTTTTAATAGTTTAAATGGTAGAGACGACCGTTTCAGCTCATCATGAGCCCTCTCACACCTGAAAAGAGCCCAAGATTAGCCCAAACTGTCGTGTGTTTTTTTTAAAGAAAAACTGTAATTAATATGTGGGTTTAGTTTTCTAGTCTTGTAGTCACGGCACTGTCAATGTGTTCAATCATGTAGATAACTATCAAACATCAAAAGGAGAGAGAGAGAGAGGGATGCAGATAAAAGTAGGTACGGTTCTCTTGATTGTTATCATCAATCTTCCTTAGTGTATTATTATGAAAGGAACACCAAATTTGATTGTAATGCCCTCGAAAAAATCCCGCAACCCCAATACTGTACTATACCTGAGTTGACGTCTGGGATAGTGTAAAATCGTCGTTGATGGCGAAGTCTAACAAACCCATAACGTAAATCACCACGAGACTATCACCTGGTTCTTGCAAGGAGAACTAAGGTTACTATCCTATTGTACGTCCGTGGTAGTACAGTGGGTTAGTGCGCGGGTCTGGTTGACCTACTGAGGTCACTAACCAGGGTTCGAACCCCACACCAGGCATCTCAAAACCTGGGGAGTTTTCAGAAGGGTTAAAATCCCTTCGCACCCAGTATTTCATTGATCACTAAAGAAGAAAGGAAAGTGGTACAGAAGAATACAAAGTATAACAAAGAGAAGACAGTGAAAAGGTGGAGAATGGTAGGGGGGTGGGGAAGGGTGGAAGACGTAATACAAAAGAAGAGCGGGAGGATTTGGGGAGTGACATAGGTAGAGGGTTAAGGTAGTACAGACCACTCAGAACAAGAAGAAGAAAGTAAGGCAGTGGGTGAGATCGGTAGGAAGGTAGAAGGTGCTTAATACAGTAACAGGCCTACACAATAGAACTTGCAAATACAAAAAATCAATCGGTGCGAGATAGGAAGGGAATGATAGAAGGTAGCATAGGAATATTAAAAATAGATACAATAAAGTAGGAGATAGTGAGAAGGTGAAGGGAGATAAGGAAGAGGGGTAGAGGATTAAAATTGTAGGCTACAGGAAAAGAAACTTAAAAATAAAAACAATACAATTCAGGAGGTGGAAAAATAGTAACAGGGCTCCGGAACCTTAGAAACAAAGAGGCACAAGGAAAGATGGAAAAGACACCAGTGTATAAATTAGGAAGCAAAAAGAAGAACGTGGGGAGTTATATAGGCATAGATAAAGACGGAGGGGCGCCATAACGTACCCCAGAATCAATAATAGACACTAGGAAGAAGGGTAAGATGAAGTATGGGTAAAATAGTAAGAAGAACCTTACAAACAAAGAAAAGATAAAGGTGAGTCACTGATTGGGAGAGAAAGAAAGATGATTTAAACAGTATTGGACCAGAAACGGATATATAAAGAAAAGCTAATGATGGAAGATAGGAGAGGAGGCTTAATATAGCACAGGAGTGGGAACTAAGAAACAAAGGGGACCAGTAGGTGAGTGATAGAGAGATGAGGAAGGGAAAATGGTGTGGGGTAGGTGAGGGTGGATGAGGGAGGGGGTGGGGGGTTGGGTGCCAACATGAGGACACCTTTATAGCCACGCATCTTGGCACCGAGCGTGGCACCCATGGGGGGCACGTGTACAAACCAGGCATGTATCAGTTGCCAAGCACGGGGCACACACGGAGAGTGAGTGAGTGAGAGTGAAAGAGAGAGGGGAGTGGTAATACAGACACACTCGTACACAGACCAACAGAGAGTGAGAGAGACATACATAAATGAGAGAAAAAGAGTGTGTGTGAGAGAGAGGGAAAGAGAGACCCCGGGGGGTGGTCATACAGACACACTCGTACACAGACTAACAGACAGTGAGAGAGAGAGACAGAGACAGAGACATAAATGCATACACAGTACAGAGAGATAGCGAGCAAGACAGACAGGGGGCAAAAATAGAGAGAGAGTTATAATAGCAGACATTAAAGACATACAAGACCATCACAAAGGACGTCGTTCTACTTAAGGTCCACTGACATCGAATTTCATCTCTAATTTTCTTTCGTAAGTTGATTAGGTTCGATATGATGGGTAGATACGTAGAAAACAGGCATATTAAGTTGTATTGTTATCTCAGCCAAAATGGCTGGGAAATTTAATAGTGGTAACTAGAAGGCAAATATTTATTGATAACATCATTATTCAGGTTAAATATTTATTTTGTTTGATGACCAAGACAATAAACAAAGCTATTACTATGGTTAGCGCTGGAAAAGTCGGTATTGGTCTTATGAATTAGTTTATAGAAATTAGGTTCCATATTACGATGTTTTACATTTCGCTGGGAATAATGTTAAGGAGGCTGGATACTAGACCAACTCATCCAACTTCGTGTGTCCAAGCATTTTGACTTCTACAACCCATTGAATTTGGCTCTGTCACTCTTTTAACTTCGGGGGAGACACTCGTTACAGATAACCTGCCTTTTGTCTCCTCCATACGCATAGAAGAAATAAAATAAAATATAATAGATAAATAAATAAAAAATTAAATAAAAAAAAAAATCAATCTATCTATCTATCTATCTATTGCCTGACGCCGTGATCCCCGAAGGGGTGGCCACGAACGAACCGCCCCCATGCACCTCTGTCCCCAGTCAGTCGACGCCCCTCCCCCCAACCAGCACCGCCTTCGTTCATGTAGTTCCTCACTCCATCCTTCCACCTCATATTCGGTCTACCTCTCCCCCTCTGTCCCTCCACCTCGCTCTCGTACACCCTCTTAGTCATTCTCTCGCTTTCCATACGTTCCATATGGCCGAACCATCTCAAGTTGTTCCTTTTCACACTTTCCAGCACATCTACCTCCACACCACACCTCCTTCTTACTTCCTCATTAGTCTGTCTATCCCTCCATGTAACTCCGCACGCACTCCTTAAGTAATTCATTTCCACTGCTCTCACTCTTGGTCTGAGTCTCTCAACCAACGTCCATGCTTCGCTTCCGTAAGTCAGTGTCGGGATTACCACACTGTCATGCAAGGACTTCTTCACTTCCATACTGACCACCCTATTTCTTGTTACTGCTTTTAGCGTTCCTACAACCCTCTTCCCTGTTGTACCCTCTCCCGCACCTCTTCATCCATAGTCCCATCTTTACTCAACACACTGCCCAGATACTTAAAAGAGTTGACGATCTCCATAGCCTGACCGTTCAGCTTCACCTCACACTCTGTGACTTCACCCCTTTCGAAGACCATAACCTTGCTCTTCCCCGTATTTACCTTCAAATTCCGTTTTTCGCACACTGTTCCAAACTCATTTACCAGACCCTGCAACTCCCATTCATTATCACTCATCAGAACTGTATCATCCGCAAACAGCAGTATAGGTAGCTTCCACTCAATTCCCTCCCTTTTCAGCAATACACCAACATTCACTGCTCTTGATAGTATTTCTTTCATGACTCCATCCATATATACAGTAAACAACCACGGGGACATCACACACCCCTGTTTCAAACCAACATTCAGGTCAAAGAACTCGCTCTGCTCACTCTCCACAAAAAAAAATCAATTCGACCAGTAAATCCCAACCAAGGACAATTAAGGGGAGACGGTCGTTTTTCTGGTCCCCTTTCTCCCTCGTGTTTAGTTCCATTACTTTTGAGATTTTTAGACGTTCGGCCCATATGTTTGGCAATTTTAAGACCTTTCGTCCCATTTTGTTATACATTTTAAGACCTCTCGTGCCATTTAGGCTAGGTGTCGATTTTTTCCTGGCGAGCGATAGCGAGCCAGTAATTGTAAGAGGAATCGGCCGGGACATTTTTCTATCGAAAAATTTACAAATTTATCTTGAGGGGGGGTCTAGGGGATGTTTTTGTAAGTTTGAGGGATGTCTAGCGAGGAAACTTAAGAATTTATGAATGAATGAATTTATAGGCCAAAAAAACAGTCAGTATCCCCTTAAACCACTGTCAATGTATAATTTGATTCTGGCTATCAGTAGACGATCTCTTTTTCAAATTAAAAAGGAATTGTGAGAATCAGAGAGTTAATTGATATTCTACCCCATATGATCCCTGGGGGCCTTCTGAAACTTAATAAAATAGTCTAATGTTAACACGTCGATGGGACTTAACCCATTGGCTGCGGCTATGTTTGGGCTATTTAGGGCATATTCAGGCACTCCTGAATGATAAATCAAGCATCTGCATTAAATGAACTGTATTCTGCCAAAAACTAGGCAAAAATAGCTTGAAAATGGGACCAGAACGGGCCCCGTACGTGGTCTGGTTCACCCGCAGCGGTGCCAGTGAAACGCGGGAAACCCGCTATTTGGTAGCACTCGCTCGCTTGGCCACACTGTTGTGAGAGAGAGAGAGAGAGAGACCCGCGCGAGAGACAGTCTACCTCGGTGAGCCGCTCGCTGCTCTGAGGGACGAAGGTGGGCCCCTCACGCTCCCGCCCACTGACACTCAATTTTTACGTTTTTTTACAGGCTTTTAAAGCCTGGAAATTGCTGTAACTTGCCAGGACGTTCCAGAACGTCACCCGCAGCGAAAGGGTTAAGGGAGTAGTACTGGGTTTTTGGGCTATATATTTATATATTTAATTATTTTTTAGTTTCCTCGCTAGACCTCCATCAAGCTTAGAAAAACACCCTAGATCCCCTAGCTTTTAAGACAAAATTTTTAAATTTTTCGGTAGAAACATTTTCCGGCCAAAAGCCGATTCCTTCTAAAATTAGAGGCTCGCTATCGCTTGCCAGGAAAAAATCGACATCTAAAGGGCACGAAATATCTTAATATTGAATACAAAATGAGGCGAAATGTCTCAAAATCGCCAAACTAACGGAACGAGCGTCTTAAAACCTAAAATAGTCACTCACCCCCACCATGCCTGACTCATGTGACAAGTGGCATACATGACTTGGCAAGGGATCAAGCAGGTTAAACACACACACACACACAATCGTTTTCCTAATATTCCTGTCCCCAAAGCAGGCAGTTGTCAAGGGTGGTTGATTACTGAACGGTGAGATTAATTATTTTATTGTTCCAGGAATAATATGAGAGGTAAAATCAAACACTCCTCATTTAGGTAAACGAGAGGCAGTTTAAAATTCATAGGTAAATTCAGGTAAATTCACAGGCAAATTCATATACTCTTCATTTAGGTAAACGAGAGACAGTATCAATTAAAGGGAGGTTTTTAGTTAGTTCGCTAGACCTCCATCAAGCTTAACATTATAGCCCCTAGAACCCCTTTCAAGATAAATAAAATACCACAGGAACGAAAAACCTGAGAGCGAAACCTCCAACCCTAACGAGCCACAGGAACGAAAATCCTGAGAGCGAAACTCCCATCCCCAACGAGATCCCAGGCCCCTTTTCCATTCCCGATTTGGTCTCTCTCTCTCTCCCTCTCAATTCATTCCACATATTATACGTCTCTCAATCACAGTCTTCTAATATACAAACCACAATACTTTACTCACTGATATTCTTGATGTACCACCTAAGTATGTATTTAATTATGTAACCACCATACAGGCTATAATACTTTCATTGTGTAGGTTCGAGGCGATCTAAGACACCTTAGCTTCCATTGCACACCAAATCAGATCGTGATTACGTCAGCCCTGTATTTAGTTATAACAATCAGAGTCCCCCCCCCCCCAATTCTAGCAATTCTATGTCTCTAACCTCCCGTTGTTTTATCCACTAACTATAGATTTCCAACCTTCAACCACGACTCTATACACCCGATAACCCTATGCCAGTTATTGTATTGACTTAGGCCTGTTAATTCGGATAAACTCACTATGACCAATCTGCAGACGATTATCAGGAGAGATGCAAGAAAGCTACCTCGTATCTCCCTTTCCATGACGAGTATAGACATATGTACCCCCGTGCTCAGTCGCCCCCCCCCCCCCCCTTGCCTTGTTCTTCTAGTAACTAAGTGTATATATAATATTAACCAGAGTATGCCACCAGTATTGATACAACATAGCGGCACTGTCCTTGTGTCGTATTGTGCCACGTGCATACCAACCCGGTTTCATCATCTTTTTAGGACGACGGCTATAATGTCGTCATTCATGCATGTATTCAATCCTTAGGTTAATTATCTTTTATCCGCCATTGTGTTCATCCTTTCCATTTACTTTTCCACAATTGTTATACGTCTTCCAATCACCTCCTTCGTATCCACAATCCACACTACTCTATTTTGCTTCGTGACCCTATGCTCAGTGGTACCCTGTTTGGGTCATCCTGCCCACTTATCCTTCACGCCCCGCTGCACACACCACTCTACCTGTTCGATCGTAGGGAAATGCCACCCCTATGTCCAGCGCATTAAGGGTCACTATCCTAAGTCACGAGCGGCGCGGCGCCTAGCCTCAAACCACCCCCTTTACAATTCACAACCCTCCCCCACCTCGCGTATCCACTACCCCTCGTGTCCTACACCTCTTACCCGCCGGACTCTACCTACATGATGATGAACATAAATACACCTTAAAGTTAATACACCCATGCCCTGTCCCTAAGTTAGGATGTCAATATCAACATACCCTAAAATACCTTGTCTTGCCAGACTAAGTTTCTGAAGACCAATCGCCCCATAAATCTATGTATGTTCCTCCCAGGTTAAAACACCCATGCCCTGTCCCTAGGTTGAGCCAATGCCAACCAGTTCAGACAGCCCTAAATCTATGTATGTTCTTCCATCCGGGAAGTAATATGTTCACCCCCTTAAAATACCTTGTCTTGCCAGACTAAGTTTCTGAAGACCAACCGCCCCCATAAATCTATGTATGTTCTTCCATCCGAGAAGTAGTATGTTAAAACCCTGTGTCCTAATTGATAAGAAACTATGATACCCACGGGTACACCAGTGTATATAGAACCATTGTTCCTGTAAGACCTAGCCAGCAATGACTGAAGATGTTAGCCACCATGCAGTAACTTTAATTCTTACCCCAACCAGAGATTGTATATACAACCCTCTGTTACCATTGTCTCGACGCATTTTCACCACGAAACAATACCGAAGTTAACCCTACGAACTGTCGTTTTCTTTGGTGGATATATCATAGAAAACGCAATTCCCAGGAACAACTAGATCAGCAAGAAATAGTGTCAGAATAACAGTATCCATAACCATCGTATTGACGAGTAATAATACACCATGTTTTTCCCTACTTTGATCCACAGTCAAGCACACACCTACAGTTAACTTCCTCTTCCCCACAGCCCACAGTCCACATGAGTCTATCCTTTCCAGACTCATATACCACCCCGTATTGCTCATCCCCCGGTAGCATTTGGCTAACATACTTTCCCTGTCATTAACCCCCAAACTCCAAAATCAACTGTAGTCTAATGCCACCCCTACGCCCGGAGACCTTAGGGTCAAACTTCCACGTAGCCCCCTGAACCCTCTCCCTCTCATTAACCCTCCACGCTCCTCCACTCCTTTCCGACCTAGCCTCTCCACCATACCTCCTGAATATCCTTGATTTTTCCGTTGCTAACATTCTCCAACCTTTTATATATATACTCCTATCCAGCCTACCTTCCCTTAGTAGGACGGAACAACATTAGAACTTTACTAACCCTTTGCATGCCATCTATTCCCTCACAACCCATTCACAACCCTGTACCAAATGATCGTCAGTGCGAGGCTAGCCGCCTCGCCAGTGACTAACTTCTATTGCCATACTTCCAGATAAATGTGGCAGAGTTAGCAACCCAGTCTCCACCACATCCAGCAAACCATGCAATTAACAACCCAACCGATTAAACCAGCTAGTCAAGGCACCTTCGGTTTTGGTATTACGAACACCCACATCTGTCTCATAAACAGAGGGTTATTACAAACACTTGTGATATGGCAAGCCCCTAGCCACAGACGCCGGACGACCATCACAGAGAGAGGGCGCGCACCTCCCCTTTTTTACCCACCCGAGGAGGGAGACCCCCACCCCTGCGGAGGTATACCTGACCCCTGTTTTGACTTCCGGGTCATTGCCAGGTAGCACAGGAATTCTTCCTATCAATGAACTAACCATGCATGACTAACCCCTTTACTAACCTCTATTAACCCACAATAACCCATTCACCTTTCTTGCATACTCGGATAATCAAATTAGCACCTCAGCTATACCATAGAATGAAGACTGAGCAATATAAGAGAGACGCTCCTATCACAGCTGTCCCAGTCCTCCTCGCAAAGTAGATCCAGTCTCCCTCCCCTCAATACTTCCAGTATAGCCAAAATAGTACTTCTTACTAAGGCTCAGTTATATCACATTATGAAGGCTCCATATAGCCATGTGCCACAACAGTAATCACCACCTTACCTAGTCCCCGTATCTATTGAGAGCTCAAATAATTCCATAAGACTCGAGATCCCTATGGCCTACAGGGTCCAAAACCGAGCCTATAAACCCAGCTCCTGCCCCCAGTAAAATCAGTTGAAAGATAGACACCAACCAGGGTTGGTCACCAGAGTTTACCTCGAGCTCTATCATTGTTGATTGCTGAGATTGAGTTCCAGAGCCGGCAGACTCCGTGGCAGATTGAGATAGAAGGACCTGTCCACGTCCTTGAGAACTTCCTTCATATGGACCACCTGGACGGCCGCGGAACCAGTCGTTAGCCCCCAACATCACGGACGCAAGATAACCAGGACCAGACCAATCAAATACTACCCAAGATTCACTCTATCAGTACTACAGTGTTACAATGCTATTTAGAGATTCACTTATTAATATTTCTACGAAGTGGCTATATCTTTGCCCCAGTATAATTCATATATAACCATTCCATTAGGAAGTGCTAAGCGTATCAGTGTTTATTAATTAACAGGCGATATTAACTCTCGTAATTACCCATATATCCAGATATTATTACCTAGAAGTGAAACCCTAGTGATATCTAATGTTCGCCCACTGATTTGCGTTCTATGTGTTTCTGCCATAAGAATATAAACTTAGATCAGTACCACCTGAGGTTACTAGAATTCCCGTGCTCTAAAATATGCGTGTCTAATCTAGTCTGTGAACTACTACTTGTGCACCAGAGCTACCAGTAATAAATCTAACCGTGAATATGAATCTATAAGTAACATTGATGGTCTCCAGTATATAAACTTGAGAATAAAGCCAGTGATCAGAAGATTAATACCTGAACGTTGGAAGTGGGAGACTAGGCTCCATCCAGATCCACTTATGCTAGTGTTGTTCAATTCTATCATTTGTCTTGCACGAGTATTCAGAAGTGTGTATATCAATAAACGTGATCGTGTGTCTTGTTACTGTGTGTTTATTTTGTGTTCTCTATTCCTCATACCTTGTTTTGTGCATGCAGCCTTATATACCCAGTCAGTTAGAACCCACATTACCCAAGTTAATCCTGTAGAAAAACAGGGCATAACAATAAATTTGTACATTTTTCGGTAGAAAAATGTCCCGGCGGAAGGCCGGTTCCTCTTAAATTACAGGCTCGCTATCGCTCGCCAGGAAAAAATCGACACCTAGGCTAAATGGCACACAGTCTTAAAATTGACAGAAATGGGGTGAAAGTTCTTAAAATCGCCAAACTAATGGGGCGAACGTCTTCAAATATCAAAAGCAATGGGGCTAACCATGAGGGAGAAAGGGGTCAAGAAAAAAAATCCCTCAAGTGGAAATCCCCCCTTAAGAGACAATAGATATAATTTCAAGCACTCTATACAAATATGAGATAATATATGTCATTTAAATTGCTTGGAGACAATATAATTCAATCTACCAAAGACAAATATAAATTCTATTAAACACTCTAAGAGAATACGTCATAAGAGGCAATATAATTAGTCTGTAGCAGAGCACATGAGAGGCTAGCTCAAACTTTCCAAAATATATTATACTGTATTATATCAAAAAATATACGAAATAACACTATGAATTATACCCATGAGTGATAATAACAAACAATACTTGGATATCAGACAAAATTAAATTATTAAAAAAATAATTAACACCCCGTTCTTAACATTAATCATCAATTACAAACCCCAATGTACGGTCGCGCTAATAAGTCATATCCCAGCTGTCATTACGTTTGGCTTGCTCTGTGCTATATTAATGTCTGTCAGATGTTGAATAGGGTGGGTAAGTTTAGGAACATGTTTGTATATTTCACTCGATATGAAGTAATGAAGCTTATAGATATTGCTGTTACCAAGTATTGATCAAAACATACTTGGTGCCGAGACATCACTTATTAGCGCGACTGTACTTGAATAAACTAATGAAAGCATATGGTCCTCCCGGGATTCGAAATAGGAGAGTCAATATCACGTACACATAAAAGAATAAGTGATATAAGATATATTGATATACAGGTATACAACGATATAGAGGTATAAGTAGTAGTGTTTAATTATCAAAGAGAACAGGACTGTACTCTTGTTGATGTTTAGTGTACAGTAGGCTATTATTAACTGACTGTGGACACCTGTGATGCTCCTCTCACAGCTTATTCAGTTTCAAAATGACCTCCAGTAATTAACAGGCTTCGAAGTGTCTCGCTTCAAAAATGTTGCGACCATAGATCCTTCTTAAGCTGCACAATATCCCTAGGTAGGCTAGAATACAGTACTATGCAGAAGACCTCGCCAGTACAGAGTGGGTTGAATTTCTGTTTTGTATAATGTGCTGACACTGAACAGTCTAATTATAGAAATGATCTACTGAATATACCCACGATACCTTTGGCGGTATATTTGGAACTGCATAATGTATAACCATTTTTGATTGCAAATACCCAATTTATTAAATGTAAATACGAGTGCCGTTGTAAAGGTTTATCCCTCAATACTTCATCTGATCACAGGCGCCTGAGTAGATGCTCGTGCGTCTATACAGGTTTCTATATGTATATATAATAATGTTATTATATATACATATAGATACCTGTATAGACGCACGAGCATCTACTCAGGCGCCTGTGGTGAATGCGAACGACAGTCGATTTTTTTTTTTTAATTTATGCAATAGTTATGATTTTAGGTCCAAAATATGGTTTTACCCCCCCCCCCCCAGCAATGATGACGTTCTCAGTGTGTGAGCCCCGAACACACACTAAGAACGCATTCGTTCTGGGGGCGAAAACATCTCGCTCCGTATTTGCTAGGTTAAGTTAGTTTATTCAACTCTTCGTAAGCAGAGTTTGGTATCACCCCCCCGTATAGTGGGTGCCACCGGAAAAAAATGTCAGTCGTCGTCGTTGTTGTTGTTGTCGTCGTCGTCGTCGTCCGTCTGTCCCGAAACTCCTCCTAGACCGTTGGACGGATTTTCACCAAATTTCACACGAACATTTGTTGCGTGAATGTGAACGTCAGTCAAAAAAGATTTTTTGAATTTATGCAATAGTTATGGTTTTAGGTCCAAAAATCCCCCCCCCCCACCTCCCCCACCCAGCTATGATGACGTTCTGGGGGCGAAAACGTCTCGCTATGCATTTGCTAGGTTAAGTTAGTTTAGTTGGCATTAGAAGTGATGGTAGTAATAGTGGGATTGATGGTGATAGTAGTGATGATGGTGATAATAGTAGTGATGATGGTTGTAGTTGTATTGATGATGATGACAGTAGTGATGATGATGATAGTAGTAGATATGATGGTGACAGTAGTAGATATGATGGTGACAGTAGTAGATATGTGGTGACTACTAGTAGTAGTGATGATGGTCATAATAGTAATGATGGTGACAAGTAATGATGATAGTTGTAGTGATAATAATGACAGTAGTGATGATGGTAGTGACGATGGTGTGAGTATTAGTGATGATGGTGAGTAGTAGTGATGATGGTGAAAGTTGTAGTGATGATGACAATAGTTTTGATGATGAAGATCATAGTAATGGTGATGATGGCAGTAGTAGTGATGATGGTGAAAGTAGTAATGATGATTGTAAGATGGTGGTGATGATAGTAGTAATGATGGTTGATAGTTGTAGTATCAATGAAGATAGTAGTGATTAAGATGGTAGTGACAATGGTGACAGTAGTAGTGATGATGGTGAGAGTAGTAGTGATGATTGTAATTGTAGTAGTGATGATGATCATAGTAATGGTGATGATGACTATAGTCGTGATGATTGTGGCAGTTGTAGTGATGATGGCAGTAGTAGTGATGATGGTGATTGTGATTGATGATGGTATTTGTAGTGATGATGGTAACCCATCGCAGAGTTGGGTATGCCGTTTTGATTTTGGGCAAAACGGCACGTCTTTATCAACTCTGCGTAAGCAGAGGACGGATTTTCACCAAATTTCACACAAACATTTGTTGCGTGAATGCGAACGTCAGTCAAAACAGATTTGTTGAATTTATGCAATAGTTATGATTTTAGGTACCATAATCACCACAACTATCACTACTACACACAGACACACTATCGTCATCACTACAGATCACCACCACCATGACATATACTACCGCAATCACCATAACTACTTGCACTAATCACCATTATCATCACTACTGCCACAGAAGAATACAGACACAAACATACAGACACAATTATTACAATACTACACCACCCCTACGAGGATGCGAAGGGGGTGTATTGTTGAGGGGGGATCATTCAGGGGTGGTGAGGTCTCTTCCCGGGGGGTTCGGGGTGTCCACAGAAAACTATCACAAACAACCCAATTATGCTATCTTGGCTATCTATGGTACAACGTTAATCTCCAAATTTTTCCATAGCGAATGGAAAGTGGTGCCTGGGCCCTATCCAATAACCAAATCGAAACGTAAATGGCACAAAAGGTCTTAAATTTGACAAAGAAATGGAGATAAATGTAAAAAAATTATGTTTTAGTCTACTACAAAATTTAGTTTTCCTTTTCTAATTCTCTGCTTTAAAGAAAACAAACAATTTTGAATGCTAACTGTTATAAATACATGTTTTCTTATATTTATACCTTATATTATAGTTATTATTAGTGTGTAGGTCATATTATAATTTCCAATAAAGTAATATAATTGATTACGTATATTTCTATATATATTTTTCTAATAATATATTACTAATATAACAAAACATACAAATTTGAATGATGTATACAAGTTGAAAAATCTTGACTCTTGAGACAACTGTTTCATTCCTGAGCGAGCTGTCTCCGTTATTGGACAGAAGTCTACAAACTTTCTGTTAAGTATCTATATATAGCATCCAGAGAATAACAATGAAAAGAGCAAGGGATACAAGTTTGGACGTGTATACATTGGGTGTTGGGGAAGATAATACAGTGATAGACAGACCTACAAAACGTACAAGAAGTAATAGGTTGGATTCTGGAGGTTTGGCTGTGGAAAAAAACACGAACGAAAATGAACAAAGTCCGTCCAAAAACAAGAGGAAAACCCCCCCGGATCATTTGGTTTCCCCCACCAAAAGACCAAAGGTGGATGTACAGGCAGATCAAGCAAAAGGTGAGACCCCCAACATAAAACCAAAGGTGGATGCAAAGGCCGATCCTGCCAAAGGTGAGACGCCCCATATCAGACCAAAGTTGGGTGTAAAAGCAGATCATGCAAAAATGGAGTTGGTGTTTGACGTAGCGTCGCAGCTTAAAAAGGTGACGAATCCAATGCCAAAACTGTCTAAATTGCCCACTTCAAAAATAGATGTATACTATCTTGAGGGAAAGATTAACAATAAAGAGTTTTTTTTCTTCACGGACACTGGTAATGACAGGACACTGATGAACCTAAAGACTGCTGTAAGGTTGGGAATAGACCAGATGGACGGTGAAGAGATGAATGTAAATATACTGGTTTGGAAAGGGATCGATATTCTTTGTTTCAAAAGGATAACGAATGTTAAAATTTGCCTGAATAATGGAATTATACTTTTAGCAGATATCCATGTTCTGATAAAATTACAACATGGTTTATTTAAATTACGTCGTTACCCCTCCTTAGGCACAGTGGATCTTTTCCATCGAAACGTCATCCAACGTTTTTCAGTAGACTCGCCTGCTCTATATTTTCCTCTTAGGTCAACACGAATTTTAAATAAATTAATTTGCGCTGTACGCAGATGCAGAGGTTCGGTTACACAAAAACCAGATGGTTTGTTTTACCTGCAGGTCTATCTCTCTGGAAAACCACAAGTGCCGTTTCGCCTAATAATTGATTCCGGTACAGGTAGTGAATTTCACGTTAACGAACGAGTCTTTGAACAGCTCGGTATATCTACCAGACCCGATACGGTCAAACTAAGGATGCCGGACGGTGGTTATGTGAGCGGCAAAGTAAGCCTGAGGGAAGGTGCTGCAGGTGCTGAGTTGATGATGGGATTGGGGATGCTGACTCGGTATAATTGTGTTATTGATTTTTATAAACATCTTCTATATTTCTTTGTTGGAGATTATGTTTATGTAGCTACACTTTCTAAAATTGTTGGTGGTGACTTATAAGGGCGAGTTGGGTCATTTATTGGTAGGCCTATTTCTGTTGAATATGTACTGTAAAAAATAATAACCGCTTAACCCTATCAATACCGGTGCCGTCCTTTTTATTTTATTTCAGCAACTGTTAGACGATATTATTCAGCTTAAATAGGGGTTCCATCAATTTACAGCCTTTGAACTATCCCACTCAACCTCTTTTACAAACCCAGAACCTTCTTAAGCAGCACAAAATCGCTTAAATATAGCTAGAATAAAATTAAAAAGACACCGCCGGTACAGAAGGGGTTAACGGAGCTTCGAAGGGAGATAATCATTGTTTAACCTTCTCTGTACCGGCGTGGAAATGTTCTATTATATTTCAGCTACATTTAGACGATTTTATGGAGCTCAGGAAGGATATGTGACAGCTAAAAGGATTAATTGAGATAGTTTGTAGCCTTTTAATCAGTATACGCCCTTTCTAAGCTGCATAATATAATCGTCTAATAGTTGCCAGAATATAATGAAAAGGACGTCGTCGGTACAGAAGGGGTTAACCCTTTCTTTACCGGTGACGTCTTTTTCATTTTATTCTAGCTACTTTTAGACGATTTTAGTCAGTTTATAAAGGGCCTCCAGCAATTAACAGGCTTCGAACAATCTCACTTAACCCTTATTACTACCACAGATCCTTCTTAAACTGCATAAAATCGTCTAAATATATCTAGAATGAAATTGAGAAGGGCGTCACCGGTACAGAAGGGGTTAAGACTGCAAGGACCAGCCCCTCACACCACACCGTAGCGAGCCACATGCCATAAGGGGGGAGGTAGGCACTTTTTCCGGACCCCTTTCTCCCTCATGTTTAGCATATTTGTTTTGAGATTTTAAGATGTTCGTTCCATTAGTTTGGCAATTTGGAGTCCCAGGCATTGTGGCCAAAATGGCTTCAGATTCAAGAGAGAATACCCTCTCCCCCAAATGTTGGAGGAATACTGTCCCAGCTAGGTCCCACAGGATTGGATCCAGGCTGAGAAGTGTTGCCAAGGTCTCAGAGCAGTGCGTACAAGTCACGGTACCAGGTACCAATCGATACGGGCAGTTACAAGGACCACATAGTACTGACGGCGATCTTCCGTCGCTGGTACTGAAAAGTTACTTTATTATTGACGGGTGTATACCGTCGCTGGTACAGTAAGGATTAACTGTATGAGCGTGCAGTTCCTAACTGAGCTGGGAGACTTAGACTAGAACAGATACATGAAATTTGGTGTATAAGGTTTACTTAACATAAGTAATAGTAGTTTCAAGTGGGGAGATTGTAGGCACCAATCGATCAGGGCTAGACCCAGGTGAGGCTATAGGCATGTGATGAGGAGTAGCTGGAACTCTTGTTTCATTTGCTTGGCCTCTCATACTGACTTTCTTTGTGCCTCACTTACACTGATAGTAATCCAGCTAGCTCTCACAAACACCTCCTCCTCCTATCCACTTCACTACACTAAACATGCACACCACACTTCATTCTTCCACACCAAAATTTATAAAAATTATGAACTTTAGCCCAGCCTCGGAGTCCCCAGGGGAGTGGACCATAAATGCCCCCACACCTGCCCGACCTTCCCCTGACGACCCCACAAAATTACCTGGACCTCGGCCTGTTACTCTTTCTATTAACTTCTGCAACATTCGCAGACTTTCCTCTAATTTTCCATCAGTTGAACACCATCTCTACTCCTACAAACCTGATCTTCTTTTTCTCACCAAAACTCAGGTGTCTGAAGCAACTGCCAGCAGCCCCTTCTCTGTATCCTCCTACTTTCTCTATCCTAGTTTCAAAGCCAAAGGCGGATGTTATGCATACGTGCACAACAAACTCACTTGCTCTCGTGTTCCCGATTTTGACTCCTCTGAATTCTCAACTTTATGGCTCAAACTTTCCTGTCATTCTCTTACTAAATATTTCTGTGCTGTCTATCTTTCCCCTAACTCTACCGACTTTTCCAAATTCTTTGACTATCTAGGCTCTACAGTGGAACACATTCTATCCATTTCTCCTTTCTCAGAAATCTCCATCTTCGGAGATTTCAAGGTTCACCACCGCCAATGGCTCTCCTCTCAATCTACTGACCAACCTGGTGAACAAGCCTACGTCTTTTCCATCCTAAATGACCTAGAGAAGTTAGTTCAGCAACCCACCCGTATCCCGGTTCGCCTCGGTGATCGGCCCAACATTCTTGACTTGTTTCTAACTTCTAACCCTTCTTCTTATACTGTCGAACTTTTCTCTCCTTTGGGCTCCTCCGAGCATAAACTTATCTCTGTCACCTGTCCTATCTCTCCAGTACGGCCACCCAATCCTCCTAGCCGGCGGCGCTTGTGGCACTTTGGCGCTGCCGACTGGGAGGCTCTCCGGCAGTATTTCTTTGATTTCCCATGGAATGATTTCTAATCTGATGCATATTCTTACTAGATTTGTCTTTAGGAGGGGGATAGATGGTCGTATTTATTTCTACTATAGAGAACTATTCTCCATATATTTGTATTTCGTAATGCGGATACCCCCCCCCCAAATTTTTTTTTTTTTATAAATAAATAAAATAAAAAATAAATAAATACAAAAACAAATCTGTGCCGCCTTCCCAATAGTTAACACATTGTTCTATAAACTTCTTCAAACAATTTATTTGTTAGTAGTCTTGGCAAATCCAACGTCAAGGCTATTAACCTAATTGCAATGACGACTTGTCTATTTTGACTGCTATGTCGTCATTCCAACCGCGGTTAAAAAGAAAACGTCTAGAGTCTACTCCTTATCTTGCTCTAGGAGACGTTGTACATTAACCAAAACTACCACCGAAGGTGAAAAAAGCATAGAAGAGAAGAAAAAGGGGTTTACCTTAGTTACCGCTTAAGGCCCATCCCGTGTTCCGTCATGTGCAGATCCCTGTTGAACGTGCGCATGAGCGACCCTCTCTTGTCATCGGGGCTCGCTCTCTGCGGCTGTGCCCTGGACCGCCCCCCCCCCGCCGACGGTCTGGGTAACCACAGATACGTTGAGCGAGGTTGGGTGAGGTTCCCAATCGAACCTGGGACGTCCACTTCCCGGCAGATGGGTGGGTCTCCCTCCTCTTACCCGTCTATGCCCTCGGATTGTTGGTTCCTTTGTTCTTCCTGCGGGACCACGCGCTGGCCCTTCGGGGTAAGTCGGTGGCCTTCGGGTTGGACACTCAGACAAGCTGTCCCCTGTTTCCTTATGCGGGGGTCCTCCAGGTCGTTGACTCTATTGGGGGTCTCGGTGGAGTTGTTCTTCCTCGCGGACCGACACCCCTTCTCCTTGCATGCCTCCTCCCTGCCCGGGCCTGCCACCCTTTGGGCGGCCGCCCTGTCGAGAGGGCAGGGCGTTCTTGTAGAATGGGCGATGAAACGGACTGTGTTCGCCGACCTCGCGGCTTCCTGAGGTGTTCCGGAGGTCGCCTTGTTCGCATCGGGGGTGCCGCGCCAGTTGCCTCTGGACCTCTCCCTCCGGCCTCGCGCTCCGGGGGGGGTCCGGACGCTTTCCTGGTCGCCTGGTACAGGTGGCGGTCGATATCCATCTTTCCGCCACCAGACGCGCTGTTGATGTGCCCAGTCCTCGCGAAGCTGCGGCTGTACCACGGCTGCGTCTGGTTCCTCGCGCCTCAGTGGCCGGCACGGACTTGGTCCGCCCGGTTGCCGCGGTGGTGCCTGAGTCCGGTCCCTCTACCTGTCTCCGGCTTCCACTTGGGCTAGGTTGGGGTCCTGCGGACCTCTTTGGCCTTCGCATCGTGCTTGTTCATGAGGCACGGTGGCTCCCGGTCCCCGGCCGGGCCCTGACTGACTTCCTGCAGCGTTCCTGGCCGTCTTCTCCTTGGGGGACTTACGGGTCCCGCTGGAGGTCTTTTACTAGGTGGCTACAGGCCACTCGCCTGCCAGTTGGCTCTCCTTCCCTCGTCCTACGCTCCTTGTTTCACCTCTTCCGTACACGTCGCTTTCCAGTCGACGCTATACGTACCCACTTGTCTGCCGTCCGGGGGGTTCTTTGGGTCCGTCGCTGGGCTGGTCGTTCCGCCACAGGTGCTGGATTCCTTCCTGACGGCTGCCTTCCGGGATCGACCGCCTCCGCGCCAGGTCCCTCCGCTGTGGGATCTGGGGCGGGCTCTGGTCCTTCTGGCTTCCCCCACGTATACAAGGGCCGCTACGCCGGTTCCGTTACTCGGGCGTCCACTCTTCCTTGTCGCTCTGGCCACTGGGGATCGGGTGTCTGCACTAGCGGCATTGTCACGGCCCCGGGACTGCGTGCGATTCTCCCAGTCCTTGCATGGCGTCTCGTTCGCCTCCTCCCCACCTTTTGTTACCACGCATGGGAGGGAGGCCCCCGTTTTCCAGCCTTTCGCCGTCCAGGCTTTACGGCGTGGGCATCCTCGCCATGTGTTGTGCCCGGTGTCAGCCTTGCACTCCTCTGTTGCGTCTGTGGCGCCGCCTTCGGGTACTGCTGTGTGGGTGTCTCCTCGGACAGGTGGGAGGCTCTAGCAGGTGCAGCTGGGCCGCCACGTTTGTCGGACAGTTCGTGCCCGTCACCCTGTTTGTAGGGGTTCTGCGCGCGATGTTAGATCCTTTGCTGCCTCCTTCCGGTTCCTGCCACGTCGATCCTTCCCTGCCTTTGCCTCAGCGGTTTTGTGGTCTTCTATCAATTCCTTCATCTCCTCCTACCTCTCCGTGTCCAGTGTTCGACCCCCTCGGCCGGTGATTGCTCTCGGGGGTCGTGTTTCCTGGTGCTCTGGCGAAGATCCCTGGTCTTCCCCCCTTGTCCCTCGTTCTTTTCCTTTGTTTTGTTTTTTTGACAAAGGGGGGGGGGGGGGTGTATGGGTTTGCAACACTGGATTGCAAGTTTGGGATTATGTATTGTTCCAGTACATAAGTGTTTTTGCCACATTGTAAATTGTGTTTTGTTCTTGTGTTCAGTGTTTTTGTTGGTTTTTGAAGAAAAGGGATTTTGGGTACAGTACCTTTTTGGTTTCAGACAAGTCTATGATTTTGCATTACTATGAATGACGGGCATGTGTTAAAACTGTTCTTTTTAGCTACTCCTCAGTTTTTCACTCTTTTATTAAACTCTCTTGTTTAAATTGTGTCTTTGTCATTCGTAATTTTGTTTTATGCATTGGTTTTTTTTGGTAGGTTGGGCTTGGATGTCCTCCTCCTATTTGTTATGCAGCCTTGACGTTGGATTTGCCAAGACTACTAACAAATTGGGAGGTTTGACGTACCTCCCAACCTACCAAATAGGAAAACCTACTATTTGGTAGTAGTCTTGGAAAATCCAACGTACATAATACCCTCCCTCACGCCGGACCCCTGCCCATCCGCGTTCTTCTGCTGACGTGAGATGTGATGACAAGAGAGGGTCGCTCATGCGCACGTTCAACAGGGATCTGCACATGACGGAACACGGGATGGGCCTTAAGCGGTAACTAAGGTAAACCCCTTTTTCTTCTCTTCTATGCTTTTTTCACCTTCGGTGGTAGTTTTGGTTAATGTACAACGTCTCCTAGAGCAAGATAAGGAGTAGACTCTAGACGTTTTCTTTTTAACCACGGTTGGAATGACGACATAGCAGTCAAAATAGACAAGTCGTCATTGCAATTAGGTTAATAGCCTTGACGTTGGATTTTCCAAGACTACTACCAAATAGTAGGTTTTCCTATTTGGTAGGTTGGGAGGTACGTCAAACCTCCCAATATGATGGACAATTAACCCCTTCAGCACCATAATGCCTTTTTACCTTTGATTCTGGCTCAAATGAGATGATTGTATGTAGTTTAAGAAGGACGTATGTTACTAAGAGGGTTTATTGATATCGTATTTACCTATTTGAGTCGGATAGGTAGATTTGAAACTAAAGAAAATCGTCTAATGGTAACGAGAATAGGATGAGAATTACGTAATGGTGTTGAAGGGGTTGAGAACAATATAATAAACGATCGAATCCATATAACATATAATATATAATGATGCCAAAGCTTTCGGTTGTCAGGACGATTCATCGTAGAGTGTAAAAAAATAGTTGAAAATGTTATGGTACTTCAGGATTAATTAAGAGTTTATATTTGTATTCAATCATGTTTTAGTTTTGATAGTGAAAAATGGATGTTCCTGTCCATAGACTTCTGAGGTACAGTACTATTACTATGGTAACTGATTATAAATATATACAAAGATAGTAGAAAGCTTCATTATGTTGGTAACTTTGTGTAAGGTAACATGATACTGTATGACAGTACTGTATATGCAAATGATGGCAATATTAATACTAACTGTATATCATTTGTTAAGCTACTTTCAATAATTACATCTTTACGTATATCAAGTAAGTTTAAATAAAATAAAAGTTTTTTTTAATCTACATCAGATTCTATTTTGTTGACATTTTGTATGCAGTATAATGTTTCTCTAAATTGACCATATACAGTATATGATGAACATTGTCATTTCTTATTATTTTGTTCTAATCAGGTACCATAGTAAAATAATTTCGGAATTCTATGAACAGTAACACCTTATTGCACTATCATTATCAGTGACAATTAATGTGTATGTGTGTGTGTTTTTTTTGTGTGTGTGTGTGTGTGTGTGTGAAGGAGATAGGGGGTAGGTTATGTCTGTGAAGGCAGTTTAAGTTAACTCTCTCGCTATCCTGTGGAGTCGGGGGTTGCCGTTTAATAGCATTCAGAAATAGAGTTCTCTCAATCTCATAATTACCTCTCTAAAAATAATTCTGCTCACTCAAAGACTATTGCAGAGTTTGAAGTAACTAAACTAAAGGTTTCTAAACACCACTGATGGTCGCAAAGGCTTTTAAGTGTCCCATGAAGGGCGTGAAAGGGTTAATGTAAGGCGTAGTAGCACTTGCAAGCAAATATATCCTGGGGTTTTGGGGTTAATGTGTGACATGCCTACTTAGAGTTCAATGTACCTCCGTGTGCGTGTGTGTGTGTGTGTGTAGGTAGGTCACTCACCCTTACTGACACACACACCTGGGCATATATAGTGTCACCAACGTATTTACCACCACGATAGCTACTAACTAAATGTTATCAGAATTAAAAGTTTGTTCGTATATGATATTTACTTAGTTTGCTATTAACCCTTCCATTTTGTTGTTACTTTGTTGATGAATATGTAATTTATGATGGTAATAATGTGGTGGTATAAGGGAAAGGTAATTATGATGTGGTTGTTGCTGGCCGTGTACACCATTCCCATAGTAGAGTAGACGGTCCTCGCACAACACCACAGGCTTTTTTTGTTATCATTCTATCCTTTTCTCTCTTTCCCTGGCTTGTATCCATTCGGCCCCATTCAGCCAACTGTTTTAAGACGTTTATCCCCATCCAGGTGTCAATTTCTTCCTGGCGAACGATAGCGAGCCAGCATTGTATGGAGAAATCCGGCTTCGCCGGAGAAATTTTTCTATCGAAAAATGTACAAATTTAGCTTGCTGTCAAAACAAAATATATATGTGCTGGCTCGCTACCGCTCGCCAGGAAAATATTGACAACTGGATGGGAGTAAATATCTTAAAACAGTAGGCTGAATGGGGCCGAATGGATACAAGCCAAAGAGATAGGGAGAGAAAGAGAAAAAAACGAGATGGGCTCCCTTAACTCCTTTTGTACCAGCGACGTCTATTTAATTTTGTTCTAGCTATATTTAGACGATATTGTGCATTTTAAGAAGGATATGTGGACGTAATAATGATTAAGTGAGCTTGTTAATTGCTGGAGGCCCATTTTAAACTGGACGAAATCATCTAATAATATCCAGAGTAAAGTTAAAAGGACGGCACTGGTACTGAACGGGCTAATAAGCACGGTCACATTTAATAATAGCCAGAGTAAAATTAAAAGGACGGCACTGGTACTGAACGGGTTAATAAGCATGGTCACATTTACGGATTCTTGCAAACATTGTTTTCGAGCCATGTGAAATGGGGCTTAGGTACCCATTGAACCCATCTAATAACATACATTTGGTGAAATACCTATGGGGTTTCATAATTTACCTGCATGCTAAATAGTGTTTCATGTATATGTATAATTTTTTTTTTTTCACAGATATTTTTCCAATAACTTAGTAAATCTCGCTCTCCATCTAATCGACTTAATCCTTTGTCTCTAAGCATGCCACTCCAAGTTGAAATATTGTGTCTGGTGGTAGCCATGTCCGTCATTTAACCCGGACGGTAATTAAAACTGATCAAAATCGCTTGGTGCTATAAATAATTAAACTGTAATCAGATTTAAAGTGTAAATTGGGTCGTTGGGTATGATAAATACTTCCTAATCCTTGTTAACTCGTCTAAATAGTAGCATCTAGAACAGAATATAAATATACATCCCTTTCTAGAACCGGCCGTCAGACATAGCCACATTAACCAGTTTGAGCGGGTTGTGTATCCGAGCCTGAAGCCTATATTTACCTGTTGGCAATAGTTGGCCTCTACCATGTAAACAAACCCAGCACCGGGGTCTGGGGACGGACACACAAACGATTCTCCGGCAACCTTTCATCGACAACATTGTGTTTCTGGTAACATTTAGGAGGTGTTTATGCATTGGTGTCGGCATTTAGAATCACAGTTGATTGTTGTTCTTGGTTGAAAGCATAGAACGCTTTAATCAGAAGTTTCAAGACCAGAGTTGCCAAGAGCATAATTATGCCTGATAAAATGTTCGTGTGACTCGACCTTTACTTGACCTACCTATGTTCCATGCCAGATTAGAACAAAATGAGATTGAAATATAACAAACTAATAAGTAAATGAATGTGACAGGCATATGCTACTCTGACTTTGTCCTGGAGCTCTCATCTCCATGTCTTTCTTCTTTGATGATTATTTCAGGTATGTTTATTAATACTGAATAAGAGTCTACCTTGGATTTATTCTCATTATAGGATACATCTCTCTCTCTCTGACTAGTCTACAGTATGGTTCTTAACTTTATTAAGCTAAATGCCCCTTCCATTATAATCTTATTCTAGGTGTTTCTCTCTTACTAGCCTGTTTCGTACTAATATTGTCCTTGGTCTTACTGGCCAAGGTATCTTTCATTTACAACCCTAATAACTTTACTCTTTCTAGCCAAGACCTTTATTAACAAGACTCCTATTAGTTCCTTTACTGGCCAAGAACCTCATTACTCTTTCTAGCCAAGGTTCCTTGCCAATATTATTTAGGTTCCCTTCTTTCTATTCTAGATCACCTTTTTTCTTTACCCTAGGACCCCTTCTTACTACCCTAGGTCCCCGTTTCTTTCTATCCTGCTTCAACGGCTTTCTATCCTTGGTTTACTTGTCTTTCTATTTTACTTCCCTTTTTCTATCCTAGGTCCCCTTTCCTTCCTATCCCAATTAAGTCTCCCTTTCTCTCTCTATTTTAGGTCCCCTTTTCTCTCTATCCTAGGTCCCCTTTTCTCTCTATCCTAGGTCCCCTTTTCTTTCTATCCAAGGTCCCCTTTTCTCTCTATCCTAGGTCCCATTTTCTCTCTATCCTAGGTCCCCTTTTCTCTCTATCCTAGGTCCCCTTTTTCTCTCTATCCTAGGTCCCCTTTTCTCTCTATCCTAGGTCCCCTTTTCTCTCTATCCTAGGTCCCCTTTTCTCTCTATCCTAGGTCCCCTTTTCTCTCTATCATAGGGCCCCTTTTCTTTCTATCCTAGGTCCCCTTTTCTCTCTATCCTAGGTCCCCTTTTCCCTCTATCCTAGGTCCCCTTTTCTTTCTATCCTAGGTCCCCTTTTCTCTCTATCCTAGGTCCCATTTTCTCTCTATCCTAGGTCCCCTTTTCTCTCTATCCTAGGTCCCCTTTTCTCTCTATCCTAGGGCCCCTTTTCTTTCTATCCTAGGTCCCCTTTTCTCTCTATTCTTGGTCCCCTTTTCTCTCTATCCTAGGTCCCCTTTTCTCTCTATCCTAGGTCCCCTTTTCTCTCTATCCTAGGTCCCCTTTTCTTTATATCCTAGGTCCCCTTTTCTCTCTATCCTAGGTCACCTTTTCTCTCTATCCTAGGTCCCCTTTTCTCTCTTTCCTAGGTCCCCTTTTCTCTCTTTCCTAGGTCCCCTTTTCTCTCTTTCCTAGGTCCCCTTTTCTTTCTATCCTAGGTCCCCTTTTCTCTCTATCCTAGGTCCCCTTTTCTTTCTATCCTAGGTCCCCTTTTCTCTCTATCCTAGGTCCCCTTTTCTCTCTATCCTAGGTCCCGTTTCTCTCTTTCCTAGGTCCCCTTTTCTCTCTTTCCTAGGTCCCCTTTTCTCTCTATCCTAGGTCACCTTTTCTCTCTATCCTAGGTCCCCTTTTCTCTCTTTCCTAGGTCCCCTTTTCTCTCTTTCCTAGGTCCCCTTTTCTCTCTTTCCTAGGTCCCCTTTTCTCTATCCTAGGGCCCCTTTTCTCTCTATCCTAATTCTCCCTTCTTTCAACCACCACCACCTGTACTGGTGGGGGTTGTACACGTGGCTCCCTCCTGCCATGGACTACTGCCAACCATATCTATACAACACCTATCTATCTATATATTTACTCAGGCCCAATCCCCACTTTTCCGGGTTTTTTTCTTTTTCTTATACAACACCAAGGCCCAATCCCCACTTTTCCTATTTTTGTTTTCTTTTTCTTATACAACACCAACCACATATAATATCATCGCTATAACCACACACACAACATACTGTATAATATGGTGTTAGCAACCACAGTGTTCACCTTGTGCCTAGGTAACCCGCATTACAAGAGACAGACGATATTGACATGTGATAAAGACTACAACAACCGCATAGGCAAATATTGTGTTCATTAAGGGAGCCCACCTCGCTTTTTTTATCTTTCTCTCTCTCTCTCTCTTTGGCTTGTATCCATTCGGCCCCATTCAGCCTACTGTTTTAAGACGTTTACCCCCATCCAGGTGTCAATATTTTCCTGACGAGCAGTAGTGAGCCAGCATATACTGTAGGCTATATATTTTTGTTATGACAGCAAGCTAAATTTGTACATTTTTCGATAGAAAAATGTCTGGCGAAGCCGGATTTTTCCATACAATGCTGGCTCGCTATCGCTCGCCAGGAAGAAATCGACACCTGGATGGGGATAAAAGTCTTAAAACAGTTGGCTGAATGGGGCCGAATGGATACAAGCCAGGGAAAGAGAGAAAAGGAGAGAAAGATAAAAATAGCCGGTTACCCCTGTAATGCCCTCGAAAATGTCCCGCACCCACAATAATACTAACCTGAGTTGACGTCAGGTATAGCGTAAAATAGTCGTAGATGGTAAGTCCAATAAACTCATCACGTGATAACACCACGAGACTATCACCTGGTTCTTAAAAATCGGACTAAGGTTGCTATACTTTTAATACGTCCGTGGTAGTACAGTGGGTTAGCGCGCGGGCCTGGTGGTGATGGTGGTGCATCACTAACCAGGGTTCGAACCCCACCCAAGGCATCTCAAAACCTGTGGGTTTTTAGGAGGGTTAAATTCCCTTCAGAGGTTCGTACCCCGCGCCAGGTACCAGGAAAGGTTGATCCTAAAGGTAGCCTGGGGATATTTCCATTCCTATTTAACCTGGAAAAACCTAGCATTTCAATCCCCCCCCCCCCCCTTAAGCCTGAGCTGGATCCGCTCCTGTGGACCATCCCTATCGCGTCTAACACTCTAACCCAAGAGTGAACCGATTTTCCTAGACTTTATTCCCTCTTAAAAAAGTAAACTATGGAACTATCTCTCCCTCAATCTATCTTTCTTTCATCCTACGAATTAAGCACCTGCAATTTCCATGTGTCCAGACAATTTGACTGCAATGTACTGTGCCTTGAATTTGGCAGGAATGAGTTGATGAGAGATATTCCTCCAAGAATTTCAGGAAAATAAAAAACAAGTGGATAGTGAAGCTTATAGAAAATAGCCTACATGGAACTAGTCGATCAATCTCAGACAAATAGAAGAGCTAAAACCGAAGAAAATACAAGATAAAATCGATGAATGGGATACCAGAAGATGGAAGAATAGCATGCAAGAAAAGCAAACTCTGGAAATATACAGGACCTTCAAGACTAAAATTAAGGAAGAGAAATGGATGGATAATAGCCAAGAAAGCAAGCTCATTGCCAGAGCAAGGACAAACACCCTCAAGTTAAACTGGAGAAATAGATTCATAGGAGAAGAAAGCTGCCCTAGCTGTGGTGATGAAGTTAATAAGGCATAGTCCTACAGCAGCCTGAGAGAAGGAAACAATTCCTATACACCTGCAACAACCATACCCGGAAAACACCAAAGACACCATAGCAACAATAATTTATTCAAGAACAACCAAGATACTGACATTCAAGAAAACAAGAAATATGGAACACACGTAAACGAATAATAGAAAATAAGGTGAAACAACAGTGAAGTAAACTACAAGCGAGAGTCGTTATAAAGACTTATCCCAAACCCGTTACTGGACAGCTGGGTCCCATGGCGGTTGGGCCGCATCCCAATTGGGCCGCCGCCCATGTAGTATTCGGGCGTATCGCCCACGTTCTCGTCTATTTTGACTGCCGTGGTATACAATAATGGGTTGAGAGAGTGCACCCTCCATGACTTATTGTCATCATCATATATATTGCCAGCAGGGGGGCAAATAACAAGTACGTAGCGGCCCAACCATGCCGCGGCCCGACCGACTGTCCACCTTCAAAGTTCACGGGGTGACGGGGTTCTGTCAGCTGACTCGCTGAGACTCTGAGAGAGAGAAAGAGATAAGGAGTGAGGCATGCAAGTTCTCTTGGCACTATCACAGACTCGCTAGAATCGTCAACCATAATCACTGACACCTTCCTCCAGTGTAGTAGTGAGCTGTGTGTCTAGTGGCAAGGTGGTGGTGTGCTCCTGTCTCTTTCTCTCTATAGTGTTGGTGTGATATAGGCCAAGATACAAGATGGCTATGGTTGGTGTGAAGGCTCTACAGGGTGGACGAGTAGGGCTACTGTGCTCGGCTGCTGGGGCTACAACTACTGTCAGACAAAAACACACACTTTCTGGAGGTTCGTAACGAAAAGTAGAATTTTAGAATAGGCCTAGCCTAGCCTAATGTGGTTTGTGTACGTAGGCTACTGTACGTCCTTTGGAAAATAGCTGTGGTCGATCTCCATAATAGCCTATTGACCACAGACCAAATCCAGTTTTACACCTGGGATGATTTTTACAAGTACGGTAGGCTAGGCTAGGCCTAGCCTATTATATTTTTTTCTTTTTTTTAGGTGTGTTTTTTTATGAACCCCATCGGAAATAGCAAAGCAAACATTAGCCTAACTGCCTATCCATCAATCTTAAGACGCCAAAGCAATAAGTGGCAAGAGTTGTGTTATCGGGCTTATCACGTAGCCTAGGCTACCTGTAACCTCTGACCGGGTATAGCCTATCCTAGTGTTTACCATAGGCTACCCCTTTAAAAGGACATTAGGCCTAGCCGGGAATCGGATTCGGGATGGATGTAGCCTAGTTACCGGGTGTACCACTACTGACATACAACATAAATCATCTAGCCTATAAATACTTACCGGTATAGACCGTATAGGCCTATTGGTCAATAGGCTATTTACGAGTCGCACTCGCACGGTTGCACCACACCTGGGATCTCATTTCTAATGGTAGTTTTGGGTTCCTATCATTCTATGCTTCATTGCTATAGCCTAGGCTATACTTTTTATCCACAGTAATTTTTGTTTTTTTGCATTAGCCTAGCCTAGCCTAGGCCTAACCTAACCTAAATGTATTTGGGGGCTATTAGGTTAGGGTCTAAGGGGTAGCATTCAAGGAGACTACTGCAGGACTCTTCGGTTCAATGTTATTTTAATACCACAAATTTTGTTGATATATTTGAAGATAAATATTGAATCTATATGCTCTAAAGATCATAAGAAAATTTGTTTTAACCCTCGGCAAAACATAATAAAAAAGTATGGTACTAAAATGTCTTTTTCGTAACAAGGTTGTCAATACGGTACTTTCAGTCATCGATAGCTCTAAAGATCATATGAAAATGTGTTAAACCCTCGGAAAAACCTAATATAAAAGTATGGTACTAAAATTTAATTTTCGTAACAAGGTTGTCAATACGGTACTTTCCCGTTATCAATGTACAATCAAGCTGAAAATTGCAGAGTAAACACCATAGACTTCATCGACTTTTCTTTCACCTTCGTATAATCGACAGCCAATTTTTTTTTATTTTTTTATTAAGGGATTAGCACTCAACCAGCGGGGGTGTGGGGGCGGCAGCCCCCACCCATAATACTAGGTTAGGTTAGGTAAGGTTGTTAGGTTAGGCTAATGTCTTTTCAAATCACTATTGGGGGGTGTGTCTCAACATCGATCGATAGGCCTAATGGGGAAAATAGGTTTTCCCGAGATTTCTAATTAATTACAAACACTATATATTGATGCAAATGACCTATTTTGTTTATAAAAAACACTCTGAAAATTCGTGGTATTAAAATAACATTTTTCCGACTCTTCTTCTTTCCTCTGACCGGGTATAGCCTAGGCTATCCTAGTGTTTACTAGCCTATACCCCTTTGAAAGGACATTAGCCTAACCTAACAACCTTACCTAACCTATCCTAGTATTATAGGTGGGGGCTGCCGCCCCCACACCCCCACTTTGACTTAGAATTTTGGTGTATTTGTCTGTGAAGTGGGTATTTTTCAATTTGTTGATAACAAAAATCCTCCATGCGGACTACACTTACACTTTGTTACACTTTGTTGTATTCCGTCCGTTAGTGACACAGTTGAGCTGGGGCTCCACTGCGACCAGGCAGCTCCCTTTCTTCCACTCTCCATTCCAGAAGTCGGTTGGAGTTGGTGCTGGGGTATCCTGGTGTTGGTGGCCGGTCCGGTATTTTGGCCAGCCACATGTCCAAGTGTTTCTTGAAGGTGTCTGGAGACACCCCGGTCATGTTCCTGAGAGGGGCTGGTATACAGTTGAACAGTCTGGTTCCATTGTATGTAAAGCTGTGATGGATCAGGGATTTGATTTTTTGTGTTGATCCCGGCGTAGTCCTCACATAGCACAGCCTCCCTCGCCTTTGGTGTTGAGTCTCTTGGATGTTTGGGTTTGGTACCTTTTTTTCCAAAATCTTCCAGACGTAGATGATGATGTATCTCTCCCTACGTCTTTGAAGTGAGTACAGCTGCAGCTCCTTGAGTCTCTCCCAGTAGTTAAAATGTTGAAACCCATGGATTTTACTGGTGAATGTCCTCTGGGTGGCTTCGATTTCTGTTATTTCTCCTACTTTTTGGGGAGACCAGAGCTGAGAGCAGTACTCCAGTCGTGGTAGGACCAGTGACTTCCACAGTGTTAACATACACCTCGCATTTCTTGTGTGGAAGGTTCTCAGGATCCAGCCTGCTATTTGTTTTGCTGTTGTTGTGGCTTTGGTAATATGCTGGGAAAAAGTGGCGTCACTGCTCATATTTACTCCCAAGTCCTTCACTGTGTCTTTGGCGGTAATTTCTTGCTGTCCACTTTTGTAGTTGGTGTCGTTTTGTAGTGCTCTCTTGTTCCCGTACCTTAGAAGCTCAAACTTGTCTCCGTTTAGGGCCATGTTGTTTTCTTCTGCCCACTTCAGGATTTTGTCCAAGTCTTGTTGTAGTAGACTATATGTAGTAGACTATATGGAGAAAAATATGGCGAATCTATTGGTGCCTATTTTCCCTAATAAATTGTTTCTCATAACGTCGCACTAGTGTCCTTGAATAGGCCTATTAGGCCTATCAATAAAAAAAATGTAAGCCAAGAAAAAAAAATATTGGGTAAATCTACAGTTATACTACCCCTCCCCCACTACCCCCCACCACCTCCCCCCTTCAAAACACGCCTTTTAGCGTGTTTTTTGGATGGTTCAGCAGACGCGGAAACTGGAAAAAAACGTATTTTGATAAAAAATTATCACCAACCAGATAAGAGTTTTTCAGGTAATTTGTTATTGTTTTTAATTTTTTCTTTGATATACAGTGTTGTTTAATACCGAGGACCGTCGCATTTTAGTATTTTTAACATTAGCCTAACCTAACTTAACCTAACCTAACCGAAAAGTAACCTGTCTCCGCGACGGTCTAAACTCCCCCTCACGTTCCCTGTTTATGGGTGCGCGACGGTCTAGACCCTGCTCACGTTCCCTGTTTATGAGTTTGTAAAGGTATGTAATACTTCAATGTATCTATTTCAAGTCAAATATACATTTCCGCGCATCATCAAACCATACTAAGTCTACTACTAATAATATTAACCCATTAGTACCAACAGAATAGCGACAAAATAGGGGTAGTATAACTGTAGATTTATCAAATATTGTCCCGTGGATAAAAAGTATATAGCCTAGGCCTAGCAATGAAGCATAGAATGATAGGAACCCAAAACTACCATTAGAAATGAGATCCCAGCTGTGGTGCGACTCGTAAATATTGACCCTTATATTAGGCCTATAATAAATAGGAAAAATGTTATTTTAATAGGCTACCACAAATTTTCTGAGTGTTTTTTATTAAAAAAATTGGGGAAGGATGTTGTTACCGGGTGTACCACTACCGGCATACAACATAAATCATCTATAAATACTTAATAAATAAAAATAAAATAAAATAAATACTTGTAGGCTAAATCTATAATACAGTAAAAGTCCTGTAATCCGAATAGCAGGGGACCGGGCCTCGTTCCGATTACCGGATTTTTCGGATTATTGGAATTTACCCCTATGGGCGGGTGCCCACTCCCGAAAGGGGTTGAAATAGGGGAGCTATCCCCCCGCCAAAGGCGGCTTTCTAGGGCCTTTCCTAGCTGATGCTGAGAGGATTGGGTTCTAGTCATGTGGTGATAGGCTGGTCTATCAGAGTGAGAACTGAGCGATCTCTGCCATACCCATAGCTTACTCTGACTGTTCCTTTTACTTATATATTTTCTAGATCTCAAGTGACGGCGTCTCTTCCGTGGATTGACCTCCCAATCTACCAAGATTGGAAGCCAAAGCGTCACATTTTTCCTTTGCCCCTCAACTTTCTCTTCATAATTGCTGAGGGGCACAGGGCCCTGGGTGGGTCTTTGGTTTCCCGGGCGTTTCTGCACCCTCCTCAGCTCCCCGCCATGGAGTGGCTTCGGTCACCTAGGATTTATTGTGGTCGGCAGGGAGGGTTCTGTGGGGGCGCTCGGTTATGGCCTTGCCCAGGGCCTTCGGGCTGTCCGGCCAGGCACTTTGGGGAACAACAACAACAACAACCCCTATGAACCTGTGTGATGGGCTGGTCTATCAGAGTGAGAGCTGAGCAATCTCACCATCATGTTTCCGTCTATTTTGACTGCCTTTGGATACAAAAATACATTACCCTAACCAAACAACCTAACCTAACCTAGTACTGTATTATAGATTTATAAGTATTTATTGGTTCAATGTTATTTTAATACCACAAATTTTGTTGCTATATTTGAAGATAAATATTGAATTTACAGTACAGTATATGCTTTAACCCCTTATCCCTATCAGAGTGAGAGCTGAGCAATCTCCGCCATACCCATAGCTTACTCTGACTTTTCCTTTAACTTATATATTTTCTAGATCTCAAGTGACGGCGTCTCTTCCGTGGATTGACCTCCCAATCTACCAAGATTGGAAGCCAAAGCGTCACATTTTTCCCTTGCCCCTCAACTTTCTCTTCATAATTGCTGAGGGGCACAGGGCCCTGGGTGGGGCTTTGGTTTCCCGGGCGTTTCCGCACCCTCCTCAGCCCCCCGCCATGGAGTGGCTTCGGTCACCCAGGCTTTATTGTGGTCGGCGGGGAGGGTTCTGTGGGGGCACTCGGTTATGGCCTTTGAGTTGCTCGGGGCCTTGGGGCTGTTCGGCCAGGCAGCTTGGGTAACAACAACAACCCCTTATTGGCGGCGCTCGACTTAAGTCGTGCACCAATTTGCAGCAAGTTAGGAGCATTATTAAGGCAAAGGGTTAAAATCACGTTCCTGTCTATTTTGACTGCCGTGGGAACGGTGGGATACAATAATAGGCCTCCTCATCCTCCCCGCGGCCCGCCCCCGGCTTATTGTCATCATCATATATAGGCCTATTGCCAGCAGGGGGCAAATCAAAACGATAATTATAGGGAATAGGCTCGCACCCTTATTTTTCATGTTTTTCCTCTAGATTTTGAAAAAAAAAAATTTCATGGTTTTAGTTATAATTCTAATGTGGGATACATGATGGGTTTACCCCCTCACCCCCCCATGAATTATTGAAATCATCATCTATGATGCCAGCAGGGGGTAAATATCGAATATACTGCATAAAGAAGGCGTTTGTTAACAGTGATGATATTGAGTGGTACTTGAAAAGTACCTGATGAAGCTATCTGCGAAATGTTGTCAATAAAGTGCTCTTCCTCAGATGGTGTTTTTTATCCAACAGTGATGATGTCCGAAAGATGGAAAAGCTCAGAGATTGATTAGACTGGCCGTTTTTTCTATTAATATCGAGTTTTATAAATGTGATCTATATTATTCTCCCACAGTGGATTATACACAAGTACAGTATAAGGATTCCATAGATCTACATTGTCTCTAATAAATTATGTATAATAAGGCTGCGAGCCTATTCCCTATAATTATCATAAAAACAATTAGTAGAAATAGATGGGAACGAAACCGAGAACGTACAACCTATTTAAACATGACAACCGTATACTGCGGCCTGGATACTAGTCTCCATCCTTCCTGATTTTTTTTTAGTGATTTTGATTTTAGGGGTTAGCCTAGGCTATATTATAATTAATTAACGACACCGACGGTGTGGACCTATATGCCAATGAAGTACAGTACTGCAGTACATGATATAACGAGCCTAAATAAAATAATAGATCATGGCTTCGACCCTGTGTAAAACTAGATATAAACCGGACGCCGTGATGGCGTTATCCCCACGTCCGGCAATAGATAGATAGTGTGATATCCCCATGCTTGTTCAATATATATTATACAGTATATGGAGTCATGAAAGAAATACAAGGAAGAGCAGTGGATGACACTGGATGTTAGTGATCGGCAAACAGAAGTACAGGCAACTTCCACTTGTTTCTTTCCCTTTTCAGTGGTACACCAACATCCACTGCTCTTCCTTGTACAGTATTTCTTTCATGACTCTATCAATTATATATTGAACAACCATGGGGACATCACACATCCTTGCTTTAACCCAACATTCAGATCAAAGAACTCGCTCTGTTCATTCTCCACCGGACCACACACACCGACGCCTTTGCACCCTCATACATGCTCTTCACTGCTTTAAGCAACTTGCCATCTACTCTGTATATTCTCAGTACTTTCCAGTTTCCACATACCTTCTCTGTGTTGGCAACTATTATACTGTAATTGGATTTTAACTGTTGTAGGTTGTAAATTTGTGGAAAGCAACTCCAAGGAAGTGAAATCCAGAGAGTAGAAGTTCCGGGGATAAACTAATTTTGATAAGCGGAAGTTGTAACTTTTACTACATTGTGGAGGAGAGAGTGTGAATTCATGGGCATTTCCAGCTCCCCTAGTTCTGTGAGGAAAGATGTGCCTACTTGGCTTGTATTTTATTACCAAGATTAGCCTAACTTAATACTTTATTACCAAGATTAGCCTAACTTAATACTGTATTAATGTGGTACTGTATATTGTGTCCAGATCAACTCCAGCAGCAGCAACAACAACATCAGATGCATCAGGTGGCCTCCAACACTGTCACCTCCCCTGCTGCCTTCATCCCACTACCACCAAATGTCCAGGAACTACAGGCCTCAGAGAAGGTTTGTACACTTAAACATACACTGTCATGTTATAACTGACACACACAAATGACTAGTACAGTGCTCCCCCCTAATATGCTAGTTTATGGGCTGTAAAATGTGCCGCATATTGTTATTTCGCATAATGTGAATTCGTATACAGTACAGTATTGTGATTCTGTACTCTACAGGTAACATACTGATACCGTACTGCAAAATGTTTATGGTTTGTGAGATGTCTCCTGTTTTTCTTTCCTCATTTAACATGTCTTCATAGAATCGGCAAGATTAGGAGTAGTGGGCGTACCACTACCGACATACAGCATAAATCATCTATAAAACATTAACCTAACCTAACCTCGTACTACATGAATACTAGGTTAGGTTAGGTTGTTTGGTTAGGTTAATGTTTTATAGATGATTTATGCTGTATGTTGGTAGTAGTACGCCTACTACTCCTAATCTTACCATAGAATCCATCAATTACTCCAAATATTGTATTCCAAGACTCACATGATTAGGCCATAGCACGCCTATCTTCTGATCTGTCACACTATTTCTGATTAGGAGAGAGAGACTTGTTATTTTCAATCCTTCCAAAACTCAATTTCTCCATCTATCTATGTGTCACATTCTTCCACATGACTATCCCTTACTCTTCAACAATACACAAATTAACCCTTCATGTTCTTTCAATATTCTTGGTATATATATATATTTTTTTTCTTCTGACCTTTCTTAGAAAGATCATATTACCACTTCCTGGCCAGCACGTTAAGAGTCTCATTTTGTTGTAACACACTTGTTATAGGCAGTTTTGCCTTTTGTCTACTTCTTACACATAGGGGGAAAAAAAAAACAAAAAAAAACAGACCAAAACATATCGGCGAGATTTTGAACAAAACTCTCCCAGGATTGACCAATCCTTCGCTTTGCCAAACACATTGAAAGGAGGTCCAGCAATCTACTAATGAGTAATTAATGAAGTTAATTGAAATAATGCAATAGACCACTGCTCATCGTATATTTGATTATTACTCTATGCCAGTGTTAAATGTACAGTATTGAGCAAAGAGTTAGAGACTGTACAATGTTGCATATAGTTATGTGGTGGATTGTGTTCTTGTATTTCATAAATTTTATTTTAGTAAGCGTAGTTTTCACATAGGCTAACGATTTTGATAAGTTATTTTGCCTTTATATTTTCTTTGTCCACGTTTTGGTTTGTTTAGTTTGCAAGTTTTACATTTTAATTAACATAGAAGATTATAAAACATATTTTCTAGACATTTTTAGCTTTTATCCTTGAAGGCCATTAACCTTACTTTGTGTACCGTACAGGCTCGTTTCTCCCCACGCCGCACCCGAGACATCTCCTCCAAGCTGAGCCAGGTGGGTGGTGTGTTCAGCTCTGGGTTTATGGGCAGCCAAGGGTCACAGTCCGGGGCCTTCAACACCACCTCCGGTCCTGTGGATGTCCGCGCTGATGTGTATGATGCTCACAACACCGTCTCTCTCTCATCGGTCAGTACCGGTAACATGACGTAACTTCGGACACTCTAGAAAAACTATACAATGAATCACAGTTATGGGATAAATACATGATGTTATGGATAAACAAATATGTCTTCGGTGTTCTTCCATAATGCAGAGTCATTTTTCCATAACTGTACCTTATATTAATTTTATCCACAAGTGTCCGAAGTATACAGTAGTCCCCGTCCGAAGCTAGGGCATTTCACGGTACCTATTACTGTACAGTCAGGACCCCCAATTCGCGAGAATAGGGGTGACAGGAGGCATCGCGTATTGTGGAACTAACTTTAAATGGGAATAATTAGATTGGGTGACATCTCTCAATTATGGCCTATTTTCGAAATTTTTGGCCCTATTTTCGACATTTTTGGCTCTACAGTACAGTCTATATCTTATATATAAGAAGAACAATGAATACAAATATGAAACCTTACCTTAAAATTAGTAGTAGATAGGCTAGGACTAGGACTAGGACCGTAGGACTTCACGATTTTCTCCAACTTCTCCCTCCCTAACCAAATCGTACGAACAGTTTACTCTGACAAGCCTATTGCACAGTTTCCTTCTCCTCTTTTCTTGCGAAACAACAATTCCACCTTCATTTTGTGTGTTATCTTCTTATATTGGCGTGGCATGGCGAAAAAAGTGGCAGGCACTACAAACGTTTGGTCACTCCGCACGGCTATGAGCGCTTGAGCGGGACTGTGGGAGGGAGGGAGGGAGGGAGGGTAAGCGGGAGGGAAGGCAGGCGTATGCCCGTCTTCTTCTTTTTTCAGAGCTACTCCTGGGCCTCGCGAAACGTAGACGTGCTCGCGTATCAAGCGGGAATAGCGGATTTGGCCCCTTCTTAGCTCTCGATTCGTGTATTGTGGTACCACCTCGCGTAATTAATGCTTAATTAATTAATGTTATTTTCGAGGGGTAACTCGTGTATTAGGGTTTTCGCGAATTGTGGAATCGTGTATTGGGGGTCCTGACTGTACATGCACTTTTTAACCCTAAGAGTATGATGCCCCATTTGTTGGTTTTATGTTGATTTCTTTTTATTATTTTATTCAGATTAGAAAGGACCTGTGGGAGTCAAATGGGAAATTATATTATGGTAAGTGTTTACCCTACATATTCCTAGAGGTCTTTCTTAATCTGAGTAAAATTAGCGTAAATATAATACAATTATGCCAATATATTAACCCCTTATTGGCGGCGCTCGACTTAAGTCGTGCACCAATTTGCAGCAAGTTAGGAGCATTATTAAGGCTTTTAAAGGGTTAAAATCGAGTGCAAATGGCCGGGAGCACAGCGGGCCAGACAGCCGACTCCCAGGGCTTACCGCCGCCCATAAACTCATGTTCCCTATGTTCTTGAGAGGCCGGCAGTGTAGCCAGTAGTGAGCATAGCGGGGAAAAATATACCGATATATGCTAAACTCCCATGTTCGTGGCATCACTGCAAGAGAACCACGAGTGCTACGTAGCTCGTTCTGGTCTCATTTTGAAGCTTTTAGTGCCTAGGTTTATGCTAAATAAAAAAAAAATATGCAGATGCTTGATTTATCATGCAGGAGGGCCTGAATATGCCCAAATGAGCCCAAAACACCCCACTAGACAAGGGTTAAAGAGTATAATCAATCAGTTAACTCTTTATACCAGAATGTTTTGTTATGCTCATGTAGCCTACTCTCAATTTTTGTATATGATGATAGACTTTCAATTGAACACAAGCATACATGAAAAGGAAAAAAACTGTAGTGGTTTACCTGCATGTTGATTTGAACCCATTTGTTTCTCCAGGTTATGCAGTCCAATGTTCCCAAACCATATGGAATCAGCGGGAAGGCTCCAGTGCATCTGAACATGCCCGGTGGTCAGTGGGCGCAGGATGAGAAGTATGTCTCTGGGGACCTGCACACTTATCATCACTCCAACCTGGCCTCCAAGAAACATTCAGGTACCGGTACCCCCAGTGTTACCCTCAACCCAGCAGTCAGGCATATGGCAGTGACCACTACAAGAGGAATGAGGACCTGGTCATACTGTGGTGGTGGTAGTAGTTTAGGCTTGCTAAATACCTCCTGTTTTCCCAGCCCTAACCCAATCTGCTGCCTCCTTTCTAACACAGCTGTTGTCCGTCATGACAGATGTTTGTGTTGTAGTGGGTCTAGCAGGTTAATCCACTCGTGTACAGTCTTGAGGGAACAACAAGAAGAGGCCACCACTGTGAAGGAGCAGCTCACACCCCGACAGAAGCTCCAGAGAGTTGTAAAGGAGTATGGAACCACAGTTATTGTATTCCACGTCACAATCTCTTTGGCCTCACTTGGAATATGCTACCTACTGGTGTCCAGGTGAGAGTTGCACAATATCTTTCTTGCTAGGTATTCGAATATACAGTCAACTTTTACTTTGTATGGTTAAAGTTTGTGCAGAAAACTATATGCATTGCAAGATCTTGTTTGTAAATGCATTTGTGCTATTGATTTTTGGCTAAACTTCTTGAACTCCCAATGTATACTTAAGACGGTTTCATCCCATTTCCATCAAAAGTAAGTACACTTTAAGTATGGGTTTATGGGGTGACTTACAGAATACGAGCGTCATATATTTTACTATAGTATACAGTATATAAAATTTGGTGCCAGCCTCAAATTCAATATTGGTGAAAACAAGGAATCCAGGACTTGTAATGGCGGCGTCTACGTTGTGGGTCCATCTCCCGGCCGGGGACAAAATCGCCGATTGATGGGGGACAGCCGGCTGCCGACCATGGGGAGCAGTCCTGGGAGCCAAACCGCCACAACAATCCCCTGCCCCCTCCTTGGAGGCATGAGAACCTGGAAGTGCCTTCGGTTGCTTGGGCAAGTACCACATCTCTGTGGGAAAGCCCGATCGTGGCCATGGCCTAACTTAGGGACTCGGGGCTGTTCGGCCAAGCAGCCTGTACTGTAGTTGTTTCTTCCCTCTACTGTATACCCATTTCATAGAGTGTTGATGGTTGGTCAGCTCCTCTTGAGTATACAAAAACTTTTCAATACACCTTGGGATGCTCGATGAATGTTCCTGGAGTTAGATGGTATCGTTACCACCTTGAATCCTGTTTAAGTTATTGCATCTTGACACTACAGGTAAGAGAGATACTAACACCTGTTACTGTTTACCTATTCATGTAATGTATTATGCATCCAAGAAATATACAAATTTAGCTTTTAGGAGGTATTAACTTGAAGGGGGCTTGGGGATTTTTGTTTATTTATTTATATAGACCTACTTATTTTATTAATATGCAAAGTGGCAAACTAAAAATACATTGCTCAGAAATGGCAAAAGCAATCAAAGTCCTCAAAAATATTTAATCTATCTATCTATCTATCTATATGCTCAGGCCCAATCCCCATTTTGGGGGTAGCCGACTCAAGACAGAGCAAGAACAGGGAAAACACAAAAACAACATAAAACAAAAAATAAACACAGATAAAAAACACAAACTCACACACATCCAGGTCACCCAGGAGAAGACCCAGAGACCAGGGTTACCAAGGTCGCTCCAGCACTCCCCCGGCCCCTGACCACCCGGAGAGGTTCCGATCTCGGCAGGCAGACATGCAGCGGAGCCAAAGCCACAAGCCCTCCCACCACACTTCCAGGCACACCCTTCATATTAATCGTCCCCCCGGGCCAGGCGCCTGATGGACTATTATCTAGTCGAACTTGCGCCCGACCCCTTACTCCAAATGACCACGTGTTCACTCAACTATTCACAAGCATTCTCCATTCACTCCTGTCCACCACCACTTCCCCTGCCTGATCTATAGTCAATCCTCTATCATCCAAAGCCTTTCTTACACAGTCTCTCCATCTCAATGGGGGTCTTCCTGCCCTTCTATCTCCCCTTGTACCTGACTCACATATTCTCTTTGTAAGCCTTTCATCTCCCATTCGTTCAACATGACCATACCAGCTCAGCACCCTTCTGTCCACTCTGGCTGACAAATGTTCCTGCTGTGATATTTAATGATAATATAATAACCCTCAAGATGTTGGTTTAAATACAGTAGTGTTAAGAGTAAATCAAAGTTGCAATGGCTACTACTTTGACTACTGTATCACCAATAGGCGCCTTCATAGCAGCCGCATGTTCAAAATTTGTTGTTAGATATACTGAACTGTAATTAATAGATGATAGATATGGACCATTGTGGATAATCACAAAGATCTTGCCAGGGCCCATCTATCTATTGCCCGACGCTTAACTCCTGTAGGGTGGCCATACACTAAGCGCCCCAAGTGGACCTATTCCCTATGAGAACAATCTGTGCCAGTTTATGAAGGACTTACAGGACTGAACACTCAACTTGGGGACTGTCTAACTCAGAAGCCTTCTTCATCATTATCATCAAATCTGAAGCATCGCTTCCAGAGGAAGCGCCCCAAAGGGGATGGCCATGGCAGAAACTGCCACCAGGCTCCCAGACATGCTTCGACTGACCCACTCCACAGCGCCATTTCCACTAAGTGGATTATGACAATGAACACTGAAGGAGCAGACCCAGAGCAATCCCTCACCCGGATGGCAGTTCCACCACTGTTTTGCTATTTTATTTATCCCGGTGGGGCCCTGGCTGGAAGCATATCAAGCACATGAATGTTCTGAAGATAGGAACCAGTGGTCCACTGCTCCAGAAGCTGATTGCACCACCTAAGCGGCAGGCGGTGGGGTCGCCGCATCCCTACGCCAGAGAGAGGAAGGCCAATTTGTGCCAGTGGGCTGTAAGAGTAAGACACTAGGGAACCATGGGGCACACTATTATGGCCCCACTGCCTTCACCACTCTCAAGAAAAGAGTTAAAAATAAGAATGATAAAGGTACAGTCAGAACCGGCTATGGGAAGTAGAGGACACCAACCCTCACTCTGATAGATCCAGCCCACCACATCCTTCTATGTATTTTTAGTACATTTTCTACAGTGGTGGGCGGCTAGTTCATCCACCAACCTGCTTCACCCTTAGGTAAGCAGTAAGGATTTTTTTAAGGTTGTCTCCCCTAGATGGGCTGACGAGTCCCATCCACCCATCGATATCATTAAAAATCCTTACTGTTTCTACCTGTTGGTCTTGGATGGTGTTGTTGAGTAAATGTAAACTTTGGTATGAGTTTAAGAAGCATCTGTGCCTCTTTTCAAGTCACTATCACATGACTCAAACACTATTCCCATATGTGAAGGCACCTATTGTCACTTACTCTTACCCTAGTGACGACCAAATCGAAATACTGTATATAGTAATTACCTCAAACAATTCATAAAGCTATACTTACGCATACAATCATTTCAAAGCAAAAGTTGGCTGTATATGACTGAATAGCATGATATACAGTAGGTATGTGTATGTTGTTTTCTTGTTTTTGTTTTTCCTATACAGTAACTGTATATGTAAAGCAGGAGAATAACATTCGGTTTTGTTCTTCATTCTTCATTGCAGAAACGTACAGTAGGTATCTCATTTTTCCAATGAGTTACTTTTGGTATACAAGGTGTCGTTACACTTGACCCTTTAGGGGAGATGGATAGTTTTTCTGGTCCCCCTTCTTCCTCATGTTTAGTCCCATTAGTTTTCAGATTTTAAGAAATTCAACCCATTAGTTTGGAAATGTTTAGACCTTTCGCCCCATTTCTTTGTCAATATTAACTTTAAGACCTTTCGTGCTATATAGGTTTTTTTTTTTCTTGACGAATGATAGTGAGCCTGTAACTTTGGAAGAACCGGCCTTCGGCCACGGCATTTTTCTACCGAAAAATTTACAAATTAATCTAGAAGGGGGATCTAATGGATGTTTTTTTAAAGTTTGCTTCAGGTCTAGGGAGGAACTAAAAAAATAATATATACAGTACTGTAAATGAAAAAATAATATATCCAGTACTGTAAATGAAAAAATCAACCAAAAAGTGAACCATCTCCCCTTGAGGATCGTGCTTAATTGGTCCATAAGGTGCACTACATCCACATCAATCTCTTAACCCCTTCCGACATATGACGAGATTTTGAGCCTATTAGGGATACTTTAAAGCCTTTGTTACCATCAGGGGTATTTAGAAACCTTTAGTTTACTTACTTCAACCTCTGCAGTTGTCTTTGAGTTAGCTGTGGGCAGAAAACCAATTTTGGAGAGGTAATTATAAGAGTGAGAGAACTCTATTTCGTATTGCTAATCTGGCAACCTCTGCGTCATATGAGTCTGAAAGGGTTAACAATATCCATTTAATCATTGAATAATCATAATTATACGCATAATTGTAGTGGTAAAGTATTTATGTGATGTAACCATTAAAGAGATTATTTTGAATAATCATGATTATAAAGCATCGTTGTATTGTAAACATATTTGTAAATGTTATGTAGCCTTGAAAAAGTTATCATAATCTTATTAACATTATTGGAATGTAAACTTAGTAATCTTTCTTTCAGTAGTTAGTAAAATTATATTAGTCTATGCTTTTAGTAATTTATATTTTTCTATTTGCTCAGGCCCATTCTCCATCTTTTCTATTATTTTTTTTTTTTTTTTTTTTTTTTTTTTTTTTACTGTACAGTCGGCCCCGCAAGGGTGCGCACTAAAAGGGTGCGATTCTCCAACCGTGCGGCAGATGTCCGTGTGGTGCATATAATCCAAGGGTGCGAAAAAAGCGCGAAAAAAGCAAAGCGTGCGTTTTTTTCGCCCAATAACCCCTGAAAAACATGAACTAAGGAAAGAATACCTGTAAGTAGTCCCTCGTTATCGACGGGGGTTACGTTCTTAAGACTGCCGTCGATAGCAAAAACCGTCGATACCGCATTACGGTACCGTACATACACATACAGTATCCGTGGTCTCTATCCTATGTACTTTTAAGTGTTTCCTTTACACATAACCTTACATATTAGAGTATATTGCAAATATCTATCACTGAATACATTAGAGGCCATAATAAACGCAAGAGATACAAGGTTCAGGCACAAATAAGCAAGTAAAAGGCGGGTGGACTTAGAGCTTCTGCCTTGTTTTGACAACATTAAAAATGGAGGTCGAAAGTGACACTCCGATCGTCGGTGAATCCGGATTCACTCAAAACCTAAAGTCTTTAGGCTAATTATTTTTGCTCTCGTTTTCGGTGTATTTTCTTATTATTGTATGTCTTATTGTTCATCATTTAATCCACTTTTGGTTGGTATATTAGAGTAATATAAATAAACAATTAATCCGTCGATATATCAGTCGATACTCGAATCAGTCTAAAGTCAGTCGATAGTCGAATCCGTCTATGATAAAGCAATCCGTCTATAATCAAATCCGTCTATAAAAAAGCCGTCGATAATGAGGGACTACTGTACAGTATAGAAATGTGATTAGATATTAGATAGAATATGGGCATTACATTCACTTTGGATGGTTTATGTATGCGTGGAGGTTGGGATGTTGGTCTTACTGAGGGTCCGAGGCTCCTCAGTAAGACCAACATTCCAATCTCCACGCATACATAAACCATCCAAAGTGAGTATAATACCCCTATTCTATCTAATATCTAATCACATTTCTATACTGTGCAGGTATTCTTTCCTTAGTTCATGTTTTTCAGGGGTTATTGGGCGAAAAAAGGGTACGTTTGAAGAGTTCCCGGACTACATAGTGAATTTCCCATAGGTTCTTAAGCTCCAAGGGTGCGTTTTACAAGGGTGCGCGCATGTCTCGGACTTAGGTAACCGCACCCTTGTGGGGCCCACTGTAATTGAATTTCCTTAGTATCATAATCTTGTTGATATAGAAGCATGATATAAGACGTAATCTCTCCAACAAAAACTTGGTAAAATATATTTTCCTTTTACAGCGGAATAGATATGACCGGCATCATTGAATCATTGGGCATCAACTTAGGAAAGCTGAGTGAAGGAGCAAGTACAGTGGAGGTATCGGGTGAGGCAATAGAATGGGGCACAGATTCCAGTAAAATAGACACCCTCTCCGTTGTGCCTGAATTTCCGGACACTATGCAAGATCCAGGTGTAGAAGGGAGTGTCAGCAACATCAATACTGTGAGGGCGGCTGGAGCGGCAACGTTTGTAGTGGCGTATGCGGTGCATAAAGTTTTCGCACCGGCCAGAATCGCCATCACCCTCACCGCCACCCCTCTTATCGTCAGGCATTTACGTAAGATTGGATTCCTGAAGCCTCCTAAGTCTAAAGTATAAATAGTCAGATATTACATAAGATTGGAATTCTAAAGCCTCATGAGTCTGAAGCATTACTAGTCCGGCATATACATGGGGGCGATTCATTCGTGCCCATCCCTTCGGGGATCATGACTTCTGGCAAAAGATAGATAGATAGAATTTATCATACTGGTATACCATAGGTGTATGTGCTGATAAAATTCCAAAATATTTATATTTTTTATAAAATTGTTGCAATTGCCCCCGTCTGTACTTATTTCTTTCCAAACATTAAGTAGCTGCATCAAGGGAAGTGTATGCTAAGGTTGTGCAGTTGATCCCACTAATCTGAATGTCAGGGACCAGTCTTCTCCATCTTTCCGAAGCTGAATAAAATAACTTGGAGGTAGGTAGAAGAAATGTTATAAAACCATATAATGTGATTGTATTGAAATGGTTACGGTAATGAATTAGGAATTTTTATATTGGGAGTTTTGGTGGTCAACTATATATAGACCTATATATATATATATACTTTACAGTATATACTGTATGAATGCAAATTGTTAATTATATTTTTGACAGTTCAGATATATTTTAAATATGTTTTAATGACATTTATGTTTTTAAATTAATAATTAAGTCTCCGGCAGATATGAATAATGTGCATATACTGGTAATGTTGTAAGGCACTAATATATATATATATATATATATATACAGTATATACATAAACAGTATATATACATAAATATCAATCTTCAATTTTAAATTTGTTTTCTGTGTACAGTAGATGAAAGAGCAACTTCTATACAGTAACAGTCGTGTTATAAGAATAGTGTCCACAATAGTAGCATTTATATTAGTAACATCAATATTCAGTTTTAGTTTATAGCTTTCTTGGTAAGCTCTGACTTGTGTGGATTAGAATGAGGTATAGTCAATTTATGATGATGAGTCTAGACATTATAACCCTTAGCCTCTTGTAACTCAGGAAGGGCTGAAGCAAAGAAGCAGTACATTTCCTTGCCTATATACTGGTGTGTCCAGACATTTTGGCTCGAACATCCCTTGATTTTGGCCATGTCACTCTTTCATCTATGGGGGAGGCACTCCCTACAGGCAGTTATGCCTTTTGTCTCCTTCACTCACATAGGAAAACAAAATAGTAGAAATATTACCTCAATAGGTGCCTTCACAGAAGCTGAATATCAGAATTTTGTTGTCTGATTCGTTTGAATGATGGCTAGATATGGATCATTGCGGACAATCCAAATATCTTGCCAGGGTCCATCAGTGTCGACTAATATCCTTACTGTTTCTACCTGTTGATCTTGAGGAGGAAATGTAAGCTTTTGAATAAGCTCGACTCATATCTGTGCTTCACTTCAGCTCATTTATCACACAACTCGAACACTGTTATTCCCATGTGTGAAAGTGCCTATTGCTTAAGTTCTTTGGGAGTTATGAAAGGTTGTGGGTCTGGATTTCTAAGCTTGTTATAATGGATAGAGTATACATGCAACTAGAGTTTGTGTACTAGATGCTCACAAGCTAGCTAGTCCATCTAACTGCCTACTCAAATGCCTACAAAAAAGGAGTAATTGTATAAAATACATATACTGTACTGTACTGTTATAATGGTAATGTTTACTTACAGGGTTTACACACGTTACTACAATAGTATAAATAATAATTATTTTTCATACTGGTATTGTTAATCTTCAAATTGATATTCAATTTTAAGTTTTATGTCTTGCTACATTTTTATTATGTTGTACTATTTTGTCCCAAGATAATTATGTGCTAAAATCTTCTGTCTATATTTTTCTTAATAGTATCTTGCAAAATTCAATCATATGTTAATAGCAATCAAGCTTAGCTTTAATTTATTATTATCAGTAGTAGTAGTAGTAGTAGTAGTAGTAGTAGTAGTAGCAGTAGCAGCCCCAAGATGCTCTTTATGGGAATCCCGCCACATCCAGGTAGTCCCAGGGGGCGCACCTCCCGGGGGCAGGTAGGGTATAGTGAGATCTGTTTGAGAGAGCAGCTGGGGAGGAGGTCAGTTTCCTTCATCCGCAGCTCTCCCAGCAGCGCCACCATTACAGACGGATCTCATTGGCGTGTTATTCCACCTTGTACGACATGCACTTGGATACGTAGAGAATATTCTTTTCCTCCACTAAATATGGAGGACCCTCTTACCCGCAGGGGGGACATCATAATATTGTGTATTTACTGGTCTAGCAATGTGCACTGTACTGTACTCTCCAGCCATAATTTGTTCAGTGTGGCTTCATAATGGTACTGGCTATATAATTGATGAGTCTCCACTGCCCAGAAGTACTAATACAAATAGAAATGCCTACAAATACTTCTCACTATACACACATTACCAAGCTGGAATAAGCCACCTTGGTGAAGTACAGAGGATATTGTTACCCCCATGGAGACAAGCTGGTCCTTCAGTTGACCATTAAAGGCTGATGATAATATAATTACAGTTGTATCTTTTACTAGTTCTATTTTTCTTTCTTTTTGGTTTATGCAGCTAATATTTTTGTTTTGTTTTATATGCTCTGTTTAGTAATATACAGTACAGATTATAAATAAAATGAGGCAGCCCAAAACAGGGATATAATATAAAGTGAGACAGAAACCGTACCTCTTATGGATCACTCGGTCTTTAGAGTGTATGTATGTTAATAGTTTTATGGGGGATGGGGCTGTAATCGACTATCTCTATAAAAAGATACAGCTACCCAAATACTAAACCTGTATTAGCATTTGTCATTGTTTGTTATGCCTTTAAGGGGGTAGTGCTTGTCTATGTATCTATTTTTTAGTTTCCTCGCTAGACCTCCATCAAGCTTCAAATAACCACCTAGACCCCTTTTCAAGATAAATGTTCTGGCCAAAGGCCGATTCATTCTAAGATTTCAGGCTTGCTATCGCTCGCCAGGGAAATATCGACACATAACTGGCACAAAAGGTCTTAATATTGACAAAGAAATGGGGCGAAAGGTAAAAATATCGACTAACTAATGGATCGAACAGAACAAATATGCTAAACATGAGGAGTCCAGAAAAAGCGACTACCTTCCCCTTAAGTCATTGTGAATTTTTTTTTTTTTTTTTTTTTTTTGCCGTGGCGTAAAGTGTTGGACCATAACACTTATTGGTATAGTTTTTTGCTTTTAAGTGGAGGCAGACCGTTTGTTTGGTCTGTTAATTCATTTATTCATATATTTTTTTTAGTTTCCTCCCTAGACCTCCATCAAGCTTAGCAAAACACCACCCTTCAAGATAAATTTGTACATTTTTCAGTAGAAAATTTTCCCGGCCAAAGGCCGGTTCCTTAAAAATTGCAGGCTCGCTCTAGCTCGCCAGGAAATATTCGACACCTAATTGGCACGAAAGGTCTTGAAATTTGAAACGAAATGGGGCGAAAGGTGTTAAAATCGCCAAACTAATGGGCCGAACGTCTTATAATCTCAAAACTAGTGGGGCTAAACATTAGGGAGAAGGGGGTCCAGAAAAACGGTCTACCTCCCCTTAACTGTATCCTGTATATGTTAGAGCTTATAGTACATGTATTTGTATTTTTATATAAATAAATATATGTTAACAAGAAAGGGGTGTTTGGACATCCTAGAATAGAATGTGAATTTTATTGATATATTTTCCCATTGCTGCTTCTCTTCTGAAAATTATATCTCCTTGATAGAGTGGATGATGTTTTTTTAATTGTTTTGGGGTTAGATGATTATTTTCAGATTAGGAAAGATTTGTTCTAGTCAAAATTGGTCAAGTTAACTAGTAAATATTTGTTTTACGATAATACTTGGATTTCTTGTATTCTGGTTTTTGTTACATTTCTGTATTTCACTCAGGAGTGGCTTCCCGTAGTCAAAAAGGTAAATATTAAATTATAGATAGACATACAGTAATACCCGCTTCTTGATAATGAGAACATCTGTTTTTTTATGCTCGTTGTAGGCTACCTTTAAATAGGGAGTGCTGGAGGGACCTAGATGTGTGTGAATTTGTGTTTTGTGTGTGTGTTCGTTGTTTTGTGTTGTGTTTTGTGTTTTCCCTGTTCTTGCTCTGTCTTGAGTCGGCCACCCCCAAAAAAAAGGAAAAGAGAAAACAAAAATAGGAAAGGTGGGGATTGGGCCTGAATAAATAGATAGATAGATACAAATGACCTGTGGCAGTGGAAAGATTAAAAGAACAGTCTCTATTCACTACTAACTGTGAAGAAATTGTCTTAAGTTAGATGAAATAATTTCTGGATAACTAAAATAAAGCACAAAAGTTGTTAGTTTGAAAGAGCTAAGTATGATCATCAGTCTGTTACATATTGACATGTAAACAAAGGGCTACTCCATTAGGTTTAAATTAGATGTCGGGAAAGTTTCCATTTCATACTTCATTGTGTTGTTTGCTACTTTAGTATCATTCCATCATGGCAATATTTTTTCCCTTGACGGTGGTGACAGATAAGAATTTATAATGTAAAACTTGCAAAATAAACAAACCAAAACAGGGATGAAACAAGATATGATAATATGAAGAAATGTTGATAACTAAAAATTCCAATTATTATAATGGTGGTGGCTGTGGAATCTACAGTGATCATTGATCATGGTATCTGAATTTTATTTATAATTTGTAAGTGCTGTCAGTTGTGGTAGGCAATCATCCTCTTTCCCTGTTAATTAGGGGATTTGACACTTGGGTGTGGGGGGGGAATGTACTCCTATATCTCCCCTGGGTTGGGAGTTCCTCAAGATGCTCCCTTCTGAGGGTGGGTATGGGCCAGCACTTTTTTTTTTTTTTTTTTTGTGAATTGTGGACCGTTTTGTCTCTCCTTAGCAGGTGGGAGTGTTTTGCTACTCCTCATCTTTTTAGGCAGATCTATGCTACGTCGTGGTGAGCCTCCGGGAGTGTAACTATTGTTTCTCCCAAGCCCCCACCGGAGGAGGCTAGTACCAGGAGTACACATTGTCCATGTTTCCTCCTGGTATCTCTCTACTAATCCACTATATAACTTGTCCTGTTTACTTCCCACGTGAAACTTCCATTCTTGCCTGGCTTGTGGTATATACCCACCTTTACCAATTCATTAGCTCTGGCTGCGACCAGTGATATTGTGTTGTTGTTGTTGTTGTTGTTATTCCCTAAGCTGCCTGGCCGAACAGCCCCAAGGCCCCGAGCAAGGCCAAGGCCATAACCGAGCGCCCCCACAGAACCCTCCCTGCCGACCACAATAAAGCCTGGGTGACCGAAACCACTCCATGGCGGGGAGCTGAGGAGGGTGCAGAAACGCCCGGGAAACCAAAGCCCCACCCAGGTCCCTGTGCCCCTCAGCAATTATGAAGAGAAAGTTGAGGGGCAAAGGAAAAATGTGACGCTTTGGCTTCCAATCTTGGTAGATTGGGAGGTCAATCCACGGAAGAGACGCCGTCACTTGAGATCTAGAAAATATATAAGTAAAAGGAACAGTCAGAGTAAGCTATGGGTATGGCAGAGATCGCTCCGTTCTCACTCTGATAGACCAGCCCATCACCGCATGACTAGAACCCAATCCTCTCAGCATCAGGTAGGAAAGGCCCTAGAAAGCCGCCTTTGACGGAGGGATAGCCTCCCTATTTCAACCCCTTTCGGGGTTGGGCACCTGCCCAGTGATATTGTGGCTCTGTGTTCTCCGTGAGTCACGATTAAATTAATATGAACACCTTTGCAGTGGGTGTCTGCTTCTCCCCTCGAGGATAAATACTCGTTAAACTTTGAGCGTCATCAGGCCTGATTGTATTCTGTGACCTCTCCGCAAAGTAACCGGCGTGATATCGGAGGCCATTTACGGGAGGTCGTAGCGACAGTGCGGGAGATCGCAAGGTCGCCCAGGTGGAACCGCCGTCCTATGACCGACAAGGAAGAACCGCCGGTCCTTTCACGTGGCGCGCGAAACGCGATTCAAGGAGGTTGTAGATGACTTGATGGTACTATGGTGGATAGGTGGTGTCCTTATCGCCCTTTTGATGGGGAGTCGGCATAACCCCTGCCCAGCTTTGCATCTGGGCAGTGCCATGTTGTTCTAGTCTGGTGCTATCACGGTTGGTCACTGGATTATGCACATGCACTTTGGGTTTAGGGTGCATGTGCCCAGTGATATCGGGAGTAAAACCAACTACCTATATGGGCCCACTCACTTAATTCCTGGCAACATGGTCTCTGTTGGATGTGTGGGTAAGGCCCTGGCCTCCCATCCTTGTTGCTAACTTGGGCACTTGTTCTTTTCTAATATGATGACAACTCCGATTGACGACTCTCTGTTACCTGCTGACCTTCCCCCTTTTCCCTCCTCTCCCCCCAGGTGACGATTGTTCCCTACAGGCTGCTGCCGGTTCTATGGACGTTCTGCCGGACCCTGTCGACGACCCTTGCGTGACTTTGACCAATGTTTCTGACTACTTCTCACAATGTCCTCCCAGCCAAGATGCCTGACCAAGGTATCCCCTCGCCGACCACTGAGCCTTCCATGTCAGTGACCTCCACTCTTGACTCTCCTTTTCTGCCGGATACCGTTCCACCACATGTTCTACCGGTCTTGACGACACCCTCAACTACCACATCGTCAGCACCTGCTCCACTACCTACATCTGATGGTGCTCCTGCTACTCTAGTGCCCACTCCTCCTGCGTCATCGTTGGTTCAGACCCTCGAGCCTCACTTCCCGAATCTCCGTGCTCACTCGCAACCAGCTACAACTACTAACTCTACCCAGCCTCGTCGAAAGTTCAAGCAAAAATTTGTGCCACATTCCACCTTAGTGCACTTTGACACCCTTTTTGGAGCCGATAATTGGGCTCACTTCTTGGTCTTTGAATCAGATTTCCATATTATGGGTGCAAGGCTGGAGAATGCCCTCCTCAACCTCTTTGCATCTAAAGATTTATCCTTCCGCTCCACTGGTTTATGTTGCTGGGTCGTGGAGTCCACCTCCAGAGCTCAGTCTGAGGCCTGTCTGTCCCTTTCCTCCCTGGATGGTGTGGGGGTCCACGTCACCAAGCATAACAAGCTGAATTTCATCCAGGGCACTCTGATTTTACCCCCTTCGTTTGATGGAGAAGGACTCCCTGACAAACACCTTCTGCTGTCCTCTCTCCATTTGAGGTATCCTAATGTTGATGTAGATGTTTATGCAATCTCGAACAGAAAAAATTTCTCAGGATCTGTGCGTAGCCCGGATCAAGTTTGAGGGATCCACACTTCCTGCAACTATAAGGATTGAAGATCAGAGACAAGAGGTGAGACCTCATGTACCCAAGCCTCTCCAGTGCTCGCGTTGCTCAACCTTCGGCCATTCTGCGTCCAGATGCAGGAAGGACAAAGCCTGTACTTACTGTGGCTCCGATGCTCATCCCACCCGCTGGAATTGTGGCCCTCCCAGATGCATCAACTGTGACCTTGATCATCATGCTCGCATGAAGGAATGTGTCTTCTATAAGTATAATGCTGAACTTAAGCTTCTCATCAGCCGGTCAAGTATGTCTTAGAAGCTAAACAGGAACTCGGAGTCAGGGGTATTAAGGATCCTGCTCGTGACTCCATTTTTTTTTTTTTTTTTTTTTTTTTTTTTTTTTTTTTTTTTATTCCAACTTACTTCCTCTCGGGCATAGGCTGAGAGCCTTAACATTCACCGCTTTACAATGAACAGTGAAGCCCGTGAGGTCTTGTTCCAGTCTAGGGAGTGAGACATGTGAAGCACGTAGAGTACAACGAGCACCTGCCATCTTGCCTTCACATGAGGCACGGTGCTCACTCATGGCCCGAAACTACCCCATCTCTGAAGCCACCTCATTCCCGTGCTTCACTGTCTCACCCCCTACACTCGGACTCTCACACTTACACACGCACAACGCCACCTGTTGAGCAGATAACTCACCAGGCATTGCACCCCTATAGCATATTTTGAATATGGGAATATTCATACAGTGCTATTTAATCAGGGAACAATGAGGGTATTTTATTGACGTTTCGGTGGGCTTGTGGTAATGCACTGATACCAGGTACAGCACAAATTCCATCCCAATAATATCTTCCCATTGATACATCGGGATTTGAACCCGGGACCTTTGGATTACCAGGCCAGTGGCAAGACCACTCCACCACACCTCCCCTTAAATGTATAGTGCCCGTGCCCATAAAACCTCTCAAAATGATCCTGACGAAAGTCGTCCTGCCCCTCCATCTTCTGACCATGACCGATCAGTGGTTACTAGTGTGGCACGGAGTACGTTGGCTTCTCCTATAACCCCCCTCTCCAATAAATTTCAAGCATTAGCTGCCTCTGCTCCTGTCCCTGACACGGGCCTCAACCCGTCTCCTGAGGGGAGTGATGTGGAGTCTGCGGTGGATGCCGCCCCCATCTCCGGCAAACACCGCTCTAATGTTATCACCTCTCCCACCCCTTCTCCTGTGAAATGCAAGATTCTTAAAGCCGTACTTTCACCTATGCCTCCGCAGCCCCAACGTGTTCTCTCCCGTCCTCGTCGCCCCAGGGAGCCCCCTGCCCTGGCTATTACCGCCTCCCCCCCCTCCCGTCCACGAGTTAATCTGGTTTGGCGGCGACCCCCATTCCGGACACTCGGCCCACTCTCCCTGACCTTGCTTCATCTGCTTGTGTGACCCAAATATGAGCATTGTGAATGCATGTCTTGTGTTCGCAAGGCCGTTTCGACTGCCACTGCAGGTCTTCATGGACCCAAATGTGGCTGTCACGACTGCTTTGTTCAAGAATGTCAAATTCTCCCAACCTTGTTCCTGGTCATGGCCTACTGACAATTTGCAATGTATATAATCAGCCTTCCTTCCAGTATGACTTGTCCCGTCTCCACTCCTTCCTCCATAACTTCCCTACTCCACTTCTTTTTGTTGGCGATGTCAACGCTCATAGCCCTGATTGGGATTCTATCATTCTACCTGCTCTGTTGCAGATGTTCCTGGCTCACACATAGCACAGCTGTTGGATGGTATGTTGTGTTGTCTTAATGTGGAAGACACTTCCACCTACTTCTCTCGGACACACGGTACTTTCTCATCAGTGGACATCTCTCTGTGCTCTTCCACTGTCATCGATAAATTTAGTTGGCATGTGTTAGACGACTCGTACTCAAGTGACCATTTTCCAGTTATTATAACAGCTTTAGAATACCGACACCCACTAGATACAACTTCCGTAAGGCTGACTGGGAGTCGTTTCACCTCCACACAGGAAATGTGCCCTCATTTGTACCTCATAACCATAATGTTTTGAATGACCATTTTGTTTTACTTTGTTAAAGCGGCGGCTGATAAGTCAATTCCTGTTTCCTCCTCCCGCCCTATGTAGAAGAGAGTCCCTTGGTGGAAGGATTCCCTCCAAGATTTGGTTTGACGGAAACGTAACATTGGTCGCAAACTCCATTCTTTCTAATTCACGATATCGGCGCTTGTCAGCAATTCGTCCTTCCACCCCGGGTACATTTAATCTTTCTTCATTCTAGTTTCCGATACCATCACAGAATAGTTAAAAAATAATGCTGATGATTCAGGTGTCTTTGGAAAGCTCTATTATCGCCCTTTCACGGATATATAATTGTATTACACTCTGGCTCTTGTTTGTGCATGAAAAAGAGCATGGAATATGAAGCTCGTTTTTTGTAAATATACCCGCCCAGCAGCTAGGTCATGTCAACAAACATGCCCACTTTTAAAGAGTTAAAGACAGCCTAAGAAATAAGGGTAGTCAATAACTAAAATAAGTTAAGTAAATCAACATGATAGTCAATTAGTAAATATATTATTTTGACCTAACTACAGTAGATGCATGCATGTTTATATATCAAATTGAGAAAACAAGATAATATAATGTGTGCTCTATAAAAGTTTAGCTTCCATTAAATACTTCAAACACAATTTTGATAAGTGATTGTTGACCTGCTTATTCGATGATAATGAGCACTTGTGGTTGTTGTAGTGTGTTGTATCATTATTGTTATATTACAATTAAGTATATATTGGTGGAGTTTTATCTTCATACAGACGAGGAGATTCAGTGTTGCAAGGATACAGACATATGTTTGTATTGGGACAAATTGTATAACATGCAGAAGCAGACATAACATATAACAAGCATTATATTATACAGTATTGGCCAAGGTGTAAATCGGTACCAGCTGTGGGAGTTTTCAGCTACAGTTATAGGCGGTCGTGGAGAGCACGCTCATGTGTGAATGTGCTTGACCTGGGTTTGATCCCAGCCAAGGTGGTCATATTCAGTGGGTGTGGTTATTGTTGTTGTTCCCTAAGCTGCCTTGCCGAACAGCCCCGAGTCCCTAAGGAAGGCCATGGCCATGGTCGGGCTTTCCCACAGAGCTCTCAAGGAATGTAGATTGTGTTGTTGGCATAAGTGGTTGTGTGAAATGCAGTCTTCTATGATGTGTTTAATGGTATGGGGTGCTGTGTTACAACCTGGGCAGGTGTCGACGACGGAGTCATCCAGTCTTCTGATAGCTCAGAAGAGCTGGATGGTGACCGCATCTCAGCCTGGCCAGGTGGACTCTGTCCTCGCGAGGAAGGGAGAATTCAGAAGGATGGATTTCGGGAGGTCGTGCCTGCAGCTGCGTGTTGTCTATGAGTGAGTGGATGGAACAGCGAGAGATATGAGTATGGATGTGCTTCTGGAAGCTGGTTTGGGGTGGGCAGGGAGGGAGAGAAGATAGTATTTGTGTGTGATAGCGTGTGCTGGGTGTTGTTTTGATATTTCTTGGTGTCTGTGGATGTGTTGCCATGTAGTGTAGTGGGTGGTGTTGGTTCGTGGAGGCTGCTGCCAGGAATTGAGTGTATCTCATGTCCAGATGGTCTTTGACTTTGAGGACTTTGGTTTCTTGATGGAGGTGATCTGTAGGTGAAGTAGCTGTGCAGCCTGTGATGATTTTTAGGGCTTTATTTTGAATAGTCTGTAAGGTCTTAGTGGGTGCGGTAGTACGTCCTAGTGTGTTTCACATGCTGGCACCTCGACGACGTTTACAGATAACACAAAGCCACTCCAACAGCTTCCTCTCTCTTCAACACCCCTTCTTCCCTCTCATCACTCTTCGGAAAGTAGATACGAGCTGCCGTTGAAAAGGCTTATGCCTCAATACCTTCACCTCACCTGACCTGATCTACATATAGGCTATATGTTATTGCTGTGTTGGTATTTCTATATGATAACCTTGGTCTCGGAGTTCCAATATTATTCTATAGCCGTTTATTGGATAGGAGTATGAACATGATTAGATTAACATCCAGTATTCGAGAATGGATAATAAGTCGTAAGCGTGTGCATAAACCTTTAACCGTCCTGGTGGTGTAATGGTTAAGGTGGCAAAAATCTGTGTGATAACCCGGGTTCGAATCCCGGCGGATCATATATACTTTAATTAATTTCATTGGGGGTGTTTGGTGTTGTGGTGAAATTAATAAAATCTAGATTATGCTGAAAGTTTGATCCCTTGGATGATACTGATTCGTGTGATTTGCAAATTTGGCCCATCGACTATTGTATCTGCAGGGTCAACAATCCTCTACAGTCAAGATATAACAAATTTAGAAGCATAAGTTTAATATTTATAAATCCTTATAGTACATATGGTAACGCTTTTCTTTATTAATTTTGGCTAACATTAGACTATTTAGCTTAGGAAGGGTCTGTGAGTCAGAAGGTTTATTGAGATAACTGATACCCCATTGATTCCTTCCCTAGAGATTTGTCCTCAGCCAAGTAATATCGTTACTGTTAGCCAGAATAACAGCATGACGCCATATCGTTTCATAAAGGATTAAGGGGGGTCACCGGCTTTTTTTGATCTTTCTCTCCTTTTCTCTCTTTCCCTGGCTTGTATCCATTTGGCCAACTGTTTTATAACGTTTATCCCCATCCAGGTGTCGATTTCTTCCTGGCGAGCGATAGCGAGCCAGCATTGTATGGAGAAATCCGTCTTCGCCGGAGACATTTTTCTATTGAAAAATTTACAAATTTAGCTTGTCAAAACAAAAATATATATATGCTGGCTCGCTACCGCTCGCCAGGAAAATATTGACATCTGGATGGTGATAAACGTCTTAAAACAGTAGGCTGAATGGGGCCGAATGGATACAAGTCAAAGAGAGAGGGAGAGAAAGATAAAAAAAAGTGAGGTGGGCTCCCTTAAACAGATGTTCTCCCCATCATCTCCTGTTGTTATTCTCCGAGAGGCCACGATGGTTTATTAGCCTGTAGGACCAGTTGTGTGCGCTGGCTGCTGAGGGTTTGGTAGAAGGTCAATCCGGTAGCCAACTCCACATCCTTGACCCGAGCGCTGAACTGCACCGAGAATTCAACGCCAGTCTGGGTGGGCACAGAAAGTCGTTAGTACAAATGTATGGCTGTGGTAAAGTCATGCCAATAGCAATAAACTGCACCGAGAATTCAACGTCAGTCTGGGTGGGCACAGAAAGTCGTTAGTACAAGTGTATGGCTGTGGTAAAGTCATGTCAATAGCAATAAACTGCACCGAGAATTCAACGTCAGTCTGGGTGGGCACAGAAAGTCGTTAGTACAAGTGTATGGCTGTGGTAAAGTCATGTCAATAGCAATAAACTGCACCGAGAATTCAACGTCAGTCGGGGTGGGCACAGAAAGTCGTTAGTACAAGTGTATGGCTGTGGTAAAGTCATGTCAATAGCAATAAACTGCACCGAGAATTCAACGTCAGTCTGGGTGGGCACAGAAAGTCGTTAGTACAAGTGTATGGCTGTGGTAAAGTCATGTCAATAGCAATAAACTGCACCGAGAATTCAACGTCAGTCTGGGTGGGCACAGAAAGTCGTTAGTACAAGTGTATGGCTGTGGTAAAGTCATGTCAATAGCAATAAACTGCACCGAGAATTCAACGTCAGTCTGAGCAGGCGCAGAAAGTCGTTAGTATAAGTGTATGGCTGTGCTAAGATAATGTCAATAGCAATAAACTGCATGGAGAATTCGTCATTCTGGGTGGGCTCAGAAAAAGACACTAGAGTCTTATTATTTTAATCTGGCGAATTTGCACCTGCTCGCTTTGGGCTAGAGAACTCCACTTCGAGCTGATTGGCTGATGTGTAATATATATTCCTCCAGTTTGTGATTGGCTGATGGCATTGTGTAATATATATTCCTCCAGTTTGTGATTGGCTGATGGCATTGTGTAATATATATTCCTCGTGTTTGTGATTGGCTGATGGCATTGTGTAATTTAAATTCCTTGTGTTCGTGATTGGCTGATGGCATTGTGTAATTTATATTCCTCGTGTTTGTGATTGGCTGATGGTATTGTGTAATTTAAATTCCTCGTGTTTGTGATTGGCTGATGTCATTGTGTAATTTAAATTCCTCGTGTTTGTGATTGGCTGATGGTATTGTGTAATATATATTCCTCGTGTTTGTGATTGGCTGATGGTATTGTGTAATTTATATTCCTCGTGTTCGTGATTGGCACTGAAATGTGTTACTCGGACTAAGTACCATCAGTCAATCACCTTAAGGAAGCCCACCTCGCTTTTTTCTCTTTCTCTCCCTCACTCTTTGGCTTATATCCATTCGGCCCCATTCAGCCTACTGTTTAAAGACGTTTACCCCCATTCAGGTGTCAATATTTTCCTGGTGAGCGGTAGCGAGCTAGCATATATATATATTTTTTTTGACAGCAATCTAAATTTGTAAATTTTTCGATAGAAAAATGTCTCCGGCGAAGCCGGATTTCTCCATACATTACTGGCTCGCTATCGCTCGCCAGGAAGAAATCGACACTTGGATGTGGATAAACGTCTTAAAACAGTTGGCTGAATGGGGCCGAATGGATACAAGCCAGGGAAAGAGAAAAAAGGAGAGTAAGATAAAAAAAAAAAAAAAAACGGTGACCCCCTCAAAGTAGAGATCTCAAGACCAAACCGATCAAGTGTATAATCGCAAGGTTAAAAAAAAAAAAAAAAAAAAAAAAAAAAAAAAAAAAAGTGGTAGGCACTTTCAATAACAATAATCACGCCAATGTATTAAATTAAGTCATCCCCCATCTTATGATCATTCTGAAAATGTTCATAGCCAATTATGCCATCCTATTATCACTGGAAACAGGACATATTATGAGAGAGAGAGAGATATATATTTACATAGATTTACATATATACACTGACCACACAGGCCTTACGATCCCAGCGAGGTGGTCAGGACTTAATTCTAGTAGAGATAGCTAACCCGAGAGTAAGATACAGTGGAAGAAAAAGATAGCAAAGAAGAGAGGGAGAGAGAAAGAATGAGACAGAGACAGAGCAAAACACAACAAAATTATACATACCAAACAATCATTCCATACGACCATATCTTCTGGGTAGAGGAAGCCGGCAGCAAAGAGGGCACTGGGGTCACACTGGGTTATCTCTGTTCCCTTGACTCCACACCAGGTGGCAACAGCGAACAGGTGACTTGGGACCACCGGGTAACTAACCAAGGAGTAGGTCACAAGTTAAGATAGGGTAGGTCACATGTTAAGATGGGATAGGTCACAAGTTTAAGATAGGGTAGGTCACATGTTAAGATGGGATAGGTCACATGTTAAGATAGGGTAGGTCACATTTTAAGATAGGGTAGGGCACATGTTAAGATGGGATAGGTCACATTTTAAGATAGGGTAGGTCACATGTTAAGATAGGGTAGGTCACATGTTAAGATAGGGTAGGTCACATGTTAAGATGGGATATGTCACATATTAAGATAGGGTAGGTCACATATTAAGATAGGGTAGGTCACATGTTAAGATGGGATATGTCACATGTTAAGATAGGGTAGGTCACATGTTAAGATGGGATAGGTCACATGTTAAGATAGGGTAGGTCACAAGTTAAGATGGGATAGGTCACATGTTAAGATAGGGTAGGTCACATTTTAAGATAGGGTAGTCACAAGTTAAGATAGGGTAGGTCACATGTTAAGATAGGGTAGGTCACAAGTTAAGATGGGATAGGTCACATGTTAAGATAGGGTAGGTCACATGTTAAGATGGGATAGGTCACATGTTAAGATAGGGTAGGTCACATGTTAAGATGGGATAGGTCACAAGGTAAGATAGGGTAGGTCACATGTTAAGATAGGGTAGTACCAAGTTAAGATAGGGTAGGTCACAAGTTATGATAGGGTAGGTCACATGTTAAGATAGGGTAGGTCACATGTTAAGATGGGATAGGTCACAAGGTAAGATAGGGTAGGTCACATGTTAAGATAGGGTAGTACCAAGTTAAGATAGGGTAGGTCACAAGTTATGATAGGGTAGGTCACATGTTAAGATAGGGTAGGTCACAAGTTATGATAGGGTAGGTCACATGTTAAGATAGGGTAGTACCAAGTTAAGATAGTGTAGGTCACAAGTTAAGATAGGGTAGGTCACAAGTTATGATAGGGTAGGTCACATGTTAAGATAGGGTAGTACCAAGTTAAGATAGTGTAGGTCACAAGTTAAGATAGGGTAGGTCACATGTTAAGATAGGGCAGGTCACATGTTAAGATAGGGTAGTACCAAGTTAAGATAGTGTAGGTCACAAGTTAAGATAGTGTAGGTCACATGTTAAGATAGGGTAGGTCACATGTTAAGATAGGGTAGTACCAAGTTAAGATAGTGTAGGTCACAAGTTAAGATAGGGTAGTACCAAGTTAAGATGGAATAGGTCACAAGTTAAGATAGGGTAGTACCAAGTTAAGATGGAATAGGTCACAAACTAAGGCTGGGTCACAAGTTAATTAAGAGACGGTAGATCACAACTTAGGTATTATCACAAAATAAGCCAGGGTACGTCACAAGTTAAGGCAGGGTCATAAGTTAAGATGGGGTACCGGTAGGCATCTAGAAGTCCGAACGGGCGGGAAGTAATCCTGATTTACCAAATCTCTTACTGAAGTATAAAGTTAGCCGTATGTTCAGTTAAATAGGAATTACTTTAACTACAGTACACCTTGCTGAATCTTAGGGTTAGCAAAGCTCTTACTAAAGTAGAAAATTAGCCGTATGTTTGTTTTTGTTTTTTTTGACAATGAACGGAGGAAGGAAAAACACAGATAAAACAAAAAGGTCCATGTGCCTAAAGGCATCCTCCATTCATAAAATGTTTGTAACAACTGGATTTAAATATTTGTAGATTGTAAGTTTGTGGAAAGCAATTCGAGGGAAGTGAATTCCAAAGAGTAGTAGCTCTGGGGATAAATGAATTCTGATAAGCAGAAGTTCTGCATTGTGGAGGAGAAAGTGTAAATTCATGGGCGCTCTCAGCTGCCCTAGTTCTACGGGGAAAGATGTGGAGAGGCGGCACAATTGAAGCAAGTTCCTCGGAACAATTGCTGTGAAAATATCTGTAGAATAATGCAAGGGATGCAACGTTTCTTCGTATGGATAATGTAGGAAGGTCCTGTGTGATTGCAGGGTTATTGATTAATCTAATAGCTTTATTTTGAATTTTGTCCAACTGCCTCAATGCAACCACTCCACTTCCACCCCACAGAGGTGAACAGTAATCCATCTGAGAACGCACATGACTTTTATATATTACGGCCAACTGCTCGTCAGTGAAGAATTCTCGAACTCTGTACAGGAGTCCCAGTTTTTTAGAGGCATTCTTAGCAATGCTTCTAACATAATGTGTCCAGCTCAAGTTAGTAGTTAATGTTACACCGAGAATGTCAATACTAGGGGAAGTGGGAATATTTACATCATTAAAAAATATATGGGAGTCAGTGAGATTCTGTCGGTTAGAAAATTGAATGTACTTGGTTTTCTGTGCATTAAAGGAAACTAGATTCTTTTGTCCCCATTCATTAATTCTAGAAAGGTCCTGGTTCAGAGAAATTGCAGTATTTATTTTTGAATTTATAAGATCGGGTTGGGTGAAAGAATTGGTAAATGTGAAGGAACTGTGGAGTGTTGAGTCATCTGCGTAGGAATGTATTGAATTATGAGTGGTAGATATGAGATCATTGATATGAATGAGGAACAGAGTTGGGGCCAAAACTGATCCCTGGGGAACACCAGCATTTATTGAGTGAAATTGAGAATAAAGGCCATCTACCATTACACATATTTTTCTGTTATGAAGATAAGAAGAAATTAGTGGAACTAATGATGCAAGGCCGTAGTGTGACATCTTCGACAATAAGGATTGATGCCAGACTCTATCAAATGCCTTTGATATATCCAGTGCTATTGTATGTGTTTCACCATGTTGGTCTGTAGCTTGGTTGATTTGATGCGTAAGAAGGCAAAGAATGTCTGCAGTTGATCGACATCGTCTAAAACCATATTGCCTATCACTGATTAATTTATTATTCTCAAGATGCTTAATTATGTGATTATTTAATATAATTTCAAAGACTTTACCAAGAGTGGAAGTTATAGCTATTGGTCTGTAGTTTGATGGATCTGAAGAGGCACCTTTTTTAGGAACTGGATGGATGTTTGCTTCTTTCCAGGGTACTGGGAAGCATGAGGTATGAGTACACAGACGGAACATTTTTGCCAATACAGGAGCGAGCACCAAGGAGTAATTCTTAATAGTACTATTGGAGGAATTTCATCTGGACCAGGAGACTTATCTACTGAGAGATTCTGCAAAATAGTTTTGACATGTCTGGTGTGGATCTTAAGTGAGGGAATTTCAGGCGAATTAAAATTAATTACAGGGACATCTTGATTTATTTCATCTAAGGTTGAGTTGGTGGAGAAAATATCCGCAAGAAGGTTAGCTTTACCTCGTGGGTGACTTACAAGATTGCCAGTCGGAGATTTTAATGGTGGAATAGATTAAGCAGTAGTGAAGTTGGATTTGAATGAGTTAAGAGTAGACCAAAATATTTTGTTATCATTTGGATTATTTAGAAGTTTATTTGCCTGCTTGTGGAGAAAGTTTGATTTAGTTAGGTTTAATACAGTTTTGGCATGATTTCTGATGTTTCTAAAGTAATTAAAGGCTTCATGTGTTTTTGATCTTGTGTATGCATTGTAGGCTATTGCTTTTTGTTCAGTTACTCTAGCACAATTATGGTCAAACCATTTAGGTGAATTAGATCTTTTACTGTACTTTTGATGAGGAATAAAAGTTTCCATTCCAATTTTTACAAAATCTTGTATGTGGCTCAAGGTGGAGTGTGCATCATTAGAAAAGAAAGAGGTCCAGGGAATATCAATAAAGAAACCTTGAAGACCCTCCCAGTCTGCCCTATCGTAATGCCATTTAGTCACCAAAACAGGTTCAGAGTGGGAAGGTGTGGTAGGTGATAGATAGGTGGCCTGTATCAGACAATGATCAGAAGATCCAAGCGGGGACCTCACTGTATCATCATAATTTTCTGAATTGGTTGTTAAAAATAAGTCCAGTAGGTGGGAATTATGATTAGGATTATCTGGTACACGGGTGGGTTGACTAGTTGAGTGAGATTAAATGAGTCTGCAAATAGCTCACATTCAAGACCAGCATCATCAGTCCTAGCTGAATGAGTGAGCCATTCAACATTATGGACATTAAAATCACCCAACAATGATTTCAGAAGAAGCATTTAAGTTGAGGACACTGAGTTGTGAGGACAGAATCAAAAAGAATTTGCTCTGGAGGAGTATTTGGGGAACGGTAGATGCAACATATGTATTTAAATTTACCAGCAGAAATGAATTTGTATATAGAATAATCAAAATAGGGACAATTGAAACTAGTAACCTCCTCCAGGGCAATTTCAGATTTTGCGAAGCAACATACAGCTCCTTTAGGTCTGAAATTTTGGAGCAGTTGATAACCTGGAAAATTAAATCTAGACGTGTCAGATGTGGATGTTACTTGAGTCTCTGTCAAAAAAAGGAGAGTAGGGGATTCTGCTTGAAGAAATTGGTGTACAGAATTGATGTTAGAGTGAAGTCCCCTTATATTACTAAAGAAAAAGCTGCACCGACGAGCAGCTTTGGGACGTTGCAATGCTCTTGACACAGTCACATGATGACGACCGGGAGGGCCCTGTGTCAATGACCCAACCCTGCCGGGGGTGGATATCCGAGGGACCACCAGGTTTGCTCTTAAAAATTGTACTGCCATATTAATTAGGTAAGTGTATGGTGTTACATGTATGATATGTAGTGGGAAGAGTAGTGTTTTATGGATAGAGGATAGCGATGTAGGGCAATGTCGTGAAGTTGGATGTGTATGTTATATAAAGAGGGTTTTCCTGATACCCCTGATGTGTGAGGCAGAAAGATATGTATCCAGCTACCAAGGCCTGGGAGAGAAAATGGAATTCAGGCTATTCCCTGAGTCTCCCAAAACCTTGGCGGTAGTACTTCCCTGGGCGGGGCTGCCTACCCCTACTACCTACAGTTACATAGGGAATTACTTAAACTAAAGTACACGTCACTGAATCTTAAGTTAATATTAAACAAATGTTACCTATCACTGAATCATAAATCTATAGTTTTATTTTTTTTACTAGGCTACCTATAGCATAATCATTCATACTGATATATTGTTACCTATCACAGAATCTTAGGTTATTTCTACTAAATAATGTGTTATTACCCGCTTGATGTATCATACGACTTGAACACAGGACCAAGGATGACATTGACAGCTCTGCCAGTAAATATACCAGGTCGTAACAATGCCATGAGCATGGACCATCGGCTGCCTAGGTCATCACTCATGGGCACGGCGTTACTGGCCAGGTACGGTGCATGGTCCAAGGTAGCGTTTGTTGACATCTCTGAAGGGAACAGAAGGGATGGGGTTTTTTGTATTTACTTTACTTGATTAATTTATCTATCTATTTATATATATATATATATATATATATTTTTTTCCTTTTACATTTCTGGGGTAAAGTATAGAACGTTATATATAGGCCTATATATATATATATATATATATATATATATATATATATATATATATATATATATATATATATATACAGTATATATTTTCTTTAATACATACAAGGCTGAAAGAAATGGCAATTTCTGCGTTGGAAATTTTATTATTCAAAGTTTCCAGGTCTCCGATGAGTTTTCGCTGGGTGGCAGGAAGTAGATGAATGAGATTAGAAACATTCATGGTGGTACAGGGTTACATTAATGTACATGATGATACAGGATATACGACGTGTTTCACTGGACAACCAGCATTATCAAGTAAGGATAGAATGATATAAAAGGTAAACAGGAAGGGTATATATAGAGGGGGGAGGATCAGAGGAGGCGAAAATCGGGGCAAAAGTCTGCTATTGGTGGAGGGGTATTCTAGGAGAGAAAAAGAGAGGGCCGCGTCACGCATGCGCACTGGATGCGGGAAGGTGGTGGACGGTTGGCGGGGTCGAAGCTGATAGGCTGCGTGTCGAGGGGCGTGGCCTAAGTAGCGTAGTACGTGTGGCGCCGGCAGAAGACGAAGCTGAAGGAGGTAGCGCGGGGGGCTGCGTCAAGGGCACCGGGGGGCGTTAGGTCCTGTAGGATAGTGCCTTTTGGCAGAAGGAAGGATCTGAAGGTCCAGAGTTTGGTTGTTGATGTTAGGATGTAAGGCTTGGATATATAACGCTTCGAGTATAGGTAGGCTAATCTCCTTGGGTCACTTTCTTTATCGAGTATGGTGGTGTGTTTCTTTAACTCGTTGCGTGTGAGGTGGGGGTGGTTAGGGGTGAGATAGTGGTCTTTGATGGCTCCAGCCTGAAGGTGAAGAGTTAACCGACGTGAAAGACGAGTCTGCATCATGCCAACATAGGAATGAGGTCCACAGTCCTCATAATTACAGGTATGTTGGTAAATGACGTGATCGTCGGTCATCGGGCTCTTTATCTTGGTGGAAGCAGGTTTGTTGCGGAGAACGAGGTTGGAGGTCTTGGGGGATTTGTAATAAATTATTAATTTGATTTTGTTTTCCGGGTTGGTTGGGTGGACAATCGGACATGCTTAGAGATTATTTCATTTAAGACGGCCTCGTCATTTTTGTGTTCAGAGGACATAAAATTGCGGTAGAAGATCTTAATTTCATTGGGGGGGTCAATGTTGGGAGGGCTTTGGGTGTACCATTTTTCAAGATGGTGGTTGATGGTGTCGGAGTTGTCGGAGTTGTCGGAGATGTCGGAGTTGGAGTATCCGTTATTCACTAAAACTTGGGATAGTCTTTCTAGTTCCTGGTGGGTGTCGGCCCAGGTAGAGCAGTGTGTGAGGGCTCTCCTTACATAAGCGGAGATGGAGGATAGAAGATAACGGCGGGGGCATTCACTCTCGCCGTTGAGGCTTTGTCCTGTGTTAGTTGGTTTAGTGTAGACGGTGGTTTTGAACCCATGGTCGTTCAGAGCTACGAGGATATCGAGGAAGGGGAGTTGTCCATTGTTTGATTTTTCAAAGGTGAAGTTAAGTCTGGAGGAGGTCATGAAGCGACGCTGGAGTTCCTGTAGTTCGTGGAGGTCCTTGATTTGCACGAAGATGTCATCCACGTATCTACAGTAGACGGCGGGTCGTTGGGCAGCTAGGAGCTCTTCCTCGATGGTACCCATAAAAAAGTTCGCAAAAAGAACTCCTAGGGGGCTGCCCATCGCCACACCGTCTATCTGCTTGTACATGTTGCCCCGGGGGCAAAGGAAGGGGGCCTCCTTGGTACATACCTCCAGCAGTGTTTTCAGGGCCTTCTCCGGGATGTCCAGTGTTGAAAACACTGAAAACACTGAAAACACTGCTGGAGCTATGTACCAAGGAGGCCCCCGGGGCAACATGTACAAGCAGATAGACGGTGTGGCGATGGGCAGCCCCCTAGGAGTTCTTTTTGCGAACTTTTTTATGGGTACCATCGAGGAAGAGCTCCTAGCTGCCCAACGACCCGCCGTCTACTGTAGATACGTGGATGATATCTTCGTGCAAATCAAGGACCTCCACGAACTACAGGAACTCCAGCGTCGCTTCATGACCTCCTCCGGACTTAACTTCACCTTTGAAAAATCAAACAATGGACAACTCCCCTTCCTCGACATCCTCGTAGCTCTGAACGACCATGGGTTCAAAACCACCGTCTACACTAAACCAACTAACACAGGACAATGCCTCAACGGCGATAGTGAATGCCCCGCCGTTATCTTCTATCCTCCATCTCCGCTTATGTAAGGAGAGCCCTCACGCACTGCTCTACCTGGGCCGACACCCACCAGGAACTAGAAAGACTATCCCAAGTTTTAGTGAATAACGGATACTCCAACTCCGACATCTCCAGCACCATCAACCACCATCTTGAAAAATGGTACACCCAAAGCCCTCCCAACATTGACCCCCCAATGAAATTAAGAACTTCTACCGCATTTATGTCCTCTGAACACAAAAATGACGAGGCCGTCTTAAAAGAAATAATCTCCAAGCATGTCCACCCAACCAACCCGGAAAACAAAATCAAATTAATAATTTATTACAAATCCCCCAAGACCTCCAACCTTGTTCTCCGCAACAAACCTGCTTCCACCAAGATAAAGAGCCCGATGACCGACGATCACGTCATTTACCAACATACCTGTAATTATGAGGACTGAGGACTGTGGACCTCATTCCTATATTGGCATGACGCAGACTCGTCTTTCACGTCGGTTAACTCTTCACCTTCAGGCTGGAGCCATCAAAGACCACTATCTCACCCCTAACCACCCCCACCTCACACGCAACGAGTTAGAGAAACACACCCCATACTCGATAAAGAAAGTGACCCAAGGAGATTACCTATACTCGAAGCGTTATATATCCAAGCCTTACATCCTAACATCAACAACCAAACTCTGGACCTTCAGATCCTTCCTTCTGCCAAAAGGCACTATCCTACAGGACCTAACGCCCCCCTCGCCCCCCGGTGCCCTTGACGCAGCCCCCCGCGCTACCTCCTTCAGCTTCGTCTTCTGCCGGCGCCACACGTACTACGCAATTTAGGCCACGTCCCTCGACACGCAGCCAATCAGCTTCGACCCCGCCAACCGTCCACCACCTTCCCACATCCAGTGCGCATGCGTGACGCGGCCCTCTCTTTTTCTCTCCTAGAATACCCCTCCACCAATAGCAGACTTTTGCCCCCTGATTTTCGCCTCCTCTGATCCTCCCCCCTCTATATATACCCTTCCTGTTTACCTTTTATATCATTCTATCCTTACTTGATAATGCTGGTTGTCCAGTGAAATGCGTCGTATATCCTGTATCATCATGTACATTAATGTAACCCTGTACCACCATGAATTTTGCTAATCTCATTCATCTACTTCCTGCCAGCCAGCGAAAACTCATCAGAGACCTGGAAACTTTGAATAATAAAATTTCCAACGCAGAAATTGCCATTTCTTTTAACCTCGTATGTATTAAAGAAAATGTATTACCTGGCTTTACTAACATATATATATATATATATATATATATTTATTTTTTTATTTTATTTTTTTTTCTATATTCCAACTTACTTCCTCTCGGGCATAGGCTGAGGGCCTTAACATTCATCGCTTTACAATGAACAGTGAAGCCCGTGAGGTCTTGTTCCAGTCTAGGGAGTGAGACATGTGAAGCAGTAGAGTACAACGAGCACCTGCCATCTTGCCTTCACATGAGGCACGGTGCTCACTCATGGCCCGAAACGACCCCATCTCTGAAGCCACCTCGTTCCCGTGCTTCACTGTCTCACCCCCTACACTCGGGCTCTCACACTTATATATATATATATATATATATATATATATATATATATATATATATATTTCTGGGTGGCGAAAATACTACAAAGTTGGCTGATATTTTTGTGGGGACAATTAAAAGTAGTAAAGCTAAATGATTGCGAAATAACCCGTACGATGGACTTCAAACTAGAATCTAGATAAAATCCGCTATTGAAAAGACAGGTGAGCATTGCTTTCGAAATAGCCTAGGGTTGTGGATATAATGTAATAGATTACCTAGTACTTTAATTTGCTCAGAAACGGTGTCAAGTTTCAAACGTAATTTGGATAATCATATGAACGATGTTGGTTGGGTGTGAGAGGGATCTACCTCGTAACAGCCAGTAGGCTCTCTGCAGATTTCCGCATTCTTGTGTTATAGCATTCTCTAGTAAGGAATGTCCATTATAATTGGGAGAGAGAGATTTTGTATTACGTCAGTGGGTCTTTTAATACTTCAACCTCTTAATCTAAAAAAAAAAAAAATATATATATACCGGTATATATATATATATAATCTACGGATACTGCAACTCACATCTCAGTATTCATTATACTGTTATTATACTGTACGGTACATCTAATGAAAATGACACATGTATAAGTCTTGAAAATGGACGTTTTGGATGGTCTGGGACCAAATTACATTAAGACCATTTCAATTGAATTTCCTTATTTTGTATTATATCTACATTTGATTATGGTGACATATTGGAGAAAATATTTTGCTATGTTTTTAGTATTTTTACATATAATTTTGCTAATTTTGATGACACGAGATTGTTACATACTCAGGAAGTGCTCTTGTAGGCTAACCTTCATATATAATCTATACGGTATTTATGGTGATAAGTAGACCTTGACAAGGTCATCTCACGACATTGACAAGGTCATCTCACTCATAACCACACATATACCCACCCATACTCACTCTAACACACTTCCACACACACTCTCTCTCTCTCTCTCTCTCTCTCTCTCTCTCTCTCTCTCTCTCTCTCTCTCTCTCACCTGGCGGGAAGAGTGGGGCCATCACATAATCTGTAATATTAACATAATCAGTACATAAAGGTGAGGTGGCGTTGTTAAGGCGGACATCAGAGGACCAGTTAGCCAGGGCAGTACCGGTGGGTCGCTGTTCTAGGGTGAAGCTCGTCCATAGGGGCGCCTTCAACACGCTGGAGTACGCTGCAAGGGGATTAATGAGATATTATATAATATTTATATATATATATATATATATTCATGCAAGTAATTTCAACTGTAGTAAAATTCGGGAAGTAATCGAGAAAAAAAACACCTGAAGGATAAATTTAATAGACTAATATTTGTGCAGAATTCTTCTTATGCTCATCATTATTTATATAAATGTATTTGTATTCCAACCTTAAAAAATATAAGCATATACTGGCTATTCTATGTTTAAATACATATTATACAAAGGATTGTACGAAATGGTTGTGAAGATATTGGGGTTAAAACAAAATTTCCATAGGACGATACACACAGCCTGCTGATAGACTACACATACAGTATATAGAAAGGTACCGTTGTCGATGTCTGCCTGGTGGGTAACTATATTATGTGCTACCCTGTAAATATATCTAGCTATGTATCTGTCTATCCATTTATCTCTCTCTCTCTTTCTCTCTTTCTTTCTCTCTCTCTCCATATATATATATATATATATATATTATGTCTATGACTGACCTGTAACGTGGTCATGATGGTGTAGTAAGGTGAGGCCGAGATCTGTGGTAAGGTGTTCAGTAAGTGGTAGCCCCCAGGGAAGGTGGAGTGACAACAGGGCAGACATCTCGGACTCCGTGAAGGTCAGAGCTTCCTTCATCCACACCCCTTCCTGTTGGTGGAGGGAGGGGAAGAGGGGGGGTTACTTAACCCGGCGAGCGTGTGCAGGGTGTAGTGAACACCACAGTTCTGGGCGGCAATTTTAACCCTCTAGCCGTGGCTCTCGACTTAAGTCGGGTTAGAGAACCATGGCCTAAACAGCGGGTCCCGACTTAAGTCACAAGAGATGTTGAGCACATTATCGGCTCTGAGAGAGAGTCCACGCGGTGGGAGGACCGCAGGCGGGCTCTGACCGCTTGACCTGGGCCTAGCGAGGTAACTGGTGTGTCTACCATATCCCTACATATGCCTTGCCTCACGAGGCAAGGTAATATCTCGTGAATTTACCGTATTTTAGGGTTTTTGCACTTGTATGGCAACATCGTTGCAAGCGAACCCGTGGTCGTACAAGGATGATTCAGGTGTCATTGGAAAGCTCTATTATCGCCCTTTCATGGATACATAATTGTATTATGCTCTGGCTCTTCTTTATGCATGAAAAAGAGCATGGAATGAAGGGTAAATATGCCCGCTTGGCAGGTAGTAGATGTTACAAACGGCCCCGATTTTTGGGGGTTAAGCTCCATTCCTGCCTATAATCGTCATTTTACGATAAATATCGTTATTACTTATTCATATGCGCCTATTTTACCTTTAATATGAAGATAGTAACCTGTAACAACAATAAAACAAGTGGGAATATAATTTGTATGTTCAAAATCGCGAATTGTTAGCGAGTGGTTCATTCAACAATTGTGAGCCAGCCGGCCTCACACCCTCCTCTCTCGAAGCCTGGAGAGTGACTGAGGCCTGTATCTCTCTCTCTCTCTCTCTTTTTCCTATGCTTAGACACACACATGACCACAGCCTAGGATCGGTTTGGAGATGTTTACACGAAAATGTACCAATGAATAAGGGAATAACAGGGAAAATAGGTGATAATTGAAGGGGGGGGGGGGAAGGAGGGGATGTGGAGGAGTGATATGAGGCATGAAGGGAAACAAAAATGTTTTAAGTGCTACTGGGGCCGTTTAAAAGTTTTTTTTTAGGCCTTACCTCTTAAGAGCTTTCTCGCCGTCGCCCAGTAAAACCTCTTAAGAGTGTTCTCGCTGTTTCCGGGTTAAGGGAGCCCAACTCGCTTGTTTTCTCTCTTTCTCTCCCTCTCTCTTTGCCTTGTATCCATTCGGCCCCATTCAGCCTACGGTTTTAAAATGTTTACCCCCATCCAGGTTTCAATATTTTCCTGGCGAGCGGTAGCGAGCCACCATATATATATTTTTGTTTTGACAGCAAGCTAAATTTGTAAATTTTTCAATAGAAAAATGTCTTAGGCAAAGTTGGATTTCTCCATACAATGCTGGCTCGCTATCGCTCGCCAGAAATAAATCAACACATTGATGGGGATAAACGTCTTCTGATTTCTCTATACAATGCTGGCTCGCTATCGCTCGCCAGAAATAAATCAACACCTGGATGGGGATAAACGTCTTAAAACAGTTGGCTGAATGGGGCCGAATGGATACAAGTCAGAGAAAGACAGAAAAGGAGAGAAGAGAAAAAAAGCAAGTGACCCCTCTTAATCATCAAAAGTCGGTAGGATGACGGTAGATTGAAATATGATCAGAATATTGCTGGACAAAATGTCTGAAACATTGCTCATAACTAGCTCAAATCATCTCAGTCTTGAGTAAATTCGGGCTGTAAGGCAGTTGGAGCTGTAGACATCAATATTTAGCAGAATTACCTGCAAAAATATAGTTGCAGTACAGTCGCGCTAATAAGTCATGTCCCAGCTGTCATTACATTTGGCTTGCTCTGTGCTGTATTAATGTCTGTCAGATGTTGAATAGGGTGGGTAAGTGTAGGAACATGTTTGTATATTTCACTCGATATGAAGAAATAAAGCTTTAATATATGCTGATACCAATTATTGATCAAAACATACTTGGTGCCGAGACATCACTTATTAGCGCGACTGTACATATAAAAACATATAACATTCAATTCAACATACATTTTATCCATCAGAAACCTACATTTGTATTATTGCATTTGTGTTGACTATCGATGTTTACGTCTTCAACTTCCTTATAGCCTAAAGCCGGTATCACACGAGAGCTTGTATAGTCAACATTCGATGATCAAAACATTGCTGGCAACATTTCTGGAATATACTACACTGGTATCGGAAGCTAGACTGATGATATATGAATGTAGGTGACAGAAATATATTAAATGTTGACCTCATAAGCTGCCAGACCAGTGTTGAGGATAAATGTTGAGTGAAAAAACGCTCGTGTGATACTGGCTTAAAGCTCACAAGTATTTAATGACAAGAACTTCCGAAATGTCAAAAAACAGACAAGGAATTACTGAGGAGATTCCAAGATAGCTTCGATAATGTATAGATAGCATTAACCCCTTCAGCACCATGACGCCATTAACCCCTTCAGCACCATGACGCCATTAACCCCTTCAGCACCATGACGGCATTAACCCCTTCAGCACCATGACGCCATTAACCCCTTCAGCACCATGACGCCATTAACCCCTTCAGCACCATGACGCCATTAACCCCTTCAGCACCATGACGCCATTAACCCCTTCAGCACCATGACGCCATTAACCCCTTCAGCACCATGACGCCATTAACCCCTTCAGCACCATGACGCCATTAACCCCTTCAGCACCATGACGCCATTAACCCCTTCAGCACCATGACGCCATTAACCCCTTCAGCACCATGACGCCATTAACCCCTTCAGCACCATGACACCATTAACCCCTTCAGCACCATGACGCCATTAACCCCTTCAGCACCATGACGCCATTAACCCCTTCAGCACCATGACGCCATTAACCCCTTCAGCACCATGACGCCATTAACCCCTTCAGCACCATGACGCCATTAACCCCTTCAGCACCATGACGGCATTAACCCCTTCAGCACCATGACGCCATTAACCCCTTCAGCACCATGACGCCATTAACCCCTTCAGCACCATGACGCCATTAACCCCTTCAGCACCATGACGCCATTAACCCCTTCAGCACCATGACGCCATTAACCCCTTCAGCACCATGACGCCATTAACCCCTTCAGCACCATGACGCCATTAACCCCTTCAGCACCATGACGCCATTAACCCCTTCAGCACGATGACGCCATTAACCCCTTCAGCACAATGACGCCATTAACCCCTTCAGCACGATGACGCCATTAACCCCTTCAGCACGATGACGCCATTAACCCCTTCAGCACAATGACGCCATTAACCCCTTCAGCACGATGACGCCATTAACCCCTTCAGCACCATGACGCCATTAACCCCTTCAGCACCATGACGCCATTAACCCCTTCAGCACCATGACGCCATTAACCCCTTCAGCACCATGACGCCATTAACCCCTTCAGCACCATGACGCCATTAACCCCTTCAGCACCATGACGCCATTAACCCCTTCAGCACCATGACGCCATTAACCCCTTCAGCACCATGACGCCATTAACCCCTTCAGCACCATGACGCCATTAACCCCTTCAGCACCATGACGCCATTAACCCCTTCAGCACCATGACACCATTAACCCCTTCAGCACCATGACACCATTAACCCCTTCAGCACCATGACACCATTAACCCCTTCAGCACCATGACACCATTAACCCCTTCAGCACCATGACACCATTAACCCCTTCAGCACCATGACACCATTAACCCCTTCAGCACCATGACACCATTAACCCCTTCAGCACCATGACGCCATTAACCCCTTCAGCACCATGACGCCATTAACCCCTTCAGCACCATGACGGCATTAACCCCTTCAGCACCATGACGCCATTAACCCCTTCAGCACCATGACGCCATTAACCCCTTCAGCACCATGACGCCATTAACCCCATCAGCACCATGACGCCATTAACCCCTTCAGCACCATGACGCCATTTTACCTTTTATTCTGGCTAAAATGAGATGATTTTATGCAGTTTAAGGGGAGGTATTTAGTTTATTCCGTAGACCTCCATCAAGCTTTAAAATACCCCCATTGACCCCTTTTCAAGATTAATTTGTACATTTTTCGGTAGAAAAATGTCCCGGCTGAAAGCCGGTTCCTCTTAAATTACAGGCTCGCTATCGCTCGCCAGGATAAAATCGACACCTGAATGGCACGAAAGGTCTTAATATGGGGTGAAAGTTCTTAAAATCGCTAAACTAATGGGGCAAACCTTTTATAATATCAAAAGCAATGGGGCTAAACATGAGGGAGAAAGGGGTCAAGAAAAAAATCCCTCAAGTGGAGATCTCCCCTTAAGAAGGACCTATGTTACTAAGAGGATTAATTATTCAAGTCTTATTCACCCATTTTAGTCGTTTAGGTAGATTGCAAACTAAAGAAACGCGTCTAATGGTAACCAGAATATGATGAAAATTACGTTGTGGTATGAAGGGGTTAAGTGAGGTTTGATTTTTCTGGACCACCTTCTCCCTCATGTTTAGCCCCATTAGTGTTGGCGATTTTAAGACCTCTTGCGCCATTTCGTTTTTTTTTTTTTTTTTTTTTTGTGTTTTTTTTTTATATCTGGCGAGTGATAGCGATTAAATAAATACGACCCATCCCCCCTTAACCCCTTCTATACCGGTGATGTACTTTTAACTTAATTATGGCTACTTTAAGACAAATTTATTCCGTTTAAAAAGGGCCTCCAGCAATGAACAAGCTTCGAACTATCTCACTGAACCCTTTTTACTACCACAAGTCCTTCGGAAACTACACAAACTCGACTAAATACAGCTAGAATAAGATACAAAATACGTCGCCGGTACAGAAGGGGTTAATGGTGGAGACTATTAGACCACTGATTAACTGTTACCTGTTTTGTTTCTCTTTCTCTCCTTTTCTCTTTTTCTCTGGCTTATATCCATTCGGCCCCATTCAGCCAACTGTTTTAAGATGTTTATCCCCATCCAGGTGTCGATTTCTTCCTGGCGAGCGATAGCGAGCCAACATTGTATGGAGAAAACTGGCCTCGCCGGAGACATTTTTCTATCGAAAAATTTACAAATTTAGCTGGCTGTAAAACAAAAATATATATATATGCTGGCTCGCTACCGCTCGCCAGGAAAAAAATGACACCTGGATGGGGGTAAACGTCTTAAAACAGTAGGCTGAATGGGGCCGAATGGGTACAAGCCAAAGAGAGAGGGAGAGAAAAATAAAACAAAGCGAGGTGGGCTGGCTTAACTGTTACCTCTATGGAACCCCCACATTCCGACATATCCCACTTGTCCTCGGTCACATCGGCTGGGTAGAGGGAGGGGAGTGGTACGTCATCCTGGAGGAAAAAAGGTTATATAGGTTATCGGTGCAGTAAGGATCGAGTAACATGGAGTAACAAGTAAGTAACATGTTATCAACAACCTAACTTACAAATAAACCTAATTAATTAAATCAATGAAACTCGAACTCGAACCTACGACACTCACACCGAAACCCAGCGCACCGGCCATTACGCTACCAAAACAAGACAAGACAAGTAATAAAGGAATATAATAGAATGGACTAACCTGAGGTAGTTCTGGTTCGGGCACAGGGTCAAAGAGGGCAGCGTTGAGTGATCCCGGTGTGCCACTGTTGGGTGCAGGGTCCACACCAGTTAAGTGGCACATGAGGTGGTACAGTTCAGTGTTGTGGAACGGCTCCAGGGTCACACCGCTCATAAAGTCTGGTCCGGAGGCGATGAACATGGCCTGGTGGAATAGTAATGATGAACGTGGCCTGGTGGAATAGTAACGAACATGGGCTGGTGGAATAGTAACGATGAACATGAGCTGGTGGAATGGTAACGATGAACATGGGCTGGTGGAATAGTAACGATGAACATGGGCTGGTGGAATAGTAACGATGAACATGGACTGGTGGAATAGTAACGATGAACTTGGGCTGGTGGAATAGTAACGATGAACATGGACTGGTGGAATAGTAACGATGAACATGGGCTGGTGGAATAGTAACGATGAACATGGACTGGTGGAATAGTAACGATGAACATGGACTGGTGGAATAGTAACGATGAACATGGACTGGTGGAATAGTAACGATGAACATGGGCTGGTGGAATAGTAACGATGAACATGGACTGGTGGAATAGTAACGATGAACATGGACTGGTGGAATAGTAACGATGAACATGGGCTGGTGGAATAGTAACGATGAACATGGACTGGTGGAATAGTAACAATGAACATGGGCTGGTGGAATAGTAACGATGAACATGGGCTGGTGGAATAGTAACGATGAACATGGGCTGGTGGAAGGTTATAGACAGTATAGTAACGATGAACATGGTGGACGGTTATAGACGGTTAGTATAGTAACGATGAACATGGTGGATGGTTATAGACAGTAAGTGGGTTTTAGTAACGATGAACATGGGCTGATGGACGGTTATAGACAGTTATTGTGTTATAGTAATGATAAATATGGGCTGATGGACGGTTATAGACAGTTAGTGGGTTATAGTAATGATAAATATGGACTGATGGACGGTTATAGACAGTAGGCTATAGTAATGATGAACATGGTAGACAGTTATAGACAGGTTAGGTTCTCTACCTCTCCCACACTTAACCCGTACAGCCCCAGCGACGCGCCTGACGCGTCGGCGATGTATGTAACGCACAGCCCCAGAGACGCGCCTGGCGCGTCACCCTAATTGCGCCGACCGTAACCTCAGGTGTAGCCACTCAAGAGGGCTCAGATTTGTATGGGAACTGTGTACGTATCCCACGCAACCGTGCCGATGGTTGAAAACTCTCAAAGTCCACGTGCGTGCGCGTGAGCGCGCAATAACCTGTTTTTTGGGGTAATTGCCTTCAATTTTTTACTCTTGTAAAATACGTTTTCGGGGGCTCTGTAGGACCATTCTTTAAGCTTTTTGAGCGGTTTTTCGTGGTTTTTCCTTCATTCCTAACCCATTCGCTATTGTTTCTGGAATAAAAAAAAATTTTGAAAACCGGCCGGGTTCTGGTGAACAAACATTACAAAACTAGCCAGGGCTGGACGGGTTAAGGACAGAATTGTATTTATTGGTTCATTCATTTATATATTTATTTTTTCTTTCGTTTCCTCCCAAGACCTCCATCAAGCTTTAAGAAAATACCCCCTTCGAGATAGATTACCAAATTTTTCGGTAGAAATTTTTTCCGGCCAAATGCTGGTTCCTTATAAATTACAGATTCGCTATCGCTTGCCACAAAAAAAAAATAGCCACCTAAATGGCACAAAAGGTCTAAAAATCGCCAAGCTAATGGAGCGATTGTTTAAATAATCTCAACAAAATGTTATCCCTGAATCACGAATATAATCAGGATTTCAAGCTCAATATTGTATGCTTTAATTATTGTTAATGTTATATTTGCATTATTCAAGATTCATAAATCAAATTGAGACAGTCTGGGCATTAATAGATGGCACTTACGGAAGTGGAGGAAACAATACATGTAGCTTACAGGTGTTGGGGCTTACCTGTGGTAGGAAAAATTAATTGGTAATGGTGTCTATATGTTGGTCTATTTTCTTTGATAATATAAGTATCACTAACCCGATAATGGTATACCTCTGTATTGATGATAATGGTAAAACTAGCTGTCAACTGTCAATGACTACATAAACATAGATGGTTGGTGCTCACGTGCATGCTTTGGTAATAAGGATCGTAGCCGTGTTGACCCATCAGCATGTTCATGTTAGGGTCCACTTCTTTGATGGTGATGTAACCTTCTGCTTGAACCATCACAACGTCTTCAATACGGGGGTTGTTGTTGAAGTGGAATCTCTTGGGCATGTCGTTCTTTGCATATGCCAGCAGATTGTTGTGGCATGTGTTAAGGTCTGTCAGCGTGCTATTTAGGGCTGTGGGAGAAACACAAACATACACAGGTTGGCTCATATGGAAATATACAATAGTGCAGTCGACATATTAGACGAAATTCACACAAACAATAAATACTAACGTGATGATATACTGGTATTCGGACCAGAGAGAATCCCTATGTGTCAGAGGATAATTTAATTACCATCAGAATTCTAGACCCGTATCTTATTGAACTAGGCTAGGCAGTTCAATGGAAAAATGGGAAGTCAAAGTGTTACTGGAGCCAAGAGCTTCCACTGAATTGATGGGGATTCCCTTTTCTATTTCTATTACGATGATTACATTTGTCGGTAGAAAAACTGGTACTATGCTAATAAATGTTCCTTGCCTAGCTAACATTGAAGGTGTACGTCTCTTGTCTTGGAAGTTAATCATGCGAGCATTACAGGTATGGCTGTGTGTTGGTTAAAATGTACAAAGTGCTGACAATTTGTTTATATGTCTATGATGAGTGCTCGCAAATATTCACTGTAAGAGAGTTCCCAACTTTATACATATATAAACTTCATGTTCACTGTAACACATTCTATAACTAAAGGGAACCAAACTAATGTTTTTCTACAGCATTGATTTTGTCACATGCAGACTAAACATCGACATGAAACCATAGCCAACACAAACACTTTTTTTTTTCTTTTTTTCTGACAAGTATATATTTGGTTACTTTGAGCTGAAGAACTCTACTTGGAGCTGATTAGCCGTTGATACTGTTTCCGAGTAACAAGTTTCAGTTGCAAAAACAAACACAGGACTTATAATTAATAAACACCCGGTACACTGTACCATCAGCCAATTACCTATAAAGTGAGTGTCTAATTCAAAGGAATCAAGTGAAAAGTCGCCAAGGTAAAGCAAATATATAGACTAGAGTGGAAACACTGCATGTAATGTGATTGATGTAGGAATATTGTTGGTGATTACTGGTTAGTACTTAATAGAACAGGTGGACACATCAATGCTAGGACAACTTTAACACTAGCTCATCCAACGTTCGGGTGTTCATTGTGGCTTTTACTATTAATTATCATCAAGAGTGTAGATTGTTCCCTTTCCCCCATTTTTTGCCAATTTCTTTGTCGTTTACCCCCTAAATAAATATAGCAAACATAAAAATAAAAATAAGTGCAGAGGTGGGTATGCCGTTTTGATTTTGGGCAAAGCAACACTTCTACGTTATTACTTCATAGTGGTATCTGATTCAAATGACGTTCCTTAGATATTTTAGTGTCGCCTATGAAGTTAGTTGTTCATTTGTTAATGAGCGAGACGTTTCCTATGAAGGGCTTGCTAGGTCAGCAATGGCGCCAAATATGAATATTGGTAGCTAGTACATCATTGACGAAGGAGACACTATTAATTATAAGACCTGTATGATTGAAACATTTATTAATGGTTCAATCAAACAAGCCTTATAATTAATAGTGTAATATTTGTCCAGCTATGTTTATATGTTTGGACAACGCAGCAGTTTATGACGTCTATATAGGTATAATTATACCCATTCCACAACAATACTATTCAATTGAAAATAAACGTTTTTGCTTCGAGATAGGCCTAATTATTTAGCCAACACTTAAGACGTTTTCTCCCTCACTTTGAAGTTAGTTTGGTTAAATCAGGATAGGGGTAGAATTACAATTTATGTTAAGGCAGATATTTTACGTACTATATCGTGGGTCTTGAATATGTATTGTAATTGTTAAATAAATTGAGGGAATTGAGTTACCTGAGGAGTATTAATTGAACTCATTTACTTGTGCCCCTAATTTGTTTTCAACAATAAGCGCAATTTACATTCGATTCATGCAATGATTTCGTTCCGTGCAACTATACTCTATTTTTTTCCAGCTGATCATAAATTGAATCTCTTATTAGATGATTTCTCGATACTTAATGGAAATATATGAAACTAATATGGCTGTGTGTCGTATTAATGCCAAGTTTTCATAATTAACAGCATATTTCGCTACAAAATATACCTTATAGCTGAGTAACCAAGATAGTAGCATGGCAATTTACTCTCGGCTGGAAAAAAATAGACTATAGTAATTTATCCAGTACTGCTTTCAAATAACACATGGCCTTTTTTTTAGAGAGAAAACAGACTAATTGTATGGAACAAAACGGCAATACGAATCAGAATAATTCATTGCAGAAAACAAATTATAATGGCTCCCTCCCCCTAGCCCACAACATTGCATGCCCCCCCCCCCTATATTTTCGTGCCTCCTGTATTTGAGTGGATTTTATTTTTTAGTCACCCTTCAGTACACACCCCAGCATTATAGGGGGACGATACAGCTGAATCGGTGTGTAGGCCTAATTGTAAGTGTAATGTGGGGATCGTATAATTGTGCGTGTGAATCTTGGGAGAGGAGATCTATTTAGATTTAATCATACTTCAAATCCAGTCCCAATACTCTAGGGAACGAAGTAGCTGAAAAAGTGTGTCTATGAGTGAGCGTTAATGCACATCTGAGTATTGTGCGAGCAGAACAATAAATTTTTAATTTAGACACCCATATAAACCTGGTTTTCTATTCACCTCTTTAAGAAAGAAAACGAATATATTAGGCCGCTACGTGAACTAAATTATTTGGCAATAACAAATAAATTGTTTTGTAGATGTTTAGGTGACAATCACCACGGTCGATCTGGGGATCCGCCGCTGATGAGCTCGTCCTGGAATCTTTACGACTCTGAATCTTACGATTCTGTACAGGACTGAACATGCCATTTTTATCGGCAATAGCTCAGAGAAGAGTGTTGAGAGGGGAGAAGGGGTGTTGGAGAGAGAGGAAGGTGTTGGAGTGGCTTTGTTATGTGTGTTTTGTCTGTATACGTCGTCAGGATGTCCCCTGACTGGGTGCAAGCATGTGAAACATGCTAGGACGTACTACCGCACCCACTAAATGTCCGCCGTGGCAGGGATTCGATCCCGGGTCTTTCAGATTCACATGCGAGCGTGCTCACCACTTGACCACCACGGCCCCAGTAAGTTAATAAAGTTATATTTCTTGCAAACCAATAGGCCTGTTATTTTATATTATTTTATCTATACTGATTTTACGTAGACATAGAACTTTTTCTGCTAAAGAAATTATAACAAGAATAAGCGCACACAATTTGAAGATTTGACGTACCTCAGATGTGTGCTAAGACTTCATTCTTCTCTGAGCCGTGTTAGTGATAAGACCTGTTAGCCTATCTTGCAAGTCCTGTCGGGTTATTTTTCGTAGTTTGTTCGCCTATAAGTCTGCAATATTAGTTGCAGACATCATATTAATTCACCAAAAATGAACACCACCCGTGTCCTTAGCCGAAAGGAAAAGTGTGTTCTTCTAGGGAAGAAGGTTAAGAGCCTGGTCGGCCTGAAGGTCGACAGGCTTGGAGCTCGGATTAGGAAGAATGTTGACTTGCTGTTGAATGTGAGGAAGGCGGTGGGGAAAATGGATATGGTAAGGCTGAAGGCCCTTCGATGGGAGCTCTTGTTTGAATGCAAGGTGATGGCTAAGGTGGTAGCTAAGGTGATGTTGGTGGGTGTTTGCAAGCCTCTGGTGAAGTGCCTCGGACTTCTGGTGCTGGAAGTTGTGAAGCTGGCCTTAAACGTGTTGGCTGTGGTGTTGGGGAATGGATTGGGTTTGGCTGTTGCACTGGTGGCTGTGGTGATTGTAATCCTAGTGACCCTGCTGCGATTGGTACGTGAGATTGTGAAGCCAATTAACTGTTGTGGATGGTGAGGTTGTCTAAGATATTCTTGTGAAATTAGTATGGCTAAATTTGGTAATTTAATCCCTTCTGTACCAGCGACGTCTTTTATATTTTGTTCTGGCTACTAGTAGACAACTTTATTCAGCTTAGGAGGGACGCCTACACGATTAACACTTTTAACCAATGTATATCCTTCCTGAACTTCTTAAAATAGTCTAAATGTAGGCGAAATCAAATTAAAAAGACGTAGCCGGGGTCAGGAGCGGATCCAGCTCAGGCTTAAGGGGGGGGGGGGGGGGCTGATATATATATACATGAGAGGCGCCATAACATTATATGTATTGTATTTCAGATAAAATGCAGTATATATCAGATTTATCTACGTATACTGTATATCATCTACAACGTATATTTATCTACGTATACTGTATATCATCTACAACGTATATTTATCTACGTATACTGTATATCATCTACAGCGTATATTTATCTACGTATACTGTATATCATCTACAACGTATATTTATCTACGTATACTGTATATGATCTACAACGTATATTTATCTACGTATATATCATCTACAACGTATATTTCGTATTTCTGCTAAACATCGATGTCAACGGGAGGGGGAAAGTGGTACGTGTACAATAAGTTCGAGCTACTTTTTGGGAAATAGGTATAGGCCTACGTGGAAATAGGTATAGGCCTACGTGGAAATAGGTATAGGGCTACGTGGAAATAGGTATAGGCCTACGTGGAAATAGGTTGGAAAACCTGCGAACTTGTTTCCCACGAACCAATTTTCCGATTTTCAACAAGGACTTGGATATTGGATCGTATGTAATATTATACAATTTAGTTGGATATACGTATGTACGTGGTTATAAGTACGTGTTGATAGTGCAGGGTTTGAAACGAGCAACTTTTCGAATTTCTTTCCAAGTAAACGTCAGTAAGTTCGAAAAGGCCAAAAACTAGGTTGTTGGAATTTAGTTCGGAATATTTTAGTTTTAATTATGTTCGAAAAGTGTTCATTGGAATAATGTTCGAAAATATCCACTCGGTATTAAATTCGAAATTCGGAAATAAGTTCGAAAATCCTTCGAACTTGTTTCCCACGAACTAATTTTCCGATTTTGAACAGGGACTTGGAAATAGTAGGCCTACCGTATGTAATATCATAATATTTCATTGGAAATACGCATGTGGTACAAAGTACGTGTACGGGGGCGATACCACTCTGCTTATGCAGAGTTGATAAAGATAAAATATTAATAAAATAAGCGCCTTTCCAGACCCCCTTCAAGCAATAAAGCGCCCCCCAGACCTTCCTTCAAATTACAATTATATTTTTTTCCGTAGAAAAATGTCCCTGCCATTGGCCAGTTGCCTGTCATTTGGAGGCTTGCTACCGGTCGCCTATAAACAAATCAACAACTGAATGAGGTGAAACGTCTTTACAATCACCAAACTAATGGGATCAAACTTTTGAAAATCTCCAAACTAATGGAGTGAAACAGTTGTGGTCCAAAACTTACTGGTGTTGGGATCATTAAGCTTGATCCTGCTAAATGCCCAATCATAGGTGTAGTTAGAGAGGGTCTTCAGGTTTGGTAGGTAGTCTTTAAGGTTGATCACTTTGTCCTTCCCAGCCTCCGCCATACCGTGGTCTGCCAGGATGATCAGGTTCACTGTGTCGGTAAGGTCCAGGTCTTGTAGTCCCACCACCAGCCGGGCAATCACACCATCCATCGTCTGCAGCATCGTGTTCACCTGGTGTACACAACAATATCAATAACCCATTGTACTCTATACATTTAACGCTCAAGTGAAACAACAAGAGATATACGCATACAAATTGTTTCATTGTTTATAAATATACAGTAAACTAATTTGAGCACGTAAACTGTTGAAACACTTAGGCTACTATGTGTAGGCCTATCACTTTTATTAAGCCCCTTTCCTAACTTCAAGAATCAGGCACCGACCTGCCACGAAACACGGTTCGTGGCCTAGTGGCTTGTTTGGCATCCAATGTTTTATATTCTCAAGATGCTCCCTGATGTGTTCTAGAGCACTGTGATGTACCGTGACGTGTCAGCATATGCCAGGGAATTTTCGAACATGTTCAAAAATTCCCTGGTGTGCCCCGATTTTTTGCCAGTCTGTAAGACACTTACTGGCATTCTGTGCCGAACCCAAGCTCATTTGATTTGCTCCGGCGCGCATATTTGTGTTTTGCAGCAACGGAAAACCTTTAGAAAACCGTTACAGCCCATGGTATTTGCAGGGAAATGCACAGAATACCAAAAAGTGCCAAGGAAGGTCAGTCTCTTTCTCTCTCTCTCTCTCCATTATCAATCATATACCTTCCACTTCATCATTTACATGTATACCCTAATCATATGCCACTTGTTAACAAATAGCAAAACATTCCTGTCTCACTCCATCATTACTTTTTTTCTCTCATTCTCAATGTTTTAACATTCTAACATTTCAAATTAATTCTCACAATATACCGTGCAGGCTTTACTAATATTATTTGCAGCTACTGTAGTTTACTATTTCATATTGTAATTATAGGCATATATTGAAAATTTATCTTCCATATTATGAATGTTGGTTGTTTATTGGCGATCGTTGCAATCCTGCATTCTAGCATCATTGCAACCTGGCCTTCTGGCATATAAATATATAGAATATCACTTAGTTTCCCAGCTCATTAACTCGAGAAGCGCAAAGCAATGGCAGTTCAAAGTGCCTGCCGTGCGAAGGTATTGGCTTCAATTCTGACGAAAATCGTCATATTTACCATATTATATAACATTATTACTTCTCTATATGCGTCTATTTTACTTATAATATGAACATATGGACATTGAAGAGCAATAAAAGAAGTGGTAATAGCAATTGGCTGGTGAAAAACATTTATATAGAAACTTACATCCATCCTCTCCACCGTCTCGTATGCCACTGAGAGAATAGCCGGGGATGTCTCAGACTGGCTAGAGGGTCGGAGAAAGACTCCCCCCTCTCTCCCAGCCGTCCTCGCGCAAAAATACTTGATAAATATCGGGAATGATTGGGAAAATTCCCAATAATTGAGGAGGGGGGAACACATGTGGAGGAGTGATATGAGATATGGAGGAGAATTATCTCACCTAATCACATATTGCTTTGTTTTGAGTGCCACTGGGGTATTTTGAAAGTTTTTTTTAAAGCATTGGCTCTATAGAGGACGCTCGCCTTCCACCAGTAAAACCTCTCGGGAAGGTATTCGTCGTTTTTGGGTTAAGGACTGCACTTTCATACAGATAAGTTTATACAAACGGGCAAAGAACAATTAGAGCATGTTTGATATCTTAATTATTTATTATTATGATTATTAATATTATTATTATTAGTAGTAGTAGTAGTAGTAGTAGCAGCAGCAGTAGTATTAGTAGTAGTAGTAGTATAATTATTATTATTATTATTATTATTATTATTATTATTATTATTTACTTAAATGTTGTATGATATTTGGTGTTAGTTTTGTCCTTACCTGAGCGTCTTGTGGACCCACATCGTGAGCTAAGTGATCTGGCTCTTCCAAGTATAGTGTGATCATGTGAGGTCTCTCCTCCACGGGCCGGGACAGCCAGTCTAGCACCTAGAATACGAATTAAAAGAAAAACAAAACACATAGTTAATGTGAGGAAATTTAATTTACAAAACAATATTTTTTGTTTTTCTTTACGTACTCAATGTCGCCAACTAATCGGTAATATTTCTGAAACTACACCACGTACCTCTAGGCATAAGGCATCTTTATGCAGATAGTACCAGAAAATAGTATGTTAATTACGTGTAATTGTGATTATTGGTCCATATATATATATATATATATATATATATATATATATATATATATATATATATATATATATAAATATGTATAAATTGTACTAATAATTTCAAGCACGGTTCTTATAGTAGGCTATTCGGCTAGATAATGAGAGCACAGGATAAAATATGCATAAAATTACTTTATTTATAGTCATGGTTGCGAATACAAACAGACAAACATAAATAACATATGAGAAAGATATATACAAAATAACGAGTGGCAATTGACAATTACAACTGGTTTAGGTGACCTTGGTCACAATGCCAAGGAAGGAATGAGGCAAATATTTAATGATGTAAATATTCCCACTTCCCCTAGTATTGACATTCTCGGTGTAACATTAACTACTAACTTGAGCTGGACACATTATGTTAGAAGCATTGCTAAGAATGCCTCTAAAAAACTGGGACTCCTGTACAGAGTTCGAGAATTCTTCACTGACGAGCAGTTGGCCGTGATATATAAAAGTCATGTGCGTTCTCAGATGGATTACTGTTCACCTCTGTGGGGTGGAAGTGGAGTGGTTGCATTGAGGCAGTTGGACAAAATTCAAAATAAAGCTATTAGATTAATCAATAACCCTGCAATCACACAGGACCTTCCTACATTATCCAACGAAGAAACGTTGCATCCCTTGCATTATTCTACAGATATTTTCACAGCAATTGTTCCGAGGAACTTGCTTCAATTGTGCCGCCTCTCCACATCTTTCCCCGTAGAACTAGGGCAGCTGAGAGCGCCCATGAATTTACACTTTCTCCTCCACAATGCAAAACTTCTGCTTATCAGAATTCATTTATCCCCAGAGCTACTACTCTTTGGAATTCACTTCCCTCGAATTGCTTTCCACAAACTTACAATCTACAAATGTTTAAATCCAGTTGTTACAAACATTTTATGAATGGAGGATGCCTTTAGGCACATGGACCTTTTTGTTTTATCTGTGTTTTTCCTTCCTCCGTTCATTGTCTCTTTAAAAAAAAAAAAAAACAGTCTCTTGGTATCTTTTCCGGCCAGGGGCGTCATTGGCTGCTACACCTGCAGCCTCATCTCGTCGAGTTGGTAGAGCCTTGGTCGTCTTCTTCTTCTCTGGTCAGTCCAGGGTCAGGTACTGGTTTGCCTTTCCTCAGGCCCTAGGCAACAGGTAGTGGCTTGGCCATATAAGAGGGGCGTCCTTCTGCCGCTCCTTATGCGTCCTGGGTAATTTCTCATCTCAGTGCAATGTCAGTTCCTCAAAGTAGCTGTCTGATTCTCGGCTATAGCGGCGGTTTCTCTGGGTCTGGGGCAATTCCTACAGTGCTGATGATGTGACCAAGGTAGGGGACATTTCTTCGAGCCAGGGTACACTTTCAGGGCTTTAATTTCAGCCCAGCTTCTTGTACACGTAGTAGAACCTTGCAAAGTCTGGCTAGGTGGTCCTCCCAAGTAGGGGAGAAAGCAATCACTTCGTCCAAGTAGGCCAAGCAGATCTCCCAGTTCAACCCAGCCAGGGATGTGTCCTTAAGCTGTGGAAAGGTAACTGGCCTATTAGTGACTCCAAATGGTAGGACGATGAAATATAAAAGGCGTCCCTGGCTGATCGCGAAAGCCGTCTTCAGCTTAGCCTCGTAGGTGAGGGGGGCCTGACTCTCGGGGGTGCCTCGTGCACGCTTCGTTACTTGGCCTTTAGCATTATCAAGCCCTAGAATCGCCACCTCACAGGGGAACTATTCTCATAACAATCAATTACTCAATTAATACTATAATCACATAAGATAGGCACTTCAATATATGGCAAGATTCATGAGGCGTCAAAGGGACTCTATGAAAGACTATTTGCTCTCCACGAATGGAACACACATTAATCGATTATTGTGAGATTAATACAAAAGGGGGTAATAGATGCATTCTCAACGAAAGTACACACTACGACTACTTTACCAGCTATGGAACAACAAGGGGAAGTGGTAAAACACATACCGGTACATAATCATAAAATAATTACAACTATCGCCTGGAGAGAGCTTCACTGATCAAAGCGTTTACTTTAGGGTGGCACGCGATTCTAGGCTTTAGTACTAGCATTGGGTGGTCGTACTTTCAAGCGACCTCTTCGCACCACAGTTACTCGAGCTGGTTCTTGCCATTCTTCAGGGCGACGTCTTGCTGGCTTGTACTGTAAAGTCAGTGAAAACAGGTTATCCTAAAACAGACCTCGGATGCGGAAATACCCTGAGCTGACCAGGCCAAGTGGGATATCTCTATTGGTCTAACTGGTAAGGTGTCTGCCTCACAACCCAAGGGTCGAGAGTTCGTGTCCCCACCAGGGCTTGATATTTTCGGGAGGCTATTACCGCATCTAACGAAGTTTAGGTGTGCTGGTAAAATTGTTCAGATGGTTGAGAGTAAGATCGGAGCTCCATAAATCCTCTTTCGGGTATGGTGTAAAAACCGATTCCTACAGTACTACACACTTATGGGCCGACCATATTTAGGTCAACGTCTGCATACCACAGTTGCATAACAAGGATCTCGTCGCTCACTGATGCCTGCTTGCCTCGAACTGTGCCCTCTCACTGCGAGGGTTCAATTATACTTCATGTCAATTTCTGCATGCCATAGTTGCATGAACGGAGGTCCCACCATAGTCAAGGTGGATTCTTACATCCCAGTTTAAACTCGGGGGCCAACCGCACTTCTAGGTCGAACTCAGTGTACCACGGGAGCTCGGCTTTTCATTAGTAGGGGACGACAGGGAGTCAGAAGGGCGGCTACTCCAGGGCTCGAAGTGGTGCTCACTACAGGAGCCAATCAGGGCTGCTACCTCAGGGATCAACGTGGGAGGGCCATTTCAGGGGTAAATAGGGGCGGCTGTTTCGGGGATCGGCAGGGCACTAACCTAAACATGCTTACCTAAACAAAAGTAATGGGGGGAATAAGAAGATACCTTCTTGTGGTATCCCCCACCTCTGGTAGATATCCTACCTATATGGTTGTCGTACCTTGCCTTAAATGCAGCAATCGTCGGTGCTTACTTTGTGAGCCGGCAGGGAATCAGTTAGGAGTCAGTAAGGAACGGCTACTTCAGGAGTCAGAAAGGGCAGATGCTTTGGGGGGGGGGGGGAGTCCGAATCTACGGTCTTGTTACAGCACTGTTGCAGCAATGTTGAGATTGGTGTGGTGCAGAAAATGCAGGTGCTACAGGGGGACATTGTTGAGTCTTGCTGCAGCAAAGTTAGCGCTGTACAACATCAGCTACAGTGATAACATGATGGGGCAGTGTTATAGCAGGACTATATTATTAAGACATTGCAATGTAATGGAAAAGGACGTTTAACTATTGTATCTATGTATATCTGAAATACAGTATATACGACACATTTCACCTCTATCGCGAGAACATTCAACTCGAGCCTGCTCGAGCTATGTCAAAAATTTAACACAGAATAGTCGCCTGTGAAATCATAATATAGACCTCTCTTGGTATTAGAACTAACGTAATTGTATCTCACCTTGTCGACTCTTTCACTGAAGTTTACATTATGAGCTTCATCCCAAGTGTAGACATCGTCGAGAGTGACATTGTTGATATTACAACCGTTGAAGGGCCACATGTAGGAGGCGCTCCGCTTACCCTGCAACATGATACAAGTCAACCACATCATAGGGCATAGTTGATTTTATACCATCCTAGGATACAGTTATTCACCTACTATTTTATCCATACCTTTATTTGTCTACCTCTTTAGCAATCCACCCTCCATCTCTCTCTTTTGAAATCAATACTAATTTTAAAGTCAAATAATTTGCTAAGCCAATGATCAACTTTTCATTCTACTGTAGATGTGTAGTGCATTTTCCTACCAATGATCGCTGCTCTAATAACATGCAATTATATTTACTATTGATATATATACCAAATCGATAAGAAATAACTTTATAAACAAAATTGTGCATTGCTCATTCACATATAAATGCATTTTCAAGCCGATGATACAAACACTGTTACCTAATACTTACCAGTATGTCATCAAGAGGTCTAGTATCCTAATATCCTGAGCCTAGTCTATATCTTTGTAATGTCTTATTGGATGCATAATAAACATTAAATTACATATACAACCCAACTCCCTTCTCTCTCTCTCTCTCTCTCTCTCTCTCTCTCTCTCTCTCTCTCTCTCTCTCTCTCTCTCTCTCTCTCTCTCTCTCTCTCTCTCTCTCTCTCAACACGGCTTTCGTAAAAAACGTTCTTGTTTAACAAACCTCTTAGACTTCTTCCACGATATCCTCAACCTCTACGATGAGAGTAAAGCTGTAGATATTATATACCTTGATTTTCAAAAGGCCTTTGACAAAGTTCCCCACAAACGTTTACTGCTAAAACTAAAAGCGCATGGAATACAAGACGGTGTGTTGAAATGGATAGAAAATTGGCTCAGCAACAGAAAGCAAAGGGTAGTCATAAACGGTAAGGCATCTAAATGGACCAATGTAAGTAGCGGGGTACCCCAGGGATCGGTACTAGGACCAATTCTCTTTCTAATTTACATCAACGACATAGATGAGGGTCTCACCTGCACAATCTCAAAATTTGCTGACGATACAAAAATTGCAAATAGCGTACTCTCAAAAGAACAAGTTGACGATATGCAACACAATCTAGATAAATTGTCATGTTGGGCCCAAATTTGGCAAATGAGTTTCAATGCGGATAAATGTAAAGTACTACATGTCGGATACCTAAATGAGAAAGCAAACTATTCGATGAATGGCACTCAGCTTAAGAATGTAAACAGAGAAACTGATCTGGGAGTAACAATATCGAGTAACCTAAAACCGAGTCAACAATGTTCAGAAGTTGTTAAGAAGGCAAACAAAATAATTGGCTTTATAGGCAGGTAATTTGAGCATAAATCCAAAGAAGTTATCCTAACCCTTTACAATTCCTTAGTCCGCCCTCTTCTGGAATACTGCGTTCAATCCTGGTGCCCTTATTACCAAAAAGATATAAACAAGCTAGAACGAGTTCAACGTAGAGTTACCAAAATGATACCTAGCCTAAAGAACAAACCATACGAAGAGCGTCTTAGAGAATTAAATCTATTTCCTTTAACCCAGCGCAGATTAAGAGGCGACTTAATTCAAGTGTTCAAAATCATCAAAGGCATCGACAATATGAACTGTAGTAAGTACTTCACTATCGACCAATCTAATTACACGCGGGGAAACGGTTGCAAAATTATTGGTAAATCTTTTAACTCGCACGAATCTAAGAATTTCTTCTTCAATCGAGTTGTCAACTTGTGGAATGGGCTTCCCTGAGACGTTATAGACTGCAGCACCGTTGATTCATTTAAATTCCGCCTAGACAAATATCTCGCATCAAACCCGCGACTGACTGCGTTTGTAAATGAATAACTTTATCCTCCCCTCAGTTACTAACCCATATGTCCCCTACTAACTTCCTAGTCCTGCCACGTTAGTGGCAGGGCAGTAGTTCCCTTTCCAATGTTCCCTTACCCACTCTAAACCACTGTTTGGACACTTGATCCTCAGTGTTTTGGAGGACAAGCAGCCTAGAAGGGTCACTAGATCTGTTGTTGCTTGATTTCCTTTGTACTCCTTTGTACTCTCTCAAAATTTGCTGACGATACAAAAATTGCAAATAGCGTACTCTCAAAAGAACAAGTTGACGATATGCAACACAATCTAGATAAATTGTCATGTTGGGCCCAAATTTGGCAAATGAGTTTCAATGCGGATAAATGTAAAGTACTACATATCGGATACCTAAATGAGAAAGCAAACTATTCGATGAATGGCACTCAGTTTAAGAATGTAAACAGAGAAACCGATCTGGGAGTAACAATATCGAGTAACCTAAAACCGAGTCAACAATGTTCAGAAGTTGTTAAGAAGGAAAACAAAATAATTGGCTTTATAGGCAGGTCATTTGAGCATAAATCCAAAGAAGTTATCCTAACCCTTTACAATTTCTTAGTCCGCCCTCTTCTGGAATACTGCGTTCAATCCTGGTGCCCTTATTACCAAAAAGATATAAACAAGCTAGAACGAGTTCAACGTAGAGTTACCAAAATGATACCTAGCCTAAAGAACAAACCATACGAAGAGCGTCTTAGAGAATTAAATCTATTTCCTTTAACCCAGCGCAGATTAAGAGGTGACTTAATTCAAGTGTTCAAAATCATCAAAGGCATCGACAATATGAACTGTAGTAAGTACTTCACTATCGACCAATCTAATTACACGAAGGGAAACGGTTGCAAAATTATTGGTAAATCTTTTAACTCCCACGAATCTAAGAATTTCTTCTTCAATCGAGTTGTCAACTTGTGGAATGGGCTTCCCCGAGACGTTATAGACTGCAGCAATGAATTTGTAAATGAATAACTTTATTTTATCCCCCCCTCGGTTACTAACCCATCTGTCCCCTACTAACTTCCTAATCCTGCCACGGACATTAGTTCCAGGGCAGTAGTTGCCTTTCCAATGTTCCCTTACCCACTCTAAACCACTGTTTGGACACTTGATCCTCAGTGTTTTGGAGGACAAGCAGCCTAGAAGGGTCACTAGACCTGGTGTTGCTTGATTTCCTTTATACTCCTTTGTACTCTCTCTCTCTCTAATTGATGTAACCGACGTGTAGCCTATCATATATCATGCGATATATATACTGTAGCCTATATATACCGGTATACTGTATAATATACTGTATTATATACTGTATATATATATATATATATATATATATATATATATATATATATATATATATATATATATATATATATATATATATATATATATATATATATATATATATAAAAAAACTTTCAAATACTATAGTGATCCATTGGTTACCTGTTTGTCTAGGGTAACCCATATAGGCTCCCCACCGAACCATCCATCCTCCACAGTGTTGGGTTCAAATGGTTTGCCTTTATCGGGGTCCTTGAAGTCGTTGGCGATAATTCCGTGATCCTCCGGGTGAAGGCCCTGGAGGGAGAGGAAAAGGCGGTGTCACACGAGCGATTTTTCCGTCAATTTTTGCGGGCAATTGTAGTCTGGCAGCTTCAAAATACAAGTTCCATAAGAATTAAACTACCTAACATAATCTACCTTCGATCTAGTTTCCGATTCCAATGAAAAAATATCCCTAAATATCACCAGAAAAAACTTGCTCATGGAAAATTGACGGAAAAAGCGCTCGTGTGACAGTGGCTTAAGGGGAGATTTCCACCTGGAGGATTTTTTTCTGGATCCCTTTCTCCCTCATGTTTAGCCCCATTGCTTTTGAGAGTTTAAGACGTTCGCCCCATTAGTTTGGCGATTTTAAGAACCCTCGCCCCATTTCTGTCAATTTTAAGACCATTCGTGCCATTTAGGTGTCGATTTTTTCCTGGCGAGCGATAGCGAGCCTGTAATTTAAGGGGAATCGGCCTTCGGCCGGGACATTTTTCTACCGAAAAATGTACAAATTTATCTTGAAAGGGGGTCTAGGGGGAGCAATTTTTAGTTTGATGGAAGTCTAGGGAATCAACTAAAAATCTCCCCTTAACTCCTTCAGTACACTTCAAACATTGATCCCCTTCTTTACGTCTTGTTTTATTGTATTGTAGCGATATATTTAGACGATGAAAAAAAAAAATAATAATAAAAAAAAAAAAAAAAAAACGTCAGTAAATAAAATAGGAAAAGTGGGGATTGGGCCTGAGCATATAGCATATAGCATATAGCATAGAGCATAGAGCATATAGCATAGAGCATATAGCATAGAGCATATAGCATATAGCATAGAGCATATAGCATATAGCATAGAGCATAGAGCATATAGCATATAGCATAGAGCATATAGCATAGAGCATATAGCATAGAGCATATAGCATATAGCATAGAGCATATAGCATATAGCATATAGCATAGAGCATAGAGCATATAGCATATAGCATAGAGCATATAGCATATAGCATAGATCATATAGCATAGAGCATATAGCATAGAGCATATAGCATAGAGCATAGAGCATAGAGCATATAGCATAGAGCATATAGCATAGAGCATATAGCATATAGCATATAGCATAGAGCATAGAGCATAGAGCATATAGCATATAGCATATATATATAGATATTTAGACGATTTTGTGCAGTTTAAGAAGGATCTGTGGCAGTCAAATGGGTTAAGAGAGATAGTTCGAACATGTTAATTGCTGGTTAATCTTAAGGGGAGAGTTTTACTTTGTTCCCTATATTTCCATCAAGCTTACGATTACACCCCCTAGACCCCCGTGCAAGATAAATTTGTACATTTTTCGGTAGAAAAATTTCCCGGCCGAAGGCCGGTTCCTCATAAATTACAGGCTCGCTATCGCTCGCCAGGAAAAAATCGACACCTAATTGGCACGAAAGGTCTTAAAATTGACAGAAATGGGGCTAAAGTTCCTAAGATCGCCTAACTAATGGGGCGAAAGTTTTAAAATCTCAAAAGCAATGGGGCTAAACATGAGGGAGAAAGGGATCCCGAAAACAATCCCTCAAGTGGAAATCTCCCCTTATTAAGCTGCATAAACTCGTCTAATAGTAGCCAGAATAAATATAAAAGGTGTCACCGGTACTGAAGGGGTTAGGAGTGTGAGAATGGAATGAAAGAGACGTAAAATTATGCCCATTGAGGGGGGGGGGGGGGGTGACCTGCTTTTTTCTCTCTCTCTCTCTCTCTCTCTGGGTTGTATCCATTCGAGCCACCATATTTTGGATAATGAGTTAGACAGCTGGCTAAATTTGTACATTTTTCGATAGAAAAATGTCTCCGCGAAGCCGGATTTCTCCATAAAATGCTGGCTCGCTATCGCTCGCCAGGCATAAATAGACACCTGGATGGGGATAAATGTCATAAAAAAGTAGGCTGAATGGGGTCGAATGTTTACTCCCAAGAAAGAGAAAGAAAAACAGGTGACCCCCCCCCCCCCTTAAAAGGTAACTTGGTGGTGATGAACCCATACTAACCTACATGGATCATACATAAGTCCATCATCATCAATGTATAGTGCCTATTAGTGTAGGTATATGGTTCATCATGCCTTATTCATACCCTTGAAGCATCTTATACTGAAAAGATTAAGGGGGGTGACCTGCTTTTTGTTATTTCTGTCCTTTTCTCTCTTTCTCTGGCTGGTATCCATTCGGCCCCATTCAGCCTACTGTTTTAAGACGTTTATCCCCATCTAGGTGTCCATTTCTTCCTGGCGATCGATAGCGAGCCAGCATTATATCAGGAAATCCGGCTTCGCCGGAGACATTTTTCTATCGAAAAATGTACAAATTTAGCCTGCTGTCAAACAAAAATAAAAAAATATGCTGGCTCGCTACCGCTCACCAGTAAAAAATTGACACCTGGATGGGGATAAACGTCTTAAAACAGTAGGCTGAATGGGGCCAAATGACTACAAGCCAGAGAAAAATAGAAAAGGACAGAACAAAAACAGGCCACCCCTCTTAACCCCTTGAAGCTCTGACGCGTTTTAGCAGTTTATTTTGGCTATCATTAGACGATTTTATGCAGCTTAGGAAGGATCTGTGGGTATTAAAAGGGTAAAGACTATCTCAATCAACCCTCTGACGTCCATATACCCTTCCTAATCTGATTAAAATCGTCTAATAATTACCAGAACACAGAAAAAAAAAAAATGCGTATTGGATCTTGAAAGGGTTAATGAATCGATTGAATGATTTATTGCTTAGTTAATTAATTATTAATGCCCAGATTAATTAATATATGGAATAGAAACACATATAAATACTTTGTTTCTTATATATTTGTATTTATTTGTATTTTATTTGTTTGTACAGTACCAGGGACGTCCTTTCCATCATATTCTGGCAACTATTAGACGATTTTATTCAGTTTAGGCAGGACCTCTAGCAATAATAGAGCTTCAAACTATCTCGAACAACCCCCATGGTGATGGGCTGGTCTATCAGAGTGAGAACTGAGCGATCTCTGCCATACCCATAGCTTACTCAGACTGTTCCGTTTACTTATATATTTTCTAGATCTCAAGTGACGGCGTCTCTTCCGTGGATTGACCTCCCAATCTACCAAGATTGGAAGCCAAAGCGTCACATTTTTCCTTCGCCCCTCAACTTTCTCTTCATAATTGCTGAGGGGCACAGGGCCCTGGGTGGGGCTTTGGTTTCCCGGGCGTTTCCGCACCCTCCTCAGCTCCCCGCCATGGAGTGGCTTCGGTCACCCAGGCTTTATTGTGGTCGGCAGGGAGGGTTCTGTGGGGGCGCTCGGTTATGGCCTTGGCCTTGCTCGGGGCCTTGGGGCTGTTCGGCCAGGCAGCTTGGGGAACAACAACAACAACAACAACAACAACCCCTTTAACTACCACAGATCCTTCCTAAGCTGCATAATATCGTCTCAATATAGCTAGAATACAACATGCCACACGTCGCTGGTACTCAAAGGGTTAGTTAAGCGGCAGTTCTTGCAGATGAATGTATTATCGTCCGGAATACTTACCACACCCCAGATGGGACGTCATTCGCTATCAGCAGAGGTTCCTATTAAGGGGAGATGGGCCGGGTTTTTTGGTCTATTAATTCAGTTATTCCTTTATTTCTTAGTTTCCTCGCTAGATCTCCATCAGGCTTAGAAAAACACCCCCTAGACCCCCCTTCGAGATAAATTTGTACATATTTCGGTGGAAAAATGTTCTGCCCGAAGGCCGAACTCGCTATTGCTATCGCTCGCCAAAAAAAATCGACGCCTAAATGGCACGAAAGGTCTTAACATTGACAACGAAATGGGGCGAAAGATGTTAACATAGCCAAACTAATGGACCCAACATCTTATAATCTCAAAACAAATGGGGCTTAACACAAGAGAGAAAGGGGGCCAGAAAAACTACCCATCTCCCCTTAAGATTCCCATGTACGGTATGCATTCCCATATGGAAAACTAACAAAGATACCTCATCTCTTTTAGTTGGTATAGAAGCTATAAATCTCCTTTATCAACGTTTGTTATAAAATGATGCTTGAAACAGCCATTAAATAGTCTTAAACCTACCATAACAATAGGAAGGTACAGTCGCGCTAATAAGTGATGTCTCGGCACTAAGTATGTTTTGATCAATATTTGATATCAGCAATATCTAAGCTTCATTTCTTCATATCGAGTGAAATATACAAACATTACATTAAGTAAAAATCAACCGAAATAGAATCGTGGTTAGCGCCCCGGGAGCCGTTGCCTGCTATAATTAGCCTAGATTCTATACATTATCCCACCAAATTAGTATTATTTATAGTTATTTTCTGCATTAGTATTATTGTAAGTAGTGGTAGGTTATGTTCGCTAACGATATATCGAAATGCAGTCGTGATTTAACTGATGTTGGTTATATATAATGCATATGAGCTGTTTTAACCTGTCACTCTGTCACGGTGTCACTCTAGCACCACACACACACACACACACACACACACTTACCGTAATAATAGAGTAGTGATTGGGGAAGGTGAGAGTCGGGTAGCTAGGTATCATATAGGGGGCGTGTACCCCCTCCCGTGCCAGGGTCAGCAGGGTTGGGGTAAGGTTCCGTTGTAGGTAGTCTGCACGGAAGCCGTCCAGGGAGATCAGCAGGAGGGTTCGGAAGTCTGTTACGTTATTAATCTCCGTTGGTGGTACTTCGGTGGTGGGGCGGGGGCTGGAGAGACTCACAGCCAAGATAGTGATGGTGGCTACTCCTAACACTGCCGTCTAGTCAACATTGGAAGAAAATTACTATACTGTGTTAATGGTGTAATGGTTTAGATGCTTATGTTCTGGATGTGGTGTCCCGAGTTCGAATCCCGGGAGGACCATATGCTTTCATTAGTTTAGTGGTGTAATGGTTTAGATGCTTATGTTCTGGATGTGGTGTCCCAAGTTGGAATCCCGGGAGGACCATATGCTTTCATTAGTTTAGTGGTGTAATGGTTTAGATGCTTATGTTCTGGATGTGGTGTCCCAAGTTAGAATCCCGGGAGGACCATATGCTTTCATTAGTTTAGTGGTGTAATGGTTTAGATGCTTATGTTCTGGATGTGGTGTCCCAAGTTAGAGTCCCGGGAGGACCATATGCTTTCATTAGTTTAGTGGTGTAATGGTTTAGATGCTTATGTTCTGGATGTGGTGTCCCAAGTTAGAATCCCGGGAGGACCATATGCTTTCATTAGTTTAGTGGTGTAATGGTTTAGATGCTTATGTTCTGGGTGTGGTGTCCCGAGTTCGAATCCCGGGAAGACCATATGCTTTCATTAGTTGTGTAATGGTTTAGAGGCTTATGTTCTGGGTGTGGTGTCCCGAGTTCGAATCCCGGGGGGACCATATGCTTTCATTAGTTTAGTGGTGTAATGGTTTAGATGCTTATGTTCTGGATGTGGTGTCCCGAGTTGGAATCCCGGGAGGACCATATGCTTTCATTAGTTTAGTTGTGTAATGGTTTAGATGCTTATGTTCTGGATGTGGTGTCCCAAGTTAGAATCCCGGGAGGACCATATGCTTTCATTAGTTTATTCAAGTGCATTGGGAGTTGGATAAATAACATATACAGTATATTATCAGTAGTAATAAGTAACACCCCGTTCTTAACATTAATCATCAATTACAAACCCCAATGTACTTGAATATAATGAAAGCATATGGTCCTCCCGGGAATCGAACTCGGGACACCACACCCAGAACATAAGCACCTAAACCATTACACCACCAACACAGTAAAACAGAGTTCATATAATTATACGGTGGTTCTTCCTGATACCACTAATTATTGGGGATTGGTAGGGGGGTGGGGAGGGGGGGGGGGGGGGAATTACATGTCACCTGTATTACAGTATAATACACATATGATGTCATTCCCAGAGCCACCGTCTAATGGAAGGTGGTGGAAATAATACATAATATTATATAGACCGTATATTAACAAGTCATACTATATCAATGCAGCCATAAGACAACATTTCATTCTTATCGAACCTTATCTACAAGAGTTAAAATTAAGATATTTCAGCTCACCCGATTATAAGTTTATTCTAGAAGTATCCTGACCAGGATTCGAACCCACTCACCCCAGATATGTTTGGGAGAGCTGAGCACCGTAACTGTAATGCCCTCGAAAATGTCCCGCACCCACAATAATACTAACCCGAGTTGACGTCAGGTATAGCGTAAAATAGTCGTAGATGGTAAGTCCAATAAACTCATCTCGAGAGACTATCACCGTGGTTCTTAAAAATCGGACTAAGGTTGCTATACTTTTGTACGTCCGTGGTAGTACAGTGGGTTAGCGCGCGGGCCTGGTGGTGATGGTGGTGCGTCACTAACCAGGGTTCGAACCCCACCCAAGGCATCTCAAAACCTGTGGGTTTTTAGGGGGGTTAAATTCCCTTCAGAGGTTCGTACCCCGCGCCAGGTACCAGGAAAGGTTGATCCTAAAGGTAGCCTGGGGATAATTCCCATTCCTATTTAACCCTGGTAAAACCTAGCATTTCAGTAACCACTCGGCCATGAGCGGATATAAGGAAGGCAACCTTAGTTCTTAATTGAAGAACCAGGTTACAGTCTCCTGGAGGACTATGCCTTCGAACACGTGGTGAATTTTTTAGACTTCCGCCAACTCGGCTAATTGATACGATTCTTAATCGTCCTGGTACTATTATGGAACATCTCTGAAGGACAAATATCTAATGATATGTCGGACAGGTTTAGAGAGAGGTATCCTGACCAGGATTCGAACTCACTCATCCCAGGTAATAATAAACAACGTACCGGTGTAAGTGTGTGTGTGTGTGTGTGGAATATATTTCGATTTTCAAAAAAATAAATAAAAATACTCACAACTCCAATGATGACCATACGTTTTTCATCCATGCCTGCAATGGAAAAAATATATATATGTATATTATATAAATGAAGTATAATATAAACTAATTGCAAAACACAATGCCGTATGCGAGTGAATACATAAAAACCAACAACAATGGTGATGGGCTGGTCTATCAGAGTGAGAGCTGAGCGTTCTCTGCCATACCCATAGCTTACTCTGACTCTTCCTTTTACTCATATATCTTCTAGATCTCAAGTGACGGCGTATTTTCCGTGGATTGACCTCCCTACAGCCAACCTAGAAGTTGGCAGATTGGGAGCCAAAGCGTCACATTTTCCCCTTGCCCCTCAACTTTCCCTTCATAATTGCTGAGGGGCACAGGGCCTTGGGTGGGGTTTTGGTTTCCCGGGCATTTCCGCACCCTCCTCAGCTCCCTGCCTTGGAGTGGCTTCGGTCACCCGGGCTTTGTTAGTGGTAAGCAGGGAGGGTTTTGTGGGGGCGCTCGTTTATGGCCTTGGCATTGCTCGAGACCTTGGGGCTGTTCGGCCAGACAGCCTGGGGAACAACAACAACAACAACAACTTGATACAGTTAAAACTGGGCAACTATAGTTGTTTTAATTCCACTTGGAAATAGTTAATAGCATTTCCTCCCTCCATTTAACTTCTCTCTCTCCCCCCCCCCCCCCAACCTCCACCTTATCACTTTAGTACTTAAGCCACCATGTAACTTATTCTGTATGATCTTATTCAGTATGTGGTTTAAGCTACATACTCCAACCTACGAATTGTGCTTAAGCTCTGGATCTGCATCCAGAAGAGAGAGAGAGAGAGAGAGAGAGAGAGAGAGAGACAGAGAGGGGGGGGGGGGGAGAGAGAGAGAGTGAGAGATCATACACGTATGTGTGTGTTTCTATGTGGATGAGGGAGTGCCTCCCCCAGAGTTGAAAGAGTGACAGGACCAAAATCAAGGAATATTCGTGCCAAAATGTCTGGACACACAGAGTTTGAAGCAATTTAAGTCATAGGACGAGGGAATGATAGATTCTGGGAGAGAGCTCAGCTGTTGAATAGAAGAAAGATTGGGAGTATCGTTTCACTATTGATTTGGAGAGTTGCACAGAGTAGGGGTGGGATTGTGTTGCAAGACGGGTACTACGTATCTTACGTAGAGGAGATGGTATGCACTGAGAGAGCTCTGAGGAACACTGACTATTGTAGTAGCGATAGCATAGCGAGAGAGATGCAACATACCGGCGAAGAGAGAGAGATGCAACATAGCGGCGAAGAGAAAAAGATTGCAGAGTTGGTGTCTGGACAGGAGTTAATGATACGAAAGGCTTTCCTTTCTACTTTGTCTAGAAGTGCTGTGTGAGAGGATCCTCCCCACACTTGTGAACAATACTCAATACAAGGATGCACTGTGCCCCTGTACAGAGCAAGAACGCTGTACAGGGGTAAAGAACCCCTTGAGGCGGTTGAGAACGCCCAGCTTCTGGGAGGTTGCCTTAGCAAGACTGGTAATATAGTCCTTCCAAGAGAGAGCAGAAGAAAAGGAGACACCGAGAATACTGAGAGAATATGAAGGGTTGATTTTTGTATTGTTGAAGTACAAGGGATAGTCCTCTGGGAGTTCACAAAGGGTAGATAGATGGAGAAATTGGGTTTTGGAAGCATTGAAGGCAACATATTAGTGTGTGTGTGTGGGTGTGATTGTTTGTGAATACTCTAATTGAGCAAGTGTTATCAAAGTACTTATTCACACACACACACACGTCATAAGTGTATATCGCTGGTATCTCCGCTTCTCTCCATTGATAGAACCAAATACCGAGATAAGATAAAATTGATAAAGCCCTGGAGAACAATACCACAAGGAGACCCACTTCCTTATACAGTAACACAACCCCCACACAAATTATGTGGTTTAGTCCTCCATTAAGGGGAGATGGGCCGTTTTTCTGGTCCCCTTTCTTCCTCAGACATATCCCCATTAGTTTTCAGATTTTAAGATGTTTGCCCCATTATTTTGTCGATGTTGAGACCTTTCGCCCCATTTGTTTTGTCAATATTAAGACTTTTTGTGCTACTTAGGTGTCGTTTTTTTTTCCTGGCGAACGATAGTGAGACTGTAATTTTGAAAGAACTGGCCTTCGACCGGGACATATTTCTATCGAAAAATGTACACTATTAATCTAGAAGGAGGATCTAATGGATATTTGTTTAAGTTTGATGGAGGTCTGGGGAGGAAACTAAAAAAATAACACATATATGAAATAATCGACCAAAAAACAAACCCTTCCCCCTTAACCGCTTTCAAACTATAATGGAATAATCATGTGTTAGTGATTGACGTGGCTAGCACAGACAAGCATGTAAGATAACACAATAATAATAATAATATATCATTATAATGGAAGTAATAAGTAACACCCCATTCTTAACATTAATCATCAACTACAAACCCCAATGTACTTGAATAAACTAATGAAAGCATATGGTCCTCCCGGGATTCCAACTCGGGACACCACACTCAGAACATAAGCATCTTAACCATTACACCACCAACACAAGTATATCAGTATAAGATGTTTTCTCTCCCAGACCTTGGTAGACTAATAACACACATAACAAAGCCACTACAACAGCTGCCTCTCTTTCCAACACCCCTTCTCCCCTCTCTACACTCTTCAGAAAGTAGGAAAATTAGAAAGTAGCTGCGAGGTGCCGTTGTAAAGGCTTATCCCTCAATACCTTCACCATAGTTCATTCATTATAGGTAGGCCAGAAATTGTAACCCCTAACCTCTGTAACTCAAAAAGGGCTGGAGCAATTGGGCTGCACATTTGCACACGTTTTTCTTGGCTGACTCTTCCCAAATGGCCAGAAATTGTAACCCCTAACCTCTGTAACTCAAAAAGGGCTGGAGCAAATGGACTGTACATTTCCACACGTTTTTCTTGGCGGACTCTTCCCAAATGGTAGACATAATAGCTTGTTTACTCTAGTCGTTTTTGAGATAGAGAGGTTAGTGGTCAAGATGTTTGGCCTATCGATAATAAACGGACTATAGTTGGATACACATCTTTCTACCTCACACATCAGGGGTATCTATCTATTTATCTATCTATCTATCTATCTATCTATTTACTCAGGCCCAATCCCCACTTTTCCTATTTTTATTTAATTATATTTTTTTTTTTTTTTTTTTTTTTTTTATTATTTGATTTTTTTTTTTTTTTTTTTGGGGGGGCGACTCAAGACAGAGCATGAACAGGGACAACACAAAACACAAACGAAAACAACGAACACACAAAAACCAAACACAAATTCACACACATCAGGGGTACAGTGGCGCTAATAAGTCATGTCTCAGCTGTCATTACGTTTGGCTCGCTCTGTGCTGTATTCGTGTCTGTCAGATGTTGAATAGGGTTGGTTTCATGTCCCAGCTGTCATTACGTTTGGCTCGCTCTGTGCTGTGTTCGTGTCTGTCAGATGTTGAATAGGGTTGGTTTCATGTCCCAGCTGTCATTACGTTTGGCTCGCTCTGTGCTGTGTTCGTGTCTGTCAGATGTTGAATAGGGTTGGTTTCATGTCTCAGCTGTCATTACGTTTGGCTCGCTCTGTGCTGTGTTCGTGTCTGTCAGATGTTGAATAGGGTTGGTTTCATGTCCCAGCTGTCATTACGTTTGGCTCGCTCTGTGCTGTGTTCGTGTTTGTCAGATGTTGAATAGGGTTGGTTTCATGTCCCAGCTGTCATTACGTTTGGCTCGCTCTGTGCTGTGTTCGTGTCTGTCAGATGTTGAATAGGGTTGGTTTCATGTCCCAGCTGTCATTACGTTTGGCTCGCTCTGTGCTGTGTTCGTGTTTGTCAGATGTTGAATAGGGTTGGTTTCATGTGTCAGCTGTCATTATGTTTGGCTCGCTCTGTGCTGTATTCGTGTCTGTCAGATGTTGAATAGGGTTGGTTTCATGTCTCAGCTGTCATTACGTTTGGCTCGCTCTGTGCTGTGTTCGTGTCTGTCAGATGTTGAATAGGGTTGGTTCCATGTCCCAGCTGTCATTACGTTTGGCTCGCTCTGTGCTGTGTTCGTGTTTGTCAGATGTTGAATAGAGTTGGTTTCATGTCCCAGCTGTCATTACGTTTGGCTCGCTCTGTGCTGTATTCGTGTCTGTCAGATGTTGAATAGGGTTGGTTTCATGTCTCAGCTGTCATTACGTTTGGCTCGCTCTGTGCTGTGTTCGTGTTTGTCAGATGTTGAATAGGGTTGGTTTCATGTCCCAGCTGTCATTACGTTTGGCTCGCTCTGTGCTGTGTTCGTGTTTGTCAGATGTTGAATAGGGTTGGTTTCATGTGTCAGCTGTCATTATGTTTGGCTCGCTCTGTGCTGTATTCGTGTCTGTCAGATGTTGAGTAGGGTTGGTTTCATGTCTCAGCTGTCATTACGTTTGGCTCGCTCTGTGCTGTGTTCGTGTCTGTCAGATGTTGAATAGGGTTGGTTTCATGTCCCAGCTGTCATTACGTTTGGCTCGCTCTGTGCTGTGTTCGTGTCTGTCAGATGTTGAATAGGGTTGGTTTCATGTCTCAGCTGTCATTACGTTTGGCTCGCTCTGTGCTGTATTCGTGTCTGTCAGATGTTGAATAGGGTTGGTTTCATGTCCCAGCTGTCATTACGTTTGGCTCGCTCTGTGCTGTGTTCGTGTCTGTCAAGATGTTGAATAGAGTTGGTTTCATGTCTCAGCTGTCATTACGTTTGGCTCGCTCTGTGCTGTATTCGTGTCTGTCAGATGTTGAATAGGGTTGGTTTCATGTCCCAGCTGTCATTACGTTTGGCTCGCTCTGTGCTGTGTTCGTGTCTGTCAGATGTTGAATAGAGTTGGTTTCATGTCTCAGCTGTCATTACGTTTGGCTCGCTCTGTGCTGTATTCGTGTCTGTCAGATGTTGAATAGGGTTGGTTTCATGTCCCAGCTGTCATTACGTTTGGCTCGCTCTGTGCTGTATTCTTGTCTGTCAGATGTTGAATACGGTGGGTCAGTGTAGGAACATGGTTGTATATCTCACTCAAAAAGAATAAATCATGTGTAAATAATGCTGATACCAATTATTGATCAAAACATACTTGGTGCCGAGTCATCACTTATTAGCCCGACTGTACAATCGGCCAAATAAGTGATATCTCGATACCAAGTATGTTTTGATCAATAAATGGTATCAGTAATATCTAAAACTTGATTTATTCATTTCGAGTGAGATATACAAACATGATCCTACACTTACCCACCCTATTCAACATCTGACAGACATTAATACAGCACAGACCCATATCCATCTTTACCACACTCTGCCTTATATCTGCTAGCCTCTATATCTAATAAGGGGAGATGGGGCGTTTTTCTAGATCCCCTTCTCCCTCATGTTTAGCCCCATTAGTTTTCAGATTTTAAGATGTTTGCCCCATTAGTTTGTCGATGTTAAGACCGTTCGCCTCATTTCTCTGTCAATATCTTTCGTGCTATTTAGGTGTCGATTGTTTTCCTGGCGAACGATAGTGAGCCTGTGGTTCTGTAATTTTGAAAGAATCGGCCTTTGGCCGGGACATTTTTCTACCGAAAAATGTACACATTAATCTAGAAGGGGGATCTAATAGATGTTATATGAGTGAAATGGTGTGGGATGAGAGGAGGAGTGACGATTGCCGGATGAACGAGGAACATGGAGGCCACTTGCGAGTGTCAGGCTATAAGGAAGTTGGAGCCGTAAACATCGATACTAAACAGAAATACAAAAATGATATATGTTTCTGATGAATAACACATATGATTGCTTTGGTTGTATGTATTTATATATGTACTAGAACCGGATTTTAGGTGTTAATTCTGCTAAATATCAATGTAAAAAAAACTCCAACTTCCTTATAGCCTGAAACTCGCAAGTGGTCAATTCATTCGTGGCCACCCACGAATTAAACTCGTCTGGCAATAGATAGATAATTAGCCTATCGAATATAAGAGACTTATCTGTGATGTGTTTCCATGTTAGTGATTACGTTGTATATAAGCGATTAACCCCTTCTGTACCGGCGACGTCTTTTAAAGTTTGTTCTAGCCATAATTAGACGATTGTGTGCAACTTGAGAAGGATCTGTGGTAGTAAAACAGGTTAAGGGGAGGTATTTAGTTTGGTCCGTAGACCTCCTTCAAGCTTAAGATTACACCCCCTTGAGCCCCTTTCAAAATAAATTTGTACATTTTTCGGTAGAAAAATGTCCCGGCTGAAAGCCGGTTCCTCTTAAATTACAGGCTCGCTATCGCTCGCCAGGATAAAATCGACACCTAAATGGCACGAAAATTCTTAAAATTGACAGAAATGGATTGAAAGTTCTTAAAATCGTCAAAATAATGGGGCGAACGTCTTAACATTAGGAAAACAATGGGGCTAAACATGAGGGAGAAAGGGGTCCAGAAAAAAATCCCTCAAGTGGAAATCTCCCCTTAAGTGAGATAGTTGGAATTATTATGTTACATGGTTGGAGGTCCTTCACAAACTGAATAAAATCGTTTAATAGTAGCCAGGATATAAAGTTAAACAGACGTCACCGGTACAGTCGCGCTAATAAGTGCATGTCTCGGGCACCAAGTATTGTTTTGATCAATAATTGGTATCAGCCATAATTATCTAAGCTTCATTTCTTCATATTGAGTGAAATAATATACAAACATGTTCCTACACTTACCCACCCTATTCAACATCTGACAGACATAAATACACCACAGAGAAAGTCAAACGTAATGACAGCTGGGACATGACTTATTAGCGCAACCGTACAGAAGGGGTTAAGGGCAGGCTGGCCGTTTGTTTGGTCTATTAATTTATTTATTCATATATTTTTTTAGTTTCCTCCCTAGACCTCCATCAAGCTTAGAAAAACACCCCCTAGACCCCCCCTTCAAAATAAATTTGTACATTTTTCGGTAGAAAAATGTCCCGGCCAAAGGCCGATTCCTCTTAAAATTGCAGGCTCGCTTTCGCTCGCCAGGAAATAATCGACACCTAAATGGCACGAAAGGTCTTAAAATTGACAACAAAATGGGGCGGAAGGTGTTAAAATCGCCAAACTAATGGGCCGAACGTCTTATAATCTCAAAACTAGTGGGGCTAAACATTATGGAGAAGGGGGTCCAGAAAAACGGTCTTCCTCCCATTAAGGAAAGAAACAAGCATGAAATCTTATATGTCAGCGGACCTATAACTTAAGGGGAGATGGGTCGTTTTTCTGGTCCCCCGTCTTCCTCATGTTTAGCCCCATTAGTTTTCAGATTTTATGACGTTCGGCTCATTAGTTTGGCGATTTTAAGACCTTTCGCCCCATTTCTTTGTCAATAGTCAGACTTTTCATGTAATTTAGGTGTCGATTTTTTCCTGGCGAGCGAAAGCGAGCATGTAATTTAAGAGAATCGGCCTCCGGCCGGGACATTTTTCTATCGAAAAATGTACAAACGTATCTTGAAGGAGGGTCTTGAGGTTCTTTTTGTCAAACTTGATGGAGATGTAGGACGGAAACTAAGAAAAAAAAAAAAATATATATATATACCGGTATATATATATATATAATATATATACCGGTATATATATATATATATATATATATATACAGTATATATATATATATATATATATATATATATATATATATATCTATATATATATATATATATATATATATATATATTATATATATATAATATATATATATATATATATATATATATATATATATATATATATATATATATATATATATATATATATATATATATATATATACAGTATATATAAATAAGCAAATAAATACGCCCATCCCCCCCTTAACCTAGAACCATTATCTCAATCATTATCTGTACAGTAATCAGGTTACAAAGTCATTGTCTTGTGACTATGGTGAACATTGATCTGACGAGTAGTGAGTTGTACTGTATATATAAAGGTGTGTCTAAACCCATTGGCTGCGGCCATGTTTGGGCTATTTAGGGCATATTCAGGCACTCCTGAATGATAAATCAAGCATCTGCATTAAATGAAGTGTATTCTGCCGAAAACTAGGCGAGAATAGCTTCAAAATGACACCAGAACGGGCCCCGTACGTGGTCTGGTTCACCCGCAGTGGTGCCAGTGAAACGCAGGAAACCCGCTATTATGTAACACTCGCTCGCTTGGCTACACTGTTGGGAGACACAGAGAGAGACCCGCGCGAGACACAGTCAACCTCAGTGAGCTGCTTGGTGCTCTGAGGGTCGGAGGTGGGCCCCTCCCGCTCCCGCCCACTGACACTCGACTTTTACGTTTTTTACAGGCTTTTAAAGCCTGGAAATTGCTGTAACTTGCCAAAATATTCCAGAACGTCACCCGCAGCCAAAGGGTTAAAGGTGGGGGCGCATGGGTTGAGATAAACATGGAATGATAATCGCCAAGCTGTACATAATTATCTTGCAAAATGCAATGGCACTGCAATGATTATTAAGAATGGTATAAAGGATTTTGTGGAACGTCTATACCGGGCCTGTGACATCACAAGAGTGTAAGTCCACCATCCAGTCTAGGATAAGGACATAGACTACATATAACCTAGACACGAAAGAAGACGCCACAAATCTGTAAATAGTGATCCGCGCATTCGAGAGATGGCAGCAAGATCGCAAAGGACAATGGGAGGGGAGGGTCCCCACAAAGACATTATATTGACTATCCTTGTCCTTGGTCCTCATTAATTCGTAATAATCCCTACCTTGTACTAATAACGCTATTAATAATCAATTGAACATTATCCAGAGACTCTGCAGACATGACATAGTTAAATAGACATAAGTAGAGGCTACAGTAAAGGTGCCAGTCATCGTGTAATTGTCGTCATTATGAGGAGGTACACAAGCAAAACTTCTCCAACACCCGCCATTGTTGATGTGAGATTCGGGAGTTGCCAACGTCAATGGTGGGACAAAATATCCCTAGATGTCATAAGTATAAATGTCCAGTTTTAGTGCTACTTGACAAATTAACATCTACATAACATGTAACATACTAATATATATTCAAAATGACAATTTAATTCTTGTGTTGCTTGAAGGTATACAGCTTGCATCATATATGAGTAGCCTATGTTTTATAGTGTATATGTATACTTAATGTTTTCATCTTGCTTATATATATATCTAATTTATACTAAATAATTTACAAGTGTTTTTACCAACATTAATTAACTACGTTCCCTCTTTAATCTATTGCTCCCTCGTTTTGTGGATATTCCCTTAACTTTGGAAACACTGCAACAAGCCAGCTGGCAGGCGCGCACGGCGCACAGACTATCTATAATAAGGACAAGCCACTGAGGTGCTTTGGTTGTTGTACAGTACAATAGTGCTGCCACCAAATCCCTAGGACACGCGGCAAACTAACCGTGTGACGTCATGCTTTCGCATCTAGGTTATATGTAGTCTATGGATAAGGATACTGGTGTGACGTCACTATGACGTCACAGGCCCGGTATAGACGATCCGCAAAATCCTTTATACCATTGTTAATAATTATTTCAGTGACATTGCATTTTACAAGATAATTATATGCAGGTTGGCGATTATTTTTCCATGTTTACCTCAACCCATGCGCCCCCACCTTTAAGGGGGGTCACCGGCTTTTTTATCTTTCTCTCCTTTTCTCTCTTTCCCTGGCTTGTATCCATTCGGCCCCATTCAGCCTACTGTTTTAAGACGGTTATCCCCATCCAGATGTCAATATTTTCCTGGTGAGTGGTAGCGAGCCAGCATATATATATTTTTTGTTTTGACAGCAAACTAAATTTGTTCATTTTTCAATAGAAAACTGTCTCCCACGAAGCCGGATTTCTCCATACAATGCTGGCTTGCTATCGCTCGCCAGGAAGAAATCGATACCTGGATTGGGATAAACGTCTTAAAACAGTTGGCTGAATGGGGCCAAATGGATACAAGCCATGGAGAGAGAGAATAGGAAAGAAAGATAAAAAGAGCAGGTGACCCCCCTTAATCATCCGTTAAATTGGCTAGTTTTTGTTTACCTCTGTCTTGGAACGTTTATAGGTATATGTATAATGCCGAGTTCAAAACTATGTGTTCACGCATTTGCAGAACTCGATAAACATTATTAGAGGAGTTTTCTACTAAACTGGAGGTAGGCCTACTTAGATCTAGAACATATATGCATGTATATGAGGTTATTTATAAGGTAAGTAATGCTAGAGACAGTAACAAAACTGACAGTAACAAAACTACATGCTCTTCGTAGAGCACGTAGCACCCGCCTTGCAACACAATCCCACCTCTATGTGCAACTCTCCAACCCAAGAGTGAAACGTTATTCTCAATCTTTCTTCTATTCAACAGCTGAGCTCTGGAACTCTCTCCCAGAATCAGTCTTTCCCCCTTCCTATGACTTAAATTGCTTCAAACTCCGTGTGTCTAGGCATTTTGGCTCGAACGTCCCTTGATTTTGGCCCTGTCACTCTTTCAACTCTGGGGGAGGCACTCGCCACAGGCAGTTTTACCTTTTGTCTCCCTCACTCACATAGAAAAAAAAAGCAATGAGAGTGCAATATATAAGATAAAATATAATTCATGAGAGATATAGTATAGGTTTGGTGGGAATTAGGCAAAGTATCTGACTGTGTAGCGAGCACTTTGTGTAGAAGACGTTTAGACCAATTCAACATACGTGTATCTCGGTCGACGCTGGCGGAGTCGTCAACATTACTGAAGGTATAAATATATCCAGCCAAGTGGCAAAGAGGATAGCGAGTGTACTGTATTATCCTCTTACGGTAAATGGGGATCCCGAAACAGGGAGCAACAAATAGTATGATAACTGTTTAGTCAAATAACCCTAAGAATTTCCCAGGGGTGTCTTTACTTACACAGGTAAGTAAAATAAGGGGTCAAAGGTAGGCTTGATCTTGATTCTTGATTTTAGGGCTGTGAGGGCAAGGCCGCAGCGGCCTAGGTCCCAGTAAGGAGGCTCAACCGTCAGGGACTCATGAGGGACAGCAGAAGGGCAACAACACTCCCAGGACACTAGGATGGAAGGGAAGATGAAGTGATGAACGATGGCACCTGGCACGAAGAAGACACATGGTGAAGTGAAGAGGCAAGGACGATGGAACCAACACGAACCCCAGAGGCTGAAGGCATCCCTGGCACCGACGGGGAGGTGTGGCCCACAAAGGAACCCCGAATAAAGCCGAGGATTTTGCCGATACCTGAGCCGACCACCGTGGGTAAGCCACGTGTCACAGATCCAGGGAAGCGCTGGCCCCCACCATCCAGAAAGGAATAAAGATGGCGCAGAGTGAAGCTGGCACAGTCGGATGATCAGAGGATGACGAAGGCAGAGCAGGGCAGCATGAAGGAAGGGGATGAAGCCGGGAGGAGAGGCCGCTGAATCACTGACGCGGCAGACAATGACCGGGACCGACGGAAGTTCCTCCAAATAAAGCAGCAGATTTGCCGGGCACCGGGACAACTTTCCGCGACGGCGGACCACCACCAACTCAAAAGGTAGGCTTCATAGCAACTTCTTTTCCTTCATTCTTCTTCTTCTTCTGGTCACAGGCTGGTGGGTGCAGCTGGTCCTGGTTGCAGGTCGATGCAGCAGAAGGAATGTCCGCAGGCCTTAACTTGCGAGATGTACTTGGCAAGCTGGTGGACTCAAGAGATGAACTCGTCAAGCAAGGTGAAGTGAACTTGTGAGATGTAGGCTACTTGACAAGCTGGTGGACTCGAGAAATGTACTCGTTAAGCCAGGTCGGTGAACTTGCGAGATGTAGCCTACTTAGCAAGCTGGTGAACTCGAGAAATGTACTCGATCCCCTGGACAGGATTTGAATCCGGGTCCCCTCCACACAAGGCAAGTACTCTACCATGAGACCAATAAAGTTAGCTCAATTGGGCTGATGGCACAAGAATATTTCTGCATCTGGTTTACAGTTTAGGCCATTGCCACAATATTTCTGGCCATTACATTGGTTGTGAGTGTTGTCTGTAACCAGTGTAATCAGCTCGATCATGCTAATCAGGTGCTAACATTGACATCGCGAAGGCAACACTGGTCTACTGCACTTTTGATGTCCACCACCATGCAGAGTGGGGTTGGGAGGCCATGAAGAAGAGTGTTAACCCTTAGAGTACCAGAGGGTATTACTATAAATGTAACCTCCAGTACCAAGCATTGTGGCCAAAATGGCTTCAAAGACGAGAGAGCGCAACCTCTCACCCCGAAAGCTGGATGAGTACTGAGCCATCCTGCCCGTGGGACCTTAGATACACTCTGAGAAGTGTTGCCAAGGTCTCAAAGCAGTGTTTACAAGTCATGGTGCCTGGTACCGCTCGGTACAAGAACCGAATACTACTGACGGACATTGTACGGCGCTGGTACTGGCGAGTTACTTTCTTACTGTCGGCCATTGTACGTCGCTGGTACAGAACGGGTTAAACATCTAACCAGCTAGGATCAAACTCGCAGGCTCTCGAATGCGGGTTATGTACACTACCCACCTTCTACAATGGTCACCTTGTTAGTGCTGGTGGTCTATATTTGAGTGCAAAATGTTCTCGTGAAGAGGGAGGAGGGGAAAGTAGACTAGGGGGCTCTAGGTGGGTGATTAAGATATTCTTTGTATGCAATACCTGTAATCATGATATCCAACTTTTATAAGTTTGATGAAAACGTTAAGTAACTGCATAGCTTTGAAATGTTAAGTTGGTTAAATTGATAACATGACAAAGAGGGGATCGATGTAGAGACGGAGAAACGTAGTGGTAGCCAGACAGCCAGCTGGATAATCGAAATTAAAAAGTTTACTTGAGTGAATTAGAACACAGACTTTACCAAACTGAAGATGTGGGAGATGTTATGCCCTATACTGAACCAATTGCAGCTGACGATAATGATGATGATGGTGTTGGTGATACTTGATGTACTCTAAGCCAATTAAGGGAAGTCACCTGCTTTTTTTCTCTTTCTCTCCTTTTCTCTCTTTCTCTGGCTTGTGTTCATTCGGTCCCATTCAGCCAACTGTTTTAACACGTTTATCCCCATCCAGGTGTTAATTTATTCCTGGCGAGCGATAGCGAGCCAGCATTGTATTGAGAAATCCGGCTTCGCCGGAGACATTTTTCTATCGAAATATTTACAAATTTAGCTTGGTGTCAAAACAAAAATATATATATATGCTGGCTCGCTACCACTCGCCAGGAAAATATTGACACCTGGATGGGGTAAACGTCTAAAACAGTAGGCTGAATGGGGCCGAATGGATACAAGCCAAAGAGAGAGAGAGAAAAAGAAAAAAAAAGTAGGTGGGCCCCCTTAGGTAAAGTTTGGTCTTACTTGCGTGTGGTGCGGGGTGTGGTGGTGAGGTAGACTAATGTGTTGGTGGTGTTGGTGGTTCTATCTCCTCCAAGTGGTAGTGGTTATCTTAACACGGTATCACACGAGCGCTTTTTCACTCAACATTTATCCTCACCACTGGTCTGGCAGCTTAGCAGGTCAACGCGTGTATACTATTTGGGTCACCTAAATGCCCCTATCATCAGTCTAGTTTCCGATACCAGTGCAAAATATCCCATCAATGTTACCAGACAAATGTTGATCATCTAAAGTTGAGTATAAAAGCTCTCGTGTGATACCGGCTTTACTTCACGCTGATATCGGTCACCAGATAAGGCAGGTAAGGCTGGTCACACTAACTAAGTATCACCGTACGGCTCTGACGAATCCAGTCACTCGGTGTACTTGTACTTGTCGTGCAACAGCTGCACTTTAAGAGATTTCCACCTGGAGGATTTTATTCTTGACCCCTTTCTCCCTCATGTTTAGCCCCATTGCTTTTGATATTTTAAGACGTTCGCCCCATTAGTTTGGCGATTTTAAGAACCCTCGCCCCATTTCTGGCAATTTTAAGACCATTCGTGCCATTTAGGTGTCGATTTTTCCTGGCGAGCGATAGCGAGCCTGTAATTTAAGGGGAACCGGCCTTCGGCCGGGATATTTTCTACCGAAAAATGTACAAATTTATCTTGAAAGGGGGTCTAGGGGGGAGTAATTTTAAGCTTGATGGAAGTCTAGAGAATCAACTAAAAACCTCCCCTTAACCCCTACAGTACCGGTGATATCCTTAACCCCTACAGTACCGGTGATATCCTTAACCCCTACAGTACCGGTGATATCCTTAACCCCTACAGTACCGGTGATATCCTTAACCCCTACAGTACCGGTGATATCCTTAACCCCTACAGTACCGGTGATATCCTTAACCCCTACAGTACCGGTGATATCCTTAACCCCTACAGTACCGGTGATATCCTTAACCCCTACAGTACCGGTGATATCCTTAACCCCTACAGTACCGGTGATATCCTTAACCCCTACAGTACCGGTGATATCCTTTTCAGTGTATTCCGGCAACTATTAGGCAATTTTATTCAGCTTAGGAAGGGCCTCAGGCAATAATATGGCTTCCAACTATCTCCACCAACCCTTTTAACTACCACAGATCCTTCCTAAGCTGCATACTATCGTCTAAACATAGCTAGAAATTAATATAACACACGTCGCTGGTACTGAAAGGGTTAAGTGGGTCACCAGCTTTGTTTTGTTATCTTTCTCTCCTTTTCTCTCTTTCTCTGGCTTGTATCTATTCGGCCTCATTCAGCCAACTGTTTTAAGACGTTTATCCCCATCCAGGTGTCGATATCTTCCTGGCGAGCGATAGCGAGCCAGCATTGTATGGAGAAATCCGGCTTTGCCGGATAAATTTTTCTGTCGAAAAATGTACAAATTTAGCTTGCTGTCAAAACAAAAATATATATATGCTGGCTCGCTACCGCTCGCCAGGAAAATATTGACACCTGTAAAATACCACAGGAACGAAAAACCTGAGAGCGAAACCTCCAACCCTAACGAGCCACAGGAACGAAAATCCTGAGAGCGAAACTCCCATCCTCAACGAGATCCCAGGCCCCTTTTCCATTCCCGATTTGGTCTCTCTCTCTCTCCCTCTCAATTCATTCCACATATTATACGTCTCTCAATCACAGTCTTCTAATATACAAACCACAATACTTTACTCACTGATATTCTTGATGTACCACCTAAGTATGTATTTAATTATGTAACCACCATACAGGCTATAATACTTTCATTGTGTAGGTTCGAGGCGATCTAAGACACCTTAGCTTCCATTTCACACCAAATCAGATCGTGATTACGTCAGCCCTGTATTTAGTTATAACAATCAGAGTCCCCCCCCCAATTCTAGCAATTCTATGTCTCTAACCTCCCGTTGTTTTATCCACTAACTATAGATTCCCAACCTTTAACCACGACTCTATACACCCGATAACCCTATGCCAGTTATTGTATTGATTTAGGCCTGTTAATTCGGATAAACTCACTATGACCAATCTGCAGACGATTATCAGGAGAGATGCAGGAAAGCTACCTCGTATCTCTCTCTCCATGACGAGTATAGATATATGTACCCCCGTGCTCAGTCGCCCCCCCCCCCCCCCCTTGTCTTGTTCTTCTAGTAACTAAGTGTATATATAATATTAACCGGAGATGCCACCAGTATTGATACGACATAGCGGCACTATCCTTGTGTCGTATTGTGCCACGTGCATACCAACCCGGTTTCATCATCTTATTAGGACGACGGCTATAATGTCATTCATGCATGTATTCAATCCTTAGGTTAATTATCTTTTATCCGCCATCGTGTTCATCTCTTCCATTTACTTTTCCACAATTGTTATACGTCTTCCAATCACCTCCTTCGTATCCACAATCCACACTACTCTATTTTGCTTCGTGACCCTATGCTCAGTGGTACCCTGTTTTGGGTCATCCTGTCCGCTTATCCTTCACGCCCCGCTGCACACACCACCCTACCTGTTCGATCGTAGGGAAATGCCACCCCTATGTCCAGCACTTTAAGGGTCACTATCCTAGGTCACGAGCGGCGCGGCACCTAGCCTCAAACCACCCCCTTTACAATTCACAACCCTCCCCCACCTCGCGTATCCACTACCCCTCGTGTCCTACACCTCTTACCCGCCAGACTCTACCTACATGATGATGAACATGAATACACCTTAATTTAATACACCCATGCCCTGTCCCTAGGTTGAGCCAATGCCAACCAGTTCAGACAGGCATAAATCTATGTATGTTCTTCCATCCGAGAAGTAATAGGTTAACCCCCTAAAAATACCTTGTCTTGCCAGACTAAGTTTCTGAAGACCAACCGCCCCCATAAATCTATGTATGTTCTTCCATCCGAGAAGTAATATGTTAAAACCCCATGTCCTAATTGATAAGAAACTATGATACCCACGGGTACACCAGTGTATATAGAACCATGATTCCTGTAAGACCTAGACAGAAATGACTGAAGATGTTAGCCACCATGCAGTAACTCTAATTCTTACCCCAACCAGAGATTGTATACACAACCCTCTTTTACCATTGTCTCGACGCATTTTCACCACGAAACAATACCGAAGCTACCCCTACGAACTGCTGCTTTCTTTGGTGTATATGTGATAGAAAACGCAGTTCCCAGGAACAACTAGGTCAGCAAGAAATAGTGTCAGATTAACAGTGTCCATAACCATCGTATTGACGAGTAATAATACACCATGTTTTTCTCTACTTTTATCCACAGTCAAGCACACACCTACAGTTAACCTCCTCTTCCCCACAGCCCCACAGTCCACATGATTCTATCCTTTCCAGACTCATATTTTTTTTTTTTTTTTTTTTTTTTCTATATTCCAACTTACTTCCTCTCGGGCATAGGCTGAGAGCCTTAACATTCACCGCTTTACAATGAACAGTGAAGCCCGTGAGGTCTTGTTCCAGTCTAGGGAGTGAGACATGTGAAGCACGTAGAGTACAACGAGCACCTGCCATCTTGCCTTCACATGAGGCACGGTGCTCACTCATGGCCCGAAACGACCCCATCTCTGAAGCCACCTCGTTCCCGTGCTTCACTGTCTCACCACCTACACTCGGACTCTCACACTTACACACACACAACGCCACCTGTTGAGCAGATAACTCACCAGGCATTGCACCCCTATAGCATATTTTGAATATGGGAATATTCATACAGTGCTATTTAATCAGGGAACAATGAGGGTATTTTATTGACGTTTCGGTGGGCTTGTGGTAATGCACTGATACTAGGTACAGCACAAATTCCATCCCAATAATATCTTCCCATTGATACATCGGGATTTGAACCCGGGACCTTTGGATTACCAGGCCAGTGGCAAGACCACTCCACCACACCTCCCCTACCACCCCATATTGCTCATCCCCCGGTAGCGTTTGGCTAACATACCTTCCCTGTCATTAACCCCCAGGGTACGATACCAACTGTAGTCTAATGCCACCCCTACGCCCAGAGACCTTAGGGTCAAACTTCCACGTAGCCCCCCTTAACCCTCTCCCTCTCGTTAACCCCCCACGCTCCTCGACTCCCTTCCGACCTAGCCTCTCCACCATACCCCCTGAATATCTTTAACTTTTCCGTTACTAACATTCTCAAACCTTTTGTATATATACTCCTATCCAGCCTACCTTCCCCCAGTAAGAAGAAACACCATTAGAACTTTACTAACCCTTTGCATGCCATCTATTCCCTCACAACCCAGTCACAACCCTGTACCAAATGATCGTCAGTGCGAGGCTAGCCGCCTCGCCAGTGACTAACTTCTATTGCCATACTTCCAGATAAATGTGGCAGAGTTAGCAACCCAATCTCCACCACATCCAACAAGCCCTGCAATTAACAACCCAACCAATTAAACCAGCTGGTCAAGGCACCTTCGGTTTTGGTATTACGAACACCCACATCTGTCTCATAAACAGAGGGTTATTACAGACACTTGTAATATGGCAAGCCCCCAGCCACAGCCGCCGGACGACCATCACAGAGAGAGGGCGTGCACCTACCCCTTTTCACCCACCCGAGGAGGGAGACCCCTACCCCTGCGGAGAGATACCTGACCCCTGTTTTGACTTCCGGATCATTGCCAGGTAGCACAGGAATTCTTCCTATCGATGAACTAACCATGTATGACTAACACCTTTACTAACCTCTATTAACCCACAATAACCCATTAACCTTTCTTGCATACTCGGATAACCAAATTAGCACCTCAGCTATACCATAGAATGAAGATTGAACAATCTAAGAGAGACGCTCCTATCACAGCTGTCCCAATCCTCCTCGCAAAGTAGATCCAGTCTCTCTCCCCTAAATACTTCCAGTGTAGCCAAAATAGTACCTCTTACTAAGGCTCAGTTATATCACATTATGAAGGCTCCATATATCCATGTGCCACAACAGTAATCACCACCTTACCTAGTTCCCGTATCAATTGAGAGCTCAAATAAGTCCATCAAAACTCGAGATCCCTATGGCCTACAGGGTCCAAAACCGAGCCTATAAACCAAGCTCCAGCCCCCAGTAAAATCAGTTGAAAGCTAGATACCAACCAGGGTTGGTCACCAGAGTTGACCTCGAGCTCTATCATTGTTTGTTGCTGAGAATTGAGTTCCAGAGCCGGCAGACTCCGTGGCAGATTTAGATAAAAGGATCTGTCCACGTACAAGAAATCTACGTGCACCTTATAACCTTCACAAACCAGTGGGTATATAAGAGTGTAGCCAGCAACGATCGCCAAGAGATCCGTCTTGAGAACTTCCTACCTATGGACCACCTGGACGGCCGCGGAACCAGTCGTTAGCCCCCAACATCACGGACGCAAGATAACCAGGACCAGACCAATCAAATACTACCCAAGATTCACTCTATCAGTACTACAGTGTTATAGTGCTATTTAGAGACTCACTTATTAATATTTCTATGAAGTGGCTATATCTTTGCCCCAGTATAATTCATATCTAACCATTCCATTAGAAAGTGCTAAGCATATCAGTGTTTATTAATTAACAGGCGATATTAACTCTCGTAATTACCCATATATCCAGATATTATTACATAGAAGTGAAACCCTAGTGATATCTAATGTTCGCCCACTGATTTGCGTTCTATGTGTTTCTGCTATAAGAATATAAAACTTAGATCAGTACCCCCTGAGGTTACTAGAATTCCCGTGCTCTAAAATACGCATGTCTAATCTAGTCTGTGAACTACTACTTGTGCACCAGAGCTACCAGTAATAAATCTAACAGTGAATTTGAATCTATAAGTAACATTGATGGTCTCCAGTATATAAACTTGAGAATAAAGCCAGTGATCAGAAGATTAATACCTGAACGTTGGAAGTGGGAGACTAGGCTCCATCCAGATCCACTTATGCTAGTGTTGTTCAATTCTATCATTTGTCTTGTACGAGCATTCAGAAGTGTGTATATCAATAAACGTGATCGTGTGTCTTGTTACTGTGTGTTTATTTTGTGTTCTCTATTCCTCATACCTTGTTTTGTGCATGCAGCCTTCTATACCCAGTCAGTTAGAACTCACATTACCCAAGTTAATCCTGTAGAAAAACAGGGCATAACAACCTGGATGGGGATAAACGTCTTAAAACAGTAGGCTGAATGGGGCCGAATGGATACGAGCCAAAGAGAGAGGAAGAGAAAGTGAAAAAGAGCGAGGTGGGCTCCCTTAAACATTATAATAATAATAATAATAATAATAATAAACGGTTTATTAAAGAATGGCAGCCTCATGAGCTGAAAATACACATTTTACAATTTAGTGGATGAACATGAGATGTACAGATATGAGGATGGTAAGCTTAGTTTACAAACAAAATAAATAAATACAATAATGATGCATGTGCAGAATACAAATTATCATAAAATAACCATGAGAGTAAGTGATATACAGTACATTTACACATTTATTAACTTACTCATATACAGAACATACGTATATACACGTACGTGCGCACATACATATACATACATATATAGGAACATAAGAACATGCAGTAAGTGTGCACATGTCCGTATACACAAACGCTCACGTATGCACACAGACATACATACATACAGAAACTGTTTTGGTAAGTGAGGTAAAGAGGGTGCGGGTACTACAATGGGAGGTTAATCCTCGGTAGTGCAGGTGTGTGTGTGTGTGTGTGTGTGTGTGTGTGTGTGTGTGTGTGTGAGACAGAAGGCGAAATATGGAAGAGCTGGGCGTTCTATTGTTAAGGGTGGAAATACATGGATGAAGATACGCGAACACTTAATAATAGATAATGCTTATGCATAGATTTATAATCAGAAGTTGCGCTAGTGAGCAATATGTTCTCGCTCATATGTACGTATATTTACATACATATGTGCATATGACCATATAAATATAAATACACGTACAGTACATATATATATTATATACCTTATATTCTCAACCGGGCTCGAACCATTGACAGCACGTACACACAGACATACATATACATAAATATATGCACATTACATGCATATATGCTCTTCTCTTATCCTACCTGATACTCTCAGCCGGGCTCGAACCACAAACAGTATACACTATACACATATATATATACATAAATAACGCATACATACATACACATATACACACACATACATACACATATACTGCACATACATAGATACATATATACACATATACATAAACAAACTCAAGCAAATACATACATAATTATATTCTAATACACACACGCACACACACTTATGCATATATTATTAAAGGTGGGCGCGTATATATGGTGTGACAGACCGTTATTACACATTATTAATAATATTAACAATGGTTGGGATAGGACTATTTTTATATCTGTCAGTTCTTGCTCTTATTGGTTGGAGTGTGTTGAAATGACGAGCTGCACGTGTAGGTCTAGGGGCGTCTGGTGGAAGTAAGTTTCTGTGTCGTGGGTGAACAAGCAGCTTAGATGCAAACTGTTTGAGTGTGTTGTAGTGGTGGGTTGAAAGTGCAGGTATGCTAAGGGTGGTGAGAGCTTCCTCGTACCCTGGATATGTGCCACCCAGGATGATCCTGCATGCCCTCCTCTGAACTCTCTCCAGTTGACGTTGTTGTGTTAGGGTTAGAGAGGAGGACCAGGCGGGAGAGGCGTAGGTGAGCTTAGGGAGTATAAAGGTGTTATATATACTCTTCAGCTCATTCTCCGGCGCCCCCAGGGATCTCAACCGCCTTAGCATAAATAACTTGTAAGTGGCGGTCCTGACTGTGGTAGTTACATGTTTCTTCCAGTTCAGTTTGTTGTCCACAGTGATTCCGAGGAGTTTGGTGGACTCAACAAGCTGAAGGGGATGAGGACCAATTGTGACAGTGGGTGGAGGAAGGTCGGTAACGGAAGTGTTGATGTGCATGACCACTGTCTTGTCATGATTGATAGTCACATGATTGTCTGTGGTCCAGGCTTGAAGACGGTCGAGGATGTCTTGTAGGGGGTCATAGTTAGGGGAGGTGTTATCGACAGTAATGCCGACTGTCGAGTCGTCCACGTACTTCCAGTGGAATGGGGTGTCCTTTAGGGCATCATTAATCAAGATGAGGAACAATAGAGGCCCCATCTTTGTGCCCTGTGGGACTCCACATGTGATGTCTAGGAAGGTGGAGATGAAGCCTTGGTATCGCACTGCTTGTCGTCTGTCACTAAGGAAGTCGGTCAACCACGCAACCAGGGTAGGATGTAGCCCCAACTTTATGGCTTTGTTGATGATGATGGTGTGGTCAACAAGGTCAAATGCTTTCCTGAAGTCAATAAAGGCAAGGGCGAGGGAAGTCTTTCTCTTCTCAAGATTTGTGTAAATATAATCTAGGAAGCTAATAAGACAGTGAGTGGTGGAGGAGGTTTTTACGTTGCCAAACTGTTGGGGATCTATCAAGTGACGGATTTGTGAGTAAGCCCAGGTGAATACAAAGTCCTCACAGATTAGACTAGGGATGGGCGTAATGGCAATTGGTCTGAGTTCATTAAGAGAATGTGGGGAGGGGGTTTTGGGGATTGGAGTGACGTATGAAGTTTTCCAGTCTGCAGGGCATTTACTTTGCCTTAAGGAGGCATTAATTATCGAGCAAAGGGGGGTGGCAAATTCCACTGAAAATTCTTTGTATATTTTCATTGGTAGGTCTACTGGGGTTGTTGATCTTTTTTATTTGAAACTGGAAAGCTTTTTGGCCACTTCAAATTCTTGAACAGTTACTGGGGGGGAAGGGGATGGGAGGAAGGCAGGGAGGTTGGTGCGGTCTAGTTTGGGGAGGGTTTGGCAGATGGTAGAGAAGTGATTATTTATCAGTTCAGGTGCATCTACACGAGGGACATGGGAAACACAGGGGATCGAAGGAGTCCCACTACTTAAGCCACAAAGATTCTTAATTTTAGAGTACCACTGACTGATATTGGTTTGTTTTAAATGATGAATCTTTGTAGGGTAGTAGGACTTCTTCGCCCAACGGATTTCCCTTATCACAATGTTGCGTAGGTCCTTGTAGCGATTGTTGTCCGTGTAGAAGGCCTTATTCCGATTCTGCATCAGTCTCTTGATCCGAGGAGTAATCCATGGGACGTCAGAGGGGTGCATTTTGGTCCTCTTGGTGGGGAAGAAGTGGTGGTAGGCTTCGGTGGTGGTAGATACAAAGTTGTCCCATTTGGCATTAACATCTTCTTCAGTGAGAACCTCCGTCCACGGGTAATGAACCAACCACTGCCCGAACCCCCGCATTGCAGAGTCTGGCGTTGGTCGGTAGGTCCGGATGACGGGGGTCTGTTGATGGGAGGTGGTATGGGCAGGTGACCAGAACACAGAGAGATGAGTGCTGCGTCCCACAGGAGGTAAAGGTTCAGGTGGGAGGTACTGCTCATCCATGTCTGTCAAAATAAGGTCAAGAGTGTTGTGGTTGTGGGTGGGGAAGTCAACAATTTGTGAAAGATGCAGCTGTTCTTGAATCTCACAGGTGTCTAGTTCATTGAAATCCCCACAAACCACCAACTTGGATGATGGAAATTGGAGTTTGAGATCATCACATGTATCGATGATGTGGTTGATTAGTGCGGGGCCGGTGGGTGAGCGTGGTGGGTGGTAGATCACACAGTAGATAATGGAGGCAGTGTGACGAGGGTGGGAGGGGGGATTAACTCTCACCCAGAGTGCTTCGATTCCCTCCGGGACCTCAATATCCAGGCGAGATGCACACAGCTGTTTCCGGGCGAAAATAGCTACTCCTCCCCCCTCCTCTCTGTCCGAAGTTGGTGAAAGAGGTCATAGTCTTGTATCACGCATATTTCTGGGGTGATTTGCCATGCTTCAGTAACTGCTACAATATCAGCACTAATTTGTTTAACTGTCACAATAAGTTCGTCGAGTTTATTACACAAAGAGGTGACATTGGACAGTAGCAGCGATGGGAGGTTATACCAAATACGGGGAACCTCAAAATGTGCGTATGGTTTCTCTACTGTGACTTTTTTAGGTACTTTTTTGTGTGTTTTTATGATAGGAATTCGCTTGGGGACATTCCTACCTCCTCTCCGGCCACGATTGTGAAAAATTTTCAATTCTTTTAAACGCACTATAGTGTCTGAAGGTGGGTATCCAGCCCCCTTTTTAAGACGAATTAAGGAGGAGGCAGAGTAGCAAGGCATTATATACATTCAATCAAGATTTGAAAAGGTTTAACCTTATTAAAGTCCCTATAATTGTCTACCCTTTAAATATATATTGTTAGTGATATACCTATGTAATATAAAGATAAATATGTATATAAATAATCGAAGGTACATTGATATTAATATATCCAACTTTATTATATTTATCGTGAGTATACCTTTGATTGATTACAGTGGATACGGTCACATGTCTCTTGCAAATGGAGTGAGAGCCATTTTTTTCGAGTTAACTCTAGCAAAACAAATTCTTGTCTCCTATATATTACTTTTACCAATCCAAGAGTAAACCCGCATATCGGCGAATCCGTGTTCGGCACTAGTCTTGGAAAAATTTGCCCCGACTGCAAATTCTGTGCGCATGCAATAGAATAGAACCGCATACATCCGACTGAGAACCGCCAAACATGATGTAATGCCAGACGTTGTGGCAAGTGCCTAAACAAACTGGGTGTAGAAAATCGCTTAAGCTACCAGTCCAAATGGAGTAGGCTACCTCTCTTGGTCTAGTGGCGAGAGTGTTCGCCTCGTAAGTGTGGGGACCCGGGTTCGAGCCTGGGCCGGCCTGGTGGTAGTCTCACAAAAACGTTTCGGGGGGCGATTTCTGCATCTAACGAAGTTTAGGTGCCACCAGTGAAGTAACCTCGAAACGGTACCATACTATTTTTGCCGACTTTACAATTACTTTGCTTAACTATTTACAATTTAACCAACACACCTAAGCCTTACCCACCATGCCCTTCTTGCCTCCAAACAACTCGCACCCGACAACGATGATGAAGGCGTGACTTTGTGACCAAAATCAGAGGAAGGCAGACAGGGTGGGATCGGAGTAGCTGCCAATCTCGGGGTGTACCTAGGACTGTAAGAACACTGGTCAGTGCCGTCTGCTATACATCAAGCCCTATCTAACCTCTTGGTCTTAACCTAACTGTGAGAACACTGGTCAGGCAGGTAGAAAGACGGAGAGCTTCCTGACCTATCTCTTAGCTACGGATAGCAAGGAAGAACTGCAAAGTAACGAAAGTTGCGAGTACACTGGTCAGTGCAACTTAGTTACCTTACAGAATCTGGGACTCTGGGTGTTAACCTACTGCCAGAACACTGGTCCGTGCAGTAACTGCAGTTTGTTAATTCTCAGACCTGAGTGTTGACCTGCTGCCAGTACACTTGTCCACGCAGTTGGTTAGTTTCCAGTCTTGGATAGAGGCTTAATTGTTTCCAGAACACTGGTCCGTGCAACATCTAGACTCTAGCAAGGAAATTGCTAGGTTGCCAGTACACTAGTACACCTAGTACGTTATCTGGCCCTCCTGACCTATTTCTGACTAGCAAGGAATACAGGTAATGTCTAACCTGTGTTTGAGATTACCAACCCTTTCTGTTATACAGGCCTGCCTGCTATAACAAGAAGGTGCACACTGGTTGTGTAAGCCAAGTAGTGGGAACGAGACCCACTAGTTGGATGTAACAATTAGGTGAGCTTGGCTCAACCCGTGGCACTGGTACATGAAGGGCGCGTCAGGGATGCGGGGGCGTAGGGATGTGGCGACCCCACCGCCCGTCACTTTGTGGCGCAGATAGCCCCTGGGGGTTGGGACCGGGAATCCCACCCCCAGAATTGTTAGGAGGAGGCTGTAGGCACCAGACGAACAGGGCGGTACTCCTGGGGAGTGCTAGGTGGTTGATAAGGACAGCTTGAACTCCTGTTTCACCACCTGGCCTCCCTAGCTGATCTTTTCTGTGCCTCATCAATATCGAGGGCAACCCCAGCCTGCCCTCCAAAATACCCTCTCCTCCTATCAATACATTATACTACAAACACCTTACATACTACACTCCCTTTCTTAACTCAAAAAAATTCTAATACACGACCAGCCTCGGAGTCCCCCGGGGTGGGGGGGTGAGACCGGGACCATAAATGCCCCCATCCGACTGAACCCTGGCAACGACTCCCCAAAATGCCCTGGACCAATATATCTTCTACTCTTACTATGAACTTCTGCAACATTCGTGGTTTCTCCTCTAACTTCCACTCTGTAGAACACCACCTCTCCTCTGCCAACCCTGACCTTCTCTTTCTTACCCAAACTCAGGTGTCTGGGACTACTGACAGCAAATCCTTCCTTCTCTGTATCCTCCTACTATCTCTATCCTCAGTTTCAAGCCAAAGGTGGATGTTGCATATATGTGCGCAACAATCTTGCTTTCTCTCGTGTTCCCAACTTAGACTCTTCTGAATTTTCAACTCTCTGGCTAAAGCTTTCTTGTCACTCTCAAACTAAATATTTCTGCGCTGTTTATCTCTCCCCTAATTCTACATTTATGACTATCCAAAATTCTTTGACTATCTAACTTCTAAAGTGGAACACATTCTAACCATCTCTCCCTTCGCAGAAATCTCCATCTTAGGAGATTTCAACGTTCACCACTGCCATTGGCTCTCCTCTCATATACTTCTGACCAACCTGGTGAACAAGCCTACCTCTTTTCTATCATAAATGACCTAGAGCAGTTGGTTCAGCAACCAACCCGTATCCCGGATCGCTTCGGAGATTGGCCCAACATTCTTGACTTGTTTCTAACTTCTAACCCTTCTTCTTATACTGTCAATCTTTTCTCTCCTTTGGGCTCCTCCAACCATAAACTTATCTCTTATCACCTGTCCTATTTCTCCGGTACCGCCAACTGATCCTCCCAACCGGCAGCGTTTGTGGCACTTTGGCACTGCTGACTGGGAGGCTCTTCGGCAGTACTTCTTTGATTTTCCATGGAATTACTTTTGCTTCCGTGGCCGGGGACCCTCGGAGAGTGCTGAACGCATTACTGAGGTAATCCTCTCGGGCATGGAAGCATACATTCCATTTTCTTTCCATATATATATATATATATATATATATATATATATATATATATATATATTGTTACGTATCTTGATCCTCAAGTGGTTAACTTGATGAATCTAGATAGCACAGAGATATATATTAAGGTATCAGTCAGCTGAAGGCAAAACAAACGTAAAATCTAATAAAATAATTTCCTGTTGTTGCTTCCTTTCCTTTTGGATCTTAGGACTTAATATCCTTTATTGACTGATACTCTTTAATTATGAAAAATACTGAAACTAATTAAAGTCATGTAGTATTTATAAAGAATTATTATTTAACCGAAGCTTAGTAGGCTATGGTTATGAACCGAATAAGTTATAGCTAAAGAAGGACTATTAATTTTATAAAAAGTCTTGAAAGATAAATATTAAAGTAAGAATATTTCTGTCTCTTACCCTTTTTGAAATGAATAGATAGTTTTCTTCTATGTCCTTTTATTTATATTTAATGTAATTATTCTTGGTTCTTGTCTTACGTTAATAGTATTATATATTATTATCATCAGGAGTAATATCAAAGTCACATAAAAAGTTAGATATATATTTAATAATTAGTTAAATTTATTTCTTAACCACGTAACATTGAGGTTTGATTATGAGTAAATAAAGTTACAGGATCGTTTCATAGATTCGATTCAGGTCTCACTCAAATAATATGAAAAGCAAAATATAATATTTTGAAGCAAAAGAATTTTCTTCAGCTTAGGAAATCACTAGAAGTAATATTAACACAGCCATGTTAGTCTAAGGCGATATTACTAATACGAGACAATAGCATCACCGTACTAAGCACCATTAAGCAATGTAAGCTTAATTAAAAGAAAATGAAAGAACTCGTAAGTATTAATATAAAACAATAGTATTACTTTCATCATAACCCAATTACTTAAAGAGTTGCTTTAGTCCACAAGTTAGTCAACTAAAATAGTTAAGTACATAATAATAGCGTTAACGTTAATTCCCAATTAAATAGTTAAACACATAATAGTAGTGTTCACGTTAATTCCCAATCAAATAGTTAAACACATAATAGTAGTGTTCACGTTAATTCCCAATCAAATAGTTAAACACATTACACACATTAAACACATCACGTTAATTCCCAATCACATATCTCACTAACCAACATAACGTAAGTGTTTACACCGAACACACTTAACACACATTTATATAATCTGACTGACAGTCACAATCCCATTATAATACTTCACCCCGTCTTCCTCCAGCTGCAAGTTCACCTTCCCCAACTCCAAATGAGACTGATTTCAATGCCCACAACTCGGGTCTTATATACCAAACAATGATGGTGTAGGAACGAATCAGGAGGAGAGTGATGGTGCGCGCTCCAATCATAGCTCCTCGAATCACATAACAGGTGTGTCGTCCACTCACAGCTCCTGGCGTCGATCATACGTCATAGCATCGGTCATCGAGGTATGGGGCGAGCTGGTATGGGGCGAGATGGTTTGCCCACTCGCTAGTCTGCTTCACCACTTGGGTAGTTTGGCTCCTTGAACTCTAATTCTAACTCTTAAATTAACATACAGGGCTCCGTATGTCAGACCTCCCCCCTAGAAAAGAGTTTAAGGAGTATAGTACATAATATTAAACATAATACATAAATAGATTCACCACCAGATTGGCAACAGCAAGATTATAAATGAGGATATAAGAAGGATATCACCCAAAGTAGGCAACGTCTCCAGGTACCACATCAGAACATAGCCGGAACGTAGCTGGAGCGTTATTCGAACTGCAAGGCATCTCACAGCTGAAGGCTTAAAAGCGCACTACAAAAGCATGATATTTACCTCGCTACAAGGGAGAGCTAATTGCCAAAATCCTCTCATTAAATTATACTTACTGCTGCATGAGGCCAAACTGGTAAATGCAATCTTTGATCCGTGGCAGTGGGTAGGTATCGTTCTTTGTGACAGCATTGACTTGCCTATAGTCCCTACAAAACCCATGGCTCCCGTCTGGCTTCGGCACAAGTATGACCGGACTACTCCACTGGCTGAAGGCCCTTGTGATCAGCTGGTTTGAAAAAATTAAGTCAAGCTCGACCTGCAGTATACTCCTGCGTTGTGGCGAGACACGGTAGGGGGATAGTTTAATGGGGGTTGCATCCCCTACGTCGATGTCGTGCACGGCCAAAGAAGTGAGCCCTGGAGTATCACGGAACACATTGGGAGACTGAGATAAAACAGAGATTAGTTGGTTCGCTTGATCAGAGGGAAGATGACATAGTTTAGATGGTAATTCCCTCAAAGCCACTGAATTATACTGAAAGTTGGATAGGCTACATGACAAGTCAAAGTCTGCATGGATACCTTCAGGCTCTGGAACAGTCTGTTGCGGGTCAGTAAGAGAACTGAAGACTTTGTCCGCACCAGGCTGCTCACAGGTCCTGACATTCACTGCCACAGTGGGAGAATCTGGAAGAGAGGAATCAGGGGACCTATGGTAGGGCTTCAACATATTTATATGGAATACTTGCGTGGGCTTTCTCCTGTCTGGGGTAGTTACTAGATAATCGGTAATGCTCACCCTCCGAATTATCATATATGGGCCCCTGAACTTGGCAGATAAAGGTTGGCCAAAAACTAGCTCATTAGGGGAAAAATCCAGGGATTCAGTTGGAACCTCACGAGTAGCAAATAAAAGAAAAGGTACCCCCTTATCCCACTCAACTCCGGTCTCTGTACAATACTTACGTAACATTCCCTTTAATGTCTGATGATATCGTTCGAGAACCCCTTGACTCTCTGGGTGGTAGGTGCTAGACTTTACATGCTCGATACCCAACTCCTTCAGGGACTGCTGGAAAATGTTAGAGGTAAAATTAGTTCCTTGATCACTTTGCACCTCATGGGGGAAACCCATTCTGGTGAACAATTTGAGCAGTTCCTTGATAACAGTTGGAGCAGAGGTAGTCCTTAAGGGTATAGCCTCTGGGTAGCGAGTTGCCATGTCCATGATAGTTAATAAATAAATGTTACCTTGGGAAGTCTTAGGCAATGGGCCTACAATGTCCACTACCACCCGAGTAAAAGGATTCTCGAAAACGGGCAAGGGCACCAGAGGATGTACAGGCACCTTCTGATTGGGTTTTCCTGTCATCTGGCAAGTGTGACACACTCTACAACACTCCACTACATCTGCACGCATTCCTGGCCAGTAAAAGTGGGATCTGATTCTGTCTAGAGTTTTTCTCACACCTAGGTGTCCTGCCAATGGTATACTATGTGCCATTTCCATGATATCTTACGACAAGGTTTGGGGACTACTACTTGATGGACGTCCCAAGCCCCGTCATCGATTGGTCTGTGTGGCGGTCTCCATCTTCGCCACAATACTCCTCCTTTGAGGTAGAAACATTCACCACCCTCCTTCTCGCATTCCTCTTCACTCACGGACCTGGCAGCTAACTCCTTGCATTCACTATATCTCTGTAGCTCTACCAGGCCACTAGGACAATTTGGAGGAGTTTCATGGTCATCGTTAGGGTCAAGATGAGCCATAAAGGTGTCAGATAAATCCACCTCAGTCACATCATCAGGCACAGTTGGAGCATCATTCACACTCTCATCATCCCTTTCATCAACTCTTACATTCGGTACATTTCTGTCTGAGGGAACTGCTACTCGAGACATTGAAAGTTTGTCAGCACACACAGGGAAAACAGTTGGCATCTCCTTGTCGAGCTCACCGGTTAGTGGCTCGTTAACAGGGGAAAGTGACAAAATGGGGTCTGGTCGGACCTTCTCACCTGCTACATCATTCCCCAAAAGGAGTGTTACCCCAGGCACAGGGATATCTTGGGACCTACACAAAGCTATGGTGGCCTCACCCTGTAGTAACTCACATTCAATTTCGCCTTTTACCAAGTATGCATAAAACTGGCCTCCAGCACCTCTCATTACAACTGGTTCGCCAGGTGGGCACTCAGTGTAAGGATTCACCATGAGGGTGCTAGTAGAACCTGTGTCTCTCAGAATTTTTACCTCATGCATGCAACCATTTAATCTCACGTTGCCAGATGAAATAAAGGGACGGTAACTGTCCTGCACTGATGGTGAAATTATTATTGGTTTAACCCTTGTGGGTTGCACCACACATGCTACTACACCCCTGTCTAGATGATTTACGTTAGCTGCTAGGTACTCCTTCTGTCGAGAGTCCTGCATTAAAGGAACTTTTGGTGCTAGGTACTCCTGTCGGGAGTCTTGCATTAAAGGAACATATGGAGTTTGAGATACGGCGGCAACTGTCTGCCCCGATCTCTCGGTTCTCTCCTTGGCCCAGCACTGATAAGCTAGGTGGCCTCTCTTGCCACAAAAAGTACATACTTTAGGGGATACGGGAAAGTTCCCTCTTTGAGCATTACTATTAGTTTGGGGCCCACCTCTGTTACCATTGCCCTGAGTCGCATTTTTAGTTGGGGAAACATTTCTATTTTGGCTAGCTGGGGAAGACGTTATAGGCTTGTGACTGGGTCGGTCAGATTTGTGATTTGGATACTTAAAATTAGAGCTAGAATTATCGTAGGGCTTCTTTCCACGAAATTTGTTGTTGAGCACGTATGTGTCAGCCATGTCAGCGGCGTCAGCAAGACAATCTACCTTTTTCCCCTTTAAATGATAGGATACAGAAGAATCAATTTTCCATAGGAAATTTTCTAACAGGACCAACTCCTTCAGATCGTTGTAGCTTGTGACTTTCTTACTCTTGACCCAATGATTGAAAGTTTTAGTCATGGTCCTGGCAAATACCTTATGGGTTTCTTCTACTTTCTTCTGGTTTTTACGGAAAGATTGCCTGTAAGCCTCAGGCTGCAATTGATAGGTTTTTAAGATAGCTTCTTTGAGATTGTCATAATCCTGCCTAACTTCTGCTACTTCTGACAAATACGTGGCTCGAGCCTGCCCTGTCAAAACAGTTTGTAACATAAAAGGCCATTGATCTCTTGTCCACTTCATACCTCCAGCAACTTCCTCAAACAAAACAAAGAAATCCTGCACATTATCCTCAGTGAAAGGTGGAATGACACTAGTCATAGTCAATCCCAGAGGGGGAGCAATTACGGGAGCATTTGTATTGACATTTAGTTGAGCCGTACGATATTGATATTCACATTGTTCGGTCGTTGCACTGGCATTTATTCTGGCTAGTTCTATATTTAGTTTGGCTTGTTCGGCATTTGCTTCGGCATTTATTCTGGTTTGTTCGGTCTTTATTCTGGCTAGTTCCAGTACTTGATCACCGGTCAAACCAGGTGGCAATGGTTCATCAAGTTGGCTAGGTTTACTCGGGATCCCACCAACTGCTCCGTCACCCTCCCCGCCTTCTACAGGGAACAGGTGGGTTTTTATGGTCTGAGCCAATTCTACTTTAGACATGTTTGAGACAGTTAATTGGAGATATGAGGCAAGCACTTTCAGTTCAGCCTTTGACAGACAGTCAATATCAGGGGCTGTGGGTTCTGATTCTATGAAAACTCGAGCATCTTCTTCATTAATTAGTTGAGGCATGATTAATATTTGATTGTTAAGTAGTGAAACGGTAATGAAACTGAGTGAAACTGTATGAAACGAATCCTGGCAAGGTCGCCACTCTTCTGTTATGTATCTTGATCCTCAAGTGGTTAACTTGATGAATCTAGATAGCACAGAGATATATATTAAGGTATCAGTCAGCTGAAGGCAAAACAAACGTAAAATCTAATAAAATAATTTCCTGTTGTTGCTTCCTTTCCTTTTGGATCTTAGGACTTAATATCCTTTATTGACTGATACTCTTTAATTATGAAAAATACTGAAACTAATTAAAGTCATGTAGTATTTATAAAGAATTATTATTTAACCGAAGCTTAGTAGGCTATGGTTATGAACCGAATAAGTTATAGCTAAAGAAGGACTATTAATTTTATAAAAAGTCTTGAAAGATAAATATTAAAGTAAGAATATTTCTGTCTCTTACCCTTTTTGAAATGAATAGATAGTTTTCTTCTATGTCCTTTTATTTATATTTAATGTAATTATTCTTGGTTCTTGTCTTACGTTAATAGTATTATATTATTATTATCATCAGGAGTAATATCAAAGTCACATAAAAAGTTAGATATATTTAATAATTAGTTAAATTTATTTCTTAACCACGTAACATTGAGGTTTGATTATGAGTAAATAAAGTTACAGGATCGTTTCATAGATTCGATTCAGGTCTCACTCAAATAATATGAAAAGCAAAATATAATATTTTGAAGCAAAAGAATTTTCTTCAGCTTAGGAAATCACTAGAAGTAATATTAACACAGCCATGTTAGTCTAAGGCGATATTACTAATACGAGACAATAGCATCACCGTACTAAGCACCATTAAGCAATGTAAGCTTAATTAAAAGAAAATGAAAGAACTCGTAAGTATTAATATAAAACAATAGTATTACTTTCATCATAACCCAATTACTTAAAGAGTTGCTTTAGTCCACAAGTTAGTCAACTAAAATAGTTAAGTACATAATAATAGCGTTAACGTTAATTCCCAATTAAATAGTTAAACACATAATAGTAGTGTTCACGTTAATTCCCAATCAAATAGTTAAACACATAATAGTAGTGTTCACGTTAATTCCCAATCAAATAGTTAAACACATTACACACATTAAACACATCACGTTAATTCCCAATCACATATCTCACTAACCAACATAACGTAAGTGTTTACACCGAACACACTTAACACACATTTATATAATCTGACTGACAGTCACAATCCCATTATAATACTTCACCCCGTCTTCCTCCAGCTGCAAGTTCACCTTCCCCAACTCCAAATGAGACTGATTTCAATGCCCACAACTCGGGTCTTATATACCAAACAATGATGGTGTAGGAACGAATCAGGAGGAGAGTGATGGTGCGCGCTCCAATCATAGCTCCTCGAATCACATAACAGGTGTGTCGTCCACTCACAGCTCCTGGCGTCGATCATACGTCATAGCATCGGTCATCGAGGTATGGGGCGAGATGGTTTGCCCACTCGCTAGTCTGCTTCACCACTTGGGTAGTTTGGCTCCTTGAACTCTAATTCTAACTCTTAAATTAACATACAGGGCTCCGTATGTCAGAATATATATATATATATATATATATATATATATATATATATATATAGGGGCCTCGCTTTTCTGAAGAAAGCACCGAGTTAAGACCAAGATAGCCGGTACTATGACAATTGCGTATCGAGATCCCCAGCTGGTCACTAAGTTCACGTCTAACACCGCATCCTCTTGGTAAGTACTGGAACTTACGCAGTCTGGACCTGGGTTATAACTAGAGCCACACTTACTGGAACTTGCTGGACCTAGTCTCCAGTTGGTATTATGACTAACCTTCGTCACTTTAGGCTTTTTGTCCTCTCTATCACAAGGATGTCTATAGGATCTGTCGTGAAGCAACCCAAAAAGGTTTTATTTAAGCCAGCAGGCTGAATGCTTGGTGATGGTTGATTCAGCTGGAGTAGTGTCTCTTCTTCATTATATGTCACAGTTGGGGCATCTCTGGGTAAGATGGGCACATCTGTGGCTGGGGTAGACCCTCCTCTGGCTGGGATGTCACAGTTGAAGTGTCTCAGGGCAACAAGGGCACACCTGGAGTTGATGAATCTGGTCCGGGTAGCCCGCTACCTGGACGGTGAAGTGATGTAAAGTCAGTAAAAATAGGTTAACCTAAACTGAACAAGATGCGGAAATATACTTGAGCCGACCAGGCCAAGTGAGATATCTCTATTGGTCTAACTGGTAAGGTGTCTGCTTCGTACCCAAAGGTCCCGGGTTCGATTCCCGCCCTAGGCTATTTTCGCATCAAACAAAGTTTGGGTGTGTTGGTAAAATTTTCAAGATGGTTGAAAATAAGATCAGAGTTCCAGAACCTCCCTTTCGGGCATGGTGTAAAAACCTAATCCTACACCGAGACGTCAACTTGGTCAGTTTTGTGGTTGCAGGATTTTTGCGGGTACAAGGTATTACACATTCTTCCTTACCAAGGCTGTAGTCCCTATAGCCTATTGTAAGGTCGTAAGGTATCGTAGCCACAACACCTCAGCAATCTCAGGATTTTAGGGTCCGCGTGATGGGTGCTCTATCTAGCTACCAGATCACGTTCCATGACTGCCACCAATGCAATGCTGGGTGAGAAGGGAATTTAACCATCCCGAAAATCTCTGAGCCTGGCACGGTTTTGAACCCTGGTCAGTAGGCTTACTAAACTTACGTGCTAACCTGTGTACTACCTCAGACTTACAATAGAATAGCAACCTTAATTAGTTCTCCTTGAAAGAACCAGGTGATAGTCTCGTGGTAGCTGATTCACCGTTCAGGTGGTGGGTTTATTAGACTTCTCCACCAACGACTATTTTACGCTATCCCAGACGTCAACTCGGGTAGTTTTGTGGTTGCAGGAATTTTGTGGGTATAGGGTAGGCCTATTACAAGATATATCTGGAGAAGGAACAAAAGTTGTATGCTGCTTTTATTGACTTGGAGAAGGCCAACAACAGAGTTGATAAGAGAAGGCCTGTGGAAAGTATTGAGAAAACACGAAGTAGCTGGCAAGTTGTTGAAAACGGTAAAGAGCATGTATGAGGGTGCAAAGGCGGCAGTAGGCTGCATGTGGAGAATGAACAGAGCGAGTTCTTTGATCTGAATGTTGGGTTAAAGCATACAAGGGTGTGTGATATAATAGTCCCCATGGTTGTTCAATATATATATATATATATATATTGTTATGCCAGGTCTTTACTGGGGTTTGATTGGTTTGATTAGGTGGGTTCTTCCTAACTGGAGAAGTTAATATTGTTTTATCACAGACACAGAAAGTAAATAGAGGATAATTATCACAAGACGTGCATTCATATTCTATTTATTGGCACAAGAATATCGCATACGTAAGGCTAGAACAAAATGGTCAAGAACAACAATAACAGATGCACGAACGAGGCTCCACTTATGTCTGACTCGTAAGACGATTATTTTATGCAATATCTAAGTGAGTATGGTGGACCGCTTTCTAATTGAAAGATTACACTTGACTTGTATTTATTTCAGAGATAAGAATAGCACTTTTCAATCGAGGATTTACACTTGTGCTTAGACAGGCTACGTAGTAATTATATATGTGAACTTTTGTTTTTTACCTGCGTCGAGTTGTTCTGGATTGGAAGCTGAACGTAATTATTTTCTCTGTGTTAATTCACTTTTGGTGCTTACGCATAAATTAACTTGAATTTATTTGTTATTCTCTTTACCAAAATTATTATCAGTACTTCCCTGATTTATCTAGGTTTCACTAGTACTTCCTTTCTCTCGCTTTTTACATTCACTTATAGTATCCGATGTTTCTAGAATACTTCTGTTGATATACCCGGTAGATATATTTTTACTACTTTCCACTGTTGATCTTATTATACTCTTTCTCTGATAATACACTAAGTATAGATCCTTTTCACAGTTAGATCTTCTGTATCTTCTAACGGTATATATAATAACTTCACTTTTAGATGTGTAGAATATGTAATCCAATCTTCAGTAGATGCATTGGCCGTGGGGGTTGTCCTGTCGTTACTGGGTTAGCACAGTTTTACTCGAGCTCTTGGATTGGGACCTTGAATACTATTTACCTAGCCATTGCAAAGGTAAAATAGAATCGAGTTAACGCAGGAGCGAACTCACTGGTCTTTAAAATAACTTTGATGCAGAACTTTCAGAGTCTTGGGCAATGAATATAGTGTACAAGTATACCATCGTATATGTCCACATTATCGAGCTAACGTAAGATAGTTGTTTTTAGGCAACTTCTCTTAACTGCTCTGATTTTCATTAGAGTCTTTCAGAACTGAGGTTTGATGAGTTTATTGTTTTATTTTGGTCTATCCCGGATAAAGTTCTATCCCAGTTGGTAGGTACTTTATCCACAATAGCGCCGGGTGAGGTGGGGAAGGATATTAGTTAGCTTCTATTGAAGTCTAATAACCAGCTGTTGTTACCTACTAAAAACAATTTACACAGGGTAACTGCAGTATTGGAATTATTTTTACGTCCATCGATAGCAAGAACCATTCTTCATACTGAGCCCTCAATCTAGTATACTGCCTTCCGTCTATTGATCACAAGAACAGCTTACCAATTGGGCAATTGAGTACCGATCTAAGAATTTCCTGCTGAGGTCACCTCTTTTCTCAGCGTCTTGGCGGTGGTGTAGCTGCGCAGCAGAAAGGCGCCTGGGGTGGGCTGTAGAGTGGCGTGGGGATGTACGGTGTTTATGGTGCCATATTCTTGGTGTTGCCTGTCTTTCCCACTTCTCTCCTTTCTCGGTGCTTTGGAATTGTCCCTGTTCATGACTATGTCCTGTCCTGGTGTTGGAGGACAGCCCATCTTGACGGTAATGGTTCGAGCACATTTAGCTGGGTTGGGGGTTGTGTCCTTGTTGAGTTGAGGGTTGGTGGGAGAATTCCGTCTTTTTTTCCGTTCATTTTTCTTGTTTCCCTGGACTTCGGGAATCGGGATTGTTGATGGTGATGAATAAGTCCCCTCCTGGTGTTAGAGGACGTGTCATATTGATGGTGGCAACTCGTGTTCTGGGTTTGTGGGATATATCATTGTGGGTTGTGTCCTTGTTGAGTTAATTGAGGGTTGGTGGGAGAATTCCGTCTTTTTCGTTCATTGCTCTTGTTTCCCTGGACTTCGGGATTGTTGATAGTGATGAATAAGTCCCCTCCTGGTGTTAGGGGACATGTCATCCCGATGGTAGTATCTTGGGCGCCTTTTGTTGGGCTAGGAGTTGTTACCTTGTGGCCTTGAGGTTTGGTGGTCATAGGAGCAAAATTGCTTGGTGGTGGTGCTTGCTGTTCCATTATTTCATATATATATATATATGAATGGAGTTATGAAAGAAATACAAGGAAGAGCATTGGATGTTGGTGTACCGCTGATAAGGGAAGGAAATAAGTGAAATTGCCTGTACTGCTGTTTGCTGACGATACAGTGCTAATGAGTGAACTAGAGTGGGAGTTGCATGGTCTGGTAAATATGTTTGAAACAGTGTGTGAAAAACTGAATCTGAAGGTAATGCGGGGAAGAGTATAAGGTTGTATACATGGTCTTTGAAAGGGGTGCAGTCACAGAGTATGAGGTGAGTTTGAATGGTCATGGTTATTATAATAAAGATGAATGGAGATATAACACCAGTACTCTTCAATCCTTTATTGGCTAGGGTTGAGTACAGGAGCGCCGAGACGCTAGTTGGTTATGTGAGAGTCTGGTGTGAACTCAAGGACTTGCTGCCTCCACAGGCCTGGGTGCCAGAGGCGCCCGCAAGTCTAAAGTGTCTGTGGTGCCATATGGTGTTGGACAATAGTGGTGTATACATTATTATTATATCTCCCCCCCCCTATTGGCGTCCGACGAGGCGATGGTGGAGTCGGGCGGTGTAGGTTGAGTGGAGGGCGGTAGACGAAGCTGTCGTAGGAAGCGGCGGTTGCGGAGTGTGGCTCGCCCCGACCCATCCACCCGGATGGTATACTGGCGGTGTGGATGCACCTCCACTACAGTGCCAGTCTTGTTCCACCGTGTCGGGTTGTTGCCCCCCTGGTTCTGGACGGAGACCCGGTCACCGACGTGGAGTGGTGATAAAGGCCGGGCTGAAGCATTATAGTATGTGGCTAGGGCAGCGTTACGGTGAAAAAGGGCTGCCTCACGAGCTTCGGCCGAGAGAAGCCAGTGGGGGTGGAGGTGGAGAAGTGCAGGATTGCAGGGGACGTGGTCCCGTAGGGTCCTGCCGAAGAGAAGTTGAGCTGGTGACTTGTCAATGGTCGAGAGGGGTGTGTTCCTGTATTGGAGGAGGGCGCGGGCTGCGGCGTTGTTGTCTAGAGAGCCAGTGGGGGATGTACAGTCCGCGATGATGCGGCGGGCTGCTTTAACAGCCAGCTCGGCGCGGCCATTAGACTGAGGGTAGAACGCAGAGCTGACCCGCTGTGACACACCCCAATGTGCCAGGAATTCTTGGAAGTCCCCGGCTGTAAACTGGGGCCCACCATCGCTCGCCAGTACCCGGGGTGCTCCGTAGTGGGTGAAGAGGGTACGGCACGCCGAGATGAGGTGGTGAGCATCACATTTACCTGGTGGCAGGTAGAAGATGTGGACATTGCTGGAGAAGCGATCGACGTAGACCAGGTAGTGTTTGCCCTGGTGCTGAAAAAAAATTGGCGGCTACCTGGTCGTATGGCCATTGGGGTGGGTCAGATGACATGAGTGGCTCTTTCGGCTGGGACGGGGCGTGGGCGCGGCAGTAGTGGCAGGTATCCAGGCAGTTGCGTAGGGCCTTGTCAATACCTGGCCAGTAAACACTCGCACGTGCACGGGCCTTCATGCCAGTCATACCCTGATGAGCTGAGTGAAGGGCCTCGAGAACTCTGGACCGAAGATGATGGGGGATGACTGGTCGTTGATCCATGAGGGCTACCCCGTCGACGGAAGTGAGGCGGTCTCTAACACCCCAGAACTGTCGTAGTTGTGGGGCGGTCGCCTCTCTGGAGTCCGGGAAGCCCTCGGGGATGGTCTGAAGAAGGGAGGTATACTCGCTGTCTTGTTGGCCGGCAGATTTAAGGTCAGACCATGATACAACTGGGTCAGGTATGGCGGCGAGCATGGTGAGGGAGGCCAAGGCAACTGAGTGGATATCGAGCTCGCTGGCGGCCGCACTATGCACATCATGGGCGTCCGCGGAGGGCCTGGTCGGGTAGCGGGAGACAGCGTCAGGGCCGCGGTGCCATTTGCCAGGCGTATGTTGAATGGTGAACTGGTATCGTAGGGTACGTTCCTTAATCTTGAACAGGCGAGGGTTTGGTATGTTGTCCAGGGACCGGTCGTTAAGGATGTGCAGTAGAGGTCTGTGGTCCACGACGACGACGAGGTCAGGGCAGCCCAGGACAAACATTCTGCATCTGTCAAGGGCGTCAGCCACTGCTAAAGCCTCGCCTTCGACGGGTGCGTAGTGGGACTCCGCAGGTGTGGTAAAACGGGAGCCGGCGAAGACAAGTTTCCAACCGACCTTGCAACAGGTGGGGGCAGATGCGGTGGGGCAGGAACAATGTTGTTGGAGTAGGAGGAAGCCAAGGCCGGTTTTGCTCCAGTCTGTGGCGAGGCACGTGGGTCTGCCGATCTCGAAGGAGCAGACCCCTTCCTCAACCAGGCGTGTGTGATGTGGTCCTTAGATGTGGCAAAGGTACAGTCGAGTGCCTCATCCCAGTGGAAGGGGGTTTTGGACTGCACAAGTTCCCGGAAGGGCGCCATTTCCGGTTTGATGCTGAAGGCCCAGGCGACCTGTTCAACGAGACCAAACCACGACCGGGCTCCTGTGATGTCTGTGGGCGTGGGAAAGTCACGGATGGCCTTAATCATGGACGTGCATGGCTTAATTCCAGTGTCTGTGATGGTGAGTCCGGCGAAGTCAACTGAAGGGGCGGCGAAGGTAAACTTGTCAGGGTTGAAAGTGACACCGTTGGTTGCACAGAGGGCCAGGTAATCAAAAGTGTGCCAAAATGCCTCCTCGACTGAAGAGTCCCACAAAAGGGAGTCGTCGACACACTTCACCTTACGAGGGACAGCCTGTATGATTGCGTCGAAGCGTCGGGTATAGGCGTCGCCAGCTGCCAAGTAACCTTGAGGGGCCCTGATATACCTGTAACGGCCAAATTCCGTGATAAAAGTCGTAGCCTCCCTGCTGGATTCGTCGAGTAAAACAGCATGGTATCCATTCCAGGCGTCTAGGACCGTCTTACGAGTGCCTGCAGGGATGGATTGGGCCAAGTTGAATGGGCTCGGGGTGTGATGTGTCTCCCGAAGGCAGGCGTGGTTGAGTGCCTGCAGGTCAACTGTACGGCGGGGTTGTCCAGTTTTCTTGGCGACCACCACCATCCTAGAACACCAGGTAGTAGGGGTACCGATGGGGACAGGCTCAATAATGCCCAGTGCGACGTCCCTGTCGAGATCTGCTTTGACCTGGGCCTTCCAATGATGTGGTATAGGGGCAGGGGTGTGCACGGCACGTGGAGATGCGCCAGGCTTGATGTGGATGTGCATGGGAGGGCCAGACATCGTGGGGAGTGGGCCGCTGGTGGTGTTAAATGCAGAAGATGCAAACTGTGACAAGAACCAGTCACGAAGGTCAGACAGGTGCAGGTCGTTAGGTGGGAAGGGGAGGGAAGTGGGCCGGTGTGGTGGAGGGGTCCTGGTCAAGGTGGGTGGTTGTTGGGCTGTGTGGGCGGCCATGCAGGGGGTAGGTGTGGGGAAGTCGGGAGGGATGATATGTAGTGCCCTACAAGCTGACATGCTAATAAATAACGGTGACTGTGCCTGAATAATAAAAATATCATCATCAGTACTGTAGGGGGTGCCGGCAACGTCGGTGGCGGTAATGGTAGTCGGCATATAACCCAGGACCTGGAGAGTGTGACCCCCCACGGCCGTGATCCGTTGGTGAGTAGGCTGTAGGTGGTGGCGTTGGAGGCCCAGTGCCCGTAGTAATTGCAAACCAGCCACAGATACTTGGGCGCCCGTGTCAGGGTGGGCCGTGACGCTGGTGGGGTGAGAGTGGGGCGACATGGCAGTAGAAATGGTAATGGGCAAGGAGGGGAGCCGTGCGGGTGGTGGTTTGTTAACAGCCTGTTTGAGAGTACCAATGATAACAGCCGCGGATGAAGGTGAGGGCGTGGAGTGACAAACTGTGGAGTAATGGTTGAGTTTGTTGCACGACGGGCAGGTCTTGCCCCAAGCAGGGCATTTGGATGGGCGTTCGGCTCGAGAGTGTGTGGATAGGCCGCACCCACTGCACTGGAAAGAGGTGGATTTACAAACCTTGGCAAAGTGGTTAGGTTTATTACACGCCGTGCAGGTCTTGCCCCATGCAGGACACTTCGAAGATCGTTGGGCTTGTGAATGTGAAGATAGGCCACACCCGGAGCAACGTGTGGGAGATGAAGTGGGGCCGACGTGGGGAGGTGGTGGGGCGGGCGACGGGGGCTGAGTGGGTTGGGCGGGGGGCTGGATAGGGGCGGGGCGTGGGTAAGTACTCTTGAGACGCTGGTATGGTGATTTCACAGCATGTACCCCCGGTTGCATTGCCGTCTGATCGAGTGCCGCAGATTCGAACCCCACACAGTAGTTGATAACATCTTGTAAGGTAGGTAGGGTGCGGTCTTTAGTTAAAACATCTTGCTGAAGGGACGAATCACTAATCCCGATAGTCACTTGGTCCCGTATGTGTTCGTCAGAGACATCAGTGTGGCAACAGGGGCAGGTAAAGCCACAGTCCAAAGTGGCCTCCGTAATACGTGTGACGTAGTCCCGGATCTGTTCAGTAGGTTGTTGGAGAAGAGACCGGAAGTGGTGGCGAGCGGCTGCGCGGTTCCGTTGTCGGTGGACGAGTTGTGTGATGAGAGTTGCTAGGTCGATTTCTGGCAATGAGGAGAACGCCTGATTGTGAGCAAATATGGCGCTCTGAAGGGCAGGGTCGCACGTCTGGTAGAGCTCGATGGTAGCCTCGTGAGGTGGTAGAAGGACGAGCCGCTTGTAGACCTCCCAATCAGCCCAGAATTTGCGTAGGGCGTGTCCCGGCATATGTAAAGCGGCCTGGGGCCGCGTAGGGGCAGCCCGGCGGGGCGGGGCGGGGCGTGGCTGGGCTGGGTAGGAAGGGACTTGAGGCGGTGGTGGTATGATGACGTCATGCGCAGAAGGGGCTGCGCCGTGAGGGTTGGTGCCAGCCGTACGATAGCCAGGGGGGGCATAATGGTCGCCGTAATACCGACCGTCGCTACCGACACCAGTGTGGGCCTGGCCGTCAGTTGGGGAGGGTGTGGGATATTCGCTCTTGAGAGGGTGGGTAAGGGGATTAGTCATGTTCATATGTAATAAAGACATGTGGGGAATAACTGGCATATGGTGGGGCACTGAGACATGGGTAGCTGGCATATGGTGGGGCACTGAGACATGGGTAGCTGGCATATGGTGGGGCACTGAGACATGGGGAGCTGGCATATGGTGGGGCACTGAGACATGGGTAGCTGGCATATGGTGGGGCACTGAGACATGGGTAACTGGCATATGGTGGGGCACTGAGACATGGGGAGATGTATGAGGTGTGGGTGTCTGTGTAGAGGGATGAATAAGTGTATCACTGGTGGGGCGTGAGGCAAAGGATGGGTCAGCCTGGTGGGTAACATTACTGGCCTGGGGCTGATGTTGTAGAGGCTGGTGGGGCTGGAGATCCTGGCGGGGCGGTGGTGGAGCTGTCGCGGGGCGATGTTGTAGATCCTGGCGGGGCGGTGGTGGAGCTGTCGCGGGGCGATGTTGTAGTTGTAGATTCTGCTGATCCTGGTGATGCTGTAGAAAGGTGGCGATACTCGATTGGAGGGCGTCGATCCTTTCATTCAAGTAGATGATGGATGGGTATGGAGACAGGGCATCGGGCAATGAAGGCTCGACCGGTTGGGAGGTAGGTGTAGCCGGGTAGGGACCGCATGGCGGCAAGCCGGCTTCCACAGCGGCTGCAGCCTCAGCTAGGTAGTGCAGGTTCTCCATGTAGGTTCAGATACTGATATACACTGCGCCATATAATAAAGATGAATGGAGATATAACACCAGTACTCTTCAATCCTTTATTGGCTAGGGTTGAGTACAGGAGCGCCGAGACGCTAGTTGGTTATGTGAGAGTCTGGTGTGAACTCAAGGACTTGCTGCCTCCACAGGCCTGGGTGCCAGAGGCGCCCGCAAGTCTAAAGTGTCTGTGGTGCCATATGGTGTTGGACAATAGTGGTGTATACATTATTATTATAGTTATGGAGAAGTTAAGTACTTGGGCATGCAGTGTGTTAATTGAGTAAAGGTGGGAGTATGGAGGAAGAAGTGCGGGAGAGGGTGCAACAGGGGAAGAGGGTTATAGGAATGCTGAAAGCAGTAACAAGAATTAGCTAGGGTGGTGCAGCATGGAAGTAAATTAGAAGTTCAATTGCATGATAATGTACGTGGTAATCCCGACATTGCCGTACAGGAGTGAAGCATGGACGTTGTTGGAGAGACAAACCAAGAGTGAGAGGGGTAGAAATGAGATTACTTAATGAGAAGTGCGTGCAGAATTACATGCAGGATCGATAGACAGACGAATGTCGGAATGACGAAGTACGAGAGCGGTGTGGTGTACGTGGATGTATATATATATATTTATAGATGTGCTGGAATTAATGTGTGAAAAGGAACATCTTGAGATGGTTTGGTCATGTGGAACACATATGGGAAGTGAGAGTATTACAAGGGAGTGTATACGGGATCGAGTGATATGGAAGGAGAGACTGCATAAGGATATATGTAGCCTACACCGAGATCTAGAGGTGGAGGGATGGATCGAGTTAAGAAGTAGGACCTATATGCGTGAAAAAGCGGTGTTGGATGGGAGGAGGGGCGTCGACTGACTGGGGATAGATGTGCATGGGGGCGATTTATTCCTGGCCACCCCTTCGGGGATCATGACGTCCACGGAACTGCCGGCAAAATAAGCATAGGCCCTTTATCAGTGATTCACGCTAGCTTTCTATATTATTGACATACAATGACGTGTAATTCATAAATGGTGGCATTTCCAAAATTTATTGTATAACCAAGCGATTGAAAGGAACGCAAGCCACGCTCCCTGACGCATGCGCACTCCACTTTCTTTTGTCCCGAAAAACCCGGACCCGACCCTGACAAACATCCAGCGGACGGAGCGTCGGCTGTTCCTTTCCAACTTTTAAAAAGCAATTCAATGTATAAATAGTGACAAATTCGCCGGAAAGCAGCGTCAGAGACCTCAGACACGGTCAAGATGCCGTCGGACGTAGAAGAGGCTGAATACCAAGGTGAGTGATAAAGATATTTGGTAAGAGAAGGAAGGTGTTTTGTTTGAATGGGCCGGCGTGATGCACTCTGTTCATAGGAAATTGGACCTTATTACTATTGATACGGAAGTTTCAGTGCTTCTACAATATTCATAGATAACTTTGATAACGATATTGGGTCAATTTTGGGTCGGAAAGATAGTTTAAAGAGATTTTTTTGTAAACGAGACAACGACGCCAAACCAAAGTGGGGTCGGCTAGTCAGCGACATTGTTGTGATTGCGTTCATGGTGCCGCGGTAATGTCGCTGAACAGCCGGCCCCAGTGGCAGAAGCGAAGTGGCGTTTTTCTGTATTTTAGTCTCTGTTCTTAACTTTTCATGCAATTATGTATTTTTTAGTAGTGTTAAGTTGTTGAAAAACATGATTTGATTAGATGCTAAAGACATTTGCTTGAATAAACGTTTTCAGTCGTACGTCTGGCAGGTGAGTATGTCGCTGATAGCCGATCCTCATTTTTTGGCGCGCAATTTGGATATTGACACATTTACCTTTGCCTATCCTACACATGGCACGGTAGTCGTTTATCAGATTATCTCAGATTAATAATTAGTGTCTGTAGTATATTGTCTGTTGATATCTATATTGAAAGTTAAATTGTTTGTGAATTAGGCTATATAAGAAGGTGAGGCTGGAGGTAACCAGTCTTCCAGTCCCGTCGCCACCCTGATTTACAGTAATTTTCAGGAGCTTAAAAATGAAGCTGGTCAGGTCAACCCTGGAAGAAAACGAGACCTCACTCGCTCATGACGTCACACAGCCCACTGATTGAGAGGTCAGAGGTGAGGAGCACTGAGCAGTCAAGGAGCTCACTCATTCTGAGGACTTAGCCTACTCACAGACAGACAAGCTGAAACCACGGGTCAAACAGTCTAGTGGATGGACACACATAGGCCTATATTTAAATTGTCTTGGATTGAATTGGAAATGCAAATAGCCTATTTGGCTCTTGAGACTTTTATACTGTGAAATCATGCCAAACAACTGTTCAGTATATGGTTGCTCTTCAAGCTACAGACAAAAAGGGGATATTAGTTTTCACAGTTTTCCCAAAAATGAAGAGCTGCAAATTAAATGGGCAAACTTTTGCAAAAGAAAAGATGTAAACATTAAATCAGCAATACTGTGCAGTTTGCATTTTGAATCTAGTGCATTTGAGAGGCAAGTGAGAAATCAAGTAAGACTGAAAGAAGGTTCAGTCCCAACACTTCAATCACCTACAACAACAGGTAAGGGTAAATCTGAATAAAAGCTCTGCATCATCAATATTAGGTCTAACTATTTTGGTTAATTTGGATCTATTTTGGTATCAAGATCAAAACTGTACAAAGACTTATTCTGTCCTGTGCCATGCCTCTTGGGAACATATGAAGCAGACAGAGCCTGGGAAGTCAGGGTATCTGATTAGGCCTATGGTGAAAGCAACAACATAGAAGAAATAAGGGTAAGATTAGGCGTAAGCTAGTGGGCGTACCACCACCAAGTACCAACATACAGCATAACTCATCTAGGCCTATAAAACATTAACCTAACCTAACCTAGTATTCATGTAGTACTAGGTTAGGTTAAGGTTTTATAGATGAGTTATGCTGTATGTCGGTAGTGGTACGCCCACTACTCCTAATCTTACCGAAAAAAAAAAGCCTACTTGACCTTAGCTACCTATCCAACCTGAACTCCCGATTCCTCAGGCTCGCCACCATAGCCTAGGCCTATCTCTGGAAGAGTGGAGGGGATAGAAATGCCGGTAAGAGTTGTGTAAGCGGGCGGTCCGTTCCAGTTTGTTTACATAGTCTCACGCTCAGTTACATTTGCGTCTAGGGCCTAATTTGACTTTTTTGTTGCTGTTATTAGCCCCTGCTGGTACTATATATGATGACAATAAGTCATGGGGGTTGAGGGGGGAAAGGCCCCTTCAACCCATTATTGTATCCCACGGCCAGGTGTTGGATAAATTGTTTTGTTACCTGCCGTCATCATCAATCCGACGCCCCGCTTCCAGAGGAAGCGCCCCCAAAAGGGATGGCCATAGCAGAAACTGCTTCCAGGCTCCCAGACATGCCCCCACTGACCCACTCCACCTGCCGTGGGATACAATAATGAGTTGAGGGCTTTGCCGCCCTCACCTCCCATGACTTACTGTCAGAGCGTGCCAATCCACAAAATATGAATTGTGTTATCATTATGGTTTATTATTTTGTTATCATTATAGCGCGGCGAAGGCGCGAGCTCTAAGGGGTTCCGGGGGGCATGCCCCCCAGATTTTTTTTTTAGAATTTAGGTGTCTAAAACAGTATTTCCTGCAATAAAAAAACAATCAAGATGGAAAATATGGAGACAAACAAATTTTCAATTTAGCCTAGCCTACCTTTTTTTTTGTGGGGGGGGGGAGTTTCTGTTATCATTATACAAAAAGTTCATTGCGTTATCACTCAAAAAAACAGCGTCGTTTGACACCCTGCTTACTGTCATAATCATTATATTACCAGCAGAGACAAATAACAGCAATAAAAAAGGTCAAATTAGACGCGAATGTAGGGTAGAAACGTTAGTATCCGATCACTGTGTTAGAAACCAATCACTCAGTTTTTAGTGTAAA